>JAYKKI010000026.1:20170000-21370000 GCA_039881145.1 Druceiella hillmani
TAGAAATTTCAAACAGTTTTCCATTATCATCATTTTTATTCTCTGTGTTTGGAGATCGTAAACTTTGAAATATCAATGAAGATTTTGATAATATAAAGCAGTTTGATGTTTTAAAATGTTCCCGAAAGTAACATTAGTCCTTCATCATTGGGTATGCCAGTGTTCAGCTGTATTAGTTTTATACCTATTTGTTACTTAATAAACGATTGCCGTTAGGATGTAGATTCTAAGTCATTTTCACTAGTAATTTAGGTTATCATGTCCCATAAACAGCATTAAATTATAACTTTTATTGTTGTATTTATTATTGTGATTAAGACGCTTCATTGACTAGATTTAGGTAAATAATGTACAATTCTTTTTATTTATTAAATTATGTGTTTATATTCTTGTTTTTTTTATTTATGTGATAATTACATATAATATTACTTCTATTCATAAAATGATGTAAAATTTTTATTTAATGTAATTACAGTTCCATGAAAATTGTACAATTTCCACCATTTCCAATTGGTTGTCTGAATTAGAGATTAATTTACTGATTTATTTTCAAAGTATATTTCACTTTAGATAGACGTAACTTTATAAATTTTATGTAACTAAATATAATGCGAGAGTATGATGGTCTATTTTAATAATATTGATGATAATTATTGTGTATTTAAGCAAATATCATAAATGTAATGTGTAAGAGTCCCTCCGTCGAAAATATTAACACGTAATAGTAAAAGAAAACATCTTAAAGAGCACACAGGTAGAATTGGATTTGTGAATGTCGTTTAATACTTACTCACGGTTTAAAGTTTTGATGCAATAAATTTGTTTTATGCCACTTTTCTAAGAAAAATAGGATAAATATACGTTATATTTTATAAGGTTTTTCGCAGATTGTTTTAAATATAATTTTTATCAGAAACATCAATCCACCAACATTATTTAAAAAAAATGCTTCTATCTAATATTAACAATATGATAGTCACTACATTATATTTGAAAAAAGTGTAATTTGTAAGTGTGGTAACACCTTTTACTATTTTTAAAGAGTAATTATTGTATTAATTAAATTATATTTGTGTACCCCGTAATATTTATTCCCATAGATAGAACACTCACACGTATATGATTACGAATTTTCGCTGCTGGATTGCATTTAATTTTTGCGTTCAAAGAGCGCATAGATAAGTTTTATGAATATTAAAATACAACACAAAGTTGCAAGTAAAACCTGCAAATAATATAGCCTTGATTAAAAAAAATTTAAAATTTTACCCATTATGGCGATAACTTTACATCACTTGTGAACGTGAAGTTAAGTTGACATTATATAATATATTCAACCCATACTGATTAATAGCAATCCATGCAGCCAGAATTTGATTGCAATTTTCACTTTTCTGTGTGGTGGACAATATTTGTAGTTTATGTTTAAAATGTACGGTTGATTAACCCAAAAAGAATAACGTTTAAATAAATTATTATTATTTATAATACTATGTAAGCTTACTACATAACATACTTAATATATGTATGTACTTATATACTAAATATATTGATGTATCTTAAGTAGATGTACAAAAAAAACTTGTTTAGATGTGTTTAGTAAGCTGTCATTAAAATTTAGAAGCAAAAATATAAATAAATATTAAAAATGCGTATTCGTCCGTTTGTCTTATAAGTAATACAATATTTTAAAAAAGTTCAAGGCAGGCAATATAATACTAGGTACTTATATACTAAATTATCTAAAATCCAGCTTCATCGCAACGGTTAAAAAACTGAGCTTCAAAATAGTAAATAGATGTAAACGTCGTGGGTTATGTACTATGTATTTATATAACCTTATATACATAAATGGAAAGATAAACAAATTAATTTACTACTATTTATTACAAAAAAAGGGAAGTTGATATTGATAATTATTATTAATACTAAAATATAAACTCTGCCTCAGTATTATATATAAGCTTATTTACTATATAAGCTTATTAATATAAACATATATTTATTTATTTACGTAATATTACATTATATACGTTGAATGTACAGTACTTTGGATACCCTAGGTTATTGATACAAGGATTGATGTATGTAGTTGTCTCATTTTATATTACATATGTCATATATATTTATAATATATATTACACTATATGTGATTCAATATATTTTGATTGTTATGAATTGTTATACAATATTTTTCAAATCTTTAGTAGCATTGAAATCTTATATTATCATAAATTTTGACTAGAAGTATAAAAAATGTATTTAAATAGACACAAAATGTGGACTATATACTCTGTGGCCTGTTAAGTAGAGCTTTGCATTTTGTATGTGGACGCAGTTTAGTTGCTCTACTTGGAATTGATACCAACATTGTGCACTGACACTGCTCTATCTCAGATGTCAATTTAAAGTTTATATTGTTAAGCGCTTTTCTTTGTAATAATGTTATAGTAAGTAAAAATGATGACGTGACGTCTACTAAACAAGTCTGAAGTTAGAATACTTAAGTTGGTTTGCTGTGACTTTACAATGAGAAAACAGCACTAGATGCAGTAAAACTAAAAAATTTCAATTGGGCCGTTGAAAATTTTGTATTTTTATAAAACTCCTGATAACAAGGTGTATAATGAACAAAAGGACTTGTATAGCAATTTGTAACAATCAACCACTAAGTAATATACATCATGTATATTCTCATATCAAATAATTGTCTAAACTTCTTAATTTACATTCCAAGCTGTTTAGTTTACTTAAAAAATCTCAATATATTTTGCTTAGTCTTTACTATCTAACGTAGAAATATTCTTACAGTAGTAGGCAATGAACAGTGTTAGAAATCAACGCTTCAACTGTTTCAATATTGCCCTAATTTATATTTATAGAAGCTTTTTATAAGTCTATTTATATGTAATAAAATATTGTATGTATTTGTTTATATACATATATATTTATATATATATATATATGTATGTGTATTTATTTATAAATAGTATATATTCTAAATATCATTAAATTGTCTCGATGACAGGGGTTAGTCTGCTGCTGGATATTGCTCTCTATGTCTTCTCTTAATTACCCCTTCTCATTTGATATTGTCAATTGTGTCATCAGACAAGGTTGGAAAAATTTTGTAATGAGAATTATAGAAAATAAATCGGAAATGTGGCTAAATCTTCAAAATATTTATGAAATATGTAAGATTATAGCAAATCCTGTCTGAAAATATTTTATTTGTGTAATCTCTTTAGTAACAGACAAGTATAGGTGCCATCAATGATAAAAGTAAGTAATAATATCGAAAAAATGATAAAATTGGGCTTATTATATTTTGCGTTTTGAGCCAAGCCAAATCGGTGCAAAGTATAAATAAGGCAAAGCCATAATACTATACGAACTCTCCAGTGGTATTTAATTTTCTTCAATGTATGTTCTCAAGAGAACGATCAAATTATATAGACACTGACGGTTTATTACACGACGGAATGACGTGAACAATCGAGACACGTCGACGGAAGACTGGAGGCAATAAGAGACAGCCGACTTTGTGTGACAGACAAACAATGGCTCCTTTAGCATATTTGTTTACATAAATTGTGGACATTTTTGTGTTTTTTGTGGCTATTTATTGTGTAATTTTAAATTTACAAAAATTGAATCATTAAAGATAGAACTGTAAAATTGTTGTTTTATTTCGATATCCCCTATGTTAAAAGTGTACAAATTTTGTCCTATAGATTTTTTTTGTTCCAAAGGACAACATTATAAAATATACAAGGCTTCCGTACATTCCTAGTTGTGGCTCTAATTACCGACAACTGCTGAAATAAATAGAGGGGATGCGAGATAAAATACTTAAGAATTGACAATTTATCGTGTTGAGGTTGAGAATTAGAAATACAGTTTATTTTTCATCTGCGATTAGTAATAACAAGGGGATGTTATACGTGGTATAGCACTTCAAAATATAAGAAAAATGTGAATAGGATCGACTAAACATTTAACAAGTTATCTTCTTTACAAACAATGTTAGTGCCTCAAACTTTAAATAATCTTTATAGAAAGAAAAATTACATTGGAAATGATCATTCAGATTGGATGGTCAATCTTTTCACATCTACTCTGGAACAATAAGATTGTCAAAATATCTCAACTGTAATGAGTGACACTGAGTACAGTACTAAGCTGCGAAAATCAAGTTTTCTGTATAGAGTTTTATAGTTTTTAAAATATTATCAAAATTGTGACAAGGAAATACTAAACTAAAATAATACAATTGGACATATTGAATATTTTTGTTCGTTCAGTAAAATTACGATAACTTTAGTTCTACATATTTTTTTTCAATGAAATTTTTTTTTGATTTACTATAAAATGTATACTCAATTATGTTACCTAAATTTTAAACAGACAAATACTGGAAAATTACCTGGAAATTGAAATAAGAGTAATAAAATATGTCAAAATTCCGATTTATTGCAAATATTTTGAAAAAAGTACAATATGTAAAAAAAGAATGAAGTTTTAGTAGTATTTTTGTATGGTAATCGTTAAAACATTTTCTCCTGTGAAGGGGAATCACACAATGTTTACACATGTAACTTGTTTCGGTTCGTTTTTTGTGTGCCGTGCAAACCCAACATTACTTTTGAGCAATTTTTTTTGCTAGTACTGACAATTTTCGTTTTTTACACATATCCATCTATAATCTTGTAGGAGGGTCTCTTCTTGAAGTTTTTTTTGTAGTAGATGTGGATGGTCCGGGTTCTGATGGTCTAAATAGTCAGTGGTTTGATCCAATATTCCAGTAGAATTAGAAAGCTGCTGTTTCGTGAAGAAATTTTTTTGTATTTCATTTTCTGTGAATTTACTGTATTATATACTATGTATGAGTTGAAAAGGGTACAATTTATCAAGTACATTACCACACATTTTGTTCATTTAGATGTTTTTCTCAAAATGCTACAATAAGACAAATATTGATCTGCGCAATCGACACTTTTCATATACTTATTGTAATCAATAAGTGCATTTGGTTTTATAATGTTTTGTTGTGTTGTTCGATCGATATTATGGCTCTCCTGCATTTTCGCAAAATGGATAGAAGAGATAAGAGATACTCTTCTCTTTGATTGCCAGACTTGTAGTAATGTGTCATTTTTTCTGTGAAAGATTGTTTCTCCTTTATTCAAACGTGTATTTTGAAGATACGGTGGTAAACCTCTAGTTCTGAAAATTTGGATTTTGTTCTCAAGAAGCTGTGTAGCATTAGTCACACTATTGTAATAATTGTCCATATAGACGTGATGCCAAATGCCTGTAAATGGTGACATTACGATTTGAATAGTTTCTATAAACCTTAGTCCTTGAACAGCATACGTTTCAAAGTTACAAATATCACCAGTATCACTAGATAGTACAGATAATATTTTCACAAGTATTCTGTATTCTGTAAGTTTTTCTGCATTATATACTCGGAAAAAATAATTGATTATAGGCATGACTTTCATTAATCTTCCAGATTCTTCCATAATGTCTTCATTATTATTGAAGTGCTGAGCTGCCCAAATTTGTCAAAATCTATCTCTTGACGTGATTTTGTAATAAATAGCTTTACCAAGCACGGGTCTGTTGACCAATAATCATCTCGCTCATTTTTGCGAACTTCTCCCATCAAAATTATTAGACCCAAAAATTTCTTCATCTCTGCGATTGTAATATCTCGCCATTTTATAGTTTTGTGGGATGTTTGGAATCGTTCAATATTTTGATAGCGATATCTGTTTGATTCATCAACTAAATGATGAGAGAAATGATTTTTTATAAATGATTGAACTGCATCAATCAGAGATTCTGGAGCAACATTCGAAGTAACTCCAGGACGACCCATAAAATCTTCAAGAACTGGAGGTTCATCAGTTGAGGACCATTCATCTTCACTTTCATCAGAACTTGAAGATATAGTTCCGCTACTAAAATTTGTAGGTAGGGAGATATCTTCACTATCTCTTTCATTGTCACTTTCCAGTTCTGAATGAACTTCAATATCACAATCACACAAAAGATCCTATAAACGATCAATACCCAATTCTTCATCACTTTCATCGTCAAATTGGTTCATGTCTCTCGAAATAATGTCAAAATTACAAAGACTTTGTAAAGTGTGCACCCTTTCCGATTGTTAGAATCGCACTGAATCCGTGGCGAAGCAGAGAATTGTGTGAAGGGATGACGCTACGCAGTTGAACAGATTACCGTTATACTTCTGGGTATAATTGTATTCTACGTTCATAATTATGTGTTAGAGGCTCAAATGTTGTCCTTTGGAATCTGTATATCTACATGTTAGCATCTCTTTAGAACAATAAAAAAGTAAAAAATAAACGTAACAGTAAACGTATATCTTTATTTATTACCACTGTGTGTTCATGACTGAAAGAGTTCCGTGTGATAGCAGCCTAACAACATATGACAACAGTGTATAATCGTAACTACGTTAAAAAATTGTAAAACTTCTTTGATAGTTGTGGCGACTATTGCATGGCGGTGGTGTAGTTTTTTGGCAAAGTAATAAATACCCGTAGCAAATACTTTGAATCACGATTGATTTACTACTGTCCGTTAAGGAGTTCCGTTCTTCATATCAGGATCTCATTATCAAATTGTCATAATATTTATAAGGGACCACCTCGCATAGAATAGACGTAAATTTATGTACATATGTGTATATTACAAATATACTTACGCAATTCTGTAATCTGTTGATGCTTTCAATTCTTTATTATAAGGGTTACAAGAGTAATACAAGGGTTGAGCAAAGCGGTACCCTTCTTGAAATAATAAAGTTTCTGAAATTTAAATTTATTCAATGTTATGATCGTTTAAACCAAGAAATTTTCATGGTTTTAAATACAAGGTTCTCATTATCTATTTTAAATTATCAAATTATTTAGTTGCAGTCGGGTACACCTTTGTTCTTATTTTCATTAGGAAAACTCTAATAAGCTCAAGGTACTATGAACTGATGACGTTTTATCAATCATTGAAATAAGCTATGGGTAAAAAGTAATTTGAAACAACATTACCATAATATAAACTACAAATATACAAAAAAAAAAAAAATATACAAATCTACAACAACATTTTTTAAAACCAATTGTATAAATAAAGGAAAAAAAAACTACTGCATGATGATGAAAAAATGTGCATTTAAAAAATGTAAAAAAAGAAATTGTATTTGGGGATTATTTTATTTGTACATAGTTTCGGAAAATTATAATTTTCTATTCTAGTAAGGGGGGCGAGGTAGTTCACGTCCGTAAGAAATACCTAACCATTGCCTTACACGTGTCCCCTGGGTGGTGCTAAACGAACTACGACGCCGAGTCTTGGGCGGCGGTCAAATAACCCGATGAGTACTGGCCTAACCAGCTGGTCTGGAGAGAGTAGGAAATGACCTCTCCAACCTGCAACCGCTACACTGCGAACGGAAGTCTTGGCTTAATCGCCCGGATTAAGAGGAAGACAAGCTCTATAAAAAATACCCCAATTCCAAGGTGGGAAACGTGCCAAAGGAATGCATGACTAGTGGGAGACTAGCCGATAGCGCCAACCTCGACGGACCCGGCAAACGTCGTTGTAATGTGCCTTCTTGTGGGTTTCTTCCCTCCAAACTTCCAGAAGTGATACACAAACACCTCAAGTTTCACAAAACGATAAGAAAGAATGTACCAAGGCTCAAAATAACAGAGCCTGGCAAAATGACCAGGTACCTTTAAAAAGAAAGAGAGCCTTAACAAGCCCAGGAGCATCAAACCACAAATTGATTAAAACAACTTATGCGATTGCCACTCAAAACAGATATGACATCTTAGACTCGGAAATCATAGACGATCACAATACAGAAAACTCACAACCTAAACCGCCAAAACCTGAACCTATATTTGTTACAGGCGTTACTGACATAAATAAGCTGAAAAATATAATTAAGTCTATAACAGACAGTGACAAATATAACATGACAACAATGAAATCAGGCCATATAGTCAAAATCATGCCAGCTGACATTGAAACATACAAAATGATGCGAAATCACTTTGTAAAAGAAGAAATAAGCCACTACACTTACCAACTGAAAAGTGAAAGAGCCTACCGAGTCGTTCTTCACTCTTCAGCCGAGGACTTCACTCCTCTGAAGATATGGATGCAATAAAGCAAGACCTAGTCAACATGAACCATGAAGTAAGGCAAATCACAAATGTACTTCATAAAGCCACCAAAGAACCCCTTCCTCTATTCTTTGTGGACCTTGAGCCTAAACATAATAACAAAGACATTTTTAAAGTAAACAAGCTTAACTGCGCAAAAGTCACATTCGAAGCACCATACAAAAAGAAGGAAATTCTACAGTGCAAACGATGCCAAAGATTTGGCCACACTAAGAACCAGTGCTTTAGGCCCTTCAGGTGTGTCAAGTGTGGAGAAGATCACCCAACAACAAATTGTCAAAAAAGACCAGACACTGTAGCCACTTGTGCAAACTGCCAGGACAAGCACCCAGCTAGCTACAAAGGCTGTGAAAAGTACAAGCAATATAAAGAACTCATGAAGACCAGAAATCAATCCACAGTAAGAATTGAAAAGCAAACAAAGGTATACACAAATATGACACAAACCATAAACTCGACTACTACCAAAGAGACCCCACAATACCAGACTGAAGAAAACAACCCAATTAAACCAAGACAGAAGGAAACTTATGTAGACGTAACTAAAAATGACACTACAGGACTGACACGAAAAACCAATGACACCACCAACATTGCAGAACTACTTGAGACAATGTTCGACAAATTCCAAAGCGTCATGAATAAGATGCTCGATAACATGATGGATCGTATGATTCAGCTTATAACTGCCATCATACAACGCCCCTAAACCTAAGACTAATAACTTGGAATGCTAATGGGGTGACTGAGCGCTGGCAAGAACTTGAAGTCTTACTAAAACTTGAACGAATTGACATTGCACTAATATCGGAAACACGATTCACACCTAAGTCCTACTTCAACCTAAAAAACTACAAAACATACATAACAAATCATCCATCTGGCAAGGCCCAAGGAGGAACAGCAATCATAATTAAGGAAAACTTCAAACACTACCCACTCGAGGAGTACCAGACTGAAATGATACAGGCAACTTCAATCAAGATCCAGGAGGATAAGATGGAAACCACAATATCCGCAATTTATTGCCCACCAAAACATGCTGTCAAAAAGGATGACTACATTACCTATTTCAGTACGCTGGGAAACAGATTTATATGTGGTGGAGACTGGAATGCAAACAATGTAGTTTGGGGATCCAGATTAACTGTACCGCGAGGCAGACAGCTTCACCTAGCGGTTCAAGAATTAAACTTGAATAGCTACTCACATGGCAAACCAACTTACTGGCCTACAGATAAAAACAAGAAACCAGATCTGCTGGACTTTTTCATTGCAAAAACATCCCACAAAGTCATCTAATAGTAGAAGAATGCACAGACCTGTCTTCAGATCACACACCAGTAATACTCAATATGACCTCTAAAGCTATTCTCGCAGAACCACCACCAAAACTCTATACAAAAAATACAGACTAGGAGGAGTACAGACAGTTCATCTCTGATAATGTCAACCTATACACCCCTCTAAAGAGCCAAGAGGAAGTAGAAGCAGAGATTGAATTATTCAATATTCTTATACACACAGCTGCTTACCAATCAACCCCACAGCAGACAAAAAAGCTTACACAGAATCGTCATTATCCGAAAAATATCAAAGACAAAGTAAACGAAAGAAGATAATTGCGTAAAATCTGGCACAACACAAATTACCCCTCGGACAAAAAAGCCTTCCACAAAGCATCCGAAGAGCTAAAGGTGCTTATCAGGGAAATGAATTCTGAATTCATACAAAAGAAACTCACGGGCCTGACCCCAAATAAAGACACCAACTACTCTCTCTGGAAAATAACTAAAAACCTTAAAAGACCGAAGGAACACATACCACCAATAAGAAGCCCTAATGGCTTATGGGCAAGAACTGATTCAGAGAAGGCACAAGTACACGTAGATCACTTAAAATTTGTGTTTCAACCCAATCCTGTGGTACATACAGAGCATGAAAAGGAAGTCCAAGAGTACCTGCAATCGCCACTACAATTGACTTTGCCAATAAAAAGCACCAGTCCTAAAGAAGTATGGTCGGAAGTGAGGTCACTGAAAGAAAGGAAATCTCCTGGCTACGACTTGATAGTTGCCACAATGTTAAAGCAGCTCCCAAAAAAAGCCATCTTGAAACTGAATGCCATCTTAAATGCCTGCATTAGACTCGCAATCTTCCCGGCACAATGGAAGATTGCGCAGATCTTAATGATACACAAACCAGGGAAACCACTAAATGAAGCTAGCTCATACAGACCTATTAGCCTCCTGCCTGTACTAGGAAACCTGCTCGAAAAAATAATAATGAACAGAATGCGCCCGTATTTACCAGTGGTAATCCCTTCACACCAATTCGCAATTCAAATACACAGCACTGTTGAACAAGTTCACCGGCTAACGGACGTCATAAGTATAACTCTTGAGAATAAGAAATTCTGCTCAGCGGTCTTCTTAGATATTAGCCAGGCGTTCGATAGGGTCTGGCACAATGGACTACTTTTCAAGCTGAAAAAGTTTCTACCACACAGCTTCTACCCAATCATCAAATTATACCTCAGTATGAGAGTTTTCCAAGCCAGATGTGGTGCTGACACTTCCGAGCTCTGAGAATCCTTGTCTGGAGTGCCACAGGGAAGCATTTTGGGCCCCGTTCTATACTTGATATTTACGGCTGATCTTCCAAGTCATCCTAATACTACAATAGCCAAATATGCAAACAACACAGCTCTACTATCTGCTGATGACGACGCAATCACTGCTACTGACAAATTGCAAGAGCATATAAATTAAGTGGTATGGCTTGACAAATGGCGCATTAAGGTGAACCAGAGCAAATCTGTTCACGTGACTTTTACCCTTCGGAGATAGACATGCCCACCTGTCAAGATTTACAATCAAGAAATACCACAATCTGGACATGCTAAGTATTTAGGCATGCACCTAGATAGGAGACTGACATGGAGAAAGCATATCTGGACTAAGCGTAAGCAACTGGACACAAAAGTCAGAAATATGTACTGGTTAATTGGCCGAAAATCACACTTGACAAAGGAAAGTAAAATCGCAATATACAAAGCCATTCTCAAGCCGATATGGACCTACGGCATCCAACTATGGGGGACCGCAAGCATAAGTAATATTGAAATAATGGAAAGATTCCAGACAAAGACATTGCGATCAATGCTTAACATACCTCAATATATAAGCAATAAATACATGTACTTGGACCTTAACATCAATTCTGTTAAACATGAGATTACTAAGTATAGCGAAAATTACCAAGACAGAATGTCAAGTCATGTTAATGAATTGATGACCAACCTCGAAGGCTCAGGCAGTCTACTTTTCTCAAGACTGAAGAGGCATAGTGTACCAACATTGTCTGTGAGATTTACTAGCTGAGGAGGAGACCATACAAAATGTTCACTCTGCTACTTGTTACCTTCCCAGGAAGAGGCAAATTATTGGCTTATTGTGATTGCACAGATTGCCTTGTTACAGTAAAATAAAAAAAAAATAAAAAAATTCTGGTATAAAAATATCATGAAAATAAATTACTAATATTAGGTAACCCTTATACACGGTGTCCGGGAATATGTGTCGGACAAAGAAAGACAAATAGTTGTTTTTCGTTAACATAAAATGTAAAAGATGACTTTTTCCAGAAAATTGAAAATAATATTCATAATTATTTGTCATTTTTTTCGTACACACGATACTTGCGCATATTATTCAGCGCCGCTAAGGGAATAACCCGCGAACAGCTGCAAAGACATCTAGCTGCCCGAGTAAGCACTGCATTCCTGGCAAGTATCGGGTGTGTTAAAAAGAGTGTGTAATATTTTTTTTGCACTCAGAAAAAGGGCGTGTTTTACATTCTATCTCAAAGACAATTTATTCCTTTATAGTCAACGCATAGCATCTTTCTTTGTTCGATACTTATTCACGGACACCGTTTATAATTAAAATATATCTTACAAAATATTGTATATTATTGCACGAAACCATTTCTTTCGTCATATAGACGTCAAGTTAACTTGACATTTCGACGTGTGATAGTACTTTACATTTTACAGTGCTGTCTGGTTATCCAGACAGACAAATGTGCAATTTGGACCAGACGCATGTCCCGAGATGGTGTGATAGAAATTGTCCCTACGCCCAACTTACATTTATTCTCACAGACTCAATATAAAGCTTCATCCACTGTCACCTTGAAGTGCAGCAGGGGTCATTCTACTCTTGGCATGGTTTCAGTGCCATGAAACCATGCCAAGAGTTCACTATCAATATTCCGACAATATGAAATAATAAAAGTTTCTAAATTTATTTAGGGTCCTGTAATAAGAAGGGCACCTAAGACATCTTCTCCACCTTATGACATTCGTAGCACATCATAGTTTTTAAGACATGGTTTTTAGATTGATTGGTAGATCTTTTTAGATTGATTGGTTTTTTGTGTTGTCTGGGTTCTGTAATGGCTTTACTACCAGCATAAATAGATTCTAAGTTTATGATTCTGCGGCTATACCATGTCCTTAAAGAGATGTCGATGTTATCTACAATCGTAAGTTTCTCTATTGCGTCTACAGCGATGTCTTTTTTTTTCTTCAGCAACCTTTTCTTACTTAAAATCTTTTCCTAGAGCAACTTTGTATCCAAGTTATGGATGATATTGATCATTATTTAAAATATTATTATATTCAGGAAATTATCATCTGCATTAACCGAGACTTGAGCTCCATTATAAATCTTGAATTCACAACTAAATCATGAAGTGCCTCTGTTCACATAGGATTTTTTTGTAATGCCTCATTTGCGATTGAATTTTATTTAGAATAATTTGTACGTCGACCGGCATGTACATAGAGTACAAGGCCGTTGATAAAGAATTAAAATTGTTTTCCTGACTTTGCTGTACTTAAGTGACCAAGTGAAGAAACAAAAAAATTTGTGTGCGTTATAGTCAATAAAACATTAATTTTTCTGATAAGGTTCACATGTATTAAAGATATCAATTTTGAATCAGTAGGCACTTGTAGGATAGTTTAAAAATAATAATTCTTTTAAATGTAGTTATATGAAGACACATACCATTAAATAGTTCTAGTTTTTTTAACCATTAGATACATTACTATGTATTATTATAAAACATATTAAATATTCCATTAATAAATAACGACTTAAAAAATTACATGACATTTATAACTCCAATACACCAACTGGTAAATTTACATCTTCACAAAAGTCAGTCTGAATGTCTTCCAGAAAATCATCCTTCCACTTAAATTTTTCAGCTCAATACTATTTGTGACAAAGGAACTTTGAATTCTTAGTCAAAACTAGATTCAGATGCATTTGCCTACGGTATCACCATAGAACATTGATTACCTATCTAGTCCTTGTTTTTGAAAAGGTTTCAGCTGTCCTTGTTGTCAGAAAATTTTCAATAATCGTGTGAATACTCTTATAAAATTGCTCAAGCGTTAATTAATCAATTAGAAATTATGATGATTTTTTAAAAACAGGCTGAAAATACAGTAAATGACATGATAGAAAATATGAATATCTTATGTATGTTGGTCCACACAAGTAACACAGATGTCTAGTGTACTTATACGGGTTATTACAGAAAAATCACTTCGTAGCAATTAGAAACAATTTATTAAAATCTGTCTCACGTCCACTCGAATTTGTTATTATTATTTTCTCGAAAATATTTTTCAGTGAGTGAGTAATATGACTAGACTTAGAGCTGTTATAATTGTGGGTACATAGTTCAAAAAGGTGCTGTTCGAACTAGTTCCACTGACAGAAGTATAACCCCAGGGTTAATTGCTAATTAAAATCCAGCTGTCGTTTTCAATCAAAATTGAAACTCGAGTAGCACATAATAATTGCTACAAAAATAAATATAAAACATTATTTGAATACTTTAAACGCGAAAAGACTATGGAACAAAAGTGTCCAATTTACAGAATTCATAAGTATATATATATATATATATATATATATATATATATATATATATATATATAAAACACATATATATAAATTTGTAAGACGAAAGCGCCATCTATTTAAATTTATGTAAACTAAATTGTAATAGCGTCATCTGGGTATCAATAGCATTATTATTATTAACATACGAACCATTCATAATGCATCATTATGCTGTTCTAAAAATGTATCGAAAGATGACGCGCTATTCCCTTGACAAAAAATAAATAAGCCAACATAAAATGCTATATAGAAAAACGGTCCGAAAATAATTAACAAAATGTTAAGAATAACGTAAACCTATTTACTTCTCGTTGGCATTTACACTTATCAATACTATTTTTAAAACCATCGTTGAGAAAAGAACAATGTATTTTTCTTTAACAAGCGTTTTATTTCAGGTTTATGCCGCTATTACTATTTCTGTTATTATGCCGCTATTATTAATTTGAACCGCTATCGCATTGTCTTTTAACTTCTTTTATTAAACTATCCAAAAGTAATAACAAACGAAACCAGAGTGAAGTAGGTACCTAAAATTATCATTATCACGGCAATAGGATTTTTATTCTTTATTTAAAATAATGTTTGCCTTAATCAATGCTCACTTTAATAACTTAGTCACTTATATTAATACTGACCACTAGTGAGCCAATTATAATAAAAAAATCTGATGCAATCAATGACATGTAGGTCAAGCACTGACGGTCATTATAAAATTGCCCTGCATTAAATTGACGTTATCCACGTTAAATTTCAATTATATTTTACTAGCTCTTGTCTGCGTTTTCGCTTGCGCTGATGAGAAATATAAAAAAAATTAAAAAGTAAGATACTCTTTAAGAATTTTATATTTTTATATAGGTAAGTATTTCGGGTAAAATTAAAAACCTTATCATCTTTTAAACAGTGTTCTGACCTGCATTGTATAAAGAAAATATCGAAATTACCTTCGTTTCTCTAACGAACTTATCGAATTTATCCACAACGTGTAATTTCCTTTTAAATTGAAGTGGGATTTTGAAAATCCATTGAAAGTGACAATGTTTTAGAGCGCATATATTTTTTAAATGTTCCGGAGATCAATTGTGCGAGCAGATTTAGTTAATCTGTAAAAAAAACACGTTTACCATTTTTCAACCCCATAGAATTGGAATTTTCAAACATTTTCTTAGTTAGGGTTTCTTTTAAATACGTGTGGAATCCTCTCGCTCACACACGTATTTAAAACCTCTCGGTCGAGTTGACGATGGAACGCGTCTGTTATAAATTGGCTTCTCTCAACATGAGAGCACAAACACGTTCACACCTATTTATACTTGTAATGCCTCAATATTCAATACAGAAATGGATATTCATGAGAGTTCCTATTACCTTGTAGCACATACTCGGTTTTCGCCTTAAACCATCCTCGATCACAACTATTGCCACAGAAGCGGCTCTATATCTCTATAAGTTACCCGGAGTAACGCAACGAATGAAGAAACTTAGGAAGAGTTTAAGACATCATGATGGAACTAAAAAAATTGGCCACAGGAACGTTTAGTGTAAATTATGATACGTTCAGACAAACGTATCCATAGGAGCTATGTAATAATTTTATTATTATTTTTTATTTATCTAAATGCAATTATGAAAACATTACATTTATTTACACTCATTTATATTTATATTTATTTTAGTAACGACACTTCAAGAATGTTTATCCCCACTCATCACAAATATATCACATGCATATAACTTAAATAATTTCGGAGTAAAATAGTTTTCTACAGACAGATAAACAAGCAAATTAACTATTCACCATATTAAGTTCGTTAGATTAATTTCAGGAAATCAAAGTAGCTAACGGTGTCCGGGAATAAGTGGTGGACAAAGAAAGACGTTATTCCTTATCTGAAAAAGTAGATAAGGAGTAACGAAAATTTATAACGTGACTTTTTTCAGAAAATTTAGAATAATATTCATAATTATTTGTCATCTTTTTCGTACACACGATACTTGTGCACATTGTTCAGCGCCGCTCGGGGAAATGACCCGCGAACAGCTACGAAGTCATCGCCACTGCTGGCCGTACTCCGTGCAAGTATTAGGTTTGTTAAAAAGATTTAATTAGAAAAATTACGTGTTTTACATTTTATTTCAACAACAATTTATTCCTTTATAATCGAATGTCTTTCTTTGTCTGACATCTATTCCCGGACACCGTGTATAGGTAGACCCATTTTACGAGTATTTAATAGATTTGTAGCGGATAAGGACATTTCAATTTGTCTCCACGTTAATAAATACTAATCGCCCGTATCGGTTTTGTCCGAGGAAAATTTGATATTGAATTGTGTATTAAAAATATGACCGTGATACTGCAATCAGAACTTTTTAACCTTCCAAACGCACTATTATATGTTTCACGTCAAAAATTACATATACGTGGAAGTAATATTATTTTTCAAAAAGTCTATGAAAATTTTATTTTTCTCTAATGGCATCATCAAAGTGCAACTTATTGATGAGAGTGGGCTACATTATCTTATAACATCGCAATTAACACCATATTTTTGCAGTACATTTGACCTTTGCAAATTTCCATTGGAAGAAGTCGGATATTATTAAATTAGTGCTACTATATCTTGATATGTGTTTTTTCGAAAAAAAATAACGAATCATTGATAATGCCGTGTTCGAGGTGTTATGTCGCCCCATCTTAATGGAGCCATGTCTGCTGATGATAAACAAATTGACCGTCAACGTTCGCCACCTTGCGTCCCAAAAAACGCGCAAACATGTTCACTTACATACTTTGGAACACGATATTTCATTCTTAAATCTCTTAATATAGACGAAATGCTTCAATTTTGCGGTAATTGAACTAAGTGTAAATAGATATTTATTTGTAATACGTTGTAAACAAAGAGGTCCTGGTAACTTTTAATGCGTTCGATTGCACAAGTTGAAAGACAAGGATTTTCACAGACACACGAACGCGCACTACGTTATTAGTCTCGAGATATCCTTGGGCGGCCGCAGTAGCATTTATTCAACATCAATCCTGTTTCCATAAACCCATTTCTTAATAATTTCACACTCGGAGCTTCACTTCAATTATGTAAACAGTATGAGCGCGAAATAAACGCCTTGCGACAGTCGTCGAATCATCGTTTATATTGAATACTTTCGAAACCGAAAAGCACTCTCCGCTTCTCTGAAACGCCCCACGGCGACTGAATTTGCGAGAACCCTACTTTCGTTTAAAATCCCCGCCACGGTTCTTCCGCCCGATGTGTTTATGTCGTGACCGATACAACATTGAACTTATTTATGGCCACTTTGAAGTTATTTACTAATAATTTATTACAGATATTCTCAATATTTTATTTATTTATTTTAACACAGAACTGTACCTACCGATATTTTAAGATTAAAAACGCTTATAACAAACGCTCTGTAATAATTAGCAATATATATTTCAACGGCGTACCCTTTTTGGAGATTATAATTCTTGTTATTATTTTTTTCTCGCTAAAAGGTAAAGCGTTCATCTTACCCTTACAAATTAAATGAACTAATCATTTTAATTTCGTACAGATCACAATATCGTTTGCATTTTTAATAACAACAATCCAAAGAAACACGAAATAAAGCAACTCAATAAATAAACATGCATTTATCAGCTCTGTACGTTATCCTCAAAAGAATTGAAAACGTCATAACAAAAAAAAACAAGTGACAATGTCAGGTCTGTTGCAAATTCACGTTAAAGCCAGGCTTTTGCACGGAATTTAGATTTCGATAGGTTTTATACTCGTACTTATGCATGAAATTATATTGTTTATGTACTCGTACTTATGCATGAAAGTATATATGTTGCAACCCTTCATCGCTAATGCGAAAGAGCACAAAATAAAAAGCTGTGAAGAAGCTCCGTACAGAGCTTAAAGCACAAGAGAGATAACTAATCTAAAATATGTATCTCGAATCTTGTTTAATTTTATGAGTATTGATTCACACAACCGCTTCGTCGCATTGATATTGAATTGTATATTACAAGCATGCATGTGATTTTTATTGAATTTAATAATCTGATATAATACATTGTGCTTATAGTAGTTTTTAAAATAAATTTAGTGTTGATATAAGCAATCCCGGCTTTTCAACATCATTAGTCTCGCTATTGATAATAATAAGCAATCTGTATTAATTACTAATATATGCCGTTGACTTTTTGTAGATTTTCATGTTTACAATATCCTCATATATTGGTTTAAGGGAGTTGTGTGACAGTAAAACCTAAAATTATTACAGAATTTTTCATTAAAAATTATTTTTTTTCCAGACTGTTAATATAAAATAAATTTGACAGTTTGTAAAAGACAAATATTTGTTGCGTATTTACTGCGTTTATTAAATAAAACGAAATGTGGTAAAATACGTACTTTTCCTGTAATGTTAATTGTATAGTTTTTGAGAGCGTTTTTATCCAAACCAAGCAGCAAATAATTTTTAAATTTTAAAATAAGATAGATATTTATAGTTTGAATAATATATAAAAATCAGAGAATTACATCGGCAACCGCTGTACACAACTAACTTAAAGTAACTATCGAAAGTTTGATTCAAAAATACATCCGAAAATATTGAATTATCTTCACTTAAATAGTTCTTATTCATATCCTCACTATCCATTTTGACAAACGAATACAAAGCTATAAAAAGAACCAAAATTCGATGCCAATAAGAGATACAATTGTAATTTGCTATAAGTATGGTGGGTGGTGAATTTTTTGTCAGTCGAACGAGCCGTTTTTGTGCTCAATTCTAAAAACAAACTGACAAACGAACAAAACATTTTTCTCTATATAGTTTGTACGTAAAATTTTTAGTTCAATAAGTTACATTTCCTTTCAAAATATTTATTTACTTTAAATCTAAATTTCAGCTTAAACATTAATTTAATAAATATTTAAAGGTTGCCTACCATGCTAAGTAGTCAGTAGGGGCCTAGTTTTAATTCATGGTTTTCCATTAAGAAATACAACAGTAATCTAATCTAATTTAGATACTAAACTTTTCTTAAAATACACGTTAAAGATATTCAGAATACATTTTTTTTTAAATTGTCTTCACTGAAAATATTGAACGAACTTAAAATACATTTGAAACATTAGTGGACTGCAGAATAGTTTAACAACGAATTGTTTTATAATAAATGAAATCATATACGTCCACAATTAAATGAAACTACATGATCTAGTATTATTTCTACTGTCTTTAAGTTCTTTACCAGGACCTAAGTTTCATTGTATTACAACATCTTCAGGTGGACTTTTAGCAAAGAATCACATGATTTTCTAATAGCCCACCTAAACCCAAAACGAAACCTAGGTCGTGGTGAAGAACTTAAAGAAAGTAGAAATAATACTACATCACGTAATTTCATTTAATTGTGAATAATGAATTTCTATAAAATTAACACCAAATATATTCAAAATAATATACGTCATTATAACTTAACTTTTCCTAAAGAACAAAAATTCCAAACGCAGTAAAAGATGTAAATCTGTTAGCTCAAAATAAAAGAGGAAAATATTTAGAACAGATATTTCGTAGATCATTACATAAATATGTTAAACCCAAACCAAGAAACCTTGTCCAAACGATAGAAATAGGTAAAGCAATACAACGGGCAAGTTTAAGAAAAAAACAACTGCCGCTATTCGCAGGGTCATAATCTTTGTCATCATTACGTCACAGTGTTCATCACCGCCGCTATCATTTGCAAGCGGAGTAACCTGTTCGCCGCCGCGATCTATGAGAAAGATGGACGAAACTCAGAGAAAACAGGCACTGGACCATTAGCTCAAAATCAGAAGAAGGACGTTGGTTATTTAATAATAATGGCAAAGACTACATATTAATGTAGTAAACTTGGAGCAAGGATTAAAAGATAATGCAACTATTGACTCTGTCACCCGTATATCCAAAATGAAGTTATGCGTCTAATCGTAAGATTTATGTAAACTAAAATTATAGAGAAATTTAAAAAAGCTTTCGCTTATTTTTAATTCTACTTGAGATATGTCTCACGACGCCATATTCTCAATAATATTTCTATTTATAAATAAAGATACATATACAACTGAAAATAAATATTATAGGCTTCCAATCAGCTAAAAAAAAGTACAGATGAGAAATAAATTTCTTTGTCGATTGCGGGTATTCAATAAAACTGAAGCCAGGGATGTAATATGCTTAGGGATTAAAGTAATTTTCGAAAAGCTCTTGATGATAGAACTCCGTTGGTTTTCTGTGTGGAAACACCAGTATGATTGTGGTTGTTATTTTTGATTGTACTATAAAGTTAGGGTAGCATGGCGTGAGTGTACTTGTGGAAGCCATAGTGAATATCTTATTCTTCTCGCGTTCAAGCACAGACTTCTTTTTAGTTTACTGCAGAGGCTCTGAAAAAGTTTACAAAATTTAAACGAAAAAGGAACGAAATTGTTATTGAAATATCTGTGCTTAGATATTTCAATAACACATTCAATAATGAAAATGTTATTGAATGTGTTATTGAAATATCTTTTATTAATAAAATAAAATATTAGAAGTTTTGCAGAATCTGACTGCGGAGACTACGTGTTATATAGTAGTCAGTGTATGCAATTTGTTGTAAAAATAAATAACCTCGCGTTAATGTGTAATATTGTAAAATATTGTCGAGAATGTACCTAAATATTGAAAAATTGTAACATTTGGTTAAATGGAAAAAAAACTATTTAGGCGAGGTTGTACGACCCATTGACATATTTTTTATTTAGCTACATGATTGCCTAGAACGTAGTTTACAGCCAGAATTTATGGCAGCGGGGAAAATAGTAGAAATATCGGATATTCTAAAACAGTGCAAAGTTCCGGGAAAAGTAGAGCGACGAGAATGTTAGAGTATGAGACCAAGGCCGAGACGCGTTAAATATTAACCAAGGAGCTCGTTAAAACAAACTGTTTATACATTGTAATTGACACGAGGACTTATTTGGCTTTATCTTATATAAAGACAAATACGTTGTCTTCAAGGTAACTTTCAAGTACGTAAATGAAGAAGACCTTGTACAAACTTACAAATCTCGTTAAATATCAGAGTAAATTTAAAGAAAAATATTAAGAGTTAAAAGCGTTAACTTGTAGGTGGAACAGTGATAACTCTGTGAAAGCTCTAATTTCCATTAGGAGAAGATAAGTCTAACGAACAAAAATCACAATACAAAAATAATTAAAATAATTGTCATCACATCAAACGGAGTCTGCAACGCGTTTGCTTATCCGAAACTACCAGTGAGAATTGCTTTTCTCTATTAAAAATGAGGTGATCATTTCTCCGAACCACAATGTAGTTTGTCTTATTAATAAGAAAGCCGTAATGGATTTTTTAATTATTTGCAGTATTGTTTATTCATATTCATTAAAAGTTATTTAAATATGTATTTGTAGTATTTTTCAGCCCAAGGAGTCTGTGTGATTTTTCCACCCCCACAAGTCCTAAAACCACCTATGAACATCTATATCGTTTTCACTATAGATAATAGTAAGTAATAAAAACTACAAAATACAACGATACGTAAAAATAGTTGGAGAAATTGGTCTATAGTTTCTTTAAGCGAAAACCATAAATTGTAAAATAATTGTAACTTTGGCAGCCACATGATAAAAAGCAAAATCAATTGAAATCCGTAGAGGTAAAAATCAGTGTAAATAAAAGCTTTATTATAAAAAAATGTACAACGTGAATTTGTTTTTTACAAAATAATAAAATCAATTAGAAAGGAAGATTCATTTTCGATGTAATAAATACATTTAAAAATGTATAATGTAAAATATAGCAATAAAATCTTATTAACTTACGCCTAAATTAGAACCGCGCCAGTGAAATTAATAAAATAAACGACGCAGCTTCTCCATACAGACTTTCTCGTCGAGCGCAAACCTGTACACGTGTGTATTTATTTGTAAGGTCACAATAAAACTTTATTACTTTATTTTATTTGCGAGCTTATAAACTATTTATATTGTCGGACTTATAAAGTAATAATCATAGAAGAGCTGTGGATATGGATGAGAAATATCGTTATGGATGAGAAATATCCTAATTAGATTGTCAGTGAAACGAGTTAAGGCATATTGTCGGGCTTATAAAATTATAAAAAATGTGGAAACTTCGATGGAAATCGCTACAAAATTTAAAATCACTTGAAAATTAGGAAAATTATTTTATTCTTTTTTTTTTTTTTGTAAAGTAAGTTGTCAAATTGAGGTCAGAAAAAAATGAAAAAATGTTTCAAGCCGATATTTCTTTTTTAATTTGGTATTTTTAGTTTTCACTAAAAAGTTTTATTTTTAATTTCATATGTAATGAGCTACATCATTTAAAAGACTTTCTAAAAATATTTCTTTCACTATTTTAAGGTGTATATCTTCACAGAGATACTGAAAAATATGAAAAATCATCTATTTTTCCTCTTATTTTGAAGCTACTCATCCTTATATTTATGAAGAAAGTAAAGTTTTTAGGCTACGATTCAAAGGTTGTAGGAAAACAATAGCAATTATCTTATATCTAATTATTTAAGAAACGTGAAAGTAATGTGTTGTGAAGGTAAGGTATTTAAATTATGTAAAATTAATAATTGTAAATAGTTGTATGTAAATGGGTACATAAGCCTCGTAACAGTTAATAGGGCTTTAGATACGATTCCAATCAAAATTTCGATTCAAATTATTAAGACAAACAGAATACTGTCGTTAAATCGTTCGAAAATATTGTCTCATCCTATTAATGAAACTTATTTTGAAACACTAGTAGCAATGTTTAAGTTTACTTTCCTTTCTTAACACCCTCAAAACGATATCCGTTTCAACTGAACTAGATCCCTGTGTCAATTTATAAACTATCTGGTTACTAGGAAAGTTCAAAAGGGGGGGGGGATCTCTGTTATTTCGTAGAAATCACTTACCTTGTGACTAGTATTTTGTTTGTATCAAATTATGCATAGAAATGGGCATCTAATCTACTGGATTAAATTTATCTAGAACTTTTTCGAGCAGATATACGAGGAACAAAAAAAATCTGGTGTGTGCTTAACGATAGAAGTGAAAACTTCTAATTTGGCCGACATCCTAGTGCATTTATGTAGAGGGTCTCCAACTGCTGATTTTATTTGATCAGCTCATCGCATGAATGATTTACCACGCGGTTTGTTTCCTGTCACCCTTCTCTGGATCACCAAACACTCTATGGAGTCATTGTTTCGCCTCGAGACTTGGCCAAAGAACTTCAAAATTCGAGACTGTACTTGGGTTGATAGACGCTACGTGATGCCGAGTTCATGAAGTATGGTGGTGTTTGTACGGAATTTTGTCCATGACACCCTTGTCAGCATTTTCCTCCAGCACGACATCTCTAGGGCATCTATTTTCTGCTTTTCCAGCTCTCGCAATGTCCACGTCTCGGATGCGTATAAAAATATGGGGAAAACTAGTGTTCTTACGAGCCTGGTCTTAGATAGTGGCTTTAGTTAAGTTCTGATTCCTCCATAATTTCTTCAACTTATCCATCGCAGTTCTGGCTATCGCCATTCGCCCTTTGACTTCATCTACGCAGCCCCCATTATATTATATATATATATATATATATATATATATATATATATATATATATATATATATATACATACATATATATATACATATATATATATATATATATATATAACAATAATTACATTCTTGTTATATGACGGATATTAATTCGGCGAATCAAGGACAATGCGAAATTATTATTTTAAAATACCATAACATACGCGTATTATTTTAAATTATACTCAAATAAAATATTATTACCAATTTAATTTGATTATTAAATAAATAATAATCAAATTAAAACCCCAGTTTAAACAATGCAGAGTATACACACATTGAACTTTCCACGTAATCACTTTAACTTTGCTTGTACAGATATACACAGCAGTAATGTTGCACATCACGTCACCCTTATAGTTACAGATACACTGCCATTACAGAATGTCATGTAGTGACGTACCTACAAGATTTTACCCATCCAAAAAGCGTCCAACGCGCACATCATGCATTCGGGTATATACAATGTATTAGTGTATAAATATAACACCAATGCTGTGTACACATGTACACAGGCGGATGGGCGGGCGTTCGTGCGTGTTTGCGTGCATACGTGCGTGTGTGCGAGCGTGCGTGCGTGCGTGCGGGCGTGCGTGCATGAGGGCGTGCGGGTGGGTGGGTGAGTTTAGGGCGGAAGAGCTTGCGGCGTGCGTGTGCGCGTGCGTGCGGGAGGGCGGGCGCGGGCGGGCGGTCGTGTTGGCTTGTGGGCGGGCGTGAGGGCGTGCGTGCGTGTGTGCGTGCGGGTGTGCGGTCGTTTAATGAGATATATAAAATAATCAATGTAAAGTGTTATCGTCTGACAAATTTTCTCATTTACGTAAGATATTTATGTAAGGCAAAATAAACGTACAGTGAGCCAGAAAAATTCTAACTGTGTCTGAAAAATACATGGGTCATAAAATGAGCAGCCTTTGATAAAGTCGAAATTGTTTATAAAGGATTCAAATATTCTCAACAAAAAGTGAACAAATATGACTAAGTGTAACTTGTCAAACGTACATAGTATCCATCAAGTGGAACTTGTCTCCACTGAGCTTACTTGGTGTTCAATTAATGTTATAAATCCGTAAAATTCGTGTGAAAATCTCTACTAATGTTATAAATCCAAAAAAGTGGTTTCGAAATCGCTGCTAATATTATTAATCCGAAAATTGGTTTGGAAATACCTACTAATGTTATGAATTCAAAAATTTGTTTCGAAATCCCAACTAATGTTATAAATCCGATAGTTGGTTTAGAAATCTCCACTAATGATATAAATCCAAAAACTTGTTTTGTTTGGTGTATAATAACTCTGCGATCAAAACAATGCATTTCTACCAAATTTGGTTCGTGTATTAGTTCATAAGGTGGACTAAATAATATGTAGGCTATTACCCGCGGCTTTGCTCGCATGATCTACTTATGCCACGAGAAGTTTGAATATTGTTACCCAATTATGTATCTTAAACGGCTGGTATAGATAGACACATGATTCGAATTAACATATTTGTATACGTAGGTTACCTTTAGGCCGAAAAGTAATATTTTTACTAGAAGACAAAACTCGGTGTTTTTATTTAATGATAAAAATGTTGATACACGACATATTGATAAATTGTGCATGTAAATATTAAATTTATTGCTCATGTTCACAAACACCGCCGACCCAAAATAATGTTAAATGCCACGTTTTTTTCCTACTAAATAAGGACAAATAATGACAGTTTCACCATTGCTATACTGCTTATTCCGAACAAATATGTAGAGACCGGCAAATTAACTAATTTACCTTTCAATGAACTGCAATGAAAAAAGAAAATGTTTTTTCTACTTACTTACGTAGTGGCAGCAGGCAGCAGGCTACAGGTCGCAGAATAAGGTATTGATAAAAAGCGATGCAGTTTCGTTAAAAAATTGTAATTATTAGCTTGTGCACACGTTTATTCTACAGTGATCATATGTCATAAATTCGAGAATCGCCAGACTTATTTCAAGAAAACCACTGTTACAAAAGCTTATATATTCAGTTCAAACGCATACACGCGACATAAAGCAGCATATACGAAACAAGAGGCGATTCTGTGAAACAGGCGCATTTTCAACAAAATCATACTACATTATGTACAGAAATACACGGAAAGTTGAAAAATCTTGTTATTTTTATAAAAAAATATTTATGTGATATTAATAAAATCAATATTTTACCGGAATACGTCAATTTTTACGTTTTTTTGGATATCAGTATAATTTTTTTATGCTTTGTCTTACTTAGCACTCTGAGTTTTGGTTTTTCAAAAAGTAAGTTGTTCTTTATGGTATATTCGTGATTCGAACATCCAAAGCCACGTAATGTTAAGATGTAGTTATTATCTACATGTAAGAAGCGGCGAAAAAATCTAGTAGTTAAGTGACTAATCGTGACAATATAAAATATCTTTTAAAAAACCGACATCAGAAAAGATAGGCTGTAGAAAGTAAAAAATAATTAACTCAAAATAGCAATAAATAACTAAGTTACTTATTTTTGAAGTCGGTGCCTACTTTTTTGAAGTCGGTTTTTTAAAAGGTACTTTATTTTAGGACTTTTAGGGATTAATATATTGATATTAATTATCACTAATATTTTTCTTAAAATATTGGATAATTATTAAAAGCTAGTATATAGATAATTTCCTCTTTGTCTAAAATTAATAATCAACAACAGAAAGAAATGAAGCAATGGTAGCTGTCGATGGTTAGATGTCAGCCGTTGAGGAGTTCGGTTCTCCATTTCCGAAGTCCAATATAAGGTTTTGCAAATTAAAAACAACCACTTGCGGAGTTCCTTTCTCCATATCCGAAATCCAATATCAGATTTTACAAAGTAATAACTAAAGTAACAATTAACCAGTAGCATATATATTGAATCACGATCGATTTATTACCATCCGTTAAACAGTTACACTATTCATATTCAGAACTTCAGTGTGTGATGACACACTGACCTGGTCGACTTCAGGTTCGATTGACCTGGTTCGTCAGTTATTTTGCAAAGAAAAAACTACCAGTAATAAATACCTTGAAATACGTTTGATTTACTACCATCCGATAAAGAGTTCCATTGTTCATCTCCAGAACGCATCAACAGCCTCTGACATGATCGATATTGTAGTCATTTTACAAAGTAACAACTACCAGTAGCAAACATCTTGAATCGCTTTCAATTTACTACCATACGTTAAGGAGTTCCATTGTTCATCTCCAGAACTCATCGTCAGACCCTGACCTGGTCGACGGTGTAGTTATTTTGCAAAGTAACAACTAGTAGTAGCAAATATCTTTAGTCATGGTTGATTTACTAATATCCATTAGGGAGTTCCATTGTTCATATCCAGAACTTGTCATCTAACCCCGACTTGGTAAGTGGTGTAGTTATTTTGCAAAACAACAACTACGCGTAGCAAATATTTTGAATCATAGTTGATTTACTGCCATTCGTTAAGGAATTCCATCGTTCATTTCCGGACCTCATCATCAGATCATCGTCATATTTATATGGGACTACACCTATAACACATTCTTTCAAATCAAAAAAGAATTATTAAAATCAGTCCACTCGGTAAAGAATTATCGCTGATCACACATAAAAAAAAGATTCCGACGAATTGAGAACCTCCTCCTTTTTTGAAGTCGGTTAAAAATGAAACTAAACGCCATCCGAGATATTGGTAAAAGACGTCAACGCATAAAGCTGCACTGACAATATAATATGGGGAAAAATTAACATGAGGATATATAGTTTGTAATATCATGGCGAAATACCGAATACGTGTATATCGCGTAGAGCAGAAACTTCAATCAATGACGTCAACCTGAGGACGCGTACGCGTGTAATTAAATAAACTTAATTTTAATTTCTTCATCGATGCACTCGTTCGAGCAACAATTAATTATATGTGACCTAACACTGTTATTTTAAAATCGTTTGCAAAAGTTTTAGTAAAACTATTTTCCTTTAGACTTTTATTTCAAAAACCGAAATAATGAAGTGCTTCCAGTTTCTCCATTTTTACATCTCCTATGGTAAGAAATAATGCAGTGCTTTCGGCGACACCATCTGTGGCTTATTTATGAAATCTTGTGACATAAAAATGTAAACTAATATTCCGTAACGAAATTGGGGCGCGTTTGATATTATTCCTCTTCGAAGATTCAACCAGTATTTTTGCCTGTGGACGTCGAATTGGGTGTGCCACGTCTATATATAAACGTGTACCATATATTAACAAACGAAATAAATTTTCTTTTTTATCAGTGTACAATTTAGTATTAGGTATGTACGTATATTTATGTTCCTAAAATATACTTACATAGTTACTAGTGATATAGTAGTAGTTGCTAGTGATGATATAAGTCTTTTTTGGCATGTACTTATACTAGTTACTAGTTGTGATCGAAGTTAAGATTATAATGAGTTTAGTATTACATTAGGTTATAAATATCTTTATTTTTGTTTGTAATGTGTAGGAGATCTTATTCTTAGATAAATTATTATTAGATAAATTTATAAAAAGTCCAGTGGAAGATGCTCTTCAATATCTCATAAATAACTTTTTTTTTCTCGAACAAACTCTGTTGTTTGTAGTAAAAGTTTTAAATTAATAATTTATCCATTCAGCCCTTAATACATTATCGCCATTATTTAAGCAGATTAAACTTCTGTTGAAACAGATATAAAGCAATAATAAACGTTTCAGAACAACTTAACAGGTTCTTCCTTTTTAGATTTTCATTTCAATAGAACCCCTAGAAAACATAATTAATATCGCCAACTCTCAGCACAAAAAACTACGAGAAGTCTAAACAATGATAAGCTCCACTTTGCTTATAAAATTGTTTAGTCATAAAAATAATAAAATGCACTTGTAGGTCGCAAGAACAGTTCTTTTGTAAGCCTTGGTCCTGTGCCTAAAATAAAATAACCATTGGAAAACAAAAAAAAATTAGCTCAAATAAATAATGGGAAAGAAAACAAGTAATAAATAAAATAAGAAACAGTAAAAATAAAGACACAAAACGTACGTCAAACAAACCTGTTAAGTGAGTTCTGTATAAACTTATCTAAGTATAATAATTTAAACATTTATTATACATAGAAATTTTATTAAATCATTAATAAATACACATTGGTATTATGTATCACTATATATACATATTGATTAATATACTTTTCACAGGCCTGAGACAAATAATCTAAGTGACAATTCTAAATTATTGAAATATTTATACGTCGAATGTAGTAAACATTCGACATAAATTGTCCATATCTTTTTTAAGTACGAGAAGAACTCACCCTACAATGATTCCATATACACTTAAGCATATATAGATAATTAAGAGTGTGTTTTAAGATAATTAGTGCTTATGTTAAACTATTTGCAAATATTAATATTATTTTTCTCTATATATTATTAATAATATTGCCGAGTATTTTAAGCATCATGTAAAGTACGGGCGTAAAAACATCAAAATTGTAAAAAAACTGGGAGATTTATGATCATTGCTATATTTTTTCTCTCACCATTTTGACTGTAAACCCTTAAGTATACATGGTACTTCGTTTAAACTATTTAGAAATATTAATATAGTTTTTATCATGTCAATAAATTAAATAGTATTTCTTTCGTAAGCGTAAAGATGTCGTGAATTTCTTAAAAACTAAATGATTTAGAATCATGTTAAGGTTTTCCTATAAACTTTAAGAAAACTTCTCGTAACTCAACCTTTCCATTACTTTGACTGTAGCACTTTCGGAGATTGAGGTGGACGGAGATGTGGAAAGGGGGAATAACATTTGTTTCGTGGAAACTTTTAACAATACTTCTTGAATAATCTTGCATAAAATGTTCAGTCAATGAACATAATTTTAAAGAATCAAATGAATTATTAAATGAAAGAAGTAGTTTAAGTGTAATTGAAGGATGTTGTATCTTTAATATTGTTTCTAATTGTAAAAATTATTTGTAAATTGCGAAGTAAAACTAATCTATTCGTATAATAAAATTGTAACAGAGTTAATTGTAATGATTGCTTTAGCGTATAAAATCATAATATAAGCCAGAAAAATATATTTTAGAATTTTTGTTTGTCTGTTAGTTTGTTGTCAAAATCTACGACGGATTTTGATGCAAGTTGGTATGGTAATACTATATACCTAGGAAAAACTGTAAAAGAAAAAAATAAAAATGAACGAGAGGTGTCGTGGGACACCTAGTTGGAACGAAGTTCCTTTCGCTATGTATGAAATTAAATTTCATTATTTTTATTTAATATATTTTTAAAGTTAATTATTTTAATAAATTAATTAAATTAAATTTAAAACCAATTTTAAATTTAAATTTATTTATTCTAAAAATTGAAAATAATATAATACATTTTTAAATATACTAAAACAATCTAAATAAAGTTTAATTTATAATGAAAATAAATTAATATGCTGAGAAATTATTGTATTTTATTAATTTTTAGGATTCAATAAATGATAAAGTAATAATTTATAATATATAATGCAGATAAATACATACCGAATTAGAAACGGTTTGGGAAATGATTGGTTTACAATAGAAACCCAGCAGAAAAAAATGATATACGCTAGTAAACACACAAATGCTTATACTGTAGCAAAAGTGTGAGTCGAAATTATACACTTTTATACTGTAATAAATGTAGCAGTCGAAATCTTACACTTATTTTCGGGCTAATACTCATTCGCCAAGCGTGTGTGTGTGCCATAAAAAAGCCAAGCGTGTAACGTTCCAAAAAAAAAAGAAATTCCTAATTATACGCGGATGAAGTCGTAGGTACCGTTAGTAATAAATATTTTATTTAAAAACGGTTACATTATTTGAAAATATTGAACTGAATTCCATGCTAATCAGTTTACATAAGGTACTCACCACTAGACTGATCTTGCCTTCAAAAGCCAAATTGAGCGCGTTCAAAGTCGTCCGAGTTTCCATCTAACTTAACAACCCCTCTAGAGCTTCTCCCCCTCTTTCCTTCCTTTCTTTACTTCCCATTCTCCCATGTCGATATTCGTTTATTTATATACTTAACTATAAATGCGTGCAGCCGTGTACCCATTTATTTTCGTATTCGTATTGACGTAAGAGGCTGAAAACGGATGTTATTTCATTCATAACTATGACAACATTTAGAAAGTGACTGTTTTGGGTGAATTGAAAGTGACCATTTCTTAATTATATCAAATTAATAATATAAATACGGCCTGCCATTGTATCAAATGCTTTCTTTACGATTAAAATCTCATAGTTTTTTTATGATTTCCATCGATTAACAACAAAAGTGATGTCTGACTTATGCTTCAGAGGTCGTGTCTGTGCGCGCAACACATCATATAACCACTGGACGGATTTGAATAAGAGTCTAGTTTCATTCCTTAGAAAATTGTTGAACATCTGCAAAAGAAGTCATCCAAATTACTCAGCTCTGTTACTAATTAATTAAATCAATAAATTAATTAATTGAAAGCGACATCCATTTATTTTATAAACAACTTTCATAAACGTGTAGCTTCAATATTATCTACTAGATGGCTGTATTTATTTCTTGACTTTTTAAATAATGATCCTATTATTAAATATGGTCAGTTATTGTAGTTCCGAATACAAACAATATGGATTATTATAGAAATAAATGTTTACATACTGGAAAGTGTTACAAAAATCATGCATTGCAATAAAACTAAAGTAGTTTTCCTTTCCTATCCTTTGTATGCCTGAAAGTAAATTCCGACTTTCCTATTGTTACGTTATGTTTAAATAATGACTTTAATAATATTTTTGGGGAAGATCTCGATTCCTTTAATTACTTTTTAAATATATTAAATATTTTTAAATTTTTTGAAACATTTATGAAGCAAGATGTAAACATTATATTTTTAAGAAAGTAGTAAATTTCATTCCATTCTTGTATTGTATCTATAGTCACTTCACTTTTCAAAATATTTCATCAGTAATTTTAACGAAAATTGTAGAAATTATATGAGCCGTGAAGCCGTGAATTATATAGATACGTGGTCCAGACTGTCACCTAGTGACAGTCTGGACGATGAGGATGAGGTTTGGTCTTTCTGTCAATATTCATCATGGAATTCCATCATGGAAGGAAGGTTTGTAGTATTACTATCGGACCCGATAATATCTAGGTGTAATTGGATCCGTTTCGTAATATTTGATTTTTTTCCGTCATAAACAGAGGTTGTGTATTTATAATCCGCTTCAGTGCAAAATTAATACTAAACGCAATGGACTCCCAATATTAAGCTCTATTTGAATAAATTCATGTATCATAAACGAACAACACAGACATATTCCGATACCGAAATCCGTTTCGTACCGTAATTAGGTCGGATGCCGGTCAGATTGATCATCACATATCGACCGGCATATACAAATGTTTCATTTAAGTAATTTTATTAACCAAAAAAAAACAAAATTAGACAGCCGAAAGAGCGTTTTAAAAAAAAACGCACTTTAATAATCATAACGTGCTCTATTTCCGAATATACACATGTTATAAATTAATTAAAAATAATGTGTGAGTTTCACAGTGCAAGGTTTTCTTCTATCGGCGACAAGAATTTTTTGAATTCTTGATTTTCTTTTCCAAATTTGATTTGGTAGGAAACGAAAAATACTTACTCTATTTATCTACTACAAAATATTAACTAAATGTGGTATTAAGAAATAATATTTATTATTAAGGAACAATGAGATTTAGGAAAAAGTTTCGTTAAAAACGTTTCTATAAAACTGGATATAGGCGATAGACTTCGAGTATTTATATTTCTTAAGAAGTTTCAAGAAATAAGGATGAAGAAGAAGTAAGAAACAAAACAATTATTTCTGTCATGTTAGATTCTAAAATTGTTAAATTCTAATTTCATTACATTATGAAATCAAATGCAATCAAAAATTTAAATAGTCTTATCGCGAATGACGTCACTTATAATAAATCAAACGTATTAATTATGTTGGGTCAATTTTATATTGCATTGTTCGACTGTAGTTTTCGTTAAATCATTAAGCAATTAAAGCTACAAATACATATATAGTCAAAAACTTTTTTCGATCGTAAGAACTCTGCTATGAGTTAACACAAAAAAATTATATTGAATTTAAATAGGTACTTCTGGTATTATATAAAAAGTAAACATAACATACAAATATTCATAAATATGTATGTATCTATAGACTCCAACATTCTCGTATGGTTATATGTGTCATACGTTCTATATAATCGAAATTCGTACGCCCAAAACCTTCAATCTCGCGCACTTGGAACATAAAGACAAGGTGTAATTGTAGGCGCGTGTGGCTTCACGCACACAGCGACGGGCAGGTAACGAGACGGAGAAAGCGACATCGATAGGGTCACTACACAATACCTACAAATCTGACGAGACAATGAAATCGTAATCTAAAATTTTAATTTCTTGCAAAAAATCTTATCTCTGTACAACTTTACATCATTATCCGTTGAGGTTACACAAACTAGCCGAAAATGATGAAATTCGGTAATGATGAATCACCAAACAGCACAACGTGCATTTGAGTTGTGAAAGAGGCGTGGTATATGCTCAATAGGTTAACGCTGCATTTGTTCATGATTCTTTGTAAGGTTGATATTTCACGTCATTTCTGTAGATATGTTATAATTAAACTTTTCTCGTTAAATTTTAAATAACGTCTCTTCTTACTTAATTAGCTAGAGGTTAATTTTAAAGCGAGAGTGGTCTTAAATCATTAATTAAATTTTTAATCAACCCAATATCGTACAAATAGCAGGAATGTGAATAGTTAAAAAATATTAATCCACATGTCTTCTTTCATATTCACTGATCCCTGCATTAGGACAAATATTGGACCGTAAAAGGTGCAAAGAGACTGCTTATACTCTTTAAAGGTGCCTATCAGAACAATAATAAATGAGGCTATAATAATTAACTTAACGATATTAGTTCACTTAAATACTTTAATTAAAATTTTTGTAGAATCACTTCGCTGACCGTCTATTTTTCTATATGTCCGTCAAGACATTTTTTCTCGTAAAAAGCCATCGATAATAAGTTGAAGATAAGTTGAAATTAAAACTAAAACTTCTAACTCAATGCAACAAAATAATACGACTTTCCATTATCGCCTACTTTACGCAGACAGACTTACATGTAAAATAATACTAATATTTGCAAATGAAATAGTTTAAAAGGAATACTACGTACCTTTACATGTTTCAACGTTTACAGTACATAAATGTATACGAAATCCTCGTAATGAGAGTCCTACTCCTACTTATCAGGTTTTATTGATTAATATTTTAATAGTCAATAAAATTAGAACGGCTTTATCGGATACCGCCAAAATGAGTATCATATTAGGCATAAATGTTTAGATATCGTATTCGTCCTATTTCACTAAATGCTACTACAGTGATTATGCATTAAATGGTATAAATATTGAGTTTATTTATATTTTAGTTTTAAGTATTGACTGCTGCAAAACTAACAATTCCGAAATTACAATAATTATAAATATAAACTTTTTGAAGTAAATGCGCTTTGTGTTTGATATATCAAGTTACCATATATTTTTATCGATAGTGATGTACATAGCATTTTGTTACCCCAAACCCAAGAGAATCAAGTATGATAAACTTTATCCAAATCTCTTTACCTGTTATTGTGTGAGGCATAAACAACAAACAGACTCACAAGGAAAAAGGCAAGTATTTAAAAAGAATTGTATTCTGTTATTTTCGTAAATACCTTCATTGTACAAACAGATTAATTCTTTACTTTTATTATATTTAAAAACAATACAATGCATAACTCAAGCACCTATCCTTACGCCCCATTGCACAATACACCTCTAATCACACCTATTTTGGCAGTGTATATTCGGATGGAAAACATCATTGTGCCAGTCAAAATTCACGTAGCACCATCTATTTATGAACATAGGTACACTATACATTTGTATAACTACCACGCGTCTAGTATCTAGGCACTACTTTATGTTTTTATACTAAATGTAAGTGAATCGCACTGTCAATGAATTTTGGAAAATATTAAATTCGCATATCCTCTGATTGAGCAAATCAATTGAGATGAAGTGAAAATTAAATGTTACTTCAAGTACATATCTATGTTATCCTAAAAAATCAGTACGAATTGAGTCTGAAGTGTTTACGTGGTGCGTACACAAACATACACATAAATAGACAAATAGGTAAAATCTAGAAATTATCTTAATGCATGTTATGACTTATCCTTCGTCCCATTGAATAATTTTTTTATAAATATTTTTAATGTACAGAGATGCACAGTTTTTCGTTTCATTTAACAAATTAAAATACTGATTTTATTCGTTAGTCACACGGCACTGCTACGAAATGAAGGCACATTGGTTATGACAAATCACTTGTTCATAATTTCTAACTCAGTTCAGTGGAAAATGAGCCAAAGAATTGGTCGAATGGATATATTCTCGAAGCGCGTCGAAGGATCTAAGAGACAACGGTAATTTATAGAAACAGTAAAATTAACGTATATTAGCTTCGCTCGCTGTGTTTATATTTCACTTAAGGCAATGGGATTTGTCCCTGACTCGATGAGACTATTTCAACATAGTCTTTATTTAATATAAAAATTGCACTATCTATCAACGTTTTACAATTTTAACTTTATAATATTGATTATAAAACACCTAGTTTTACTTTTCCAACGTTATGTTTTTCCAAGTTAAAAAGTGACATTTATATTAATTAGAATCTTAAAATATATCTCTAATAAGTTTCATACAAATCTGTTCAGCCGTTTAGGTGTATTTCAGTAACAAATATCCAATTTTACATGGTGTTAGTGCTCCATGCGAACGAAAGTATAAATAGGTTTATGTTACACATCTCATACATATATGCTATTTTAATAAATGAATCGTTGCTTGCTTGACATTTATATTAATTAGAACCATAAAATATATCTCTACCAAGTTTCATACAAAATCTGTACAGCCGTTAAGGGGTATTTGAGTAACAAATATCCAACTTTACTTGGTGCTAGTGCTCCATGCGAACGAAGATATAAATAGGTTTATGATACACACCTCATACATATATGCTATTTTAATAAATGAATCGTTGCTTGCTTGCAGAGATATCACCTGACAGATTAACAAAAACACTAACATTTCTAACATTGGCATACTTAGGTTTTATATTTTCATAAATTTAAGGAAGAATAAGCTTTCTGCAGAAGAAACGTCTGCGTAACGACGTGGCCTGCGTGCGTTCGAAATTTGAATTCGTTGTAAAAATAATTCATTATATTTGTTTTATTTATTAAGTATAATCATCGTGCGAACTTATAGATTTCTAGCTTCATCCCGCAGTTAATTTGCATATAAATTATTATTAAAACTGTAAATGTCAAATGATTAAGGGAAATACATAATTATTATTCACAATTAAATGAAACTACGTGATGTAGTATTATTTCTACTTTATTTAAGTTCTTTACCACGAAAGCAAATTAGCAAAGATCCTTGCTAATAATTTTGCCCACCCGAAGATGTTGTAATACAACAGAACCTAGGTCGCGGTAAAGAACTTAATGAAAGTAGAAATAATACTACATCACGTAGTTTCATTTAATTGTGAATAATGAATTTCTACAAAATTAACGCCAAATATATTCAAAACATTATTATTATTTTAAATAAAATTATATGGACTATTTTCAAATAATTTTTATTTCAACAATTGTATATTTTAAACTGTTTAAATTTTGATATAGTTCAAACTGTATATTACTTATGTTAAACTATGGTGTAGCTAATATGTGTTACAAATAACATAAATTTCCAATAATATTTATACTTTTTTGGATTTTGTATTTACCAACTGTCGCCGGTTGTAATTCCAATTTTGTATATCTGTGAGTAACAAATGAAGTTTATTTTCATATTCTACACTTTTTAATAAACACGGAACTCGTTTTGTATGTAGTCTAATCGACCACTTTCTAAGGAATGGCGTTTCAACTTTGCGCATAGTCACCCTAATCAATACGTTAAAGTCCGTCCGTGAGCCCGGAGCGACGGAGCAAAGCGCGTCTGATAAAAGTGTAACAAGGTGGAGTAAAACTACCGCTAATATGCTTCTGAGCGGCTAAATAAGTAACTCGCTGAAGTATTCCCGCGTTAACAACTTAGACAATGTAGACGCCGCCGAGAATTGAGAAATGGGATGAAGAAAATTATTTAAGAAAATTAGCGTACAATTTTTGCGAAATTAAATAGACAGATGAACGTATTACTTCTTCGACAGATTAAACTTTACGCTGCCTGCAAGCGTGTTACCTTGGAGTTATTTATAAAATAGTATCTATGTACCTATTCTACGTGAATCTTATTATTTTTGTAATAATTAATAATAGCGACTAATTGATTTTTTAACAACACTCTATTTAAATATTCATCATTCGAGCCATAAATTCTCACACAGAATTCCAATTTTTATCAAATTCTATTACATGTTAGCAAACATTTTCCAAATAATGTAATCGGTTTCCCATGTGTACATTAAATATTTGAACTAATTTTGTTGCATATAGCTGTAACAACAAAACAAGTTAGTACGAATAAAAATTGCGCTGAACAGCCAAGGCACACAACGGATCGCGCTACCTTTACTACCGTCAATGTTAACTATTTTATTATATCTTAAAACTAAATAATTAAAAAATATTATAAATGTCTACTCGATATAGCGCTGCTGGACTTTTTTCAACAGGTTTATTCGCAAAAAAATTAATTTTTATTTAACATTTGTTTTTAATATAAAAGTCCTCATTTACCTGACTTTTTATATTACGTCCTTTTTTAGGTTCCCATACTTTGTTTATTAATGCGTGGTTATTTTTTTTCCTAACAACAACGCTTTGTTTCGCTTCACATTATTGCCATAAGTGCTTGTTTCGTGACATGAAGCGATATTTTCGTTCACAGTTCGCAAATATTCTCATTGACTGCATTCAATTCGTTTTAATTGTGCTTGTAAATATGTTATTTATAAGTCGTATGGTTTGGGTACGAAGCACGGATATTCACAGAAGTACGCATAAAAAATTTAGTTACTGGACATAAAAATCAAATTGAATCTTTGAATGTATGTTGTTCACCGACTCGTGTATCATTATTAAAATATTTATAGAATTAAACATTTCACATTAAATTGTGAAGAAAATAGTTTTGGAATTCTTAGAAAAAAAATATCTTTTATATCCGATAAAAAGCCTCTACACGTATATTTTTGAATATTCTTCTTAAATACCTGTGCAGAAATTTTTCATCGGGCATAAAAGAGATTTTTCTAAAATATATGTTGGTTTTATTATCATTTTATAACTAAACAAAATTTAAAGTTGTTACTTCAAACGGTTTCTGATAAAAATGGCTGTGACAGATGGGACACCTGAATAACACGGCGGACACCTGTATAAGGGTTCCGTTTTCCCCTAAAAAATAAAACCATATAATAAGTAATAAAACCATAAACAGGACAAAATATTCATCAAACTTACTTTAACGGATTCTAATTATAACATAATCGAAGTATCGAAGACGTATAAACAACGTCTTTTAATATTTGTGTTCACTTGACTTTGTGACTCTACCATTTATTTCATTATATCAAAGCAAGTGTATAACATTTACTCTGAAAGAAACTCGCCTACAGCAGTTGATAAAGACGTCAGAAAATATAATGGAATTACAAAAACATCTATTCAAGAAGGTCAACCATTAAGCGAACGTCGCGATCGTATTCTCCAATAAATTATTTGAAATTTTCTTCATTCTGGCACATGATACTTGCTTTATAAACTTTAATTTAATTTTGTTTCACTTAAAATCATTTGTCGTTCTGAATTTATTTTCCGACTGTTATTTTTTGGTTAAGTTTCATGTAGTTTAAAGTTTTCACACGAAAAATGACACTGACTAGGTTTGAGTCCCTAGCTCTAATGGGGTCGTCGACATTTTTTATACCTGTCCATATGAAAGTGGATCATAAATAACGTACAAAGTATATGTTTATAGTGCGAAATATTTCCAAAAATGTTTTCTTAACAACCGCTCAAGTGCTTATCGGAACACTCACAAGAGTTTTGTAGTTAACCGTAATCATTTCAAATTTAAAAATTCTGATCAAATGCTGGTACACGCATTTTTTTCAAAGTATTCAAACCCAAGGTTCAAAAATTAGAAGCAGAGGGACACATCGCACATTACTTTTAAGCATAATATTTTGAAAATCATGTTAAAAATGGTAAATGAAACCTTATCAATATCTACTTTGTTTCAAAATTTTGCCACATATTAATTGAGATCCTCTCCTGAAGCATCTATTTCAAAAATTTTATGCAAACAGGTTAAAAACTGTGGAAACTGTGAGACTTGACGGATAATCGTATGGATAGATTTTTATTGAAAATCGTTTAAAATATATTTATGTCTAATACGTTAATATTCTGTAAAACCAAAGTTTGCACATGTTAAAATCGTGCCCATGTGACACAATGATAACTATCGTGATTCTAATATGCGGTACGGTTCTTATCTTATCGTTGGGCCTCTAATTAATTTTAATCTTTCACTCTCTCGTCTTATTGTTTTACTAAATATATTAATTTCCTTTGATTTAGTTATTAGTTTTTACACCAAAAACATAATAACACCTGAAATTAAATTCGAAGTGTATAGTGGAAATAGTGCGATAATCTGGACAAATTTAATTACAAATAAAACAAAACTATTGACCGATTATTAGCATAAGTACCGTCATCTATGTAGTTCTATCATCTACATCGACAGAGTGTAGATTTTATGTTAATAAATGTATAAGCTGACATAACAACGAAACAGGGTCTACAATATTATGACACGTACAGTGCAACTTCCCCAAATTATAAATGCGAGGATTGCTCCGTACGAGTGCGCCGCACAAGGCAATTTCAAGTTTTACAGCTATCGAGACAGCCCAACAACGCTTAAAATTTAAGTACGCACGGCGAAATTGCACGGACACAGCTCAAATACTACTTGGGGGTCGTGAAAATAATTTCATAGATAATTAATCGCGTACCCGCCGTCATTTGGCAATGCCGAATAGCATCGAACCGAACTTGGCCGAGTCGAGCCGAACGTAGTCTAATAAAGCTTTTCGGCAGCGTCGAACTTGCTTAAGTGTGTTGAAATATATATGAAAGTGTTTTCGCGAATAGCATCTTTTAGAAAATATAGAGCAAAATTATTATAGACTACGTTATAAAGAATAATATTCTGATAGTGCCGCCTTTCACTCGATGGGTCCAAACGAAACTTTTTTTACTTTCGTTACAATGTTTGTTTGTACGTCTACCTGTGGAGCGCTGCAGTTCGGATTTTGTCTATATTATTTACACGATACTATACTACATATTTGTGATAGACACGAGGTATGTAACAATTGAAATGTAAAATAAAACCGTATAGACACTGACGTCCGCCAGTGTGAAAAACATTCTATTGTTTTGCGCTGGATCTATAGCTGGCGCGCTTTCCGAAAGATCTAAAAATATCATGGAAAAACATGAATATATCAATAAGTTTTAGTGTTATTCCCCCAATTTTGCGGAATTTCGAGGATATTTATTAATAAATTATGTATATGTATCCATGAGTACGTAAGATTAGTGGAAACTCACTGGAAGGAGAAATAGAGCCAAGCAATTTACTCGAAGATGGCAACTATCGTTCGGGATCCCCAGGTATGGGGAAACGATTGAAGAAGAAGAATGTGAATAAATGAACTATTTTTATTTTTTATTTTTATTATATGGCATATGTTGGATAACGTTCACGTGACACTAAAATGGTATCACTCACTAAGATCTAAATCGAAAAAAGAATTAAATTAGTTTTTATGTGACACCGACGTGGTATACCGATATTGGTTTCTGCATTTTCGGCCGACATTTGTAACGCCAACTTTCTATACGTAAGTGACTCGGCTATGTGACGTTTTCACGTGAAAAAAATTAAATCGCAGAAGCGTACTTTTTTTTCTTACACGTTATCATTGAACTTAGACAATACGAGAATGAATGAGGCGGTAAATGGAACAGGGGGGGGGGGAGAGAGAAAGAAAGGGAGGGAAGAGTCCCACTGCACCTAGTAATTCTGTGGGTAACGCTTACTACACTTCTGTGGATAACGCTTAGTGTTAGACTTGCATACTCTAGGTAAAATCTGTACGGCTGTAAAGCTCTAATCAAAAGTTAGTATTCAGATTTTTTTTCATTATAAAAAAGTCACAATTCAAAAATTAGAGGCGGTACATGGACATCAATTTGAAGCTTTTGTATTGAAGCCAATTTTAAAAACAAATATTTTTACTGCTGGAAATAATAGTCCAGAAGTTAAAATTATTATTAAATCAAAGACATGCATTACTGTAAAATAAAATCGTAACATTTATCAATAAGAAAACATCATTTTACTATTATATTATTTATTTACCTTAGGTCTAAGTAAAGTATTACGAACTAGATATGGGACCTACTTTACCTTTATAAAATAAAATTACACAAGGGCTAAGTACTAAAGGTCACATTTTCCACATGCGGTTCTTTGCAATACGATTCTGGCAAACACATCGTCTGTTTTGTTAAATCGTAAAATTTAACATGTTTGTGGATATTTATTTATATATCTATAAGTATTACCAACTAGATATGGGACTTTGATGTGTCTAATTGATATATATGGCGGACTTATTGCTACGAGAGCAATCGCTTACAGCCAACCAGAACACCAGTACAGCTCCGCTGCTGTACGGCTGTACGGCCGGGAAACGAACCCAGTTCCCGCAATACGCCACGACGTCAAATCGTGACGACATTATAAAAGGATCAGACGAATGGTTGCCAATTATTGTTTACATACTTGTACACTTGGCTATTTTATGATCGGAGAAATACATTCGTTTTTAACAAATATTCATACGACGTTTTGGTCTCTACTGTCGGTTAGGTTTTGGCTTATTTAATAGTTAAATAAATTAGTTTTTATTAAAACTCACGTAAAATATATGCCAAATATCTGGACAGTACCTTGTGCATTATATGAAAAAAATGCACCAAGTGTCTTTCGAAACAACCATAAAGTATTTTCGGACGTTTTCTATATCTTACAGGTGGCCCATTTACAGTGGTCCAAAACATTTTTAGGTAGAGAAAATCGTGAAAAGATATTATTAAAAAAACATTAGTTACATGAAAATCAATAGTTTAGAAGTTATGGTTGTTTTGTACTTTTTTGAAAAATCTTTAATCGAGTCACATAAATCACTTTTGTTCGAAAACTATTCCACTAAATCATATGAAATTTGGTATGACAATAAAATAGACATGTAGCAAGCATGCAATGGAAGATATTTATATATATTCCTAGCTTCTGCTGTTGTTTGAAACTTTATGTTGATTTTTTCTGTTTTCAAAAGAGAAACGTACATTTCAAAAAAATCTCTCTAGTAAAATCTGTACAACTAGAGATTTGCTTATTATCTTAAAAACTACCTTAGAATATGGTGATAGTCTAGACTAAAAATCGTAGTGATGTAATTATTGCAACATTTTCAGAAATTAACATCACATCACTAAGTCGCTAACCGTAAAATGTCTGCCATAATTGCAATTTTAGCTAAAATAAGCGTGCTTCTTTTAAAAAACATTAAATCAACTCAGATTCATCTAAATTATTCGCAATCTATGTTTATTAGCTTTAACATACACAACATGTGTTCAGGTAAAATGACTCTGCTAGACAGAGCGCTTTTATGTTGTGCGGATTTCAGAAAGAGAGCGACACACCAGGTATTTGTGTGTGGTAGTAGCCTCAAGACTCCGTGCGTGTTAGTTACGTGTGGGTTGCTATTTTGGTGTGGTGGATTTGGTGATTAAAAGTGGTTGACCTTGGACGTTTTCCGTTATCCACCACCGACCACCAAATTCCAACCATTGAATGAACTAGAATGAGTGAGAATATATTAGAATATCCTCGAATGTACTTGAATGAACCAGACCGGAAGGATCGAGAATGTTCTGGAATATTCGAGAAGCGTCATGTATACACTATCCCCAAATGTACTAGAATGAACTGAACCGGAATGATCGAGAATGTTCTCGAATGTTTGAGAATATTCTTAGCTAATTCTACATGTAGATCCATGCGTCTGTCACAGCCTCACTGTAGAAACTGAGAGACTGTGATAGAGTATAATGAAATGACAATATAAAGATCCCTCGTTTCAAAACGGAACTCTAAACAAAATTGTTTCAAAAGTTCTAAGAAATATCTACATAACTGTTTGTTGATACCGTTACGTATTAAAAATAACTCGTTTTTGTTGGTAGATTCAAAGTAGTTTCTTATTGATGCTTTCCCTGACTAATTCTAATAAAAAGTATAATTTACGTTTTAAATAATTTACAGTCAAAACTAAACGATATAAAATTCCGTAGTCGATGCGTGTAATCGCGTTTAATAATACTTCTCATTTTGTCATTCTCTATGGCGCCGAGTCATGGACACTAAAAATGACATATCGCAAGAGAATTGACGCTTTTGAAATGTCCTGCCAGAGGAAGATGCTCAACGGACCGAACACAGAACCGACGCCCCGGTTCTGAAAGAGCTTGGAATCAAAACAAAGGTATCTGCCATTCGTCTCCGGAGAGTTCTCGAATACTTCAGACACGTTACGCGGAAACCTGCCAACAGTATTGAGAAGTTCATCGTTACCGGCATGTTTGAAGAACGGTGATCACTGGAACGCTTCCCTAGACGTTGGGCGGATCAGATTCGAGAAATGTCTGGCAGTCCGCTACATGATGATCTACAGAGCGTCGGAAATAGGAACCTTTGGGTTAAACATCGTTAAAGAAAAAGTTCTATTAAATTATAAAAAAACCACGTACAGGTAAAAACTCTTCACTTTTAAAAGGTTTTCCGTTATTTATTGTTAGGATAAAATTCTGGAAATTTGCCAAATTTTCAAATAATAGTACATAAAAAATACGTTAAATATTCTTGCTTTTCGAGAACTTCAGCGTTCTACGACGGACAATTAACACCTGTAATCATTATAGGCAGATAATTAATGAAATCATTAGTTGGCAATTAAACATATTAACAAATTAGTAAATCGTTTTTAAACGATTTTTTTAGTTATGGTATTCTGCCATTCTCGTGTCTTTGCTGTCGTTCCAACGCGAATATTAAATGTTATTCATATTAAATGTTTTCGGCTACGTGAACAAAATGGTTAATATTCATCGTTCACGATCTGATTGGTAAAGGGACTTTTCATTGAAAGCCATGTAAACATAAACCAGAAATTTAAAAAAATACCGTTTCACGTCAATAATACAACGATTAAATAAATTTATATTTGTCACCCGCTCTTTTAATATTTATTTTGTCACCTGTTCTTTCGAATTACTACTGACTCAAATTAATTAGGCCGCTGCTCTAAGATGATCGACTTAACAGACTTATGTTAATTTAACGCAATATTAACTAAATATCCGTAGAAGTTACGTAGTAAGTTTTGAATGAACATAAGCGCAAAATGATTACGTTACAAGAGTGTATTCGAATACAGCAGTCATGTTTTAAACTATAATATAAAAATAAAATAATTTTCATTACTATTTATAAACGAATTCGAGTATGTTATTTTCATTTGCAAAATGGTTAAATTACTGTAAAGAGAATTTATTCTTAACTATTATGATAGTTATATTTCAGTATCATACTAAAGTAAAGATATCATTTGATCATTCGTGGCGACAAAGAATAATGATAGGTAGTTGTGGAATATCGGTGGTAGATTTCAAAATTTCTTGTAGAAAACTTTTTGCATGATTTCCTGTAATGGCCATATACTAGTTACGATTTCATTCGCAGATATGGTTATTACACACGAAGTGTAGATTTTAAAATTTAAAAAAACTGATCTCTTTAAAAGAAGTTCTAAAATTTCAATTTGGCCATATTGTACTTTATTATAGACTTTAGACTGCTATAGAAGCGCTGCGTGCATGGAATTTGTGAAGCCTTGTCTGCCGAGTGTGAAAATGCCATGTTTATTGATTCCATGTTTTTGTATCATAAAAAAACTGATAAACACAAGTGGAACTCGCACATGAGGGTTCCGTACGCGTTTACGTATTTATGAATAGTTAATGATATTTAATATTCCTATTAAACTACTTAAAAAAATTAACTAGTTAGAACGAAAATATATTGCCTATTATATCTTTCACATATTGAAATAATACCTTTTTTTATGTGATATAACTACAAATTAACGATTTTCAGATTTTTTCCCTTCACTTGTGCTATAAGACCTTACTTATTGCCAAACACTTTCTTGCCAAAGTCCTTACACTATTTTGTTGTGTAACTCGTTCATGCTTTTAGGACAAAGAAAAAAAATGAAATCGAGACAATAAATTTTCTTTACAGTTCTTTGACCATTTTGCATATGAAAATATCAAATCTGAATTTGTTTATTAATATTTAACTAATCGATCCTAGGAATACAGATTCAATAGAAGATCTGTGAGAATTTAATCAAGACTTTTATATTATTCCCCTTATCCTTAATCAGGTCTAATATCAAAATATTACAATTAAATGAAACTACGTGATGTAGTTCTTTCTTTAAGTTCTTTACCACGACCTATAGTTCATTCAATTCCAAGAGAGAATTTTTGTAAACAATGGAATTTGACAGTTAAAATATGGTTGGCACAAATATATATTTGATCAGCTGACGACTATTTATAAAATTCATTGTATTATATCCAGAGTGTTATAAAACTGCATACATAATCAAAATATTAAGTTCAGAAATGTTCACTATAAACATGTTATAAATACAAGTATTACACCATTATTTTACTGATACGAACTGCAAAATTGTACACGGTAAAAATGAAGAACCCACCATTTTTTTGCGAAATAGTCAAGCATTTCAAACATTTCGTGAAAATATTTGAAATCTCAACGCTGAAAAAGCCTAGACTATATATGCTATTCATTAATTTTATAAAACGTTAGAGTGAGATAGCGACAATGTGTCAGCTAACGCTGCTATATTTCTAGATTTGATTACCTTATATACACATATATATGGTATATTTTTCGTATAGATAATTAAACAAACATTGTAACATGTTATTTTCTCTTCAGATAAATGTTGGTACTACAATATTTTCCAGTGTAGCCTACAAATTATACACGTACTTTAGGATAACGTTTTTATAAAAACTGAAGTTTTACTCTTATTTCGACGTATATTTTCGATAATTATTCTTAATATTAGACATATTTACTTCAAAAGCATTAGAAAAAGCTTTAATTTTAAAATCCGTTAGAAGTTGGCCCCTCATGTAAGGATAAGATGCCCATTTCATTTCCGGGTTATTTTTCCTCTCCTTTTGCCTTTTCCATTACTTTTTTCTTTTTTTTTCTCGTGTAAGTTTTTCTTTTCCGTTTCTTGTTTCTTCATTTTCTTGCCACAAAGATTGCAAGAGTTGTTGAATGGAGTGCAATTTACATGCGGCCATAATTTACAAACTATTCATTGCAGCTAATCTTCTATTTTTTTCAGTCTCGTAGTAATTTTCACCGCATTCCACTCATCATATATATATATATATATATATATATATATATATATATATATATATATATATATATATATATATATATATATATATATATATATATTATCTTCGGGACCGGATTTTTCACCGCCTAATTCTATCGTTTCTTCTTCCTCAGAACTTGAATGTAATTTCATTTTTTGCTTTTTACTATTAAGATTTTTCTTCATAATCTTATTATTTTTACTTTCTCTTTCCTTTTTTTGCGAATACCTATCCTACTTGCTTGGACAGTTTCCGAACGCTAGTAAGCAGTTCTACAACTGGGTACATGTCAATCAGGTACTTTAAAGGCGTATCTTTTGTCAGAATCCTCATTAGATCTTTATGTTAAAGGCACTGTTGGTGGTAGTTCTTCTTGAACCGATTCAGACGTAGCATCCTCAAGTATCATTGAAATATCGTCAATAAGTCATTTTTAAGATTATCAGATGTGTAAGCATGATCTGGAAAAAATAATTTGGAATCTAAATTTAGCGCCACTTGTGAATTCGTTACTCGATTTGAGGTTATGTTATCGACAGGTTATAGTATTCAACGGAAAACATATTAAATTAAAAAAAAAATTAACAATACAACATCAAATATCAAAGTACTAAAAAATCTCAGGTAAATTGAAACTTTGAAGTTTAAAAACAGTTTTTAATTTTTTTTTCCATAAAAAAATGTACACAGCAACGTACAAGTTCGAGCAGCAATCGCTCAGCAATCTTAGCTCACGACATATAGAGCAGACAGTATTTTTTTTCAGTTGGTCGTTTCATCGAACAGGCCATATCATAGTGAATTACCGTACACTAATATCCGGAAATGCAGCCTTGATTGTATTTTAAATATTATAGCGCATTCGCAGCGATTTGTTATGACGCATTTTAATATTACAAGCGGCATAGTGTACTAAGCGGAAAATAATATAATAATAAAAATATTATTCTGAAAAGAAAAGATATATCTACGTTTGTAGTTTCGTACATGTAGTTTAAAAAGTAATATATGTGTGTCAATTGCAGCGGAAAACGTAATGTTTACCTCATCTCAAGATCTTCGACAAATAGTTAAATATTTATTTCAAATTGACATACCTATATTAGTTTTTATACTACTTGAATAATCTGAAAAATATGTAAAACCCATTGTAATACCCATTTTTATGGTCAATACGCCTTGAGACAGTTAATAATATTATTTTAAAACCGTATTTTCTTTCGACTTATATAAAATCATCAGTTTATCGGATAAAAATGCCGATTTGTGCTTTTTTTTTGGGGGGCAATAAACTTTAATTCTCCATTCATATATGTATGTCTGGTAAAACTAAATTATTAGTTTTTGCTTTAAGGACAACCAACGCGGGTTCGTATGATTATCTATCTGTCTGCCTGTTACACAAACACGAAACCTAACAATTGTATTGAAGTGGCCATATATAAATATACGCAAGACTAACAAATCTGAATTAATCTGAGCGCACAACTAGCGTAATTATTTGCGACATTCATTATTTATATGTTTACAAGGGACACACTTCTTACCCAAAGGCATATAGATTCAGGAGATCAATTATATTTTTTATGTACTGTATGCCCACATATGGCAACTTATGTATACCACGTATATATAACGCTAGCTTGCTTGCCACACTTATCAACGTAATGGCGAACCGACTTGTCATTTATCAATATTGCTCTCAAAATTGTTGGTGTTTCATAAAATTATTTTGTATTATATTAAGTTTATTATATTATTATATGTTTTATAATGTTAAATTTGTTGTGTTAAATGTGTAATATTTTTAAGTACGGGTGTAATTAAATGGCGAATGTTCTAAGGCAGTACCTATAAAGCTGTTCAAGAATATATATCACTGTAAAATACTAAGATTGCCGTCATATCACTGGAAAATAAAAACATTCAAAATTATCTGGACACAAAAGAAATGATATGTGGCGAAAGAAAACATTACTTTTAAATTAAACGATGTCAAAAGATTTCTACTTGGAGCAATGTCATTTATAAGCCCTGGGACATGGTTGAACAAACATTGTTAATGTTGATATACGATGTAATAGATTTATGATGTATAAATTCTGCGAATAGGTTCTATAATAGATATGATATCTCAGTGATATTGGCAAAAGGCTGGCCTCGCCGGCACTAGCATTAGACACACCCATCTTTGAATATCGGTGTGAAGCCCAGATGCATTGTGATTTAATTGTATATGTATGCAGTATATTTTTTCTGTGAAATATAATTTGATTTCGTGTATTTTTATACATTAGTTCTTTTTCAAAAATATTTTAATCATTACTCAAAAATGAAGTATTTGTGATGACTTTTTAACAATTTTCTGTATGACTTGACATTTAATTAAACGACTATTTCTATCGAAATTTTTGGTATTATTTTATTATATGTCTTTTTTATGGAACAGTAATACTTTTAAATTGTCCGAAACACTTCATCTTATTTATCTGAATTTATCTTAAATATAACCTATATAAGTTACGTACATATACAGTGTAAATATACACACTAATAAAAATAAACTTTTTAATCACTCATACTAAATAAATTCACATTAAATTACTAACGTTAATGTAAGAAAAAAGTTTACAATATCTGAACTGTCAAATCTCATTGTTTATAAACATTCTCTTTTCAAATTGAACGGAGTATAGGCTTCGTTACCACGACGACAAAATTAACGCCAAATTTATTCAATATAAAAATTTTATTTTTCTTTATTTTTCAAATTCTTTTTAGCATCACTTAGGAGACAAAAATATAAAAAGCAAAACAATTAAGTTTAACTTGAATTCCAAATATATTATTAGATAATTCTGATTTTAAAACCAAAAGCTAAGTACCACAGACAAGATAGAGAGTCGTCATAGTAATTCTTTATTTTTATTTTCATAATATATGTACATACACTATGAGTTAGAAAAAAGCGTCGAATGAAAATAGTTTTCTTATTAAGACTCCATGTTCTTGTCCGCATACTAGAATTGAGTCCTCGTTATATACTTAATATCGGTATTCCTTTTCGCCAGTCTTTCATGCCCCACCGCGACGCCTCCGTATGTCTGCACATAAATGTAATAAAAAAGTATAACAGTTAATGTTTTTCAACATTGCTTCATATTCGACGATTGTTTCAAAATTACCATTGTAATTGATTGATAATTGATTTGATATTTTCTCTCTTCATCGTCAATAAAAGAGTAATATTTTTTAAAGTATTTTAGTAAAATAATTTTTAGAGATACCCATACCTAAATAGAAGGCTTCTCTATCCAGAAAATCATTTACAATTAATGTACCTGTTATTTTTTGGAGGCGTATACTTTTTTAGTTTTTTGTAGCTTCAATTAAAAACTACGTTTTATACAAAGATATAATAGGTATATTGTTAAATATTTATTGGTTCTTTTTTACTGTATAATACGATACAGTAAAAAAGAACCAATAAATATTTAACAAAACATACCCAAAATTGAATTCATCCCATCACACGACCTATGACTATTCTTCTTTAGGCAAGTGTTGAATATGTTGTAGCGTTGACTTTAGGCAAATATTCTTGTTTTTCTGTGAGATCTATGACTTCTTCCTGACCATACAACTTTTTAGGCCCGCCCGTGCGGGTCGTCTTTTTACTATTTGTGCGATAGTGGACCGTTTTGTTTCTTTGAACAGTCCAGCAGCTGGCACAAAGATGATTACTTAGGGTTTTTCCAATACTAGCAAACTTTAGGTCTTACTGTCAAGTGTCGCGAGTGACCACACTCTTTTTAGATTCGTTCTACTGTTGTTTATGTGGGAACTGGTATCAGCAATATGTTCTAGTGCACCTTACGTGGCACTTCTCGGATATTTTAATTTTGGTTTAATAGTAGTATAGAGTTTGCTTGATCCTTGCATCTCCAAATAAGCATTAACATTCATTGGGTTCACTTTTTTGGCATTATTAAGTGAAAAATAGTGAAACAAATAAAACGTTGATCTGGTGATGACCGGACAAGATATTTTGTTCACACAACGACAAGCAACGCTAGACGGAGTGTATTTAAAATAAATTAAATTCTCTAATTTTGCTCAAAAGATGCTTTACGACTCAAATAATGACTTTGTATTGTATAAATCAGCTCTGGAAGACCCCGCTAAGTAGTAACTAACAATAGGTGGAATTTTTTAAGAATTTTTTAAAGTATTCTATTTAATAGAATATTATACAGATGCTTAACATTTACAAATATTTTTAATTCTTTATATTTTTGATTTCCACAGATGGGTATGTTTTGTTCCAAATTTTGGAAGTTAGGTTTACATGAGCTATGACGTAAGATTGAATACCTTATTGTGAATTTATGGACCTTTTTACTGACATTTCATCAAATCAGTCAAGTAGTTTTAAAAGTCAATTTACCTAAATATTGATACGTAATACATTTCAATTAAAATAAATTTAGTTTTAAAATCGAGTTCCAACTTCGATAAAATAAGGTTGTCCATACACGTAAGTGCGAGAAAACCATACGGAAGTAGCCTACTCCTCATTCTTTACGATTTGACCTTTTTTTTTAACTGTCATATTGATTTGTCATTAGACTAGAACCACGTCGACATCTAAAATGCCCGCTTTACAGTTTATGTTGAACGGCATACGTTAGGATATAAGGTGAGATTTTCTACAAATATGTTTAAACCATTGGATTCATATTATTATAACGTATGGTTTAAAATAAAACATTATTATTGTTTCTTTTTATTGAATATATTTGGCGTTAATTTTGTAGAAATTCATTATTCACAATTAAATGAAACTACGTGATGTAGTATTATTTCTACTTTCTTTAAGTTCTTTACCACGACCTAGGTTTCGTTGTATTACAACATCTTCAGGTGTGCTATTAGCAAAGACTTTGCTCATTGCCCACCTGAAGATGTTGCAATACAACAAAACCTAGGTCGTGGTAAAGAACTTTAATTGTTTCTTTTTATTATTAATGAAAAGTAATATATACAAAATTAAAATCTGTGCGTATCATAAATACAAAGAATTAAAACTTACTTTCGCATTTTTTTCATACAGGAAAGGCTTGAATTTCAATATTAATTGTAATACACATCAAATTATTACTTATTAAATTAAAAGTTAATGCCAATATAAACGCAGTTCTCGTTGGGTACAACCAACGTATTTATCCGGTAGCCTGTAAATTCATGTGCGGCTAGCAACGATACCGATACAATCAGTATAACTAACTGCGCATCAGTCCATAAATTTTCCCTTTTACCGTATTTATTTTTGTTGTTTATTGTTGTATTATTAGATATAATTGAAATAGATAAGTGTTTTTTTCATTAAAATTATAATTGCATTTAGATATTAGATATACATACAGAGTGTAAACCTGCTGACGCCGGATTAGGCAACTTTAGGAGAAAAACATTCTTAAAAAATATAAATTAAGGGAGGAAAATATAAACAAAGGGTTTATTTTTTATTCTTTATAATACAAAATAAAAGAAGAGTTACAAAATTCAATATTTATTTATCTATTAACACTTTTGTGGCTTAACAGGTTTTTGTAATCAAGTAAAATTTTTGATAATGAACTTAGTAGTTTTTCATATATTTTTTTTTATAAAGAATAACAAAAATATTCTTCTCGTTTGTCTATTCCTCTTCTAATATTAAGCAACTTAAAAATATTTATTTAATGTATCAAAAATCAACATTTCTATCACGTAGATTAGGAAAACATTTTTCAGTCTCTAATTGTATTAAGGACTAATATTAAATGCACAACTATCATAGGTTCTCTTAATTAAAAAACAAAACAAAAAAAATCTCTCAAAATGAACAAAAAATATTCTTCTAGTATTTTATACTCTTTTAACATAAACTAATTCTAACATAGTGTACGTTTATATCCATTAATTTTTTTCTGAATTAAAATAAGTCACGTTAGGTACCAAGATCAGTCTCATACATTAAAACAGTAACTAGTCATGAAGTAAATTATCATTGACATTAGCATGATAGTAGTCCTCAGGCAAAGTGCTTTTCAAATATTGCAAGTTTTCAAATTTCCTCTTTGTAATTTTTCTTTTTGTTATGTGCAGATTGCTTAGAGCATCACAAGGGAAGGACAGTTGGTGATTTTCTTTGCGGTAGTATTCTCCATTCATCAGTGAATCTCACTTTATAAAATACATCACCGTTTGGAGTGTACTGAAGAGCTCTTATATCAGTAGCTTTAGCGTGACCTTTACCACGGCCAGGACGAATACTTTTAAAAGAACATGCGTTGTCAAAGCTTTTAAAAAAAGTATGGTTTAAGTTAGTTACATCATATGGTCTAGGGTTTTTTTGTCGATCTGCAAATGGAGATATATTCCGCAGAAACATTGAAATTTTTGTTTTAAGAGCCCGCTCAACGGAGGAATGGATGCTGTCCGCTTCCATCTGTGTATGCCCAACTCCAAGACACTTTAGCAATGCACTGGACAGTACACAGGTCCTATTCTGATCAGAGTTTGCAAGGGTCGCTAAAGAAAATTATTTTAGTTGGTTTTTTTATTCATTTTGTAGTAAAACCTTTTTTTCAATTAGACTATCCATAAACTTGCAAACTCTTCAGAGTTTAAGCCTCCTTCGGTTTCGTTCCATAAATAACAATAGCCATCTTTGTTTTTCAAATTATAATATGATTATGTATTTGGAGCTTTGTTTTATAGTATACACTGCTGATTTTTTATTTGGTTGCCATCAGAACCGCCTGCAAAGCAACTGCAAAACAAAACTTTCTTCAGTTTTGTCTTTTTTTTTCTCTGCTCGAGCTTCTTCTTTCTTACTTTGATGTTCTAAATAATCTTCATACTTACTGCCAACTTTAAATAGAGCACATATCACACATTGGTCCTTTTTAGGATAGAAAAGTCTGAGATTTTGGATATCAAATTCTTCATAAAATTTGCAAATGGACAAAGCACGCACATTGCGTGTTTTACACCAATCGTTAACATAAAAACATAAAGAGATCGTATTGATCGCCACCCTGGCAATAAATAATTTTTCAGTATACTAGCACGACAGTTGTGAGATTCCATTGCTGGCAAAGATTCAAAAAATTATTTTCAGCCATTGACGTTCTAATTCAAAAGGCTTAGAAGTAAAACAAGTACTTGTTTATTTTTCCAATCGAGAACTATCCATCTTCCTATTTCAAGAGCCTTCAAAAACAAAGCTCTGCAGACTTTGATTGGCTGATCTTCTTTTTTCAAATAGTAAAACAAAGATTGTGCTCTTTTCGATTCTTTGTCGGTTTTTCTTCCCCTTGGTCTCCTAACAGTTTTGAAAATAGTTTGTCTATCTGTTTCCTGGAATTATAAATTAAATCAATAATAATTTAAATTTAAACAACATAAAATGTAAATATCAAATCATAAACTACGTTCGAACACGAATATCATGTCTAAATATAAAAATATATTTCATAAACCATTTCATTAATTTCAACTCGTTTTTAAAGCCGAATTCAGCAGTTTTTTTAAAGGCAAATGATTAAGAAATCATCAACAACGTTAATCAACATTCATTTAAATCGTCGAATAAATACAAACTTAAGAAACGTAATCAACGCAAACGTAAGAAACGTTGTTAATGCGGCTTTATTTAGCGCAAAATATCGTAAAGTCGAAAAAATAGTTTTCACCAGAAGTCGCGACCTCGTCACGTTCCGCGGGTGCGAACAATAAATTATAATCTATCTAAAACTACATTCCATAATAAATATTTTTATTACTTTTTATGCACTATTCAACATAACTAAAACGTCAATTGGAGAGTAGTCAAAATGAGACCTCGTTCGGAACAAACCTTTAATTTTTTTTCAACAGCACAAATTATATAAATTAGATTCGGAATTACAACCATCGAAATTATTATTTTTCATAATGGTCCGTCTCCAACTGTACGTACATCGACAGCAGGCGTCGTTTATGTCAAAATGTTATTCAAGATCGCTACTGTCTCGGCTTTGAATATTTTTTTATTTTCAATGAAAGCTGCAAAGATGAGGTTGTAAATATATTTCGTGCACCACGAATGCATTATTTTTTTTTTATTTACATGAATCTTGAAACTTTTTTTATACTTGAACAAATGTATATATATACATATATATATATATATATATATATATATATATGTACATATATATATGTATATACGATATATGTATATATGTATAAAATATATATGTATAAAAGGAAGCTAAGTAGAATTATATATTCTTCGTTTGGTTTTTCTCGTGGCACTTAAAATTGTCATTGAAATCGTTAAACGGTAAGGCTACCATAGCTAATTTCACGCTTGGCTAAAGTGGTTTTATATAAATAATCTGATCAGAATGATAAGTTCATTTATTTGCATGAACGCATCACATATTTATGAACTTGGATATAATTTTATTTTAAAACTATCCTTCTATAAAATTCGACATGTTTCATTAAGATAAAGGCGTAATAAAAATGACGACTCATAAAGCGCGTCTCGTTTTATACCATATTACGGGTCCGCCCACTTTTACTGAACCATCAATGAAGGCCGAGATACGCACGTAGGTTTGTCAGAGTTAAGGTCAATATCAACAGGTATATACTGTTTCTGACTTTCGCCTAAATTTTGCACTCTACTGAACCTTGGAAGATTACTTTTGTAAAATATTTCAAGTGTATTTTATTACGACATTAAATCTCATGTCCTTTTTGCTGTTCTTACTGATGCCTATAAAAGTTCTCACAAATGCACACTGATATTGAGTTCTCTGATACCATCAGCTGATCGTCTTCTGCTTGTAGGAATCTCTGAATTAAATGCGATTATTTTTAGTAGCTTTACACTGGAAAATATGTAAAAATACCATACTTATTTATAGTTAATTAATTTTCAGTCATTATTAGGCCAGAATTACAGAGTTGAGAACAATAGGGAAGTGACATTTATTTGAATTTGTAATTTAATTCTCTGAAAATAAAATAAGATTATAATTAATTTAGTTTGAATATTTTATTTAAACCGTGAGTCTATAACTATGCGCGTTACATGTACTGTTACTTATGTCCCTATGTGCTGCATCTCTATTTGTTATGTTCTATACAGTAATGACTTCTGCCGTCGTTGGAATTATTTCAGATTTCGATCCATATGCGTATCTTGTCTCACAGTTGGCAATGATATATATATATATATATATATATATATATATATATATATATATATATATATATTTGTATATATATATATATATATATATATATATATATATATATATATATTTGTATATATATATATATATATATATATATATATATATATATACTCACACACACATTTTATGAAGTAAATTCAACCTAAAATGTAATAAAAGTATCAGTATAATAAAAATAAAGGGTTTTCTCATTATATGAAATTGAATGAGGACTAAAAAAAAAAATTTACATTTGACCCAAAACTCATAATTTCAGTCAGTATTAATTGGCGGTTGTCGAAGAAATAGCCGAAGAATAAAGTAGTTTGAATAATTTAAATTTAAAGAGAGGATATGCACTCAAGGGAAATGTGTCTGGCTAAGCCAAATAAACAGACACAACTTAGATAAAAAATTCCTTGAAATACGAAAATCAACAAATAAAAATTTCTTGCCAATACTAAAATAGACTGGAAGACAATTTTGGAAAAAGGTCAAAAATTGTCTTCCAGTCTATTTTAGTCTGTTTTGTCGAGGCGCCGAATATAAAACAAATATATTTACGGTGTGCAACTTTCTTTAAAAAACAATTACCTTATTTTAAGTAATCGTAATAATTTGTTATATAACTAATTCAAAAGCGACAACGAATTACAGAATGTGGTGATTCACACCCATTTTTTTCCTGTAGGGCTAATGTTTCTGTCGCTTTAGAATGTACTAATAACCTAATATCTCTTTGTCACCGATTGGAAGAGTCGAAAAAATTCTTAAAATTTTAGAACTGTCATTAGTGACCAAAATGTTACAAAAATTACTTTCACTTGGCACTTAATTTAACATTAAGTAATATTTGAAATTCAATTTATTTTCTTTACTAATTTAGCACAAAATAGTAATGATAATAATATATTCACAAAATACACAAAAGTAAAACCAGCGTATCAGAACATTAGATCTAACTCAATGACACTCATTGCATTGGCTAAATGTATTTCGAGAAACTTAACATTTTCTAACATGATCTGCGTTGGAATTGATCTGACTATAGTTTCCAGAGTCATCGTCGATGACATAATTACGAAAATTATGAAACTTACTATCTATAACAATGTCGTCAATAACATAATTCTGAAATCACTATCATTGTGAAAGTCACTATCTTTCACTGTGACATAATTGATTAGCTCATCGTGTAAGTATCACGGTCGCTCACTCGCTTTCAGGGTCGTCTGTAATAATATTATTCAACCTAGGCGTATAAATTCTCGGTTGACCATGTTGAAAGAGACGCTGGCTTTTATCTCACTCTGACTAGAATGGAAATTATTCTTTGCCTTGTAGTAAATTTATTGAAAGCTGTTAAGCACTGAAATTAAGATTATAAATCTCCTTTTTTATTTTTACTACTCGCCATTTAAATTCGGTGCAAAATTGTTATTTCTTCAATTCTATGAAAAGGCCCTCCCCGTTTTAGTGATAGTGGTGCTAATCGGATCTTTTTTTTGGATGAACCGTTTCGGTTGATATGACGTAAATGGTAACTATCATTTATTACTCCTAATCTACCAACAATTTTAGGTCAGCAAGTGTCAGAACTATCGTCAGTACCGGTTGCGCTTGACACTATTAAACAAGTTGTTTACATCCTGGCTGTATGACCGATTTCGATGGCTATGTCGGTATAGTTACTAATAGTGATTGTTGCACTATTCCAATATGCAAATATGTAACACTCGGATAAATACAAAAACAATTTACAAACAAATTACGAGCAAAACTCGCATACGATGGTTCAATATACATTTAGGTATACACAAAAATTTAAATATTTAAGGGTAAGTAGTATTCAGTTATGCTATTTAAAAATACTAAAATTATTTTTCATCACATGAATATTTCGTTCAGCATATATTAGAAAGGCAAAAGAAAAAATAAAGTAAATTTCTCAAAAAAAAAAACTATATGATCTGAAATCATTAATATAATTTCTCAGTTTAAACACCTGGTGAACAATAACGATATACGTTTTCTTCCAAAAGGTCTTAATTACATATTATACTCAAAATTAAATTACACATAATGGAATTTTATACGTACTTGATGCTGTTACATAGGAGAGAATCCTTCAAAGTCACACTTTATGGTTTAATTTTTTGAACTTCGTTAGAAAGACGCCAAGGAATTTTCTTTTTGGTGTTGAATGAAAAATTTATACTTCTCAATTGACATATTTTTCTTTGGTATGAAGTAATTATCAAATGTACCAATTGCTGAATACATAATACTCTTACATATCTAAGTACTGATCTCACATGAAATATAGAAGAATAACAATGCTTTTAATTGTGTCCTTTGTCTTACTTCATGATACTACATAAGTTCTCGAATAACAGCTTCCATTTTTCCCAAGTTTGTATTGTATCCGAATTATCTAAATCTATTGGCTTTATTACTTGTATTTGGTTACCCATCTTAATAATTGACTTTAATTTTACACATCTTAATAATTACACATCTTAATAATTTACTTCGTTTCAACTTTTGATTGTTTTACTTCATTATTTCAGAGTTCACTTTTAAGAGATCTTTAAAGATTCGTCAATAATAATTGACGAATAGAATTTATTTAATAGTTTACCGATGCTATCATCCTTTTTTCTTTTGTAGGATTAGATGAATTAAAGATTTTTTATTTTTGTCGATCACTTTTTGTTATTTAATACCCTTGTTTTATTTACTTGTCACCTTGCCCGTTCTTCCGAGAGAGTCCCCTGTGTCATCTCTTAACCCATTATTAAAACTGGTTATAGTCGGTAAATTATAAATCGATATATTTAATTGAGAACAAAAATTATTCAAGCTTACCACTTATCCCCGATACGCTAATCAAGGCTTTCTTTATCTTTTTTTTACTGTTATACTTCATATTACCTGACAATCTGCCTTGTAAACAAAATGTAACAAACTTGTTCAGTATACCCTGCGTAGACTACCAATCTAATATTAATATCTATATTAATTGTTTTCAAAAATCATATCTTGCTTTTATCGGCATTTCAAGTTAACCAATGGTTGTCAATGCTATTGAACGTGACAATAATTTGATAACGAACCAAGATAACGTGCGGTCGCGCGTTTATCATTTAAACCACAAGCTACGTCAACTTTTGTTCTAGTGGATCAGTGTGTCATTTATATAATTATAAATATAAGCCTGTGTTCACGATACATGAAATTATAATAAATTTACTTTTAATATTTTTTACTCTTCGATGCTAATAGTGGAAAAATAGAACATTGCTGGAATCCAAGAAGTGTCTTTCTATCTATTCGTTTATCACAACCTATTTTATAAAAGACCATGCTATATAGAGAGATGAATTTCTGTATAAATATACTTAGCAATGGCCTAAAAATATACTTATAATACAAAAACTTCAGTCCTCAATTTTAGGGGTAATTCTGGGGGATAAAATGCATAACTCATATTCTGTTTTGTTTTCGACCCCGTCATATGGAAAGAGCCAAATGAAAGAGCTAGCAAGTATGAGTTTCGTCGTACAGAGTTTCGCACATTAATGGTACTCAGTTTACCGTACATACAATATAATATTAATAAACACTATGAGGTAAGTTCCTGAGAACTTGTATCAACTTTTAAATATATGGTGCTCAGAGGAAAGGGACGACATTTAATAAAAATCTAAAACCCAAATAAAAAATTCACGCGAATATATAGTAAGTCAAGTATTTTTGTCTTGTACTTGTGTTTATTTAGTTACCAACTTTAATGTAGAAAATGGATACATATAGTGAACTTATTACCGCGAGAGCAATCTCTTACAGTCAACCAAACCAGTCAAACGCCGCTCGACAAGCCGCCGGGAATAGAACCCAGAAATTCGCAGTGCGCTGTGCCATCAAAGGCCATAAGCCTGTGATCATCCCTATACACCAGGGTGACGACAGACTTTATCGAGATACACATCGAAATGGAGACGACATTATTTAGTCACATGCATATACCTGACTCGAAATATTCGTTTTGGGGAACAACTGCATCATCCACCATACAGCCCAGAGCTTGCATCCAGTGTCTATTACTTTTTTTCATTTGAAATGTTACCTTGTCAATCGACCGTCCACCCACAATTACAGCTATAGTTATTTTCACAGACGGTGCTCTTCTGTGAAGACGAGATAAAAAAATCTGTTCTTATAGTACGGTCAATACCTAGGTAATGATGGCATTGCGTCGAAAAGTAATTTAAGTAAAAATAAAATAGTTTTTTTTCTGTGTATTGTCAGAACCAACACGATACTCTTTACTTTTTGACCACGCTGTGTAATTAAGCATTTTAAGTTTCACTTGTTAAGAATTGATTATTTAGATAGTTTATTTAGATAAAATAATTTTGAGACTATGTTACTGATTCATATTAATTATGCGCTCATGTATTATGTAAAATCTTTTGAATAAATTGTATTGTGTAGAATTACGTTGCGTCAAAAGAGAACTCGATGGGCTTTTGCTATCTAGAATTGAGGTGGTGTGTCCGCTGTGCACAGACAAGGTTCGTCAACAAAACATCTTAAAATCGAGAACGGAGAAATTAAAGTCACATAAATATTAAGATGTACGAATAGCGTAAGATTGTATGCTCTTTGCCCCTTTATTTATTTGTTGTGGAGTCGAATAATTGTTTGCAGTATGTAAATATGGCAACTAAAGTTAATGATACTCGAACATTTACGGATATCACATCACGACGTTCGATTTTTTCAGAGACACGCATCTACACTAATATTTATAAATCATAAAATTTTCCGAAAGGCTCCCACAACGTTGTCTATTTCTATCATATATTTATATTTTCATTATAAATATCGTGAGAAAAATAGAAAAGACGACGTATCAAATAACAAATGGTCTACTTCGCTAAGCCACGTTGAGAAGTATACGAAATGGAAACTTTGACAATTCAAATCTGCAGGATTATGGAGGCAATATCAGGGATTTTTAGCGTCACTTGTAGTTTCCAAAAATGTTTATATTTAGTCTAGTGACAATAATTTCGAGATGAGAGGCTGCGTTGTGTATCGGTACAATAGAGGCTTACGCAATTACTCGAAAGATCTTTTAAACATTTTATTGAATTGTACAGGCCCAATCATCACAATGGAACGAAGTCACGAGAATATTTCAAGAGAAATAAAAGAAATGTTATAGGTAATTTTTTTCTGAACGAGTACCAATTTTCTTTTATGTATTTACTGCATTACTGTTATTAATACGCACACCTCTTTTTTGAGGGTATGTAATGTCTGTTTACCCAGGACAGGGCGACATTGACCGGACGCTCGTGACCAGCTATAGAACATCTCTGGATTGTTGATAATACTTGATGTACTTTTTAAACGTTGAACTCAATTCGATAAGAATTTGTAACAAAAAAGAATTAATTGATTGCAAAGCTTCTGTCTCAAGGATAGTTTTATTAAATTTGTAATTGCAAAGCTTCTGTCTCAATTTGTAATTGCAAAGCTTCTGTCTCAAGGATAGTTTTATTAAATTCAGGCGCCTGTGCTGAGAAAATAAACATCAACTTTTTGTTATTATCCTTGTTGGAATTAGACCAAGAAACTTCTATGTAGCCAGTATCTAATTTGTTATTATCCTTGTTGGAATTAGACCAAGAAACTTCTATGTAGCCAGTATCTAATTTGTTATTATCCTTGTTGGAATTCGACTAAGAAACTTCTATGTAGCCAGTATCTAATTTGGATGAAATACTCTTACAGGAGCATTATTACTCTGTCTTACAGGTTGGTTTGATTTTATTATAAAACCTTCACATATAGGAATGAAAATACAATTCTCGCTCAGAGCCTTTACTGAAACTATGTTTTGTTCCACATACATATATTTGGAAATAAGAAATTGTGCGAGCTTTAATAGGTAATGTTAATGATTTTATGTTATACATGATGTTTGCCATGAAATACAGCCTTCATTACAGGATTAATGCAGAAACTGTTGTCTATTTGGCTTGTCACAACTGGAAATTCTTTTGCTTCGTCCTCTCGAACGATATGATAAGTTCGAAGACTGTTTTTAACTATGTATAACGTAATAACAATGCCTATGATTTCTAAATTCTCACTGTTATTCGTGTGAAGAATTCTAAATTTATTAACTAACGCTCTAAATGAATTTTTCTATTACTGTATTTGCGTATTACAGTATTTGTCTTTTTTAATTAAAGGTGTCACCAATGTAAAGAAAGTGTTTTAATCACTGACTTTAGAAAGCTTTTCTAACACTAACTTGAAAACCTGTGGTAAGAAATAAGGAGTAACCGCCACGGTTCTCCTTTCTAAGTATCAGGTACAATTAGTCAACGGGCTACAGTGTGTCAACGTGTTATTGCGAATATTACAATCGAAACAAAACCGGACAGGCACGCGCGCAGTTGGTGTGCGTGGCGCGAGCGGGGCTTTTTTGGTTGTTGTCATTATGCCAATGTTATTGACTCAATAGGTTTATTATCTTGCCCTACCTTGCAAATACTCGACAGATGAGCTTTAAAACAAGTAAAATACTTTTTATTTGCAAAATGAATAATAGTGTAACACATAAATTTATGTAATATTATATAATAAGTATCGGTCGCTAACCGGCTGCGAATCGAGATCACGTATACATGAGTTTTCACCCTAAAACCCGCGTAAATTGACGGAAGTAATTCTCGACCTAGTACTCGGTTTGTCAAACATACAGCCGAGTAACACTCGATACTCGATTACTCTGTATAATTTGTACTCAGTGCATCTCTAGTCGCCATCGTGTAGACAAGGTCAGTCTAGTCCAGAGACTATATACCAATACAAACTACAACATATACAGGAGGGCGGAAACAAATAGGTGTAAAAAAATCTTGAAAAAAAATGTTCAGGTATATCATTTATATGTTTTATTGTTTCTTTTTTCATTTATTTTTCATTATCCTATGAATATCAACGTCCACATTAGTTGTTTCCGAACGCGATGCGTGAACACTTGACTTATCCGAGAGTGAAAACTTATATTAAATTTATAAAATTCATAGTCGAATACGCACTTTCGCAATGATAAGTATTGCCTATCATCGAACATATTTTTAAGCCACAATTCGTTAGTTCGAGGGGAAAACCAATGAGCTTAAAAAATCTAATGCAGTTCCTATCTTGCCCTGGTAATAGGGGTCTGATTGTAAGTCACATAATTTTAATTGGTACTTTAAATTCATTTCGTTCAAGTGTTTTGTCAAATGCAAGATCAGCCAAGAATTCGGGATCTTTCATTTTGTTTTTCCATTTCAGTCGTATCAGGTTCATTTCATTTTTTATTAAAAATAGAAATATCTTCTTCTTAAGCATAAAACACACCGATCAGCAGTTTCTGGGTGTAATAGCGAATCTTCATATGTTGCGTCAATTTCAGTTAAAAAATCACGAAATTTACGAGTCCACACTTTGTTTCCGCCTCTAACGAGATTTGTTATTGTAACTTTCATTGCGTTCCTTTGCCGCAAAAACATTCCGCGGAAGGCTTCTTGGTGTATAATACAGTGGGTTAATGAACAATTAATACTATTTTATTTAAGAAGTACAGTAGGCTATCAATGTCCTAGTTTTTAATAAGAAGAATACAGAAACATAAGAATAAGAATACAGAAGGCTGCCAATATCATGTTTTTACTCCACCAGTCACAATGCAAAAACATTTTTGAAATCTCCCGCAGTCTGTAACAGTTTTTTTGATAGCTTGAAGATATCATTGCCTTTAATAGATCTATTTAGTGGCGCTAAATTTACTGCTTCCTCCGTAATTGAGAAATATTTTGAAACAAAAAATAATAACTGACTCATCTCTGTCTAGTCGGTACTTTCATCCAAACAGATTGAATAGTATTCAAATTCTACAAGACATTTACGTATTTTTTTTCGAAATATATTCGCTTATATCACTTATTCGTCGTACCATTGTTTGGTGTAATAGTGCTACTGCTACAAGTTTTTCGTTTATTCATTACAACCCGATATTTTTTAAATTCCAAAACTCCATCGCTGAATGTTTTTTAGTTTTGGTTAATTGTAAAGAAACATTATAAGAAGCAGCCAGACTTTGTTCATTCTCTGGTGAAAAAATACTTGTTTATTCCATAATTTGTTTCTTACATTCGGTTATAATAATTTTTCTTGCATCCCCGATATGTTTTTAATACTATTTTTCATCTATAGTAGTGTAATGTCGTTTAACATTCTAATCTTCATTCACAGACCTTGCATGCAAATCGTACACTAAATTTTATTATTATTGTTACAGATGAAAGAGTTGAGTTCCTATTTCTCATCAAATATACGATTTTCAACACTTATTTTCACTACTTCGCAGACGTAATGAGGTTTCTTACTTCTCACGAACATTATGAATATTGTAGTAAATATGAAACACGAGGCGGCGATACACAACGAAGGCACAAACTAAACTAATGAGGTAAGAAGCAAACGAGTAGACGCAAACATGAAGAAACGCCCATGAACGCACAACCTGTACTATTCCATACTCGACACATGTATTTGTAAGAGAAAAATAAACTCGTGGTAACTAAAGAATTCTTCTGACAATTTACTCGCAATAGAGAAAGACAACTTGTGGCCATACGAATAAATATTCCATTCATTACTTGGGAAGCCAGAAAATTTTACAAAATTGTATAATTTTGTAAAATTATGTAAAATAAAATTCCTTTTTGTATTACTATGCAGAATAGAAACATACATCGCGGGCCACGTAAATAAAAGTCGTGCTTTTGATAGCCCTAGCGTAGACGATGCCTTAGCCTGCTGCTAGAGTTTCAAGGAATTCAAGACTGACAATTTCTAGCCCATTTCATGCCAGAGCAAAATTGTATTGCAGCGATGGTTAAAGTTATACTTCATCACTTCAAAGTTATATTAGCGTCATTTATAACTGGACCTTTTCTAAAATCCGCCCTCCAATAAGCAGACGATTAACAATTTCTTTGCAAGGTATAATTTTCTTTTGATGGTTCAAGTTATACTTCATCACTTTAATGTTATATTAGCGTCATTTATAACTGGACCTTTTCTTAATTTGTTCACCTTCCAATGAGCAGACGATCAACAATTTCTTTGCAAGGTATAATTTTCTTTTGATGGTTAAAATTATACTTCATCACTTCAATGTTATATTAGCGTCATTTATAACTGGACCTTTTCTTAAATTGTTCACCCTCCAATAAGCAGACGATCAACAATTTCTTTGCAAGGTATAATTTTCTGTGTAAATTAAGACAGAGTTTCAGTTAATATACTTCCATATAAATTAATAAAAATAATATGCATTTTTGTGTTAAATTAGATGGATACAATAATTGTCGCGGGTAATTTTGTGTAGAACGCATAAAGAGATATACATTTTTCTTTCTGAAAAAGGTAAAGAAATTTTAAAATTTTTTTTTCGATGATCATCTAATAGCAAATCGAATTATTATTTTGAAGTTTTAGGAAAATATAAAGTGCGACCTTTTTGTGAAAATATGTCACCTTCCATTGTAGAAAATTAACGATTCCTTAATGTCGACCAAATTCAGTTAACAATCAATGGCTTCAAAATAATAGTAAATGAATAATACATTTCGATGCTGTTCTGTATAATAAAATAACTAAAACAATATTTTTTGAGTTGTTATTTACCAACAGAGATCGAATTCTTATGTAAATTCTTAATTCACCTTAAATGCCTTAAATAATTTAGTAGATGAATAAATTGAAAATACCACTAAATATAAATATTGTTCTCAAGTTAAACAAATGCAAAAAATGGAGCACTCCCCATAATGCAACCGGCAGAAATGACAGCGAACTAACCGCAGTTAATTTGCCTTCACATTTTCTAAAAATTTCAAATGACATTCGCGACCGTTCAAAATCAAAGAGCAGTTCTGGTTTTTAGGTAAAATCCATCCATCACTTTACCCAAAGGTTGTGGCGCAGTGTCTTAAACCCTTACACTGCCAAGTCTTTATCCATGAAGAGATTATGGGAATCGAATCCTAGGGTCATCAGAAACTATTTGGGGATATATCTAATTTAAAAACAAAAAAATTGCTATGCGCTCTTGAACTAAAATTATTACCACTTCATATTCGGACTGTATCTCTCTTTCTGATTGTTAACTTACAAAGCTGGAATTGAGGATATGAACGAGATAACAATTTCATTGTAAGGTATGCGCTACATACGGTAGATTTACGGTTATGTTTCATATCAGATGAGGGTACACTAAAGTCTCATACAAATTGGAGTTTGCCTTTTGATATTTACTACGTGTTCTGATTCGGCGTTCGTTGGTGTATATACATAATATAAATTAATTTCAGTCAACCCCACCACTACACAGAATCTTTAATTTTACCTACACAGTAGCTTTCGCTTATCTGAAAATGATATGTTTATGAAAATCTAAGCGTAGTAGCGGGTCTTAGATACTGTGGGCTGCAGAGGAAGGCAATGAGGAGGGCTCTCCCGCGAGGGGGGATGAGGGAGTAATTAAAATGTCATTACGGACATTCCAGGAGTGTTTTAATTACTGAGAGCCGACAATTAGCCGTGTCGTGGGCACCACGAGCCCGTGTGGGTAGTAGCAGCTTTGTGGTTTGCTGTAGTTTCAATTTACGAGCGTTGTGTTGTTGGTTGGGACAATTTAAAATATTATTCTCGTGTATATATATTCAGGAAACGAGGATATTCAAATTACGAAACAAGAACAACATTTGTATATTAATGAATTTATGAAAATTAGTAGTAGCATTTCTGAACGTAATTTTTAAATAGGGTTGACTAGAAATTAAACACCAATTAATGATAACAATTAACTAAAGAGAAACAAAAAATTAACATTATTAACATTAAACGTTTTCAATTCATTCGAGTAGAATGAAATATAAGCTGTTCAGATAGAATTAAAGACAATGCCTTTTTTATTTATTAAACAAAATTATATAAACCAATAATTGACATCTATGGAACCATTTGTAGGAGAAGGTAACCTTGGATAACCTTGGAGGAAGGAACCTTGGTTAAAAATGAGTCTTCGTGTTTTCAAAATAGAGGGGATCCGGTTGCACACGCAGGTTCTATTAAAAATGTTTCTTTATTTTTCGTTAGAAAATTAAGATTTTACAAATTTACAACTCTGGAAATTTAAATTAGTTTAAGAAAATGCGTTTGAAGTTTAGTATTATTTTTTTCAAATTATTTCATCCTAGCAATGTGGAAACAATAGCATTCTTCGTTTTATATATACATTTAAAATGAATTACAAGTTCAATTATTTCGTTAACTCTTAAACTGATTGATTAAAATGTTGAAAGAATGACTTTACGATTTATCCATCTTTCTTCATCGGGTTCGTAGTAAAATCGAATAAAATTTGAAAAACTCATGGTATCACTATATAGATCGACAATCTCATCATTTCATTATTAGGTAATAGATAAAAAAAGTTTCCTCTATTTTCGTTTTTCTATTTATTTCGTAGAGAGAAAATATAATTATTACTTCGTAGAGAGAAAATAGAGTCAAAGTAGTAAAAAATAAAACAAAAGACAGAAGGGAATGGAGCCTTTTCCTTTTTTTAAAAAAATATCAGAAGCCGTAATATTTATCGATATTATAATCGATATTTTTTTAAATCACGCTGTGTCTCACGAGGTAGTTATTATACTTACCACGTTACACTTACATTGCATCCTTTTTATCATTGGCAACAGCACGACATTTATGACTACTATTTTTTTAAAGGGAAATTATATACGAGTAGAGCTGAAAAATACCACGATCCACTCGGTGAAGTGTTGACACACCGAGTCGTTAGTTGAAATTTTGCAGCATCTTATCAAACTAATTTTATAAACGGGAAAGTTTTGTTTGTTTTTATCTGATTAATATAAAACGTAAGACTTGTAATGTATTTTCCGAATGTGTGCGTAATGCAATAAAGCAATAACAATTTGAATGAACAGTGTCGAATCGTGCCGGATGCGTTTTTCAAGTAAGTATTTAAACTATTACAGCTACGTTAAAATAACGTGACATTCTAAAAAAAATCCATTACGATAATATGTCGCTAATTATTAGAGATTGTCTGTGTTAATTTGTTTTTACGATATAAGTTTAGGTCGTAAAGTTCTATACTCAACTAAATAACTAAATCATTGAGAATATAATCAATAAATATTTTTAAGGTTCCGTACCCTAAAAAGGAAAACGAAAACCTTATAAAATCACTTACGTGTCTGTTCCTATGTCCATCACAGCCTTTTTTCAAAAACTGATTGACGTAGAAACTTAAAATTTAACACAATAATAGAACACGTAAATCCGCACATAGCTAAATCTCAAAAATATTGGCGTAGAAATTTTAGGAAGGGCAAAGCAAGTACAATTTTTTTAAATTCCATGTATGGAGCGGGGGTGTTGTTTAAAGGCCTAGTTAAGGGTCGCAAAAATAATTTCCTAATTTTAGGGGTCATATCTAAAGAACTGAAAAATATGTTCCTCCCTTCTTATTTTCGAAACTATTCAACTAAAAAATTATTAAAACTTATGATAAGGCTTTGTCTATTTGTAATACGATTACGAAAAAGTATTCATGTATGACATTTGCTGCTACTTATAACGCATCTGTACATTATAAACGCATGTTCATCCCCTCTTATTTTCAAAAATACTCAACCAAAAAATTAGGAAAAAATATGAGCGTGATTCTATTGTATGTATAGATATGGGATTTGTCTATCTGTAATTTAATTTATTTTTTTGTTACATTATCAGACGCAGCAGAATACAATTCAATCTTTAAACTTAATACTCGAAATCTTACTTCATTTAGGTTCTACATTGACCCCAATAATTTAGTCAAAATGCCCGCATAAGAGTGACCTCAAGCAGAGGTCGCCGCGAGCACGCCACCCATGAATATTTTACATTACGCATGTTACGGGACTACTATATTGAGGTTCGATACATTTTTGTTTGTGCATGAATATTTGAAATGATAAAATGGTATACGAGCAGTCAGGGCATAAACGATTGCTCAAAAATACAACTATTTATCTGCTCAAAAATACAACTATTTCATTGCAAACTTTGTAACTAAAGCAGGATATATAATATATATGTCACAGTAAGTTAAGGACTGAAAATGCGCAAGAATTAGTCATTAAATATTTTGAGGAACAACATACATTCAAAAACCGCGACCTTTCAGCAATATTTGTTAATGAAACACTCATGAAAAAAGAATCTGAATAGTGTTTTGTGTTATAAATCGTTAGGAGTTTTTGAGCCACACAGAATTAATTATTCAAAATTATATTCCATCGCGATCAATTATACCGTTTTAATATTATAGATAAAACTCAAATAAATATGAAGGCAGGAGCACTATCCTTATTTTCATTGAATTATTTTTTAAGTTTCCAGCATTGGTAAACGAAAATAATACATAATATTATATAAGCAAATAACCTTGTCCAAATAAAGAATATCTTCGTATACCAGAATATGTTAGAAGTACAGTTGGTACTGAAAATTGTTCTTCGTATAAAATCAGAAAGAACAAACTGACTATCGGCGAAAGCATTAATTTACTGCTTAATATTAATGAAAATTATTTTCTACCTTATTTACTGAATAACTAATCATTATATGTTTTACTTGTTTATTTATTTCTATTTTAAATGAGCATATGCAAGTAAACAATCGGATGGAATCTTGTAGGTTTCGTTATAAATTAGGTAGAGTATAAAGTATATAATAACACATAAAGTATATAATAATATCAGGCTTTTACACACGAAAACCACTCAAAAGATTTTAAAGAAAATTTCACAATACATCCGAGGTAGTGAACAGACGGAACTGAGCAAGTTAAAAACGAAATGCAAAAAGTCGTCTTTGTTATCTTCCGTTAAAACCTCTAGCATATAATGTATTATAAAGAAGCCAGAATTTTATTAAAAAACTCGTTTACTTGCGAAAAGTATTTAAAATAAACAATTATCTACTTAAAAATAAAATTCATGGTACGTTATGCCGATAAGATGATAAGCGTACCTAAAGATAGTGTGCACTCGCTTTAATTATTTATTCATTCATTCTATTTGTTGACTTGTAGTAAAATTACGGTTCGAAACCTCTGCTCCTCTATTGCTTGGAGTATAAAGATAATGCATAAATATTTATTGGGCTAAATTTATAATTCATAACAAGGAATTTAGTTTCTTTCAGGTCGCATTCTGATATTACTATGGTCAAGTAGACGAGCAGTTTGATCAAAGATCGTAGAATTAAGATAAAGTAAGACGAGTGAAGGACTCTCGTTCTTTTTAGTTTCCTGTAGAAAAATTGTCAAAACGGAACATTTACAGAATTACGTCGGTTTCCGTCTATCCGTCACAAGCCATTTCAACGTAAACATTTGAAATTTAGCAGAGATGGAGTATGTTGCCCCAATTTCCAACGTGACGTACAAAAGTTTCATTCTGATTCCAAGAGTTAATTCCGCGTGTTAAAATGGGAAATAAAAAAATTAAGGGTATCGTGTAGGGTATTAAACGAAAAAATAATGAAGAACACTTTCTTATTAATTTATTTGAACATTTTTCCGTGAACACGCTTCAAACTTGCTGAGGTGGGGGCAACATTATGACTAACGAATCGTTCAGAGAAATTTGAAAAAATCATGATCATTGGGAAATAGGTATAGAATAAATCAAAATGATCAAGATTGGACAATTCTAGCGCGATTACACAATATAATTGTATATACACAATATAACAACATAATTGTTTATTTCACAATACCTGCTGAAGCACTAGTTTTAGAGCAAATAGTTTCCAATAAAAAGTATTTTACACAATATACGGAAAACCTTTGTCGCTCACAAATTTTTCAAAATTGTTAAATTGACTCAGTCGAAACGCTTCCCATTCAGCTCCTCGTATGCAATAGAAACTATGCTATTAACGTGTCACATCGCGTTAAACATGGTCGACGTGCATTATTATTAATAATTTAAATGGCGGCTGATGGCACGAAAAACTATAAATTATGAAAATACAACTTGCACTAGATCGATTTCTTTCAGTAACACAGAACACATAACGTAAAACATATTAATATATATAGATAATTATAGTAACTAATTATATTAAGATGAAAATTTTCCTTATTTATTTTTAGGGTTTCACAGGAAAACGGCTTATCCGATTGACATACAATTTTCACTTTCGTATAACTTAATTATGTCCAGATTGTGATAAATTTTACAACAATTTTATAGAACTCGTGGATAATGAATAATAACTATTCTAATCGAAAGGAATCTAAGTGTCCATTATTGAGTTAAACTTTTAAATTATTATTGGTTAAAAGTAAGTAATGGATGAAGATATTATAAACAATATGGAAATATACAAAAAGTTAGACAGTGTGTACATATTGCTAATTATTATGTACTGTACAACCTGTTTTCTATTGCATAAAAGGAACATAAAATTATTTTGAGTTATGAACCCAAAACTGTTACAGTTACTTCAAAATAATATTTAAAATAATTGCACGTGATAAAAAAATCTATAAAAAAGTTTCTGGATATATTTGGCAAATATTTGTAATTTTTTTGTTATAAAGGTTTTTACACTACAAGCTTTTTCTGCACTTGACTGATAGATAAAATAATTAGCTAAACCGCTACGAATACCGTCATAAGATTAACAGTTAATAATTATTAAGTAGAAAGCTATCAAAATAGATTGCAATGACGGTCCCCTTTTTCCTTGGCAAAGCAGCAACGGATAGAGAGTTTAATTTGTTTATTACGGCAAACTACATTACGGCAAATTGCATTTAAAAAAAATCATAATTAGTATTTATTTCATCAGATAATTTATTAAAAATGGTCGTATTGTATTTTTACCAGTTATCAGTTGATACTGTTATAAAATGGACAATAATTACAAAATGTTGTTTAATTTTAAGCATTGGCATTCATTTAATTAATACCAAACTGTTTTTAAGGCCACTTACTACTTGAAGAAAATTTCTAACTGCATAATGAGGCTTAAAAATATAAGTGCGGAATATTTTTACATTGTAACCAAATTACTTTTCAAAACTTACCGATTAATTCTTTAGCCAATATTTGAAGAAAAGCCAGTTTTACAGATTCTCACGGAAAATGTATTATTATTTGAGACTAAATACCTAATGCATATATGATCAAATAAATCCAAACCAAATGAAATAAATCCAAACCATAATAAAAAACCATAATGAATTTTATAAGTGTAGTTTTTAGTACCCTGGTAGAAAAGATTTCAATATTGCGATAATATATGAAGAGAATGAAAAATGAACTGGGTTGTGCCATGGTAGAGATGCTATTTTGTAAAAATGTAGAATACATCATGAGACTATATCTAAACAAGTATTGAATATTGGGATTTTGATTGTAACCTCTTTCATAAAGTGTTAGGAGATAAGACAAATGGTATCTCAAAGATCCTGCTCGCACAGCAGAAACCGGAACTAGACTAAATTAATATACATTGTTGTGCGCATTTTCATACCATAATTTAGCGCTACGATTGCTTCAGTCAACAATATCTGTCCAGAATCAATCTGTATCTGTCATATACTTTATTTAATGTTCTACTGAACGCAATATTGATTTTGCATCAATCGTTAATTGTTTTCAAATTATTAAATTTTTCATGATTAACATATTTCGTGACACGCACGATTTAAGCATGACATTCTAGTTTTGAAGGATAAAACGCATTATAGTGCATACGAATATCTTTAAGATAATGTAAATTTTAAAGAGGTTCTTTATAGAATATACGTCAAAAAGCAGTAAGATCTCATGTTCGCCTTATTACCAACATTAATACGATGAATATCTCAATTAAATGTTTTTGGGAAAATTTTTTGAACTGCGGAATAAGAATCACATTATTTTATGTGCAGAAAAACAATAATTAATATAATTTTTAAACGAAAACGTGCCCCTAAAATTACAATTTGAATTTTGCTCAAGAAATGCGTGAGGACATTTTTATTGATTTTTCAGCGGATATGGTTTTCAACTGTTGAAGCTTCTTGCTTATTTTTCCTAATTTTTAAAAAGCAAAATTTATTTACTAGCGTATTATTACATATTCTACGACGTTTCTATTATATTTCTGTCTCGAACGAAAAGGAAATATTGGTGCATCGTTAAAAAAATCCATTCAAGGTGAAATCAAATTTGTTTGCACCCTCAAAATGTAAAATAGATTTTAACTTGCTGTGCGTGTTTGCGTTTCGCACATTTTTGTTTCGCGATAACTCTCATGAATATGCATTAATTTGCATAATTTTTAAAAATATTTGTCTCAATGACAACTTGAGGTTTTGGTGAAGATTTTTTGTTACAAATATCTTAATTGTTAAAACGAGAATTGTGGCTATATTATAGGTATGAAAAAAATTAAGTTTGTGCAAAAAATATAGCTCGTCTCAAGGTTAACAAATTATGTCCTAGTCACTTACGCCTTATCTCAATTATTTTTTGAGTAGTTAACCATCAAATATTTGCGGACTGGCCACTGTTATTTATCTTAACTTTTTTTATTAAAGAATATAGAATGAGACGGGCCTATGCGTACGATGCGCGCTATTTTTTGTGTTTTTATTTATTTTCGAAGTAATTATATAGAGCTGGTTTTTAGTTCCTGTTCAAATAATTGAAATACTATAAGTTGTAAGTGATACTCTGATATATTTAGTATGTGGGATTCTATAAACGAATGGCAAAAAACAAAATCCACATAATTTTGTCATATCCGTCTGTCTGTCCGTATGTCACAGCATCGTAGCCGCTCCATTTTAAAATCGATTGAGTTGAAGTTTTACAAGAAAACGTAGATGAATATTCACATAGAATACACAGAATTTTTTAAATTTTTTTAATTACTTACCTAACATGAGAATACACGATTCAATCTAATGTAATTAGTTTTATTTCTAAAATATTATTTCTCGTTATCTATTAAACGAGTTAGTCGATTATATCAAAAAAGATGGTTAAGTGGGTTGAAGTGGGTTAGCTTCTCTACTAAGAGGACGAATTGTTACAACATAGAGGAAAAACTAATGAAACAAATTTCATTACGTATGTATATAACGTTTCACAAGTGAACACAATGAAGACTACGCAATAAAGTGATTCCAAATTCAAAGTAGTTTCATATTTCTGTAGTCTTCATATCTTGTAATTATGTAATGGGAAGCCACGGGTCATCGGTTGCTGTAACCGGATAAATGTTAATACTTGCCAATCGATTAGTCGTGACTATTTAATAAACTATTAACATATACGCGTATATCACATTGGTTACGTAATCACGATGTACGCGTGTCGATTCCGTTATCAAGTGACTCCATTGTCTCACGCTGTGATAAGATACATAGAGCAGCTAGACGAACAGGCTGAGTTTCAACATCGTACGCGGCTGCTCGTCGGCCGCAACCAGCGTCTCGTTATGTAACGGAATTTGTTGAGTATTAAAGGTCTTCTGGGATTAAGTTCAAGTAAATAATTTTTTTTAAGAGAATATCTCCTTAAATAAGTTTTACATCCAACTTGATGAGGTTAAAGTGTATATTTATCAATATATAATATGAAAGATAGAGTCGGTGGGATATATTTATAAGATTTGAATAGCTAAATTTTTCATGACGTACAATTTCGTTCTCTTTGATGTCCTTCTTACCGCTAACAGCTTTTTATTAATAATATTTTGTAATTTTTTTTAAATTTATTGTTTTTGTTTGCATTTTTCACGTTTTGATGTAAATCTTTTTATATCTTAGTCGGTTAATCTTAAAATTTTAAATTCGTACCGAGAAATTGTATTTATTCTGCATTAGTCACCAAAATTAAGGAATCGCAGTACGTATAAAAAAAACTTGGGTTACTTTTAACTATAACTCTGTGGCAAGTTGCCGTTAAAACAAAACAGAGTTACATGATGATTTATTATTTTCATGATTAGGAAAATTTGGGAACCTGAAAATTTACTCTTCAAGATACTATTTTGATATTAATTATTTTAAATGGTTTGTTCCGTCATTCATTTAAAAATTATTATATAATTCAGATTTTATATATTATATATTAAACATTGCAGTCACATTTTAAAAAACGGTTTAATTAATAAAGTCTGCGGTTTTCTTAAGTTAAAAGTATGGCTGAGTGCAAAACGGCTGATGGTTTAGGTGTTTTGTCCGTGTGATCCAATTGATTAAACTTGTACTATTATAAAAAATCTAAATTTATTAACTTTTTGTTGCAAAATTCTTTATTACTGAATTTTTTTTAGCTGAACAATTTTGTTATTAAGTTAAGAAAAAAAAATTAGGACAAAAAATTATATTTTAATTTTGGCAAATAGCAAACTTCCCTCTAATTATTTGGCGTCGAGACGGAAAATATATTAAATTACCTTTAAATTATCTCAAAAACTATTTTTTTAACAATAATATTCTTCTAAATAATATTCTTAATAATATAATAATTTTCCTTGTCTAAAATAGATTACCGATTATAAGAAGAACGACAGAAATAACTTCTAATCCTTTAAAAGAGGTGAACATCATAGCTTGGAGGGTCAAATGGCTGGGTCACATACAATAAATAATGAGTATCTAGGAAGGTGCTCAAACATAAATCGGAAATCAGCTGTCCGGTGGGGTGGCCAAGAATACTGAAGATGGGTGTCTGGAATTGCACAAAACTGGTACCACCAAGGGGCGACCCTTCATGGGTTGTTGCTGTATAAACAACAATAAGTATTTCAAGTTTCAGTAATGGGAGCGATGTCACATTTGGACGTACTTAGATCTCTTTGATAGATTCTCAATGACGATTGTAGTGTTTGAGTGTCTAAAGGCAGATTTACGTTTGGTTAAATTCAGTAATCACTGTACTTGATAAGATATTATACCTATATTATCATATTAACTTTAGAAAAGGAAAACTTTGGTTTGTTTTTTACGTTTTAGTGTATTTGGCATATTAATATAAAACTTTCATTGTCGTACAGTATAATGAATTGTAATGATTAATGATAGGGAAGGAAGTCAAAGTGAAAGTTAAGCTTTTAAACCATCACAGCGATATTAAAATAATATATTTTAGACAACTTGAAAATCTATAAAACAGTTACAGGATTATTACAGGATTGCTAATGATTGCATAATGTTTATTACGGTCAGTTTTCTGTTATAAAATTTGACGTTTGTTCTGTACTCGGCTAAAGCGTAGTATAAAATACGGAGAACACCCTTAATAATTAATGAGGATTATTTATATTATATAAAAAAATTATTTAAAGAAAATGGGTCATGGTTTTTTTGCCCCGACAAAAGCAAGCGGGAGGCTCGAAATATAAATAAAAATATAGATTACAATATTATTTTAAATGAAATTATGAATATCTTTAGACCGTTTGTTAAATTAGCATGAATAGAGTACCTTGTGTTATCGCATATCATACATAATGTGGCTTCTCTTTATCGACTTATCTCGCGATTAGATTACTAGTAAATATTGAGGTAAAACACATACCGACACAGTGGTAGAAGTATACCGCGAATGCATTGCTTATCATTATTAATTTCATGGAACAGTCAGTGATTTGACTGTAATAAGGGCGTCATTAAACTAAGTTTAGCTCGTTTTCATTATGTTTTCACTTCCCAATATGCAAACTTACACTACTGGCAGGAGGGAGAGTCGACAGGATATCCACGACCACTCTGCCAAGAATCTAACAACTGAGAAGAAAGACCTTGCTTTTCTCTTCAGAACAATAATGGACGAGATGAAGGAGAAGTACTTCTAACCCGCGGCGACTATACGTCCTTTTTTCGTTTTTTTTTAATGACATTCACTAGTTTTTTTCTCACGTGTTCCTGATTGCTATTATGCTATTTATTATAATTTGCGTTGAGGAAATGATATCCATTGCTCATTTACCAATTTAGGGAAGTTTATAAATCAGTAAATTAAGGAAAATAAAAAATATATTAAATTACCTCAAAAACTAGTTATTTTAACAATAATGTTCCCTTATATTCCTTATCTAAAATAGATTACGGAGGATGAGAAGAATGGCTGGGTCACACACAATGAATAATGGGTACACAACGAGTGGAATTTGCATTGGGAAGATTCCATTCACATTTAGGCACATGTAAAAGGTTGAGGGCGTTTAGTATTTTTGTGAAATTATTGATAAATCACCCCCCACTTATGGTCGGAAAAAAGTCTTATATCCTATTTAATTTTTTTTGTTTTATAAAAATATTTGCACGTAATTCAATTACATCTTCCTGCAATTTCTTCGCAGTTGGGCTTCAATTGAAGCGGTGATGATGATGCAACATACGAAAACACATATGATATTGTTTATAGGATTCCATTTTTGCTAGTCGACTAAGGAATTGTAAGTCAACTAGCCATCCTAATCCTTATAATAACTGAAAATATTAAAAAAATATAAGTTAAAAATTTCTATGAAACACGGACTATACTTCACAGATATGTCGACTGATGATAAAAATATTTTTCACTAGTATTTATTACTAGACAAAAAAAACTTTAACTGTAATTAAAAATTTAATGTCTAATAAAATAACTGTCTAGTGCAAAGATATTGGTTTGATTTGAACAATGCAGAATTAAGACAATAGTAACATTGATATTGGAAATTGTGTCATTTTTAAAATAACCGATTTACGATAGCTTGCGTTAGTTTATTTACTTGAAGGGTTGTGAAAAAAAGTAACGTTCGACGAATTATGAAAAATGTAGTAAATTTGAAAGAAAGAGCGAATTTTTCTATTTTAAAACGAATGAGACGGAGCTCTTCATGAGATCGCTTTGGAAACGAATGAGACGGAGCTCTTCATGAGATCGCTTTGGAAACGAATGAGACGCAGCTGAAAGAATTTGAAAATAAAAAAAACAAAGCTCTGCCGGGGTTCAATCTTCACTAAAAGATAAAAGAAATTAATGTTTTAGTATAAATTGTTCAATTTACATCTGTATTTGGGTTTTCATTATTTACGAAAACATTCTGTGGACACCTAACAATCTATGTTATTTCTTCGAGTGAAAAAAATTAAGTTTGGAATTAGCAAGCGTCCATCTCGTAAGGTAAAATTACAAACAAAATAATATGTAATATGTATAGTAAGGAAACACTCGGAAAAATTCTGAAATATTTTGCTTCTTTTAAGACAAATGAAAATTCACAGAAATTATTTACAATAACGTCGATTGTGTTTTATCAATTTTATATAAAAAAATTGTACATTAACTCAATTATCATGACCTTATTATCTAATTATAATTTTTCAAAACTTTTATAATGGAAACCAAATTATATTAAAACTGTCTTCATATGAGTGGATTTTGTAACGTGGAAGTAAAAAAACCTAAAATGTTGGTGCCACCTTACAAATTATCTTTTCTCATATTAACCGTATTACCGTATTACATTTACGCGTAAAAAAACTGGAATAACGAGAGAATAAAAAAAGTATTCCAAAAGACATTGGGCTAAAATCAAACATTAATATAAAAAAGTTAAAAATGGTCGACTAATCAGTACATGATGATTCTTAGCGCGCTTTAAGTATTGCTTTCATGTGATAGCTCATGTTAAAACTATATGTTATCCTCGTTTTATTGAACGTTTTATTCAACTCGGTTCATGACTCGGGTGGTAGTTTGTTTAATGTGGTTGCTTAATGCATGCACTTAGCTCCTCCAAATATACTCTATCGGATTAATGTCCGGCAACTTAATTGCCATCTTCGCATTGACACCATGTCAAAGAAACCATTTCAAAGAGAAGAACTGAAACACGGACGACATTTTCGTTATGAATTTCCCTTAAGTAACGCGCTCCGAATTTAAATTTTGTTTTCATTAAAAACTAACTCTTGTGGTCTAGTCAAAGAAGTATACGTCAATATCGTAACGTATACCCCACCGAATACCGTCGATCTTTCTGTTCCTCTTAGAGTATAATGTTCTCCTCTCATTATGCAAATTATTTTTCTATAGTTAGAGTGACGAAATCAGTAAGTACCGTTAGTTATCGGATGATCATTACCATTAGTTATCCCATGATTAGAAATTTGCCCCAATTATTTTCAGTCCAGTTGATATGCTGATATGCAGAATGTAAGCACTCAGCACGATGGCATCTGACCAATTATGACAGGATATAAGAGTTGAGGCTATCATCGCTTTATGAACGAGTGTAGCGACTGTCCATGTATAACAATTCGAACTTTTGGCGCTCACGGCAATTCTGGTAAAAATCTACGCTGTAAATGATCGACGCTGTACGCCTTTTATCACTTGTCAAAGTCTCAGGAGGTTTGCTGATTCGAGATGAAAAAAACTATTAAGACTAGTCTCTATGCGCCTTTACCAGACCCACTGAACTCTTTTGAGTCCCACACCGACTTGCCAAACTTTTTTTTCTTTCAGGAACACCACCTTTCATAGAATTTTAGCTGCAATTGTGTTCAAATACATTATCTTCTTCAAGAAGTGAAATAGCATTCAGTCGAGAGAAAATAACCAAAAAATAAGTTATTCAAAAATACGTAATAAAAAAGGAATATCTTAAAAACATTGTAATAACAAATATTTTCTAAACATCTTAATAGGTATAAAATCTAAATAACATGCTTAAGAGGCTTTACAAAGAAATTCTGTAAACGTATAATTTTTTAAGTCACTAGGACCATTTACTTTACATTATATAGCCTTATCATTAGCGCGTTAAAAGTGAGCCCCAAAAGTTGACGTAATTTTTCACACACGTATTCAATACGATTATCTCTTTTATATACATGCTTTCTTGGACTCTCTCTTTCATCATGGTTCGCGTGTGGCACTATTATTGAGTATAACGGCATTCTCATAATTGGCCAGAGCGCCCGTTTATGTCACATAAACGTTTTCAAGTTCTTATTTAGCTTAGATGTGTATTATTGACGCATGGGTTTTCAAATTCTTATGTAGGTTAGATGCATACTGTTGAGTACAATGTGATTGAATGACTTAACGTCATTCTTATTACGAGGTTTGGAGGATTGGTCAGAGGGATCGTTTATGTCACGTATACGTTTTCAAATTCTTATTTAGGTTGGATGTGTATTACTGACGCATGCGTTTTCAAATTCTTATGTAGCTTACTGTTGAGTATAATGTGATAGAATGACTAAACGTCATTCTCATTACGAGGTTTGGAGTGTTGCTCAGAGGTTTGGAATATTGCTCACTCGTTTAAGTCATGCTCGCCTTTTTAAATTCGTATATAGCGTATACGTGTATCTTTACTATTCAGCTATGCGTTACTCAGCCATTAGTGCTTTATGTAGTTTCAGCGTTTAATTTTTACATTTATCACTACCAATTTTTACTGCTCTTCGCACGGTTAAAGTTGTGCTATATTGTACATATACTAGCCTTCCCCTCGGCTTTTTCTCAGGTAAAAAGACAATGGTTGCGTTTTGTTTTCTTTTCGTTTATTTTATATAATTATATAAACCCTTAAATATTTCTTTTAACGCTTAATATATAATTATCAGAACGCTTAATATTACCAGACTATTTAAATGCAAATTATCACGTCTCTTTTTATAATTATTTCGAAATTTCCATACATTCTTCCATCCCCATTTTCACACTAGTAGGGGTTGAATTTAAAAAAAATCCTTTCTTAGCAAGCACATAAAAATTAACAGGTGTAAAATTTTCAGTTTGTAAACTTTATAGTCCTAGAGATTTCGTGAAGAGCCATGATCAGTCAGTGAATAATATTCTTTCACATCCAAATACCAATCAGTCAGTGAGTGATATTCTTTCCCATCCAAATGCCAATCAGTCAGTGAATGAGTGAGTCTTTGATATGCACATATAGATTTATAGATCTTTAACTTTCTCCCTCAGGGAAACGTCCAGGATGGTGTCTTAGAGTCTAATACATAGTGATTATACTGTAGATAACAATATGTAAATAGAAGTGTATAATGAAATTAAACCTCCTTAATAAAAATAAAATAGATGACGGCATCTAGTGGAGAATTATAAACCTACATATTTACAATCATTTCCGATGAACGGAAAGCGGATGCCACTGGTAATTATTTAAGTAGTGTTAGTGTTAAACAAAAATCTTGACAATTTTTACTGCAAATTTTAACTGAACTTTCATGTACAAGACTCCAAATTTTCATTAAACTCTGCTCAGTGGTATTCGTGTGACGTACGCACAGACGGGGATTTGTTACTGGTATGGCGTACGACAGACGATACTTATAGATAAGTAACTTTTTCAACATTTTGTTGAAAAATTTTGTTGAAATGTAATGTAAGTTTGGTTGTACTTAAATAATTAAACACGTTTTTATGTTCACATAACTTCAATTTGTTTATAGCCTGATGATATATAAACAGTTCTTAGTCCAAAATATGCATCTTTATAATATTACTGAATCCATCCGTCCAGACTTTAGATTAATTCGCATGATATTTGAAACAAGATGCTTTATATGGAAATCCCAAAAATATTTTAGTGAGTTTCTAAACTGGAGCGCATATTTTTTGGACACCCTATCGACTGGCCAGTCATTGGACAGATTTTTTGAAATGATGTTTTGATATTTTAATCATTTTATTTATAGTAAAACATTACAATTTTTAAATGAAATGGAAAAAATCCTTCAAAATCGTGCTTAGTGAGCAGGATAATTTTAAATTATTTCATATACGTTGAGTTAATAAAAATCCTATAGATGGTTACGGAACCCCATTTTTTACTTATTCTGACATGTACTTGACTGCTTTTTCCACTTTTATGATAAATCGAAATGTTGTGGGTTACGTGCCGAAATTTAAGTCCATTACGTTAATAGATGAGCATTATACTTCAAATTATAAATAAGTATTTTACTTCTGTTTCAACCAATATGAGCACGTAAATATGAATATCGAATCACATTTTGTCACCAGCTCGTACTTACGAATCAGAAAAAAGACGACAGGTACTAGAACTGCTATCACCGTCCGTGACCTTCACCGCGCGAAGTGAGCCAATTTTATATTAATATTTCGAGAGGTTGCTCGCGCCGTTTAAATCATGTTTACAACTTGTTTTCCTTGTGCACAAGAGTACTTACATTTGGTAGAAACAGTTACACGAATTGGTTTATCGTGTTTCAACTGTCATTAGGTGCCATTAGCTCTGGCCTTGGTCATCTGCGCGCTACTCGATAATTCATAATGACAATTCGCGTCGCATTTTACGTTTTGCACGGTGTATAAAATGAAAATAATCACATTACTCCCATCATCCTAATTAGATTGTTTACTTAACAGACAACTAATTTAGGGCTGATAATATTAGACGACTAGTAAGTGAAAGTCGATCATCTGTGCGATGACTCTCAGAAGTAAATTTATATGAATAGACTATAGAATGAATTATATTGCTTTTGAAGAGAGTTCTATTACTGATTAATACATCAAAACGGAAGTGAGACTATAGATCCTGTTTTTCTTGTTGTATGTACTCCGGAAGAAGTTGAAATAAGCCTTATCTTAAACTGTACCTTGTAAAGAAGAGGAAATATAATTTTATAACGTCCAGAAGTTTGGAAGATTATAAAAAACTATATGATGTTTTAAAATCAATATTAAACTGCGGGCTGTTTTTATTAGGAGGTATATGAGCATGCAGGCACATAAGATTTTTGGTTTCCGAGTTCAATTAAAAGAGTATTCGATTAAAAGAGTACTATATTCAATAAAGTTATTTTTTAAGCTTATTATATACGTGTCTAAGTTTATATATTGATGCACATGAAAAGTGGAAAACTTTTCCATCTTTTCTTCGCGCCCCTTTGAAAAGAGAAGTTGTGTTTAATTTTAAATATGACTTTTAAAAATAATGATGAAAAAATATATCCCCTCTCCCCCATTTCTGACTTGCTATAGTAAAAATTATGAATCAATTACCGAAAAACTGTAGCGATGATTTTCAAACTGGCAATTTTTGAGAAATTCACAATTTTTTTTCGCTTGTACAAGACATGTCGGTTATCATTTTTAAATGGTGAAATATGATATTAACATTTGTTAATACTTTAATAGAAATATTATGTACCCTTAAATGTTTATAATTTTATACGTATCTAAATACATACGGACTCCTCAATGTACTCGTCTTTTTTATTTTCTTTATTTCTAAAGTGTAACCACACTGAAATTCATTGTGGTCATCCTATTAATTTAATTAGAATAAACAATTTTTTAACAACATTCAATGTAAGGGAAAATGTGTAAAATTATCACAAATTTCCTAAGCTTTTTTAATCGATTTGCTGCTGTAATAAAAATTTACCTAAAAATATTTAACAGTAAAAAAATATTTTTTCCAATCAAACATTTATTTAATGCATGATTTATGTATTTGGTTGAGTAAATGTTTATAGATATTTCAGATTTTACTAATGGTTTAATTCTCTTAATACGATTATCGACGTAAGTAGATACACAACAAAGGTTGAAAATGTTTTTCTGCCTTATCTTTGAAATAAAATTGTATATAATTTTAAGTGCTATTTTCGATTTTGAGTCAAATAACTACATAACGTACGTCGACTTAAAGTTTTCAACTCATTACATAAGAGTTAGAAGACTCTGACAGACGGACAAACAATCTTGTAACAATAATGACGTTCATTTCGAGTCTTTTGGGTATGGAAGTTGAAAGCCTAAAAAGGTGAAAACAGAGTCGAGCGGTCATCGGAGTATTAACATTTTGTTTAATCTATATTGTTATAAATTTATGCGTAAGTCGCCCATAAATTATATGTCTATAAAATATAGTAGATTTATATGTCGTACGTAAATCGGTAAAACTAAGGTTTCGAATCTTTTAAGTTCAAACATTCATATTAGAGATACTGTAGGTATTTTTTATAAGACACTAAAAAAAAGAACGAAACCAGCAGGTCTCAGATATATATCATACTACTGTCAAATTGTGACGTGTGCCGTTTATTTTATGTATATACAAGTGTTGTTAAATTGGTGTGGCAAGTTGACTTCTTTGTATTCCAGAGTACGAAATAAGACATTGCAATCAATAGTTTTTTTTCAATTTTATCCCGTCCTCCGTTAAAGAAAGGGTTACGCGTTCTACAATGCACGCACACCGAGCACAAGCGACGTCATCAATGCGGACGCAAACAATTTATTTTTTCTATGAAAATTTAGCGATGCGAGTATTATTTAGGAGAAAGAAAATTTATTACCGGTACCAACAATTCAGCGTTTTTCTTATGTTTTTTATGAAGATTCAGTCTACGATGATGAACAATAAAGTAGTGTATTTATTACGGAGAAAATGTTGAAAAAAATATTTGTCGGGAAATTAATTATTTCTCTGTAATAAAAGTCCAAATAAAAAAAAATTATAGATTATTTTTCAGAGGAATGCGAAAAGAAATTCTTGTGTACTGAAATCTCTCGTGTCTTGAAACTTGTGTACTGAAAGCAATTTGGAATCAGCTGTCAGGAAAATGTATTTGAAACAAACATTTTTTTTTAAATTTCGCTCTCTTTCTTTTTATCTTTATTCTGGTATCGTAAAATATATTTAAACAGGCTGACGTCGAACAAAGTTGAGTTAAAACTTTAAAATTTGCCCGGGCGCTGCCTGCATAACTTATAATGGATTTTAGCAGTTTCCACCACTCGAGAGCTTAGAATCTACCCCAAAAACAGTCTCGTAATTGTAAAATATAGGTAAAGTGGATAAAATTGCGGGCAAAAACCAGTATTTGAATAAAAAAATATTTTCAAAATGCAACGGACCAATAAGCGTTTAATGTAAAACTATCTTTACTTTGTAACGAGCTACTTTAGTAACTCATATACCGATTCAAAAATATTTCATCTTTAGAAAACGCTAGTCGTTTCAATTCTGTGCTGTGTGTCCTACACACATTGGTATTAAATGAATTTAGGTAATTTGTACCATTTAACTTAAAATCAATAAACCGGAACACAAAGATACTCCAAGATCAAACTTTGATACTTAATAGGAATTGAACAAGAATATTTATGTCATTTAGGCTTTTTATCTATGACAACTCTGCCTGTGGTACCAATATTAACAGTAGCTTTTTAAGAAGATCATAATACGAGATTACAAATGAGTAAAAAAATCAATTTTGTACATTTTCTTAAAATATATTCTTTTAAAAATATGTGCTCCTAAGAGTATCAAAATTCCCAGAAATTACGTATTTGCAGCATTTGTAGTCGAAGCAGGTAGAACGACTGACCTCGAACGGCTCCAAGAGTCGTGCTTCTATTTTCGGGGAATTCCAGTCTTTTCTTTTATCGAATGATTCTTACGTAGTGCTGCGACAAACCGTTAAAAATTCATTTGCCAATCATTTGGAATCGCTTACTGTTCGCACATTATTTCTTTGCTCTAAAGTTGCGAATGTACTAGCGTATTCTATAATTCAATTACATTTTTCTATTTTTGAGCTTACCTTGTCTTCAACACAACTATCTCTATTATATACGCTCTTTCTTTGATTCTCTATCTCTTTGTTAATAGTTTGCGTATTATACTTATATAGAGTGACTTTTTAATACAACATCATTGGGTTTCATAGTTGGTTGATTGGAATCTACAAAACAAATCGAATGAAAACCCCGGGCGACGATGAGTGACATTTTTAATTTATCATAAATGTGAATGTTCATACTTTAGACTTACAATACTATACAGATGAACAAAAGTGAAATGAGGAAAGAGAGACAGAGAGCGAGCGAGCAATGTTATAACTATAGTAGCGATGTTATGTGTTAGAAGGTTTTTTATTTATTGTCAAAAACCCGCACAGAAGTTATTATTTCATTTATGACAATTTACAGAATAATATGCCTAATTACATGTAAAATAAATGTACACGTTAAAATATAATGATTTTCCTAGTTTTTATATAAAGATATTTATTTGATATTTACGCGAGTTAAATGCTCTTATCGATAATTTTGTGTATGAAATAATTGGGTTAGTATTTTTTATTGCAATTTTATACTAATAGAAATTCAGGTATTGCTCTTTTTAGAGATCCGTAGGAAAATATAGAACTTATAATTTCATCATTTCTGTCTGTCCGTCTTCTGTTCATACAGAGTAGAAGTTATGTCATTTTTAAATACTATTCTTACATATTTTAAAGGTTTATGCGTTTACTCCATTTATGGAAACTTGAGGTAGATTTTTTTTCGTGTACCCTAGAAAATCAGTAAATTAGTGAACATTTTTAATTGTGTTTCAAAATGCAATTAAAAATTTAACGTAATATAATTAATTATATTCATTAATCCCCTTTTTTCAATCGTGCATTTTTTAAAACCTGAATAAAACCATAATAACTCATGTATCTTAACTATTACTCCAGATGTGTTATGGGATAACCTTTGAAATATAATATTAAGTAAATAACTTAATTTAAATTCAGTATAATTATTAATAATAACTTTTTATAACTTAACAAAGTACAAATAATATAAGATTTTGATTTAAATGAAATCATTAACTTAATTTTTTAAAGCTTATCCCATATAATATTTATAGTTTACTTTAAGTGGAATAATTCTTTAAATTATTTCATGTTTCTGATACAATACTATTTAACTTTAATTTTATAAATTTTTATTTTACCAAAGCAATTAATTTCTTTCAAATTAATTGATTTAACGAACACCTCTCAATGTAAATTATATATTTAAAAAAGCTTTAATGTGTCTTGGATCTGATTTAACTGTTTTCAAATTTTTAAATATTTGTTACCCCAACTGAAAATTACTTTGCTTTAGTTATATCGACTAACTAAAAGTCTTAAAAATAGAATCCGTTAAAACTACACAAGAGTTATCGACTTCATTGACATTATTAGTAATTTAACCGTTAAACTAACTCTATAGTAAATTTGGGCACACAGAAATAATTCGGCTTAGCTTCATGTGTAAATGTACTTACGAAGATACGTCCACTTTGTTATTTTAATACCTATTGGATATTGCCTAAGCGATTTCGTGTACGTATTATGTCGTAATAAAATATAACTATGTCATAACAATACAATACAATTAAGTAAAAACACTATTGAAACAATGAAAAGATTACCAATAGTCTCGCTTTTTAGGTGAGTTCGACGTGTTGTATTATAATCAAGAAATAATATGAAGTATTTACGTACGTGTCGTTGAACATATTAAAATATCAGATGTACGATGTTGTAAATTGTGATGATAATTTAAAACTTCAATAACGTACCGAAAAATTACGTAGTAATTAGTAGTGACAACATAATAACAGCCAAGAAAGTTTTGTGACTACAATAAAAAAAAATCGTTTCGCTTAGTGACTGGGCGCACAAAGGAGTCCCTTTTTTATTCATTGAAGTAATTTTGTATTAAACAAAAATAAACTATTTACAGATAATTGCAAAATATATTTACCAATTTTAGTTTCTTTTAGTAAAAGTTAGTAATGTCATCTTTTCGGGTCGTAAACCTTTGAACCGTTTACTTTAAGAATGTGAGTTTGTAAACACTTTTCCTGATCAAGAAATTAGAAATGAATTTTTTTGTAAATCATTTGTAGGCTGACGATATAAGATGGATGTCAGAAAACAGGTGATATTCAAGGAAATTTTTTTTGTCTATAATGCTTTCCTATTTTATCATATTTTAATAAGAAGTTGTTAAAATATTTTATAAAATATGTGTGTAGAAAAGTCCCTTCATTGAAAAAACTAGTCAATAAAAATCGAAGAAATACAGATAAGAAAAGATGTAAAAGTTACCATATTTTTTTAAACATTTAGTTAAATAACCTGAATTATAACATGCAAATGAAGAACATAATTTTAATTATAAATGAGCGACAGAGTCCAAGTGGGACACGCGCAAAAAGGTTCCGATTCTCTGTCAAATTACTTGCGGTGAAACGTTCCAGCTTCATACAAAAATCTAGGGGTGATGAAAAAGAAATTGGATCATGTATATCTTATAATAATACTTTCTCATAAATCAAAATGTCTTTCCTGTAATTTGTCTATTTCGGTGGATATTTTTATTTGGGCATTTTTCTATTTCGGTGAATATGTAGAATTTGTATGGTGCTTTTAGAAATAGCTGCAAAAAGAAATATCTTTGCAGTCGTTGCCTGAAATATTTTTAACAGACAAAATACAAGTATTCACATATTTTTAAGAACAGATTAATCCGTTAAATCCTTTCAAAGAGGAGGAATTATAACAGGTGATTGATCTAACGAGCTGATTTTTATTTTTCAAAGTCCTAGTGAAAACTTATTAAAAGAATATTTTTATTCATTTCACCCTGTGTCAAAATCTTTTTTTAGTTTTCCGACATCTTTCTAAATGACTTGAATTATCTTCGTGTAAACAAGATGTCTACGTCAAATGACCCAAAAGACGTCAATGTAAAACGGTTCCAAAAGTTAATGACTCAATGACGTACGCACGGACGGATTAACAGGCAAGTCGTCTCTTGTTTGATTCAAAATGTTTTCCGGTGCATGTTTTCGCATCCTAACTGCCAACCTAAATTCAAATTGATTTCAGATTTTATATGAAAGTTTTTTCGGCGCGCCTCTATGTAAAAATATATAGGAGTAAACTTCCGAGCGCAACACAGCCGAGTGTCCCAAGATGTTGTCGGTGGTCGGTCCAGTTCGTGTGTCTCGCTTGTTTCGCCTCTGTTACGTATGCGTTTTTAACCATTTTCCACGCTACGAACACATGAACTTGAGCAATTTGATCGTTTAGAACAGGAGTTCCCAACTAGGGGGCGCTTTTGAAAGCGTTTACAATGCAATGTTGTAAATTAAACATTACAATGTAATGTTTAATTTACATGCATAAAATTAATGAAATTAAATATCATATTCACTATTATTACCACAAACTTGAGAAAAATTTTACGTTTTGGTGTACATTTTTTGTTGAGAAATCAGTTTGAGTGTGTAAAATTATTGTGTCTCACTGTTAAAAGGTAAGTTTGTGTATTTACAAACTTCAGTTACCATTTTTATTTAATTTACTAAATCAAAGGGGGGGGGGGGGTGGCATGAAAAAGTAAAGGGGGGGGCATGAAAATATAATTTATAGTTCGGGGAGCCTCAACAAAAAAAAGGTTGGGAAACCCTGGTTTTGAATGTTTTAAATTATGAAATACATATACAGGTGTCCCGTAGACGAAATATCGGTGATAGAGGGGGTTATTACACATATGAAACAATAAATTTTATTAACCTAGGCCTAATAGTTTTTAGAGATGATTTTTTAAATGTTTTTTATTTTTGGTATACAAAATTTTTCCTTTATTGGGTATTATTAATATTTAAGCTTTTTTATTGTCCAAGATCTTTAAGAGAACATTCGACTTCCTAATTAAAATGTTATTCATTCGTTATTATTGGCAACATAAAAATTAAACGCTGAAATATTTGCATTTTTTAAATTGTAATTAATGATTTTTTTACGTAATAATAAAAAAATAACATGAAAATGATTTTTGAACAATGCTAGCGTAAAAAAATGTATGGCATCCTTGTGGAACTTTATTTTAAAAACATACATCTACAATTCACACAGATTCCAAAAAGATATAATTTTCAGGTATTAAGTCATTTCATAACATGATTTTTATTCTTGAACTCATACCATTGACCATTTTTTTGGTCATGATAAAATAAAACAAGTGTAGTATTTATGATCCTACCGCATTTATTATATTTTTTTATTACAGTAAATACTCAAAAGCTTCTCCTAGTTCTTATGCATAACCAGCATCTTATAAAATTCCTTTTTAAACTTCGTAAGATCCTTTCGTTGTTTTTACCACTTCAGACTTAATTATTGTTCATTATCGTTAGTAGTCTCATGGACCGCCTCCTTGAAATATCCTCATAGAAAATAGTACAATGGATAGAGGTCTGGAGAAGATGGTGGCCATGCAATTATACCGCCACGTCCCATCCATTGATTTGGGTAAATTGCATTTAAGTATTCAGTTACATGTCGCGAAAAGTGGGGCGGTACACCATCGCGCTGTAGCCGCATTCTGTCACATACGTCTTGTGGTATTTCATTCAATAGATTTCCAAGTTCGCCTCTTAAAAACCGTAGATAACGAACTCCTCTTCTTAAAATGCGGTATACTGTACTTCTTGCGACACCAGTACGTCGAGAAATCAGCCGAACAACTAGTAGAAGGAGCTTCTTCCACTTCGGCTAGTACTTGACGCATATCAACATTTTTAGGTTTTCCTTCAGTAACTACATTTCCAGGAATTCGACTGGATTATTTAGACGAAGAAAGACTGTGGACGGGATAGCGCTCGCGACACGTACGTGCGGCTTGCCGAGCATTCCCATCACATAGCCCGTAAATGAAATACGTTTCTGCGTTTTCACGCGGAATGGAGGTCTGAAGTAATTCACAATGCAGCCGGTCAAACAATATCCAAATCACAAGTACAAACAAGGTCCAATTCAAGCGTAGGTCATCAAATAAAAACAGTGGTAGGGAAAAATAGCAAAAAACTTGTTAGCTTCGATAAGCAAGTAACTAAAGAAGCGAAGCTGTCGAGGAAATGATCTCCACAAGAGTTCCACAAGGTTGCCATAATTTTTTTTACACTAGTATTGTACAAAAATCAAACATATAAAGTTATGTTTTGTAATTGATAAAAGGCATATGTTTCAGCGTTTAATGTTTATGTTGTCAATAATGACAAATCAATAACATTTTAATTAGAAAGACAAATGTTCTCTTAAAGATCTTGGACAATAAAAAAACAAAAATAGAAATAACACTTAATAAAAAAAATTGTTTCATGCGCAGTAACAAAAATTTAACATATATATATATATATATATATATATATATATATATATATATATATATATATATATATATATATAACCTATTAAAACAAGTAAAATGATTGTTAACTCTTTATTCAATATACGTAACTACAAAAAATAGTTTTATAGTATTTTCAGACTACTTATAATTTTGTATCCATATAAGCCAAACTATATATAGTATAATATTTTATAAAACTTATATAATTAACACGAAAGGTTTATGTTTTTAATAAAATTGATACAAACTTGCAATGCCAAAAATATTATAAACAAATTAGAAAAATTACTTCAGTCTTCAACCGAAGAAGGCTTGTCATATGAGTTGATTTTAATGTTCTAACATTTTAGTGTTCCGTATCGAAATTGAAAAAAATGGGATATTTATGGAATCACCTCAGTGTCTGTCTGTCTGTCACGGGTACTTTTTCCGGAGAATGTTTTCAAGGACAATTTTAGTGGTGAGAATCGAGGCAAAATAAATATTTGTTTATTAAGGCACTTGTGAAAGCTCGTCAAAATGCGAGTTCAGAAATATACAATTTTCTTAATACTTTTTTGTAATGAATTTTTCCATAATCTTTTAAAAATCCTTCTCGGAAACTATCGGTCAAAAAAATCGGTAATATTATTAATTATTTCCATTTTGACAAAAAATATCAACATCACATTATCTTAGTTTCTTTGTCACAAAGCTATATAAGGAGTGAAAAATGAATAAAGTAAAAAACAATTCCAACGAATCATACGTTGGATTTTGTTAGGACTTGGCCCCGACTTCCAAAAAAAATATTTATTAGTAAATAAACGACATCGGTGTCATTTGTAAGGGTAAATAATAATAAAGACGCCCAGTGGTCAAATTCAACCATTATTCATTAAATTATTAAGTCTGAGCGTTACTGAGTTTCTTTTGTCAAAGAGCATAAACCTCTATAAATTGCATATAAAAACATGTAATGAAATTATTGAAACTTCCAACTGGAATTACTAAACGGGATTTATTTTAAATAATAGAATGTACTTACCTACTCACTTTGTTGAAAACACTAATACAGATTGCTGCTATAAAATTTTCCTTTTGCAACAGGTGTATACTAAGCAAGCTGACAGACTTTTCCTTTTGCTAGATGTGTATTTAAAAAAATATAAAATAATCGTGCCATACACTCCACGGACTATTGAAAAAAGAACGTTTGAACACAAAATTCACAGCTCGAAATTCATTGACATTTTAAAGTTCTTTGGCAACAATCTCTCCTCTGCGCGCTGTTTGACCACAGACTATTATGTGTATGATGTTGACAGTAAGACGGTAAACAATAATTTTTTTATTGTTGAACTGTAATGTATAATTTAATGTACTTATAACACATATTACTTATAAATTTTAGCTTTTTGCGTTCCTTCTCCATATAAACTACCTACTCTTCCGTGCGCGCAATTCGCTTAAAAAAGGGTGCAAAGTTTTCTCTTCACATAATAAATACGAGTAGATCTTTACTTTTTTTACTTCTGTACACAAACAATTGGTTTTAGAAGTTTTAAAGTTTATTTTATAATTTATAGTGGTTTATTTAGATACTTATATGCAAGAATAGCTAGGCTAACAAAATGCGTCGTTATTTCTACTCTCTCTTTCTCTCGATATGTGTGTACATATATATATATATATATATATATATATATATATGTATATATATATATATATATATGTGTATATATATATATATATATATAAAATCATACTGTTGTTATATACTTTCAAAAATGAAAGTTTATTCATACACGAAGGTTGGTGAAAAAATGCTTTAATTAAAAGTTTCGTAATGCCGTCTGTTGAGGAATTTCATTACTATCATCCGCTGAGCAGAACCATTGTCCATCTATGAAGTGCATCGTCAGATCATGACTCAATTTTGTATGAAATTATCCTGAGTTATGCCCCTCTAAATAAAAAGAAATTAATCATTTAATCAAAAGAATTAAAATAATTATAATAAAAAGATAAAATAAAGTACAATAAGGACCTATTTTATTTTTTTGAAGTGTGTTAAAATGATATCAATGTACTAGAGAATGTTTAATTAAATAATTCTCTTTGCCTTGTTTTTCACTCATTCATTAAATTTCCACACATATGTTTTTCTATTTTCTCATTACCAGCGCACATAATTGTATTGATATTCAACCAAAATATCACTGTCCTATAAGAACATAGTCATAGATAACAATATTATATAGCGTGGCATCCGTGCCTCTTAGATAAACACTCGTAAGAGGGTTGTAAATGTAGATAATATTTTATAGATTATCTACGTACACGTTAAATCTATTATTTGGCGATGAATTAGGGTTACCATCCGTCCGGTTTTCTGTCATACTATCCAACTTTACATTATATCCGGGCCGGTTATCCATATATGACCGGAAGTAAAGTTTTCAGTTCATTTAAAATCATAAAACTATAAACCGATTTCATCACCTATTTATATTCAGAAAGTCACACAGTTTTCTATAGTTCAAATTTATGCATAGTTTTAAAATTATTAATTATATTTATTTTTTAAAAATTCAGTTTTAGCTAATATTAACAAGTTGGAACCTCCCATCTAACTTTCCATCCAATCTGGAATAAAGAAAAGTTGGCAACCCTGAACTTAATAGTCTCGTATTCTGCTTTTATTTATGGTCAGTTATTAAAATTCATGAGGTTCTTTCAATATTTTCTTCTCATCCGTTTTGGATTGAAATAGTAAAAGGAGATAAAAGTAAATTCATAGACAATGGAAATAGGCGAAGATATACGGTCATAAATCCGTATATCTTCGCCTATTTCCATTGTCTATGAATTTACTTTTATCTCCTTTTACTGTTTCAATCCAAAACGTATGAGAAGAAAATACTGAAAGAATCTCATGAATTTAAATATCATATTGATGTACTCATGAAGGCGTTTCATTTATTTTCATATTATATATTTTTATTTTTTAAGAATAAAATATTGAAGAAACTGATTATTTTTTATAGAATAAATACGTCAAAATTAAGCCTTTTTGAATTCAACAAAAAAACTATAGCAAAACGACCTTAGATATACTTTAAAAGGTAAGGATGAAATTATAATAAAAGGCAGCTAAATAAATGCTTTAGTTGGTATTTTTTAATATTAACCATAATTTAAGGTTTCTAATCAACCACAGATAGCATGTTTGTTTGGTAATACTTAAATTACCTGTGTCCTCTAGGAAGTACATTGGTACGTAAAATTTGTGTTGTAAAGGAATAAAGGTTTTTTTGTTACCACTTTTTTTTGTTCCTTTCATAAATGTCTCGTTTTGCAATTCTTTAACAGTTCTTAAAAAAACTGATTATTAACTTGTTCATATACGGACGTAATTTTATAGTTTATTATTATTCATTGTTTATAAACACAAATCTTTATAATGATCTCATTTTCTCAATAACTTTTACTCCCCTACTTATATTCTTTGTTTTTTATTACATACATTGTGTTTCTTGTCGTTCTTTGATAACGAATTTTGTAAACAAAAAAAAAAAAATTGTCCACTTGTTCTATAACAGCACTTATAAATTTGATTTCCCCTATTTATCTTTATTTCTTAAAAATAAGCATCATTAGATGTGATATATAAACTTGTAATCATTGATACATTACACTTTAAGGTAACGCTCATTCATAAGCTACAAAAGACTACAAAAAGATAAGAGTCAAAGAAAGCACATACACAGAATGTGCTTTGTTTTTCTAAATTGCCGGCTTCTACGGGTTCTCGAGCACAAAATAAGTTGATTTTATTCAATAATTTTCTTGGCATCTCATCTCGTTTTCGTTTATGTGTTAACACAAGGTGAAGCGACCCACACAGCGCGAAATCGCAGGTCGGAACGCGGCTGACCCTTTATTCGACTTTGAATATTGAGTTTATAATTCAATATTCATAGCAGACTATATTTTGCAGAAAGAAAAACGATTATACTAATAATTCAGTGTTTCTTGAAAATGATTTCTCCATAATAAGGTCCAAATCAAAAAAATTAGCAAATTATTTTAGTCGTATATTTTTCAGAGAAATCAGAAAAAATTCTCGCTATACCAATTAACCACCTTCTGTGTGCCTTTTGAGAATCACTTTTATAGTGTTAATGACATGTCTATTTAATATCACGTCGTCATTACGTATTTATTAGTATCCAGACAAATATATTAATTGAAAACTGACTACAAAAAATCTACAAAACTTTTAATTTTTCCTCCTTATACATCCTGTTAAGTACCAAACTTAATTAAAGCCAGCTCAAATTGAGGGTTAAATAACAACTAATAATATAAATAAAACAACATTTTATTTAAATGGACAACATAAAAAGAATTCTATGTATTTTTTCTTTATTTTCCTCCTTTCTACGATCCTCGTTGACATTTACAAAAATCCATCTGTGTGAACGAACTGATATTAAATCAATATTTTGCCACAATATTAAACTTTACTCATTCCTCTTCGTTACTTTAGAATAATAATAACTGTCATTATAAGTAACACTTACAAAATTCATTTATTTTATTTTATTTATTTATGTATTAACTGCATAACACAATAATAGTTAATAATGATAAATGTAACAGTAATAACGTATCAATATTGCAGCGAGCTATTCCCGCACACGAATAACACAAGCGACCAACTAATATCACAGCTCAATCCTTTAACGGATCATTTTTCTGTTAAACTTTATATACCATAGATTTTCAATATAAACTTTGACTTAGTAGAAATTTTCTATAAAAAAACATTGACCGATAAATGTTGTGTTAAAGACTGTTGCCACAGAGGAACTATTTGTAGTAGAATTTTTAATTACATGTCACCACAAATGCAATAAACAGGTATTCATGTAAAAATGACTTTGTTTTTCAGTTCAATTTGAAAAATTATAGCCCCTAAAAAAATATTAAGTGATATAAAACTGTTAAGAAACTGTAAAAAACTTTGACTTAGCAGACATATTTTATAAAAAACATTGATCGTATCGAGCATAAATGTTAATATAAAGTTACATAACATGCATATTTTCTATTTATACTGGTTCTGCGTATAGGAAATTTTAATAATGTTTAATGCAACAGTTTCAAATATAACATTGAGAAATGTCAAAAAACTATGGTTTATAAAATTTACACTTTATAATATTACATAATTATAAAATATTACTTAATTCTAATTCTTTATATTAAAATATTTACATTTATTTATACTTCTTAAAATTATATAAATTCACTATTCAATAAAGGTAGGTTAACACAGACATCAAAAAAACATCTCTAAACTGAAAATCAATAAATTGTGCTATTAGTTTTGTAGGAAGATATTCATGGCCAACAAGACTATGTATGAAGTAATAAATCACCAGAACAAAAATGGTAAATAGTTAATTGTTTTAAAATAAAATGGTTCTTTGCATTATCCACGACTGTTTTATCAAAATATCACTCATATAAAGACTTAGTATGATGCTAGTAATTTCAATTTATTGTAATAACTTTGATGTTCGTAATATTATAAAAAGCCAAATATTTTTCTAACATTAATTTTGCAAATATCAATTCTTTTTAATTCGATAAGTAAGAATATTACATACAATTGATAACATGTCTCGAGAAACAAATAATCAACTTAATATTTAAAGTTTCAGATGTTTCAATAAATTTTCTTTGATAAGTAACTTTGGCTCTTTAACCAATTTGTCCACAAGTACAAAAAATCACAAGTTTTTGTCCAGTAACTTTGTATATACATATATATAGATATAAACAAAAATATTTTTTGAATTCACTAAAATCACTTTATATTCTAAGAAAACCATTCATTCATAGTTGCCACTATAAAGCAAATTAAAAAAAAAAACAAAACAAAAAATATTCTCACAACAGCTAAAAAAAGTAAAAAAAGACTTCTCGTTGTTTTTCCTTAATTAGAATAAATTTTTCTTTAACTTAAACACCCTTTACGAAATTGACAAAGGATAAACAAATGTTGATAGTAAAATCAATTGCAAGTTATCTGTGTGGTTATTTAGATAAACAATGTTGACAAAGCCAATTTTTAACACGCTATTCTAATAAAAGCAGTTTGACATACTCTTTAATTCAAAACTTTTACTTAAGATAAAATAAGTATGTGTGTATGCATTAAATATGAGATGAGAATGAGATCAGGCAATTTTATCTTTTTACTAAACAATGTATATACGATATGAATTCATAGCTTAAGTAACATTGGAACATATGAAATTCAAGGAACATCATTCTAATATAGAAATAGACTAAAATATGGTGTAATCATCACTTCATATTTCACATAATACACATGTGGGTTACTAATACAAACTTAAGACGTTATGAAGACAAGAATAGCATTGGTGTTGAAAATAAATTTTCATAAAAAATTAGTAAAGTAAAAGTTTGGACTTAAACATTTTCTAAATAATTTCGATTAATGAAATTAATTTTACAAAGCACCATCTTCCTTTTGTGTCTATAAAATTTGGCAATAGTTACTTGGTTTTATCCTTTACAAAAACACACTTTAATGTATTCATTGAATAGAATGATAGATCTTTGAGTAGTACTTAATGAAAAGTTGTGGAAAATCGATTCCATTTTAAAGAAAGTATATGCAAGAGGAAGCAAGCAATGGAAGTGTATTGGAAGACCGCAATATAGCTAGAATGGTAATTACTTCTATTACAACAGGAGAACAGGTATCAGACAAACAGGAAAACAGATTGATTTTGATAAACACAAGTGGAATCAATAAGTTACAGAATTGTGAAAAGTAAGCGGGGTTAAAAACATGTATTAAAGTAGATCATTAAGAAGTGGACTGTCTCAAAAATTACAATTTGTAGAAAACCTGTACAAAAATACACAAATATTAAAAAGGGATTCAAGAGTTGCATCAACTACAATTGCCATTTGAAAAAAAAAATGAATAAATTGAGAAAGATAAATATCATTGTAATTCTATCTTGTAGCAACTACATTAGGCATCAAAGGAAGTTTCATAAAAAAACCAAGCGCAAGCATAATAAGAAGCCATACACGCACAACAATAATAATGAATTTGTTAAAATGACAACAATGCTCTTACTTACAAATTCTAAAATTTAAATTAAAAAATAAAATTGGCTACTAAAAATTAAATTATAAGTAAAAGATAATTGAATTTCAGTTATAAAAGCAGTAACGGTAAGCATTAACTAATAATAATTAACTAGCTAATTAAAATAGAAATTTGGCAGCTGAAATAATTATTTTTTGTAAATAAAATTAATGTTAACTAAAAACATTTGACTAAAAATTTACTAAAACTTAAAGAGGACAAACAATATACATACATAGTTAAGGTGTGTTGGCCGTTTCATGATCAAATTCCACCATTCGATCTTTATGTAATATGCTTAAGTTACAAATATATTCTGGAAATTTCATTTTAATGAAGGTTATTGAGAAAAAAAAGGCTATAAAAGTATCGTATGGTAAAGATTCAGTTTTGAAAAAACTAACGCATTGAAAAATACAACCTGCGATATTTTAAATTGGGTCAACTTTCAAATATTACAATTAAAAATAACATGTTTGCATTCTATGCTCGAACAATATAGCGTTGAAATCAGAGGTTTATTGGGATTTTGGCATTAAAAAGTAGTTCCATTAAACATCAAATTATACAACCAGTCTTTGGCCTAACATTTCGGCAAAGATTTTGTTGAGTTTTCTATCTTCAAAAAGTTTGTAATTTGTATATTTGCAGATAGAGTCAAATAAAAATTACTCATATATTAATTTTTATAGACTATCATAGATTCTCCTTTACGTTTTCTGTTTTTTGTGAAAGTGAACCTATTTCTTATCAATTTCATTTTTAAATGGGTCCTATTAGTAAAACGTTCTGTTAGTGGATGCTGTGTTCAAAAAGTTCTGCACCTATTCGGAGATGATAATATAAGTTTAATGTTTTCTATAAATAAATGAAGTTGACATCAAATTAACACAAATATTGTAATAAAACCATTATATCTGCTTAGTTTGATCATAAATGTTTATGTCCCGTTTTAAAAATATTGCAGTGCAAGTTTGTGAAGTAATGTGTATTCTAAACATACACAATTTGGTCCGATCATGAAATCTGTTTAATTATGCTTATCTTTTGGCTTGTAGATATATCATACTAACTTTTGTTAAATGCAAGAGATTAAATAAATATTACGGAATTAAATAAGTTACATCGGTTGCAGAATTGACTATATAGCCCACTTTAACATACAAAATTTAGATTTTTTTGACTAACATTGAATCAGCATATATAACATGTAGAGAAGTGACTTGATTTAATGAAGTATATTTTCATATATTCATGACATTATTATTAAATTTCAATACTTTGGATTTCAATTTTAATTTTTTTTCGTTATAAATTTATGTAGGTACTTATCAATTCTATTCTATTGTATGAATCATTTTAATTTAATTGGACCATGCAAATTGGTTAACAATTCTAAGTAATTGCTTTCTCATCAAAAATTTGACACTAATAATACGATAATTAATTGGAACTGATACTAACAAATTTGACAAAATTATAAATAATTGACAGTCAATCTAGACCAATCTCCTTCTTTATTAATCTTGGTGAATTTGCAACTGTCATGCCCATTCAATATCCACGCGTACTTAATGTGATTAATTTACACTTATATATTTACGGAATCTTCTTAAAAAATTATTAATTAGTTCATTGTAGCTCAATCAAAATCTTGAGGCGTTTAACTCTATGTAAATAATTTGAATCTAATTGATCGAAATTGACAACGTCGAAATTAGTTTTGGGTAATTCAGCATAATTTATATGGTCTAACTGAAAAAATGAAGTTTGTCCCCCGCAGACGCTTGTCATATAATTGAGTCGCATCTGGTCCAAGTGAATGCAATAACACCATGAGAAACTCAATCATATACCAATTATATGATTGAGTTTCTCATGGTGTTATTGAATGTTTAATGTCTTATTAATGTACATGGCGATATCATTAGAAGACAAATGTGCAATCACATTGCATAGAAAGCCTAGAATGGCAAACAATTCATTTATAAGATACTGATTGAACCAAAAGCCACATTGCAACATTCCTAGAAACCATAATTCGAGATGCCGAGTAGTCTATCAGATTTTGATTGAACTAAAGTCACACATCAAGATCACTAGTATGTGGGTCTCTTTTAATCACTTACACACATTCTTAAGCTAAAGATGGCGACGCAACTGTACCCAAGGTCGCTGGACCGCGGGCGGTGACAGGAAGTCATATGACTAGGTTGCGCATGCTGCAACCGAACGACTCGTCTGTCTGATTTCCATATAACCAGAAGCCACATACCGCTATCACTAAAATGTGAGTTTATGATCACTTTACACAGATCCTTAAAGTGGAAAGTTACATAAAGTCGACCGGTTGGATTGCGATTATACTAAAAGTGGCAGCGCGCGAGTAGGTGCTTTGCGGGCGCTCAGTCGCGCTGGGCGGGCGCGGGTTGGCGGCGTCACGCGTCGAGTAGCGCCAGCAGACCGGGCAGGGCGGGTAGGTGGCGGCGCGCGAGGCTAGCACAGTCCTCGAGCGGCGCCGCCAGCTCCGGAATGGCGTCCAGGAGAGCCAGGCAGTCGTCGAGGCGAGCACGCTTCGCGGGCGGTGGCTGAGGCGGTTGGAGATCGCGAGGCGGCGGGGGCGCTGCGCCCACGGCGGCGAGCTCGCTCTCCACGGATGCGAGCGCACGGCCCCATCCGCACCCGCGTCGAGCTTCTTTTTCTCGACGGGCCTCTTCACTCAGTCGACAGTAGGTGTTGTTGATGCATACGGAGCGACGAAGATCGCGCGCGGGGTCCTCCATGCTCTCGAGCTTTAGGGAACAGAGTTTTATGACGCGTTTGCGCTCCTCATGCGCGCGCAGGCGCGGCGATATGATGGGGACGCGCGCTCGCGTCGGCGCCGGCAGCGGTCCGAACATGTCGTCCGCGTCCGCTGACGCCGTCTGCCCGCTCTCCTGCGGGCTCATCCCGATCTCTGTAAAACAAGAAAATTGCGCGCTCATTTATTGTATATTTGTAAAAAAATAATCATTTGTATTTTCCACAAATTTTACCCATTCGTGTCGCGCTCTGCGTTTAGAAATATGTTTCCATAGGCAAAGGTGTAACGAAGACGTTTTGAAGACGTGCATTGAATAACCTTTTCTTATCAATAACAACAAATGACAAATTAACTCATTTTTTCGCAAACAATTCCTTCCAAACGGTTACAAAAGAAATAAAAAGTGCGCAGGCCAAAGAGCGTTCCAGTAACAACAAATATAATATGTATATTGACCTTGGAAATTCTCGAGTCCACTGGTGAACAATAGAGAGTGTAAAAACAAACTTTCTATAGTGTTGTAGTATGGTATAAGACCGATCGAATGTAAAGTGATTTCATAACGGTTCGAATCAAATGAATTTCGCTACATAGTCTTATCGCTAAATTTCAATAAGGATAAGGATAACGACTATAAATGTAGCGAAGCAGGAAATAATGCCGCGTCGGACAACACAATGCTAGTGATAATGACTGACACACGTACAACGCTGACGGTAACTGGTGTCAATGTTTTTGTACCAATCGCCGTGGACTGACGACACTAGTACGTTATCTGTTTTAAACGGCAATGACGTTGATAAGCTACGTCATTATCCAACTAGCATCAAGACAAAATCGTAACGTCAGTGCAACTTTTATCTCGTATGTTTGTTGCAAGTGTTAATTTGATAGTGACTTGTTCACACTTCTAGCTCGTTATGTCGGTACAAGCAGTAGCGGTTGCGACGAAAGCCAATTTGAACTGGATATTCGCTGGTGTCATCACGCGTGGACTTGATGCTTGTCGATCGATGTTCTTGGTTATAATTGAAACATATAAAATTACAGTTGGAACGGGGTATTTTTCAGTGATGATATTGGAGTAGAATGGATACAGAAATTCATAAAAACTTACTTATGATTCTTTACAAAATAATTAACATTCGTATTTGCTAACAAATGGGTACATTTCTTGCCGAGATAAAAGAGCCGGCAAATTATGTTTTTCCTTCTTCAAATAATATTTCAAATTAAACATACGTGACGTTACTTTTGCAGAGTTGAGTCATTTTACAAAGCGTAATACACTCGAGACGTATAACAAAGGCACATATTTTTTACGGAAAATTTACTATTTCAAATTATATAAATTTTATATAATTTCAATTATAATTTTTAATTTTAATGATATTAATTTTAATATCATTAAAATTAAAAATTAATTACTTTTATTCGATTTTCGTTTTTTTTCTTATTGAAATGTAACGCAATTGTTACTTTTAATAAATTAAAACAATGGAAAGGCGAAAGTTATTAATATAATTATGTAAATAAAATAAATGGTGGACGCAGATCCACTTTTGTCTACAGTTATAAAAATGATAAGTAATATCATACTTACTACTTCGTTTAAAATTACGAAGAAATTATTTCGGCAAAATTCAGTAGACCAAACGTTAACTCCCGATCACTCGAAACGTGAATGCAACAAAAAACCACCAATTACTATCACAACCACATCAAAACAATATTAAATATTTAAAAACGAACTGAACAATTAAATTACGGCCGCTAAACAGACACAAAGCAGATAATAAATGCGTAAATACCTTGCTAAATGATAATTAGTTGTTCGTAATTAGTTACGTTGAATCGATTGCAATGCGCGACTCGCGTCCGTTTACCGCGACGTCCGAGTGACGACTGAAGAAAGACAAGTCGCGTGCCCTTATCACACTGCGGAGCCTTATCACCGGCCAGTCCTTTACTTGCATTGTGCGGAACAAAATAGCGGAATAACAGCGTACGCGCTCTATTTTTTACATATTTTATTGCTCAATAATGATATGACGAAATTATTTGGCAGATTTGGGAAGTCGTTTCATATTGAAAGGAGTTTAGTCAACAATATTGGATTTTTTCATAACGAATTTTATTTTTCAAAATCTACATTTGTTCAGATATAATTTTCAATAAATGTATAGCCTTTGGATTTGTAAAAGTTTGGGGTCTATACAATGAAGCATTTTTTATTTACAAAATTGATGACTCGTTATTAAACTCATTTATTATCTTTAATATGACTACATCAAGCGACGAGTTAGGAAAAGGAATAAATCGTGCAGCATACGAAGATCTTAATTTTTCCCCAATATACGGGAAATTTCCGAAAGTCTCTCCTCGCATCGTCTGTCTCTTACGTAATTAGCAAAATTACTTATTTGTATTTTAGGTACAAAGGTAAATATGGTAAGATGAATTGTTGAATAATAAATTCTCATAAACATAGTTGAATAAATATTAGAGAAACGCTACTTTATTAATACGGATTTGTTTGATTGAAATGTTTTGTCATTCAGTTACCATTTTTCTTTCAAATATTTAAAAGATAAAATTAAAATTGTAATAAAAATGGTCTTTATATTTTCATTCATACACGACATGCACTTCAGAAAAATACACATGATTCGTAATTAGGTCAACGGTAATCAACATCCTATTCGAAAAACTTGATTTCCTTTTCATTTTCCAGCTTATCTGTCAAGTTTATGAAAATAAAGTCTCTTGATATTCTAGCATTAAAATATACGCAATCGGCAGTTAAATAGATACAATCGGATTATTTCTGCTTCTCGTCCAAAATACTCTAGTGTCCAAAGCTGAAAGTTTTCAAGCAATGTGTGTTGACAGTGATGATGTACAGAAGTGTGACGTGGCTTCTTACTATCGACCTTGTAAAAAGACTCGGTCAAATCAATTAGCGCGAGATGGAAAGGGTTATGTTCGCGATTTCTCTACGAGTTATGATCCGCAATGAAGAGATCCATAGCAGAACTAAGGTCCCCGATATATCTCGTAGGATTGGCAAACTGAAGTGGAAATGGGTGAAACATATAACGCACAGAACCGACACCGCTGGAAGAGAAAAGTTCTCAAAATGGCGACCACATATCGGAAGACGCAGAGTGAGAGAGACCCTCACTAGATGGATAGATTGACTTCATAAAGGTAGCGGGAAGACATCTTTGTGGGAATCAATGGGGAAGGACTATGTCCGGCAGTGGACGCCTTCCGGCTAATGTCTACTGCTGAACAGAGTCCTCTTCCATTGGTTCCCACAAAGATGGCTTTCCTTTTTTTACTTGTCGCGTTTCTGGAACAAATTACAAAATTTCAATTATTGAATACATTTGGCGTTAATTTTGTAGAAATACATTATTCACAATTAAATGAAACTACGGGATGTAGTATTATTGCGTAATTACTTTGCTAATAGCCCACCAGAAGTTGTAATACAATGAAACCTAGGTCGTGGTAAAGAACTAAAAAAAGTAGAAATAATACGTTTGAAATAAAACATCATGTTGGTTCATTTAATTGTGTATAATTTCAATCAAGTATGTATGTTCTACCTTACTATAATTTAACATACAAAATTCGCATCACTCTAATTTACGTTTAAATTAATTTAATCTACTTCTGTAAATATAATCAAATAAACCTTAATAAAACTTATTATGAAATATCTTTTAGGTACCGGAAAATTTGTGCACATTGGTACTAAACGATTTGTTATCAAAATACTTCGTATATTTTTGGTCTAAATCTTACTAAATCAAATATTAAGAAATCTTAAGTGGTACTCAAACTTTAGAGATAGCGTCGCGTTTATCACTGTTCCTTTTGGTAAATCAATTTTTCCAAACAAATTTCTGCTTCTTAATTTGATATTTTAATAGGCAGATCTTCAATATCATCAATACCTATATACTCAAGATTTTTAGATCTAAATTTCTATAATATCCTTGTCAAAATATTTGCGTGTATCTCCGTCTAACTAGACGAGCTAGGTAGGTCAGTATCTCGCTCTTCTGATACGCCATATCTTTTCGCTTTTTTCATATACTTTAGATTATCTTTTTTTAGATATTTCTTAATCCGCTTTATGGATACACTACTTTTTTTATAAGTACACTTTTTGTCATTCTTTTTTGTTACCATTTCTTTGTTAGTGGGTTAAAACGTCTCAAAATATGTTTTTCGCACAATTATTATTTTAAAGTTTATAAATATATAATATTATCACCTAAACTTTTCCGTAGATAAAAACATTCTGTAATATAAAGATAATTCTGTATGATATTTTAAGGTTAACATTTAAGGTTTTATGATCATATAACGTATACAGGAAGACATTCGATTCGTCACGTGGATGTCAAAGATCGCCGTCAAGGTGTGTTTTGTTTATTACTGACGGAATCATGACAGGCTTAAGAGATTAAGAGGCTGTTAGCGCCGACTGCACAATCGAGATCTCGTCAGAGCGCGCGGTAGGCGACGACGCTTCGCCGCGCCGCGCAAAAGTGAAAGCGCATGCGATAACTGTATGTCACGACTGTTAACGGTTGTATGGTTAACTGGCGTCGTTAACGTGATGGCCATGAGTGATTTTTCGAGAGCACGGGTAAACCTTTTCCATACTTCGCAGATATTGTCTCAAAAATTAAATCAAATTCAGTTGAAAATTAGTTAAAATTTAATTTCGGGAACGATGCTGACTTAAAATCTTTTGTAAAACACTAAACCTTATTAATTCTTATTGTAAACATCAAATTACTATCAATTTTACCTCAATTATGAAAGTAAAATATTCCTTTACGACCAATTAAGGTTTTTTTCAAAAAATTCAAAAAATCAAATCCTCCTCCTACGAAACAAGGCACTAAACTAGTTGGGGTATAAGTATTTCAAAATAACATCAAACTTATGCCAAATGTATTTATATTGACTTACATTAAATAAACAATAATTTAGTCGCATTTCATTCATACCACAGATTCTTCTAAATTTTAAATCTGTGATTCATACGAAAAAAAAACAAAATACTTGCGAAGTATGGTTTAAAAATCGAACTAAATCTTCGCATCAAATTATCAAAGCTGAAGAGTGCGGTATTTGTATAAATCGTTTTTTAGAAAACGTCAGTCGTCAGTAGGTGAACGTCGTGAAAAAAGTATATCCTAAAATTTGCATGTTTTTGTATATTTTAATACATTTATATCACATTATATGTTAATATATTTATACAATATTATAGACGAGACACTGCCTGCGACTTCGTACACGTAGGTTTGTAATTTCCAATTACTAGAATAGTATAGTGAAAACGTAGAGACTATAGTAATTAATTAGATAAAAAAGTTTATTATATTATAGTGTAAAATTTGGCGAGAATCGGTCCATTATTCAAAGCGATGAATTATTCATTATTAAATTGTAAATTCTTCGTGAAAAAAAGTGACAATAGAAACTTTATTAAGACAAAGACAGAGAGGTAACATTTAATATTATTAAAAGACTTCCTCGATTTGATATAAAATTTCTGCACTGATTCCAAATGCGTATAATAAACGCGTCTCCTATAAACAGTGTATTTAATTTACAATTTAAGCTTCAACCAAAACGTTGGAAAAGTCATATTTAACGAATATAAAATAATTAAGCGATCAAATACAAACCATAGATAATAACTATTTTATTATAATGTGAGGGCTTTATTGTCAACGACAAAGGAATTTACGACAGCATTTGCGAAAAGAAACCCTTTATCGATACTTATAAGATGAAAACATTTTTTTTTTCAATTTATTGTTAGTAGAGTGGGCCAAAAATCCTAATACCAACTGTTAATATTATTAATGCGAAAATGTATTTGTTTGTCCTTTCATGTCGCAACGTAGTCGTGATTTTATGCAGAGATAGTGGGTGGCGTGGGAAATGACATAGGTTACTTGTTAACCTGGAATTATCATTTAAAAAAGTACACAAAGCAACACACCAGTAAATTAAAAAGCAATCAAGCAACGAAGCAATACAATTACTCCCTATGAAGCCTAATTTTGTGAGAAAAATTTTTGTTTGCATTCTCATTTGTATTATAAAGGTACGAAAATTAAGACTTAGTATTTAATTTCCCTTAATAATTCTTAGTGGTGTTGCACATTTTAATTTCTCCCTATAAGTCTGTAATCATAACTGTACAAGCGAAGCCGCGAGTAAATGCTAGTTATATCATATAAAGATAAGAAAATACATAGAAAAAGTTTCTATAAAACAAATTGCTGTCGCGTGGAGGCCACGTTTTACGTCTCTGTAAACTATTACGTGGAGGAGCATTCGCCAGTAACGCCACGTTATTTACAGCTTGTAAATATCTGTCCTCTCCTGTAACCCCACAGCAATAATATGCTTTCACACAGCACATAATCGGTCATTAGCCATCAGTCAGCGGTGCGATCGTTCGCTATCGGCGATAAGGCACGCCGACAGGCCGCCGTTCCGTGATAACGCCTAAAGCGCGTGCGTGCGCGCGCACGCTGCCTTTGTTGCTTCTGTCGATCTTTCGTTTTGCATTATCATAATTGGAATGGACGGATTGCGCTCGTTCGTTGGTGGCGTGTAGCCGAGTGCAGCGGGCGGCCACTCTATATCCTCTTTTGATGATTCGCTCTATGTTTGGGATTTCTGATGTGAGTTTTCCTTATCGCACAAAGGTAAAAATAACATGAAAATATGCGGTTAACGCATGTATTATTGCAATATTAATATTGTTGAGTTGCAATATTAAACCCTTTGGTTATGAATTTAAGTTAGTCGCATAGGAATGGACGTGGTGACATTTTTTTTCGAACGTTTCGTAAAATTCGACAGATAGTAAAAATTATGGTATTTAGAAGCACTCGTATTGCGCAATCAAATCGTATGTTTAATATATAATTATAACGATTAATCAAAATGCCTTTTTTTCAAAAATCGATTGCCGATTTTTACAGCCCTAATTTTGGTGATAAAACTTCAGTAGCGATCCACTTTTAAACACAACTTAAAGTCCTTACCTACTCTAATCATCCCTGCTTTATGGAGACAGAAATCAATATTTTTAGCAAATATTGTACAAATGCACAATTCATACATTTATTAGCGTTTATTTGCTCGGAATAATGTTATTGAAAAAGTCCTTTCACCAACTTTTTGAATAAATTAAGTTTTCCTTATTGTTTGATGTTTATGTACAAACGTAAGATTCACAACACAAGTATATTAAATAAGGCGCGATATCTGTATTTTCCAATCTTGATCGACCTTTATAGTTTAATATTAGCTCTGAAATCTAAATTGCCGAACCACAACTTTGTCCAACAATAGGAGAAGAACCTGCATTAACTGACTTCTTAAACGGAAAGACTTTTTGAGACATTTACTGCTTTAAGTCTCGTTAAAACATCGTCATGGGTTGCCGAACAGGTGATTCACCGTCTTTGGGTCGTTTGCCGAATCGAATATGTGCAAAAAATATCCGTCTGCCAACACTATTAGGTACTTACGTTTTCCTTATCAGGAATAGTAAATGAGATATGATTGAAATACTTTATTGTAATGTACGTATAGCAATTTAATGTACATATAACTTCAATTTAATAAGGTCTACATTTATACAGCCATTTTCGATTGAGGCCTTGCTTTGTGAAATATTTAATTAAACAAAAGCTGTAAGATAGAGATAATATGATAGTTTTATAAAAGATTATCATATGCATATAAATGGTCATGTCGTGATAACGACGAGAGCGCGTATCCACTAGTTCAGAGTCGAAGCCGGTGGTGCGCTGATGCTTGTTCGTACTTGTAGGCAAAAAACAATGTTGCGGTAATTAGTTTCTGGTTTCGTGTTAAGATAATTAGAGATAATTAGATTGTGTTTGTTTTCTCTTTACATTTTCTTTGGCGTTCCGAAGCTTAAAATGAAAAAAGGGGATCAAAGTTATATACAGAATCCGTTTGAGTAGAAAGCTGAAATTAGACTTATTAATGGAGATTGTAACTTACATCCTTATTAAAATGAAAAAAAAATATTTAATCGAAAATTTTTTCTGAAATTAAATACTCGATTTTCTTTTAAATTCTTGTATAACGTGGGGGAATCTACTGAAAGGGGTAGTTAAAGACGTCTCAAAAATATTTTTTTATAATTTTTCGGTTGTATATTTAAAAAATAGGAATTATAAAAAAAAACGATTTTAAAAGTTTATGGAAAAATTGTAGGAAAACAATAACATTAATCCAAAATTTCATTGTTTTTCAAATATTCACGATAATATGCAGGTACCCCTACTTAATTATATTAGGTATTATTAAATATTAAGTGTCCTAAGAAGTCCATATTGGCGAGGACAACCCTTGATGTGGGAGCCAGACTCGAACTTGGCCCTTTTTTAAATGACGCAACTTCAAGATAGATAACATATTAGTAGCGCGTTCCTACGATACCTTTGTTTTTCATTTTAGGAACACTTTGTCAAAGTATCGCAACACGAACATGCAAGAGCCGTACCGTCATTGCAAGAACCATTAATTACTATTGTGAAAAAAAAGCAAAACGGTAAATAATAATAATGTTTCAAATCGACGTATAATTAGGATGATGCAAATATATTCTCTCTATAGACACCTTCTATAGACACCTTCCTATAGACACCTTCCCAATAGCACCTTCCCAAATGAGGCAGGCGCGGACTCGTTTCGAAACCAATACCAAGTGCGCAGTCGAGTCGTTGCATTCGTTTTGGGAGCACATTGCAGGGGCGTATCATACGGTATCGGTGTGCTTGTAAATTTGCATTTGGCGAGAATGACAACGTTTAGATTATTCATGAGGTGATGATTGTATGTGAGATTTAAAAATTAAAAAAGACATTTCATTAAAATATGTTCAGAAGCTTCTGAAGATTTGTCCGTGACTTAGGAATAGTATTAAAATCATGTCACCCTATTAGAATCTCCATTTTGTTATTGGTGACAAGATCTTAAAAAAGTCTTCGATTCGCAAAAAGAAATTCGCAAATATTTAAGAAATTTTGTTTCTGCATGAGAAGGTAACTTCAATACAATTATTTTGTACAAAAGGTAAACTGTTATAAACGTACCCATGACATATACAATCTATCAATTCTAAAGCTAATCCGCTACGCTTCCTCCTTCCTAACTTCAAGAAATAACTTCGTGGAAATTGATTAGTTCGCAGTGACTAACGCTACGAGTTAATTAGAGGCCTTTAGAGAATCAAGGACGAGTATATATTTTGAGGAAAACTTATTAGGTTTAAAACTTGAAAGACTACGATCCTTTTTCGCGCTGTCTCTTCCAGTTGCACAGTTCATTACATTTCCCAAAGAATAAAGGGAGGAACGAAACAATTCTCACATGATGCTCTTTTCAACGTTGTATATTAGCCATAAAGACAATATTTTCTTTATTTTATAGCTACCTGTACTCCTATGATTCAGTGTCCTCTATTAGATTACATAGGAAAATACAACAGAATATATTTGTTTTATCTATATATTAATTTATTGGCTTCTGTGCCCAGATTTAAGGACATTTAAGATCATTGTAATCATATGCCCATATACTATGAAAAGATAGAAACGATGTTCTATATCTTTTTTCTATCGCAAGATGTAAATATACAAATAATTATTTTTTAAATTGAGACTTTAGGGAACTTTAATCCAAAGAAGTTTTTCCAAATATAATAAACGATACTGAGAACAAAATGGATAATCCCAAAATAGTCTTTGTTTATTTTCTAGAGACTACTCTATTTTGTGGGATTAAAACGACTCTAAATATATTAACTCGAAATATGATCTCTATATTTGGCAAATATTGGCCAAGTAGTTGCTGATTAATAGTTAACAAACAAACATACGATGGCGTTTATGATATTATAGTTAGGATAGCAGTGTAACACGAAGGCAAATTCGATGTGTCAACAAAATGTTAAAATTTTATTTTGATTAGAATTAAAGAAACCATTTTCTACGTTTACGTTTACTATTGGAGTACCCGTCTTTCAAAGGTACCTATAAAACTCTTAGAAAGCGCCTCTTATAAGAAATATGTCATACGAGTATCATATGTCATACGAGATTTTCGTGTAATCGAATAAATTTTGCAGTTGCTTTCCTGATTTCAACTAACTCGGTTGAGTGATTTTATACTGACGAAGAAATAGAGAGACAAAAAGACGTACCTAATTGCTTCGTTTAATGTGTTTTCTGTCTTTGAAGGAACTTTATGATTTTGTATGAGCGAACTAGTTTTACTCACAATGCGAACTGCTGCGACAACTAATGAGCACATTCAATTGTTCGATTTTAATACCACGTTAAAATTAAATATTATTTTATACGAAAACAATTTTAGCAGTTCAGACAAGTTTTTAATCTGCACTCTTCGTAGAAGCGTACTCTCACAGTTCACACCCCTTTTTTAGTGCCTATGATTTTTTTTAACATCTTATCGATTTATACACTTTTTAAACAGCATTTATTCATGAATTAATTCGTTGTACAACCGTTTTCTTCTTGTATTTTCCTTTTCCTTCCAGTTTTCTTTTTCTTTTTAAACAGATCTTGTATGAATATAATATTCAACACCCTTCTATCACTGCTCGTACAATGGTTATTTATTTACAGAATCAATAAAGAGGGTTTGTGTAGCCTTGACATTAACGGTTAACAGACACTCACTTGCAGACAGTTTTTTTTATCAGTTTTGAAAGGAAAATATGTCTACAGTCTACCACTGTGGAAAATTAACTGTTTTAAAACCATTTTAGTATTACATTTTCAAGTCTTTTTTCATTATCATTATTTTTTTAAATTTCTGTATGGATAATCTATTTAGTGATAGTTGATTTCTTCAGATATAACAATGCGTTCACTTTTACTGCTTTCAGATTTACTTAATGTTATACTCTTGTACAAGGAAAAACGTTATGTAGCTAGACTCGCTTGGGAGATTGTGAACATAATATGGAATTTATTCAGTCCTTGCGTATAATTTGCATCAAACGTGTCGTATATTTCATTGTATTAGTAACTGTTTGACAGACTTGTAAAATATTTCTTTATAACGAAAAAAATACGCAGCAACAAAAAATTCTAACTTGAATGAAATTTAAATTCACGGTATTAGTAGTGATTACTAAATTAAAAAAAAATGTGTTACTTAACAAAAACGTATCATAGACTATAAAATAAATTAGAATTGAAAAAATATAGGTGCGTAAGCCTTAAAAGCCACACCGCCCATTGAATTAAAAAAAAGGCTTTTAAGAACATATTTTGACAAATTATTCTAAAATTTCATAAATATGAAAGTTTCACAGGCTTTCTATGAAAGTTTTGCATTCGATTGTGCAATTATTTTACGCATATGTGTTTAAAAGCTGGCTGTATTTGTCAGAGAAAGGGGGAAACTCGACATACCATATAAGATATTTGTTTACCTGTAAGTATGTCAGTACAGGAAACATAATTACATAATTTCGTAATATCTGAGTCATCTGCTTTTTAACATGTCGGCACAAGTGATTGAATGTTTCCTCGATGACTAAGAATGTATCTTTATTGCGTCATGTGACAAACGAACCACTTTAAGGACTTATTCGCTTTCCATGGAACCTGTTTGTTCTCACTTTGTTGTTTATTTACAATTATGTCATAAAAGCCTTACGTACAAACAGAAATTTTAATTAACTATGAAAAGTAAACAATTTGAAAGAAAAAAAGCTTCTTGGAGTAGGCCCCATTAAATTGAATTTGACCAAATATTATTCGTATTATTAATGATGAATAAACTCTAGAAAACAAAAACACAGAAAATGGTTTATCAGGCAATAACCCAAAATATGCCATTGGAACCCTATTTGCATACACTATACATATACACATAGTTTTTAGGTTTTGGTGACCAAAAAAGCAAACTCGCTGAAAAAAATTAAGTATTTTTCTGTCTATCACAGTTCCACAAGTTTTGACTAGTTTATATTTGAAAATATCGTATATTTTGCATTTATGTAGATTGTAGAATATACATTTAATACATTTATGTAGATCGTAGAAAGATATCTATAATTAAGTGATTTTACTTAATAGTTCATCTTTTTTATCACGATTTAAATGATATCGTTGTAAACTTTAACACATTCGTTAAAAATGGCGAGAATACGTAATAATTATTGCGTTAGGTCTGGTACGTGATTGACTGAATTCATGTGTTATTTTAGAGTCTTTGTTAGTATATGGGGGAATTTATAGAAAAAAACAATCAAATAGAAATGCTATGAACTCATTTCCTGTGTCTCGATGACATTAAATTTAACTATGAATCACTATAAAAATGTGGGGAAATAATATTACGCAAGTTACAGTCATTTACGCTGCTGATACGCGGCGGTGAGCTATAACGGGGATGTTGATAGCACTGCGCTGCTCATACGTCATTAATATGTGTTCATATTGATATGACCTAACCTAACCTCAGCGCATATGTAAGTGCAAAAATGTAACTGTTATCTAATTCTTATGTAGACAAAGCTATTGATTATGGTTATAGCTGTGGCAGTGGGACATAGAACAAATATTCGGAAAGAAAAGCATGTCGTCGATTGCCAGTCAAATACTACGATACATAATAATAACATGGTGTTTTGTCCTTTCTAGATATATCTAACAACCATTGATAAAACTTGTCTTAGAAGGCTTTCGCGACGTTATAACGTTTTTGAAAAGAATAATTTGGTGACGTAAATTAATTTCACGGAAATGTCAGAAGTGCAATTCGAATAAAAAGGGTAAATCGGCCGCGTTCGCAGAACACGTTAATTTTTCTAATAATAAGTTATAATATGATAAACGTGGAAGTATTTTTATTTCTTTCTTCGCTAATTCATAGCTCATTGAGAAATCAACTGATTCTTACCGAGGAATGCAGAAGAATAAAACGAATTACAGACTAAGATATACGACAGTTTTCATCTCGGAAAAACATACAGCTTCTTTAGAAATAACAAAAATATTCTCGAGGCGCCGCTAGATGACGTTGTTTCTGTTTTCTCATGAAAATGTTTTGCACTAGAGACGTCAGCATCGAAGTTTCAACGATAGGTCATTTTTAGTCAGCAAGTTGCTATCCTTTATTCCCACGCTATTTATCACTGTCATTGCTTGTAGTGTAAAATTTATACGCACTCAACTCATGAATATTATTTGAAAAATACAATTTACGGATTATAAAATCAGCCATAAATTAATTTTTACGCCGACGAAGTTGTGGATAGTAGGTAGCTATATATAAATGTTGATATTTCTAACGCGTGGAAAAATGTTTATTCTTTCACGCGTTATAGACGGCGTGAAGCCAAGAATACAAAAACTTTCTCAATGTACAGATATGTTACACATAATACGAAATTACAAATGTTCGTATTATTTTTTATTATAGTATAACAGTGTCTAATAACGGGGAAACCTAAACAAACAATTAATTAATCAATTACTATATTCTTCCATTTACAAAAAAATATCGGGTTGCAAATGCACTTTGTTTAAATAAAAGTATAAAATAATTAAAACGTAAATATAATTTTAATAAATATGATTACCATTTGTAAAATCATTTCTTTAAACAGTTATTGCACAGTTGTGTGTGTGTTTTATATATATATATATATATATATATATATATATATATATATATATATATATATATATATATATATATTATCTGCAGGAATTATCTGCAGGAATAATGGACAAGTTTTTGTTGCCTATATACATGCATACAGTGTGTAATAATGAACGTGCCCTCTGTTATTTATACGCGCAATCCCGTGAATTAAATTGAGTATGTTTAAAGCGACATTTTTGGAAAAAAAATATAATTTTTTTCTCTCATTAAAATCGCACATTTGACTGTGATTTTTTCAGAAACAATTGATAATTACTTTTTAGTTTCCTTAAATTTTCTACTCAGTTTGATGCAATGAATCACCTGTACGAGTAGTGGATACGTTTTTTATTACACTCCTTATAGGACATAAATATTATTTTACGTATTATTTTTTATGGGATATTTATGTATCCGATTGCGTTTTGATAATGCAGCTTTTTTTATTGTCAACCGAGCAAACCCTGTGACTATTAATTGCCGATAGATAGATGGTATTACAATATTTGCCCCACCGCCGCGGGCAACAATCCCCCTCTACGCAGACAGGACGAACCTTACCCATCGGTAAGGTTCGTCCGATACGGCGAATTCCGTGCCAGCAAAGCTACCTGCGGTCGTACCCTCCCTACATAAATAACACACACCTTTATAGGCGCCCGTTCCGTTTGCATCCACGCCATCGTGTTCGGTTACATGCCGCCGAATATGCTCGCGGATTACGGTGGTAGTCCGATTTTGAACTGGGAAGTCGAGGACGAGGGCCCGAGCCTGCGGAAGGGTTCGAGTTATCGAGATAAATGTTGATGAGAAATTAAGGTCGCTAGGGAGAGTCTTTTTCGTTTCGAGATATATTTTGTGTATGCTTTTGTGCAATAATACCGCGCGAGGTGGAATAGACCCTAATTGTCCGAGGGTCGTCTGAAGAAGTTTCCTTAATCACAATTTCTTTCCGCGTTTTTGTTTTGAATTTTCTTTTATCTTCTATTTGATTATGGATAATATATAAATTATTATTAATATATAATTATTATTTTATCAGTTTATATAAACTAAGTTTATTTTAATATTTACAATTTACCTTTTTTATCACCGTACTTAATATATTTTAACGCTCAGTGATTATTATATTGAAAAGAGTTGTATATGAACACTAAAATTCCTACGATATTGGCTTACAATACTGGGCAGGTTTTATAAGACAAAATATTTTTCCTACTAATAGAATTAGAACAACCTTGCTTTTTCCGATTAATTAGAAGTGCATGTCACTAAGCGGTGGTTATAAAGTTATAAATGCAGATGGCAGAATGAAAATAGTTTACCATAATAAAAATAATTTTTACAAATTTTGTCATGACAAAAATACAGACCTATTGAAAAAAAAAGTAAAAACTATCGTGTATCAGTATGAATAATAAGAAAGCCATCTAGATACAACATGAACAAGTAAAATCGAGATTAACAGTTCATTATATAACAGTTTATTAGTATATACATATACATATATATATATATATATATATATATATATATATATATATATATATATATAAATAACAATTTATTTCCTAAGGCTAACTGAAAAAAAATTATATTACATGTGCGTTCTCGCCCGCATTATTGGATGTCATAGACGCGAGCAATAATGTCAGAAATTGTCACTTTCACAGACACGATTTAAAGATTACACGAAAACTATCTTGATGCAATTATTGGAAAAGTTAAAAAACACAAAAAAAAACATTTTCAAAATTAACATAATTTTCAGTGAACGGTTGTTTAAAAAAGAAAAGTGGAATCCGTCAGGGAAACGTCGCCGAGCGAATTCAACATGCATCTTTTTTATTAAATCACGAAGCACTTCCCTTCAGCCCCGATATCCCCATTAGAATTCGAAGTGAAGATCTTTATTGCAGTTTTAGAGCAACGTATAAAAAAATAAATACTCCTATTCCGTGCGATTGCACCTTCAGGCCGGCAATCACGGCGCGAACGCTTCTTCGCTCGCTTTATCGGCGTCGCACGTGCCGTTATCTCCTTAAGGACAAGGCCCAGCGCGATAGTCGCCGAGAAGTTATAAAAATATCAAACGGATATGGATACGCGCGATAATGCGCCACTATTGTTGTGTGCTTTTGTTCAATGAAACGCTTGCCGGTTTATCGCGCGGTGCGTATTGTCGGGCGGCTCCTCCACTTTCACCGGACAGGTACGGCGTACGTGTGGTGCACTTTACGTTATTTAGGCCTTATGTTGGATTGATTTGCTTAGAACGTAACGAAATGTGATAGGCTCTTATTCCTGACGGAGAGTGTGACGTTTGGACTCTTCTTCCTGATAGATATTATGACATTTAGAATGTTATTCCTGTTGAAACTATATATCTCTAGATTTTATATTTTTGAAGCCAACTAAGGAGCTTCAAGGCAAGGAATTGTCATCTAGTGTTGAAACATGTCGGGGCCTCGTTTTTTCTATCCTTAGTAAAATTGAAGGTAAATTGGATGGAATTTATTTAGGTACTTATTCCTGACAGGGTGCGACATTTAAACTCATTCCTGACGGATGGTATAATGTTTAAGCTCTTAATAATCTTCTTAATAGAGAGCCATGATTTTTTACTATTATTCTTATTAAATAATAATTAAAAAATCTATTTGTCTGCAGGTCCTTATCCTTCGAATGAAGTAATCTGGACTCGAAACCCTGCTCTCGATATAAATAGTATTTCGCGTTTCCAATTTCTGCCAGTTCCATTAATACGGACAGTATTTTAAATAAATCCTACCATTTTATTCCGCTCCGCAGTTCCCGCTATTGAGGATTATTTTAAACTGCAGCCGCATTAAATGCATTAAAGATACACGCCATGCATTGCTCCAATTACTCTTACTCTCGCGATTATAAAGCGCATATAAAACATAGCGTTGGTGATAGACGTCAAGTTGGTTTAATTCGGTGAATAGCAGACTTAAAATATCACTATGTAATAAGAGTCGGTGACACGTCTGTTACTAAAACTAGTAACATTTCTTAACGCCAACGGGCTACGGCTGTTCTGATCGCGGCAAAGAAAGTAGGATACGATGTACGTGTATGAATGTCAGCCGTGGGTTTTTGTGCGAGTCAATCGAGCAGGCGAAGGACTCGTGCTCATTTGTAAGTGATACACCTACACACTGATAGATAATATAATCTACAGGGATTTTACTGGTTATTGTCGTATTTTACATTTATTTTGAGAGCATAGATGATACTTTTTTTCTAGAATAACTTTGTTTTTACTGTCTCTGTTGGAATAGATAGATGGCACTAATGATTTGCTTATTTTTGGTTTTACAGATTATGTGCGATGTCTCGTGGCAGTAGTACCTAGTCCCGTGGCACCCACCACGTTCTTACTTTAATAAAGTAGTTACGGTGAAAACGATTTTAAGCTCGTAAAAATGTGAGTTTAAATATATATAATTTATTTCCTAATAGAAACCTTTAAAATTCTAATAATGAAAAAAAACTTTAGCGCGATTGGAAAATTATTGTTTGGAAAAGTGTGGAAATATCGGCAGTGGTGAACATTAATATCGCGTTGCTTGGGACGGTTTTGTTATTACAAACAATTTAATCATTTGAATATAAATTACTAACAAAATATAAAAAATATTAGGTATTATAATTTTCTTGGTAATTCTTTATCTATGGAGTTATCACGACGTTTAAGATAATGACTCAAAGCTCACATCAAACACAACTAGTACAGACTTCCAAGTAGGCTTTAATGTCTTTCTGTGACTATATTATGAGCAAGTGATACTAATCGCGCGAGTTCCTCTTGCACATGGTTAGATTTTCTTTCTTTTATTGCAGAATAGAACGTATTTTCACCAAAATTCATAAAAAATCGTATCCTTCAAGTTCATCTGTACAACGCGGTACACGCTAAAACAGGGTATAGCCTGTTGGTGCGTCAATGATAAAATAATACTTCACAATAAAGGCAAGCCCGATAAAAAATATATTTCGATTTTATCGATATAGAACGATCAATGACGTCGTTACTAAAGATAGTCGGATATAGAAGTTGTACAGGATTGATTAACCTGGTACAAGCGGACAACGACTCATAAGTGGCAAAAAATAATTATAAGAACGAAGCAAAAAGAGGTGGCAGATCTTTGCAGCATTCCGCCATTACTGCAAACTTACATCGTGATGACATAGTTCGATTATGAACGGACATAAATGTTAACTGTATACGCCAGTGTGACCTGATTCATTATTTTAATTCTTTTGAGCATTTTTTCAGGTACTTCAGATTTAGTATTTTTTTCAAACTGCTATTATATTTAAGAATAATTTAAAACAACAATGTTACAATAATTTGATGCAGTAACTTCTATAAGATGGCAAGCTTTTCGACTATATTTCGCACAAATATTAAACTATTTTATCGATTATGAAAAGGTTAAAAAAATTATTTTAAATTCGAATAGATTGTACATTAGGAAAATTTATAAATAAAAAAATATTGGGTTCGTATGCAGAGAAACGATAATATGCATGCCGTACGAGATATGCTCTATAACTACAATATATATGCCTGTTAATATATAACATATACATATGTGCATAATATCTCACTTCGTTCAAGGGATAAATGCATTGTAAGGGAATAATGAAATTCAAAATAACAAATTTTGTCTTCCCGTAAAATAATATTGCTTAATTATTAATCGGACAAATCGTAATGTTATCTGAGTTCATCGTCTAAAACGAGATATGTAAAAGTAACAAAAAAACATATCAAGCACGAGTGGCACTCACACAGGGTTCCGTGCACATTTAGGCATTTATAAACATTTAATGGTATACAATATTCACAAAATTTTAATTTTTTTGAACGAAAATATATTGCCTTCTATATCTTTCATAGGCGTAAATTAAAAAAAATTATATGTGATATAGCTAGAATTAAAGATTTTCGGTTTCGATTTTTCCTTTACTTGTACTGTGTGACTTTGCTTCTTGCAAAATTTCCCGATTTCAGGTCAACACGAGTATTAACATATGCGGCATAAATAAGTATTTTTATTGCGTTGATTTAGAAGATTAATTTTTTACAGCTTCAAGGGTCCGTAGACGTAAGTATTTGATCGATACCTTCACGAGTTCCTAAGAAAAAGGGTCTCGACAGACGGACAGACAGACGGACAAATAAGTGATCCTATAAATATATTTTTTCCTTTTGAGGTACGGAACCCTAAGAATTTATTTTAACTCCTCTAGCACATTAGGTACGACATTACCAGTAGCAGTCCATTCGTGACATAAAGGGAAAGATCTGCCAGCATTGCTGCGCTGCTTGCTAGGTGAACGCCAGCTGTAGTGACTTCAGGCCCTTTATTGCAAAATTCAGTCCTTAAAATAAAGTGTAATTATTTTTCAATACTTCAAATTATTAGACGCATTTTGGTATCGTAGACACTGTAGACCTCTAAATATCACAGACATTTACTTGTGGGTAAAGTTCACATTTTCAATTATGATCAACCCTTTAAAGCAGCTTGATCGTCTTTGAAAATACACCCCAAAGTACACCGCGACCGATCGGTATTGATAAAAAATAAAATAATATATTTGCTCTTATAGGCTTGAAGACCCGTATTTTGGTGTTTTTCTTGAAATTTTTCGACGTGAATGCGTTTTTTTTTCCAACAAAAACAATCTGCTCACATCGATGTCCGCCTCGTTGCACTAATCGCAGTAACAATACATCATTGTTCCTTCGAAGTTACGCGCGGCACCGCCGTAGACGGGTGTCGAAAACGTTCTAAACGTTCGGCCGGCCCGTCCGCTCGGCCGGGCAGTGAAAGCGTATCGCATCGTGTACCGTGAGAAGTGCCGCGATCGACGATCTACTCGATCGCCGTTTCAAAAGCGTCTCGTTACTCCCAAACTCGCAGGTGATTTCGTCATCGCCGTGTGTCTATATTCATCGACGCGCGGCGCGCGGAAACGGCGCTCGAATACTGATCGTCGACGGGCCGTACAGTCATTCTTAAATTTGTCGATAAACCAGGCAACAATCGAGATATAGAACAACCTTATGATATCGATATGTAAAGATAACAAGTCCGTAACTATAGATTACGATATTGCACACACGTACTACGAAAATGCAGACGATGTGTGGCTCTGTTTATCGAACAGGGCGCTGAGCTGAGGTTTCTCGATAAAACTTACGTTCCCCCTTAATTTTTTGGAAGAAACTCATACGCATAAATAGGTTGTATGTGTGGTAATAATAATATTCCATTCTGGCATAAGTGATATTATTTTTTGTAATTTATACACATTTAGTTTCAAACTTGATTGCCAACTTTATCATGTACTTTCGTATAATACAGATGTACTCGTCAATATAACAATAAACGAGTAAATGTGTATTCGCGGACTTTTGCACCGAATTTTAAGCCTCGAGATAGTGTATATGTGTACAAAAAATAAATGTATGTGTATATATATATATATATATATACATATATATATATGTGTGTGTATATATATATATATATATATATATATATATATATATATATAAATGGAAATATCTGTTAATAACTCGGAAATAACTGTCGGACAAAAAATACGCTGAAAAATAGTTGATTGGCGTTAAAATATTACTTTTTTCAAAAAATTGAAAATAATATTCATAATTATTTGTCATCTTTTTCGTACACACGATACTTGCGCACATTATTCAGCGCGGCTCGGGGGAATAATCCGCGAACAGCTGTGAAGACAACGGTAAATACCGCACTTCGGGCAAGTATTTGGTGTGTTAAAAAGAGTTAAGTGTAAATTTTTTTTTAAACTCAATTAGAAAAAGGGCGGGTTTTACCTTTTATTTCAACGACAATTTATTCGTTTATAGCCAACGAATAGTCTTTCTTTGTCAACATTTATTCCCAGACACCATGTATATAGACACGTATATACACACACTAGCTGCGCACACGCACACACACAAACACATAAATGGCGCAATCCGCATTTTTTTAGATACCATTTTAATTTGACGTATAATTGGTATACTCGTATCAACTTTCAATATAGAAGGGGCCTAACCAATCATTTGTGCACAAACCGATAGATGGCATCGTAACGTTGTGTTGCATTGGTATTTTTTCCGACCAAAAGTGGACTAATCTGCTTATACCATATTAACTTGCACAAAGGCAATGTTGTTGACGTCAAATTGGCGCAAGTTGTTGTGGAAAAAAAATAATATTATTTACTAAAATACTTAAACAAACACGCAATGCGAATAATGTTCAAATAGAAGCTGTAAAGCAAGTAAATTAGTATTCGTAACTTAAGGGGTAAATCTCATAACATAAATGGTAAATGAGATTATTGTTTCCAGAGACGGATTCAGAAAAATGTTAACAATCAAGATCATTCCAGGCTGGGCGCAAAATAAATGAAACTTGAGATCTTACGAATCATTTTTCTCTCCATTACCTCCATTGTTCTCACCACAAATCAGAGTGAAGATATTTAATGATCTTAATATTGCTGTATTGCATAGTTTGTACAAAGATAGTAATGTAGTCTAGTGCCAGAACAAGTGTTCTGTAAATATTTAGTAATATATTTGAATTTACAAATGCTACCATTACGCTACGCATATTCTATCGCGAATACAAACCTGTATAATATGTTTTATTTTGTTTTTATTGTCGGTCTTATAAAGTATCTATATTTTTAGGCCCATAAAACACCGATTTTTGTAGAGCCGCGCCCCGCCCTTGTCGTACCAAAGTGTCAAATTTCTTTTAGTTTTGTTTAAGAGGTATTCTAATTAAATGTTTCTCTAGAAAATAAGTTTTGGCATATAGTTTGGCTTATAAAGTACTAATAATGTGGAAAGAGCGAGAAGAAAATTTGGCTAATTGGTTTAGGCGCTGTACCAATGTATACACGCTCAGATATATTTTTTATTTGGATGATTTTTATGAATTAATATAATACTCTTTATCTCCTTACGGCGTTTCAAAGTAATTAAACTATTTTTTTAGTAATAGGATAAAATATTTATTGAGAAAATACAAGAAGTGAACTGGAAAGAAAGAGTTAATAGAGATTTCATGATTTTTATAAAAAGAGCTGAAAATGTTTTATTGCGTCAGTGCGAAAATCGATTGTTTTAAATTGGCCTCACTCCAGCCTTGCTACTTCATTTTCTTAAATCTTTTCACCTGTCATCAAAATTTAACTTTACTCAAATTTATCGTATGCAAAATTTTCTTATCATTAGCAGCTTTATTTACTTTTTCGGATAAATGTCGTATATAATTTTCGCCGTCTTATAGCACATGTCGCGATTGTCAGTTTGTATAAAGTAAATCAAACAACATAACGGTCATAAAAGTAAAGGTGCGATTTACTAATAGATGGCGCCGTGCAAGTAGTATATGCCATTCGGCGGCAAAAAACATTTACGTATGCATCGCACAAGATTTTGTATAGAACTCTTTCGAGAATTATCCTAGATTGCTATATTGGAAAAAATGTTATATTATGTACATATTATATAATTGCCACTTTTCCATTTTAATATTTTAAGATTAAATCTTGTAATTAATGCTTCAAGTGAATATATCCTGAAAATGCATGTGCTCCATTTTATATGAGGTATGCGTCGCTTAGTCAAAAATGTTGTAATACAACGAAACCTAGGTCGTGGTAAAGAAATTAAAGAAAGTAGAAATAATACTACATCACGTAGTTTCATTTTATTGTGAATAATGAATTTCTACAAAATTAACGCCAAATATATTCAATATAAGAAATTAAAATATTAACTGATTTCGTTGCTATTTTTTTTCTTTTTATTAAAAATTATTACAAATAATTGAAAATGACGATAAGTGATGTATCATTCATTCAGACAAGAAGATTTCGTCTGATCTTATGATCGCTACTCTCGCGTGAGGAAGACGATGGAAAAGGACGACAAATAATTATAGTATACGATGGAAAAGGACGACAAATAATTTATTATTATTCAAAGTCAAAGTCTCGTTACCACCGCCCTTGAATGGTGTGACGGCCAATAAACGAAATTCTATATATCATTTTAGCTTTAGAAACCTAGAAGATACGGGAGAACGCTTGTTTGTCGTATATTTAGCGTTATAGGTTTAAAACTATTTCAATCAATATATAAACATATTTCTGAGGTTCTTAAAAGAAAGCCTTTTAAACGATACCCGATATGATTCAATTTAAAAGAAAGTCTTTTAAACGATACCCTGTATTTGGGGCGTGGCTCGACACACCCCTTTTAAAAATAACATTTAAATATTTCACAATTTTATACTACCGATATAACTGCCTGTCATAAAAAACTATGCCAAGTTTCAAGTTTATATTTCACACAATTTTCGAGAAATACTGTTTTGAAAAATAGGCAGATAAGACGAGGGAGTGACTTTATAAGGGTTGTGTTTTTTCGTTTGAAGTAAGTAACCCTAAAATTGATGTTATACAATGTGTCGTTCAATCATACAAATAACATTAATGTTTTTCAAATCTTATCACAAAAATTACTTAGTTTCATAGATGATGAATTAAAAAGAAAATTTTTTTCCACCTAACTTTCGTATTTTTTGGTTACAATTTTAACTGCCACGTTTAGGGTTTTAATTTTAGATAGAAATAGTGTTTTTTTTGTAATATTACTCGTCGAAAACGTAAGGTACCCAAATTTAGTTACAAGTTGATATACACCCATGTTCATTAGTCCATTAGACTTCCGTCGAAAACATAAAGTACCCAAATTTGATTACAAATTGTTTTACACCCATATTCATTAGTCCATTAGATTTCCGTCAAAAAAATAAGGGACCCAAATTTAGTTACAAATTGATGTACACCCATGTTCATTAGTCTATTAGACTTCCGTCGAAAACATAATGTACCCAAATATAGTTACAAATTGACATACACCCATGTTCATTAGTCCATTAGACTTTTGACTACCATTTGATCAATACAGAATGTGCAGGCTTAAACTCAAAAAATTCGGAAGATCGCCCCAGACAAAACTGTAATATCCTAAATAATGCGTTCCGAACGCGGGCACGGTATTTGTAAACGGTAGTAACGGAATGCAACGCGTCGCCGGTGTACGTCGCGGGGCGTCTGCAGCGGTACTCGGGCGGTATCCGCGCGCCGCGTGATGCAGTGTTCCGGCGCAATGTAGAGGCCTACACATTTAATACTCCGATGCTATTTGATCTCAGAAATTAACGTAAATTTGTTTTCTTTAAAATGTAACACGAACGAAAGAAAATATGTATTAAGCTTTAAAAAGTATTTTAAAATATTTTTCTTATTTGTATGTGCATAAAATCATACCCCTTTAGGGGAAAAAGGACTAGTTCTGTGTAATATTTTTTATTTATTTAGAACGAAATTTAGAAGATAGGTTATGATACGGGATTCCAAACCTATAATTAATACGAGTTTTTTATGTGTGTTATAGTGTTTATATCGTAGAGAAAATTCTAGAATCCTATAATATTAAATTATATTTAACACTTGCTTTTCCCGCGTCAATCTTCTACTAAAATTACGCGATTTGTTCCAAAGAGACTATCGATATACCTCTCTATAAATTGTTTTAGATATACTGTCGTGATCATCAAAAATATACAGGTTCGGGCTCTCAAGATACCTGGGCAATAAACTGAATATATACGTTGCGTCAAAAGTGATATTCGTTATTACAAAATTTTGTCGTGTTCGAGTTTCATTCTATAGAAATCATGGTATTTTGCCTATTATAATGCAGTGTATATAGTAATTTCAATCATGAACTATGTTTATACCAAATCTCATGAAAGTTTGTCCAGCCTACTGTGCCTAACGAATGTATTGAGTATGATTTAAACAGATTTTCGTGATTTTAGTATTTTAGCGTACGAAGTCTCGAGTAATAACTCATATGTCACGCGAACTAATGCAAACGTGTCACGTGTAAATTGTAGCAGCGAGCTGTACCGTGCCCGGCATTATATTGTGTAGGCTTAAAGTTAAACGGTAAAGATTCGTTGCTTGGTTGAAATTATTTATAAACAAGAAACTGACTGTTAGTTTTATAACATTAGTATGGGGTGCATTTTTTAACCCAAATATTTCGTGCATCTAAATTTTTCATACCGTTTTATTTAAATTTAAATCCTAAATTCCATAAAAAAAAACATTTTAAACACTAGACTCGGCGGACACTTGTCTTTAAGAAATTAAATAATACGATTGTTTTCATCTTCCAACGATATTTAAAATTACCCACTTCCACCGTTACGAATCTCACCGCACTGTGTTTATATGCAATTACAATGGCCGCGGGCTATCCGCCAAGCGTTTTTGATAAATATAAACAAAACCAAAAATGGAGGGTAGAGATCGCTCAATAATTTTCGATATTTTTTGTATAAACCTCTTTTAAGACCCCCGGGCTAAACGGATGAAGGTATCTCAAATCGGCATTTTATAACGTCGGTTTAAACGCCGATTAAACTGCACGTAGATACAATGCATAGAGTACTCGATAGTTATTTTAATTAACCCTAAAGAGATAACTTGGGTAAAATTTAACAAACTGTCTTGGGGATATAAGAATATGTAGATACGATGCATAGAGTACTCGATAGTTATTTTAATTAACCCTAAAGAGATAACTTGAGTAAAATTTACCAAACTGTCTTGGGGATATAAGAATATGTGGATACAAAGCATAGAGTAATCGATAATTATTTGAATTAACCCTAAAGAGATAACTTGGGTAAAATTTACCAATCTGTCTTGGGAATATAAGAATATGTAGATACAATGCATAGAGTACTCGATAGTTATTTTAATTAACCCTAAAGAGATAACTTGAGTAAAATTTACCAAACTGTCTTGGGGATATAAGAATATGTGGATACAATGCATAGAGTACTCGATAGTTATTTTAATTAACCCTAAAGAGATAACTTGAGTAAAATTTACCAAACTGTCTTGGGGATATAAGAATATGTGGATACAATGCATAGAGTACTCGATAGTTATTTTAATTAATCCTAAAGAGATAACTTGGGTAAAATTTACGAAACTGTCTTGGAGATATAAGAATATGTATCAACTTCGCAAAGGATACTGTGGTAAAATTAATCCACACACTTTGGTGATGCATGAATAATTTCAATGTCACGTGAAACTAATAATGATGTGGTAAGATAATTTCTCCATCTAACATCAAGAGGGGATATGGGGCATATTTGGTGTAAATTACGTGTAAAAATGTAGCGACAAAAGCGGATTAACTTGATGCGGTGATTTAAAACTCCCGAATAACTTCAGAATAAGGTTTATAGCCATCGAAATATATTTTAAATACACTTGGGTAGCACACTTGCCATAAGTTATACGTGACACGTTTGCGTTATGGAAAATGGGTATTGTGTCGACACATAAATGGGTTACGAAATAAGGTTAAAGTACAATTGTGTTAGAAGACGTGATTGAATAGATGTAAATAATGATACTACAGTAGTTACAGTAGTATTGCAATCAAAATATAATAGGACAGAGATATTTCTCTTTATCGATAAAGATAATGTTAATAGTCACGATTGAACGAAGCGTTTTATCGTAATATATGAATACCGTATCTAAAGATTGCCTAAAGCAACCTACTGAAAGTATATTCATTTTTTGTTACAGTAAATTAAGATACCTAATTTTTACTTACCACTAAAGGTACTAAAGAAATTTTCAATAAAAGTATTATAGAAAACTTTGTGGACAACGGTATTAATGAAAAATGCTGAAATTGATATACATATTTTGGATACTTCGATTTATACAACTTATTTTCGATTCACATTTTAAGTGTAATGAGGGTTGACACACTATTTTTAAATTCAATTCTAATTCAGGATTTAGAAGAGAAAAAATTAGTTTTTCAAGTAGAACGAAATTTGAAATACAACTATAGACACCACTTTTTATGTTTTGAAAATAATCAGAAATGAATTTTCCTGGTATCAAAGTTGTTTAGACTCTACAACAGACTGATTGTTTGTACGGCGTGCGTGAGATTTCCTCAATAATGCTACGCGCTGCGGTGTTCTTATCTAATCTTACATTATTATTTATTTTAACTCATCTATGTGTACTCGCCGTTATTTATTTTAATAATATCAATGAATATTCAATATTTCAAGGTCAAATGGAACTTCATGGTTTTTCCAGATTTTCATGTTTGTAGCAAATCTGATACGGTAAACTGGAAAATAATTGAATTCTTCTTAGTTTCACTGATGCATATTCAACCTAGGACTCCGATAATTAATTTAGTAATATGATAACATCAACACTCGCGACATGATAGACATATCGAAAAAAATCTTTCTTTTCCTGGTTTATTCAGAATTCGCGTACCCCATTAGCGACAACACAAAATAGCGTAATACAGTTTTAGAAAAAACAAATACTCAACATACAGTTGAATTCTTCGCCATCCTACTATTTGCGACAAAATATTGTATGACTACGCCGTCCCAGTCATCATTTAACCCTTCCGCGAACGCCTCCCTCCTCCTCGACAACAAGTGACAACACTCAGTTACCCGCCAAACACACGGTCGCCTAAATCCCAATCATTTCACCAAATCATACGCGCGCCCAGCGCAGACATGGTGGATACACCGTGCCGCGAGATACTCCGTCGAGACTCGGCGAGAAAATCGTCTCGAAATTGGATTATAAAAAAAGAGGAAAAACCCCCCACCCTCACCTTTTCCTCGCAAATCCCAATAAGGTGGGCTCGACGGCGGTGGTAGTGGGCGGCCGGGTGGGGAGAATAGGGTTCCGTAGCACGGCGGGGGGATCCCTTTGTGGCGACGCCGCTCGCGTCTGGCGCTACCAAGTCGCGGGCGAATGTTCCGCCGCAGAGCAGAATCTGGCGTTTACTCTTAATTACTATTCATGCTTCTTTTTTGTAGCATATTTGTTAAATGTGTCTGCTTTTTGAATGTAAACAGCAGTTTGCCGGTTGCAATGTCAGTTTGTGGGGGAGTTTGTTTAAATCTAAGCAATTTTTACTTTAGTTGCAGAAATTAATACCTAACATTATTTGTTAGTATTACAGACGTCGGGCTATTACGTAAACAAACTTAATATATATATATATATATATATATATATATATATATATATATATATGTATATGTATATATATATATATATATATATATATATATATATACATATACATATATATATATACACACACACACACATATATATATATATATATATATATATATATATATATATTAATATTTTCTCTACACTAACTATAATAATTGTATATGTACATGATTATAAGTATTATTATTATACGTATTAAGTTAAAAAATATTTAAGCAGGTTTACATTAATTAGCCACTTATTTTTTATGTAATGAATAATAAGCTTCAGACTGAAAGCATTATTCATTTATTTTAAGAAAGTTCGCCCAGGTTAAAGTTAACTAAGTATTAAGCAAGTAAACAATGTGGACAAATTTAATTAAATACATAAGGGAGATTTTAAAAATTTTTACATAACAGATAATGAGTCGTTCAAATTGTAGTGTGATCGATCTGATAATATTTGTGGGCCATGTTGTCATATTCATCTTTATTAATCATTTTTGTCAACTATGTATTTAAATTTAACAATAAAATGCGCAAGATAACACTTAAATATTATAGATACACAGTATCAACGATGTAAATCAATAATGAAATTTCAGTATATCGAAATAGAAACTGGCTTAGTAATTTTTTTTCTAAAGTATCACCGAAAAAGATACTCTTATCAAAAACCTTCCACACAATTAATGAGTTGATATTGACAAGTAGTTTTGTAGTTATTGAAGAAAGTTTCTGTGCTGATGATATTTGTTAACTTTGTCGTAGAATATAAGCAGAAACGTGGTGAAATATAACTGTATAATTATGAAAAAGTGTACCTTCAAATAAAAAAGGTTCGGGATTTTTCGTATAAAGAATGCTCATTTTAGGATCTTCAAAGAGGAATCGAAATTTACTTTTTGTTTTGTTACGAGAAATCAACGAATTTAATTTTTTTAAAGCCAAATTTATTGTGTTTTATTACTAAATATTCCATAACGTAATCATTGTTCGTATTGTGCTTCATGAAAAATCGGTACATAGTTTTGAGCTTTGAGGACCTAAGATGGTAAAATTACGTGTAAGCGCAATGACCAAATTGTCACTTATCCTGGCAACGATCTCGTTAACATTTACTTTTATTTTAATGTACCCCATCTGTGTGTTTCGTGTCCACTTCATGACCATTTTACACCGTTCACAAGCATTTACGACCATTTTAAGCCGTTTTCATGCAGGAACGAACGAAAACTGACTTCGGGTTCGGTGTGGTTGAGCTACTAGGCTACATTATAAGCTCATATTTAACCGTTGACCGTTAGTGTATTTACTTTCAGTTTAAGAGTAAGTTACGTTATTAAATATGAAAAATAAATTGTTATTCTATGAGTTTTATTTCAACGGAATTCATAAAACGTTTATATAAATTTAAAATTAGTTTTCGGAAGAGTGCAAAGTCACAATTTTCCAAGCATAGTTTTTTATAAATTTATAAGAAAAAATAAGTTTTTACGGTTATATCAGTCTTGCGTACAAGTGTTTATAAAGACTAGCAGCTATTTCTAGTGCTCGCTTCGCTCGCCAAGGCCTATTCAGGGTTTGTGGGTATTTATAGGGGATTAGAAGCAATAGCTCCAATTTATTAAAGAAATGTTTATATCCAATAAAGAGCACGATCCCATTTGTATTACATGTAAACACATTACCTTATAGCAGAAGTGCTTAAACATTTTTATCAGTCATTTAGTCAATTAGTAACTCACCATGTATATTTTGATGTCTGAAATCACTGGAAAACTGGTGCCATTAATGATCTAACGGGTGATAGAAATGGGTGTAAAATTTGCAGGGTTTTATAAATGTTTAGGCAAGTTTAATTTGTGAATTTTTAAACCTAGCTAAGGTTTAAAGACTTGCCCTAAAGGGCTAAGGTTTAAAGAATTTATTTTCACTCTTTAAATATATTTGACAAGTTTTTGGAACACATATTATCCGGAGATTTTTTAGAATATTTTTGATGAAGCAAATTGCATATTGCTTACATTAATAACGCCGCATACGTATAATATTTGAGCATTATTGTGAATATTTTACTCTTAAATTTATATGATTGACTAAAATTATTAATAAACCTTAATCCAACGTGATAGCCTATAAACATTGTCATACACGGTCGTTCACCCTTCATTTAAACGACTTGTTATTCATCGTGTATTTCTATACCGACACTCCGTATGATTTACACATAAGTATTTTTCTTAAAAATAATATATTTTTGTTAAAATTGTATATTCTTTTTTCAGAATAAGTTAAACCTGAAATATCGATTCGCACGAAAGTTCGGAACAGAGTTGTGGGTTTCACTTGTGATCTTATGGCAGGGTAGTGGGGTTAGAGGGGCAACGACATCGGCTCTAGGTACTAGAGGCCAAGGTTTCAGAATAGGTCCAATATCGCTCACCGATTGTTACATAGCAGCCCACGAAAGCGCCCACGCGGGCGATAGTCTGCCGAACGAGCTGCCGCGTGCACGCCCACGGCCGCGCGATGAAACCCCTCGTCGTTCCGGTAGATGGCGTCAGGGGCGGATTTGTGAATTGTTAATAATTGGAATTGGAATCACTCATAATTTGAGTCGTTTAGGTTAAAGGGTTGAAAGTGGAAGCATAAGTGTTTTGTAGATTTCTAGGAAGATTATTTGTAAAGCTGACAAAATGATTTATGCGTTGATGAAAGTGGAAAAGAGTAAAGTAATTAAAAAAAAAGGAAAACGCCGTAGTTGTGAATATTTATGTACTATTTATATGATCGCGCTATTTCCCACATAAATTAGAATAAACAGCCGATAATATAATGCCTTCATACGCCTTCATTTCGATATAGATGTATTTAATCTAGTTTTATATCTACCACACAATCTCCTCAACTATTCATGATTTCGATATATGTGGAATATTCATTTGACTATCCCTTTTTATATCCACGGTTTTGCTCTTTTTTTATTCCTATCATATAAATTCCTCTTTAAGAAGAGCTAATGAAGCTCTTCTGAATATCCAAAGCTCTTCTGAATTTCCAAGTTCTTATGAATATCATTCATTATCTTAGTTTCATTGTACTCCTAGAGTGGTAATTGTATAACTTCAGTATTATATTGTGCAATAAATATTGATTATGATATGGCTAATTACAAAAATAAAAAATTAGATCTAAATCGTTCTACTGATAAAAATAGCTTGCTACACAATGCTTGCTAGTGGAATCAATTTTATTTTCATATTTCTAAATTATCTTCCCATCCTTTTTTCCATATCCCATTCTCCACCTTCCTCTCGTGATATATGTACGTGTATATAAGTTTGGGATAATCGCTATTGACTCCATAATTTAATCAAGGAGTCAATAGCGATATTCAGCATTCAGATCCATAGAGTATGGGATCTGAATGATGGCATATTTTGTGAAATGCATACGGAACCTCGTTTTGCGTTCAAATGTTCGGTTTTAATAATAACTGCAATACAATTTCAGGCACTATATCGCATACTTATTTTCTAATTATAATGCTCTCAACAAAGAGGAAGAAGAAAATCCTCAACAAACTACTCATCAATTGGCTGAGGAGTCCAACTGCAGTCACGGCATAGTAGAAATGCATTTGCATAAATTAAAAGAAATACAAATCCAGTGGTAGAGCGCAACCATTATTACATTAATAGAGGAGAGTCAATATATATTATCACTTCGATTCGCCTATAACGGATAATGGCGACAGACATCACGCGCAATTTTGCAAATAATTGTAAATTATTCAATAAAACATGAAATAAACGCAGAATTTATAACTTGTTCATTGAACGTATTGAACAATTCGTACTGGTACTGCGAATGATCTGGATAAAGAATTGTAATAAGGAAAACTAATAAAGACAATGATATATTCATTAGACCACGTGAGTTTTATCTTTTTACTCTGGAGACCTTCAAAAATATGTCTTAACAAATGTTAACGTAAAACCTAAAAACAAATATGAAACCTGCACTCCCGCTGTCACACATGTCAGATTACAGCCGCAACTATGTATTCCAACGTCTTTCGTTCTACTTGTAAATGGCAAAGTAATATTTGGTCATACGATGTGGAATACTTCTGGCGCCATCTACGATTTATTTCTTAACTAACAACTTGACATATCAGCAGTTTCATGCGTGTATAATATAAGCAACGTACGGTTTCACGCTATACACAATTTGCAATATACGTTTTCATGTGTTTCTATTACAAATTATTATTTTCTGCTTTGACATAAGTTCCGCACTTTTTGTAGCAATCTTATAATATTTTCGCAAACATATTTAAAATGTTATCTACATACAATATATTTCTGGAACTAAACCTCAATATAAGAATAGAATACGGGTTTACAAGAATATATTATCGCATTTGAAAACACCATGCGACTTTTATGACTGTATGCGCACTTTATCTTTTGACACGACTTTCGTACTGTTTGGGGGTGAACGTACTAATTTTATGAAAAGGGAATTTTTTTGTTAGTTTTGACACAAAATGACTATCCGATTAACACGATACATTTACCATGTATAACTTATACTTTACAGATGGACAAAGTAGCCAAGATTTACCAGACGCGTTTTTGAGTTAATCTTTTAAAACATATTAAAATAAGGTGAAAAGGTTTTGTAGACTACATGAAATTCTCCAAACAATTTCAAGATTACATATTGCAGATAATATATCATCTGTTCATAGACGCATTTTTAAATTAAACAAAATTAAATCGCGATAGCTACATCAAAATAAAGCTCGAAAGAATTTTACAGGGCAGTGAAATGTATAGAAAAGTTTTAGGATCTATTTATCAATTGCTACAGATGGTTCGATTATGCAAAGAATAAATAAATAAAAGGTTGGAAACACCTACGCAAATAAATGTTATGTTAAAATGTGATTAAATTAAAATGCAGTTATACTTTCTTGCCCGGGCAAAGGCGAGACGACCGTTTAGCCAAAAAATACGTTAACGATTTCATTTTCAATTTCGCATGTTAACAGTTTTATTTTTCATATTTATATACACCATTTTAAATGTGTATAATTATCGATTGAAGTTTATCAAGGCAATACAGGCCGCAGCTGTTACACACTTGGACTGAGACATAAATATCGTTCTAATTATAGATAATCAAGCAATATTCAACGACACCATTTAAGATGCATACTCGCGCCATCAATGACGATCTTTTTGGGTGAACATCCATGCTGTGATACAAAACGGAGCTGGGTCATTGTATACATCGAATATTTCTGGAAAACAGTGTCTGGGATCTAGTAAAACCCAAAACGACTATTTTTTATTTGTCTGCCAGTTTGTTACAGCTGCGCACAAAAACTACCGGGTCAATTTGAAAAGGTCTTTCATTAGGACTATAGTTGGAGTCCAGATTAAAATCTAGGCCACGTTTCGTTTCCGAACGTATATTCCCTCGTGAACGTTCTATCTTTTCTCTCTTTTTATATATTTGTCTAGAGTATAAGAGCATCGCACCAAAATTACTAAGCCGATTTGAATAAAATTTTGACTCCGTAAGATTTTCGTTTAGATTAATCTAGGTTGCCATTGTGTTAATTAAATATTAACTAAGGGATCTGAAATTCAATTATCGGCTGCCACGCAGTAAGAATTGACTGTACGGATTTAGGAACCGATAAATAGGAATTATCGAGACTGGTACAGTCTCGGCTTAATGTTAAAGCTTTATATAAGTTATTTTTATCGGGTACTTTGAGTTGCAAATGTAATCGATGAACCAGAAAAAGAACACCTTTATATTGGTCATACCAGCTAAGTCGCTGGCAAAAGCTTGTACAAAAATAAACGTAATAAAAAAAGCTTAACTCACACACGCGCGTGCATCAATCTATATGGGCTCAGTGATTTGACATAAAGTTCGCAATATTTGTAGATAATCGACCGCGATTTTTACGATTCCCATTTAAAATGCTTCCTCGCGCCGTCCACGACTTATTCGTCGACTTAAATCGCAAGAAAACAATAGTCTGGCGCCGCTCGCCGTCGGCGGCGGCTTGCGGCGCCGACGCTCTCCTCGTCGCGAAGGTTACGCCGCCGATCGGCGTGGAGGCCGGTCGTGCGCAGCGTACCTAGCCCGGTACTGCAATGCGGCGATGTACAGAAACGTAACGTTCCGTTGCGCCTTTAAGGTTAGCGGGCGGCATAAAAAAATAGATGATGCCGTCGGTTTAAGATGGTAGACCCCAGTCGATTAGTCAAGAAATCACCATGATCTTCTTTGTTTAAAGATCATATAGGATAAGTCAGATATATTATACCACCAAGTAAGCGTTTACAAAAAATTGTATATCAGTGAAACAATTTTGAAAAACGCTTTTAAAAAACGGTTGAATCACGTCATAACAATGTGCATAAATAAGTGGTTTTTAAACTGTATCCTGAGTGAGATATTTCCTGTATATTTAATGTCGAACGTCGTTTGATGCTATATGACACACTCTCTCGATTAATTTAATAAATATTACCATTTAAAGATATAAATAAAAGCAGTTCCACTTCATATGGATACTTTTGAAGAAGCTCAAACTGCTGAGAGGAATGTAAAATGGCGACCAAGTTTCTGAACGTAATGCTATGAGGAAGTATTATAATAATTGTAAGGAAATTATATTGTAGAAATATTCTTTGAATAGTGGTGACGCATTAAATAACTACAGCGTAACGTAAGCACGTTCAGTTCACACAAATATAACCAGCTTTTGCGCAATGTTTAAAAAGGAAACCGATGAAAAAGTTCACTTACTTTATATTTTTAATTTAATTTTAATAACGTTAATCACTTCGTTAATCATTTTCTTACTGTTTACACTATAAAATGAATTTTATAGAGAAATGTTGGAAATCACGGGATTGTGGTATAAGTTTATAAATTTAGAAATGACTAACTTCAATACACAGCTGAATCGTGTAATTATGCGTGTATCTTTACGTTTCAGTTTACATAGGGTCGTTGACCCTTTTGAAACTAATTAAGTCACTTTGAACACAGCGATTATATCAAATCAATGACATGTATATATTATATTGCCTGCTCCAGACGCATTCGTTCCACGTGCAAAACTTCAATCACACAAAGGATACTCTGACGTTATTGACCTTAATTTAAGTGACATCAATTTAGGCATGCGAGCTTAATTTTGTATAATGACTATGACATTCGCATTCCACTTTAACGTCAGTCACGCCGACGTAAACTTCAAATTATTAAATATATAATTTATCCTATCATAGCCCTCGGATGGCCGGTACAAATCTATGGAGTTTCTTCGTATCTCCATTTGAGATATATAGTTGCAATTAGAGATAAGAATGAACAATTTGGCACGAAACAACAAAATACCATATTCTATGAGCGACGGTACTACACTAGTACAATACGGTATTACAGTAGGAAATGGATTTAAGCTATTATTATTTCCAGTCAATTTCAATATTAATACAATTGTTTGTTCCTTCTAAAATCTTGCTAAACTACAAACTCAACAAATTGAAGGACACGTCGAGGTTATCGTCGTGTATGTAATAACATTAACAATACCATTAGTTAAACTTTATTTATCTATAGTTAAACTTTACATGACTGCGAAAAAAATAAAACAAAAATAATTATTTATGTTTTGTTATGTCATATGATAAAAACTACTTAACAAACTTACATTGACAGTTAGGTTTGAGTTCAGATTAATATATTATTTGAAATAAGTTAAAACTAGTCTATACATGTAATTTAATGCTAACGAGGCCATATCTGTGCACATATCACGTAAAACCCACTGAACACATTTTAATGAACTTTTAAGTTTCATACCTTAGATGCAGTAGAAATTGCCACGCTATTTTTAATGATGAGCAGTTAATTAATAATTTATTTAACTATTGAACAGCGACATCTGCTTCTTTCATAAGCAACGTGTAGTTTTATAATTTTCTCCTAGATGGCGGCATTTATTTTATTTTTACCAGGTGTTTAAAAATATATCTTTATTTACACATTAGTAACAAAGTATCAGAATCTACAGCCCTTAGATATAATAAAAATAAAATTTTGCAAAAACTACTTTTGCAAAAATGTCTAGTACATTAACAATATTGACTTGTATGTGACAACTGTGAAACTCCGATTTAAACATCACTTGAATTTAGCAGATGCCCTAACTTTTAAGTTTCAAGAGTGTGTCATACTCAACGTCGCTGGCAATTTTACTTCATTAAACACAATTGCCGGACGAACGTAGGTTCTATTCAGAATGCCGTCTGTAGTGTTTACCTCAATATTTGCAGTGCCTGAAGATCATTATTATTTGGATAGTGTAAACGTTTTTCACACTAAGATATAGAATAACACTGTCGCATGAACTTTACGTCAATCAAACCAAAGTTAGCTTACTTTACCTCACTATATTTAAACTTTATGACCGCATGAAAGGGATTCAATTGTAAAAATGAGCCATAAAATATTGTAAAAGGTCCCGTGCATGATATCACATAAAGGCCGAGGTAGTAGGGAAGGGTGCGACGGTAGTAGTGCGGTATAATGTACCGACCGCTTTATAGCGAAGGACGGGGGAGTCTAAGAGGCGGAAGGGCGGGGTATCTTCTTTGTGTCCATACGAATGCAATTAAGCGTCAACAGATGGCGCGCAGAGTAAATTGCAAGTGCTGCGCTGGTAATAGGATTAGCTTCATTTTACAACCTAGCGCCTATTTATAAATGCTTTATTAGGTCCATCGATTTGAGACGGAGTGGTTGGGTGCGCTCGGTATTAAATTAGTTTTTTAATCAAAAGTAATTATTATTTAGCTTAAAACTAAAACTACGAAATGCAAAATGCTGTCTCATATACGTTATTATATACGAGACATATATTTGTAGTATGTGCATAAACTCATTTATGGATTTCTAAAAGAAGGGTTGACAATAGCAAAATAATAACATTTTGACATATATTTTAATATGACTATACTAAGAAAAAAAACGTGTCAAATACGAGTGGAACTCGTACTTCGAGGGTTCCGTACACATTTAAACATTTTCCATAAACATTTACATTATACTTCTATTAAACTATTCACATATTTCAATTTTTAGAACGAAAATATATTGCCTACTATATCTTTCAGAGGCGCATATTTAAAACAATATTTTTTTATGTGATATAACTACAGATTAACGATTTTCGGGTTTTTTAGTTTATCCCTGCTGTGATACTAGGTCAACGGGAAGTACTCTAAAGGTTTTGATTTATTATTTGCGAGTGTCAAAATATGCGGCATAAATGGTCGGATTTTTGTATTGCCTTGTCTTAGAAGCTTGTTTTTTTTAAAGCTCCAAGGGACCATAACCCTAAGTATTTTATATTACTTTCAACTCGATACCTTAACGCGTTCCTGAGAAAAATGGTCTTGACAGACAGACAGACAGACAGACGGATAAGGAAGTGATCTTAAGAGGGTTCGTTTTTTCTTTTTGAAGTACGGAACCTCAAAAATTACAAATTATGGCATTAAAAGTGTTACCAATACTTAATATTGTTGTATTGAAGAGTATCTCGATTATTTAAAGATATATATATATATATATATATACACATATATATGATTCTATTCGATATGTGAATGTAAGTATCTGCCAAAAGTTTGAATATATTCTTTTCCCAGATTTTTTATTGGTTATTTAAGTACTAGCTTTTGCCCGCATATGTTTTTTGAGTTTTTCTCAATTAATAATGTTTTGATTTCAAAAGTAGCATTCTTGATCGGAATAGCAGTAAGTTGTTTTGAGTTTGGATAGCGTTAGCATCTTAACCGGGCTGAAAGTATCTTATATCTTAGCTTCAACTTTAAGCCGTATCGGTGGAACGGTCTCGATAATTTCACTCGCAACCAGGCAGTAAGGCAAGTTTTGCCTGGTTTTAGTGCCTGCGTTTTTATAACTGAATTTCAAGTTCTTTAGCGAACATTTGATAAAAAGGTAGTACAGATTTTAACTTATCCTTTAAACATTATTCCGGTGAAAGTTAAATTTAAATCGGTCTAGTCGCTTTTCCACGATGCTAAACTAAGCAACGAGCAGATAAGTAGCGTATATATAGGATTAATGGCCTAAATTTAATTCTAAGGATTATCCGAGTGAACATTTTATTCAAGCGGGTCTAATAGATTGTATGTAGTATTCGGACAGACAGATAAAACTTCTAAAAAATTCGTTTTGGTTTCAAAGAAGACTTTAATATATTCCGCTATTTTGTTATAAATATCTTCTATATAGAGGCATATGTATATATACATATATATATATATATATATATATATATATATATATATATATATATATATATATGTATACACACACGTTTGTGGTATGCCTTGTGTTTTTACTTGATTTTTTTCAATGATTTTTTCTGTCAACACATCTTTTTACATACATTTCATCACAACAGTTACCATCATGGCAACTTGAGCGCGACTGGTACAAAAATATTTTAAACAGATTATACTAGTAGCTTCTGCCCTGGAGGCAACTAGAAGAAACTACTTTCGGACAGTGCAAAACAAAAAATCGTCCAAATAAAATTTAATAGCTCCGTCAGGATCTCTCCTCTTATCCGAAAACTGATTGTTTTTTTAATGTTAACCAGATCGGTAATACACAAAATTACGAAACGGTTTCTTTTTTAAACATCAACGTATAAATAAATACGTCCGCATCAAAAGAATAATCGAAGACAATGACGTTCGGAATAAGCCGGACGTGTCCTGGGAAAACCCGAATGCGGCATTGTTAGACCTATGCCATACATAAATCTATCGATTGACTATATGCTCCACAATCGACATAACTCATCATATAATAAATACGGAAAAAGTAAAGTGAACAAAAAATAAATCAAGTGCGAACCGAATCTCGCGCAATGAGTATATTAAAATAAAGAAATGACAGCTTTTTATTATGTATGGAAGTATAAGAGAAGCCATACCAGCTATGTGTGATGCACGTTCAAGCTTTGGGTCTAAAACGTTCCAATAAGCGGTAATATTTTAATGTTGCAATAACTTTATAAATAATTTAAAAAATGATTCAAACATGTTTGATGTATTTCGATTTTTGATATCATTAATTTTTTTCGCTATCGCCAATACTTTAGTTGTATTATCTTCTTAATTAATGGAATTATTTAAAACAAAATATGGTAGTTTTTGGAAGATTTCCAGGTTGTCTTTTTGTTCGATTTATAGTTGTTGTTGCGATGTTTGCACGTTATCCATTTAAAGTTTTACATAAACAAAATTTCATTTAAAATAAATAAGTCACGAATCGGTTTTTTTTTCTCGGTGACTTATTTAACCCGACTCAATATACACATTCAACAATAAAACCATCATAATTTCTTTTCCAAAAATAGTTTCGGTTCATCAAACTTTACTATTCCATAAAATTTCGAGCTTTACGTATTAAAAACGGTTTAAATTTAGAAGGTTGTGAGATAATCGAACGGACTGATACCGAGGTGAGACAAAGACAAGTGGTTCTTAGTTCTTTGCTTATTTTATTTTTTATTTATTATCGATATGATTTCTTCATATTAGAAGTACAGTGAGGTCAGATACGTCCGGTTCGTAAGCCAGTTTTTGTCGAGAGCTGATAAATACACGCCTTTTCATTTTCTCTGTGCGTGTTGTGTAGTAGCAACACTAAACTACGTCGAAGAACAAAGTTATTGTTTTCTAAACTAATAAATATATCGACACTCCTCAGGAAGAACAATGCACCTCACTTTTAGCCATTGTACAGACGAGTGTGACAAAGTTTTACAAATTCAGCAAAATATTCATATTCCTTCATGTGTACTGACATTTTTAAAGTGTGTAATTAAAATAATAATGAACACCTCATTTTAACTCAATTATATTTATACTTAAAAAGGATCATCACTAATATGGGCTTCCTTGCGCAATAAATACTTAATAATACCTAATATAATTAAGTGGCCGGAAAGGGGGGGGGGTTGAATATATATTATCAAGAATATCTCAAAATGACATTCAAAATCATCGTTACGTCATGAGGTATGATATAATCATTCTTATTTTACTTCTACTTTTATATATCAATAAACATGGATTAAATTAGAAATGGGTTAAACATTTACTAAGTCGTACAGAATGCGATTGTTGGTAACATAATCATTAATAAATACGTTACAGTCATTATTTATTATTATAACGCATCGTTAGCTTTAATACTAACGATTTGAGCGTTAATTGATAAAGAGGAGGCGCAGTATTGCCAACAGCGGCGGGCGTGCTATAATGTCGCTTTCTCTTCGTCGCGTGCGTTGGCCGCACTTGCTGTTAACACACTTGCCGGTGCAACCGGCCGCCCTGTTACATGTTCGCGAGTGTGAATGCGTATGTTGCTTTAGTTTTTCTTTATTTCTTAAATTATTACCGATGTGGTTTCTTCGTATTTTAATTATAATGGCTAGCTTCCTTTTGAATCGATTCGTTTGTAAATCGATTAATGAAACGATGTTTTTTCTTAAATTAATGAATATATATATATATATATATATATATATATATATATATATATATATGTGTGTGTATATATATATATATATATATATATATATATATATATATATATATTATAGAAAATAATTTATAATAAACGATTATTTTAAAAACAATTATTTGCATTCATATTTTGTAACGAGAATATAGTAAACGAATAATGGACATTTTTGGAACATCGTTTACAAAATCTCTAAAATTTCTGTCAAATTTACATAAAATGAAAAAAAAATTACGTAAAGTTTTTTCCAAGGATTTAATTCTGGTTGGTAGTTTATTCGTGACTCCGTGTTTACGTGTGTGACAGTCGCTTCATGCTTGTGCATACATATTTATTCAGGCTTCATCGTTTGAAAGTGACACTTGATCAAGTACAATCAAATAACAAGTGTATGCAAAAGACCTTCATGCGATACCTGTGCATAAAATTAAATGATTACTTCCGCTTTTTGGTACGCATCTATTTCTTACTGGAATGTTTAGACTTACATTATAATAATTAGTAGATAATACCTTAAATAGATTTAAAAGTCCGTTTATATATATTTATCAATTAATAGCATTAATTTTGTGCGCCTTCGCCATAGAAAAAATAGACCCCTAATAAAAAAAAAGGAATAGATCGTGATATATTTTACGGATGACCCCACTTTTGCATATTTAACCAAACTTTTAGAATAAATCACAACGTTTTCGTTCCCATTTATTTGCCTTCAGACCCAGCAGTAACTTGGTGACCTATTTATGCACTGATATTAAATATGCTATAATCAGATATCTCAGTATGGAACTACCTCTATTGTTAACCTTGACGGGGCTGTATAGTTGATCCGTGTGTTTACCTTCTTGAAACACACCTTTCAAGGTCATGGAAAGTAAATTTCAGCTTTTTTTTATTTCAAAGTTTTTTCTAAATACATATAAAAATTGTGCAAATATTAATTTAAAGGTGAAATCAATTAGATATGTGTATCTCAAAGATATGCTTGTAAGCGTTAATATAGTGAAGAAAAAAACAAATGGTGAAATTCCACCAGCTTGAACTCTAAACTAGAAAAAAGCTTGAACTCTAAACTCTAAATTTGGTGCGTCATACTTTTTCGTTGGCAAGGAAGGACAAAATTAAGGTTTTCGACATCATAAAATGTACACGAAAATTTATTTTGTTAAATACTCCAGAGGATATATAAGCAGTTGTAGACATTCGAAAACGGCACAAAAGACATATTATTTTTATAAAAAAACCGCCTGCCCTTCGCTCAGGAAAGTTGGAAAACCTAGAAATATTACGTACTTTCAGGGATTCTCCCTCTGAAATGCACTTAGGAAGGTGCCATATAACCTGATGATACTGTAATTTCTAATATATAAATATCAATTAGTTATTTAATTAGAACATTTATTAAATATAAAACAATGGCCACTGTCTAAGTAATTCAGAATTATAAAAGGAATAGAACTATTTAGAAATAATAGACAAAAACCTAAAATTATAAAATAAACAGATCTCGTTTATTATTTAACTGATAATAAAGTTATCGCCTTGACGATTTCTATTACAGATGTTGTTCAAGCATCTGAGGTATAAAATTTCAAAGGTTTACTAAAATCCGTCCAGTGGTTTTTGCGAGACGCACAGACGCAGTTTATGTCTGTAACTCATTACCATTTTATTATTATATTGAGAATAACATTTGCGCCCGAGTAGTGGAGATATTAGAGTGCCATCTAGATTTAAATAATTACTACAGTAAATTGCATTACAAGGATACCAATATTCTCCTAATACCAAAATATAGAACATATATTTATAAGCCTTCACCGCCTGTGCAATCAAATTATACAATGCCTAAAAATACAAAAAGCTTTCTCTGTATGTACATTCATAAGTTGTCTCAAATCGCAGACAATTTTACAATCCAGTCCTTTTCGTAGGCCACCCCTTTTTATCCCTTAATCTATTCCTCGTTCCGATATTTAGCTTGCTTCTAAGCCACGTGTATAATTATTATTGTCGTACTTTTAATCTACCACGAAACGAAGATTTTAACTTTGTAGCATTGCGATAGAAGAAATTACAACCCCATTCTTTTTTTTAATATTTGTCACACGGGGCTTGCTCAGTCATAGTAAGATATTATGATAGGAAATATTGGGCGGTAAACTAATTTGTGAAGAGGAAGACTTACAAATTTATGGCGATTAAGCACAACATTGGGAATTATAATAATGTAATGGTATAATATAAATTTGCTATTGTCAAATATAGCAGAAAAATATTTTGACTTATAACTACGTCTTTCATGGAATTAGACAATAATAATATAATTTACAGAGTACGAAACAATGGAATACGTTTCTCAATTTGAGTGTTGTATCTCAGAAACCAATAACTATAGGCGATAATTAAATAAGCTACTTAAATACATAAGTATAGCTTAATTATAATAAAATAACACAATATTCCAATCCCTAAACATAGAAGCATTACAAATATTAGTTAAGTTTCACAACATTTGCTATCCTAAATTTTGCTTTAGAAGAAACAACCCAGTCGTAAGAAACTAACATCATCTATTAGATTCGCACTATGTTCTGTTATAAAAAAGAAAAAATATTCATATATCAACAATAAAAATAATATTCTTAACACAATTTGATAAGCTTTATCATATTTATTTAGATTTCTTTACATTTTTTTGAAGAATGTGCGAAAAAAAACAAGAGGCGCAGTTGCAGCTGATCCTACTGTTCTTCTTTCGTTTTTTTTTGCTACGTATGTATGTATATGAATCACGATTAGTTATTTTTATTTTCGGTACGAAAAGTTATTTTTATTTTCGTAGCAACAAGCTCACTAAGAACAAGTTTATCAATAAATAAAGTAATTTGTGGTAAATAAAATGTTGTCACTTGTTACTAATCAAAACCAAATATTTTTACCCAGAAACCACCATTACCCAAGCCTCTAGTCGCGACGGCGGCCACAACGGAGCGCTCGCAAGCACCGAATATCGAGGCGACCCACTTCGCCCGTCAATTACACGGCCTAAACCGACAAACGCCTCTCTGTCCGTATTGCCGTCGCAGGGTTGGCGACGAAAAGCTAACGGGGATGAAGAAACTGATTGCAGAAATAATAGATTAAGCCAAGATTGATATAGTAGTAATAAAATATAAAAAATAACAATAAATAACAAAAAAGACTTGTCAACATAACTCCATTATTTCTACATTTTATTATAAAAAATTGTGGCATATGAAATATATAATTTATTTCTTATAACGGACATTATCAGTTATTTTAACGATATTCATCGTAAAACACATTTAGGTAGTATTTTCAATCCAAACATCATCAATTCTTAATTTACTAATAATAATTAATTCTTACTAAGCGTGTATGCAAACTTACTCTATTCCATAAAAGCACAACTAAATTTACAAGTCCCAAATTATTTTATAACTTTTTTATAAGTATGATAACTAGCTTTAAGTTTTAAATGCAAAACAATGTTCCGTCGTTATTACAGTTACGATCACCCTGAACATCTGACATATTGTATATATCACATATTTACAAATATTTAAATATATTTAATTTATGGCATTCAAGAGAAGTCTGCATTTAATATTTGATTTGTAGTCCGAACGCACAAACAGAACACTAATAGTCCTTACAATTTTAAATGAAATGTATAAACTTCATCGTACTTAATGAACTTACTTGTATGAAATTACAAGCAAGTTTTCGACGCCAAAGTTTTCTGTGAGAAAGTAAAACTGATTACGTAATTTCAAGCAGTCGAATTTCAACGTGAGGGCAAGCTAGCAGCCCGTAGCTTACGGCTATATTCAGAATGAAACAATCCCGTGTACTATTCGGAGCACATTACATTGTGTCAATAAGAACGGTAATTAAATTGAAAAAAATTTAACGAGTAATTTATTGCAAAAAATGCAATTTGTAGGTATGAAATAAATTTAAAAAAAAAATAGTTTGTTATGAAATAATCAAGAGTGAAAATTATTTTTGTTAAATATATAATTTTGAGTGTACATTTTTTAATTAAAAACCAATAAACAGTATAGTTTCCGTTTGTGTTAAACTACATTTGTTCCAATTTAATTAATTGGACACATCGGAATAAATAACACCGCAGCAAAGCATGGATCCGTTCATGGGCCGTTCTATATATGTTTGTTTGGTTAACAATTTAACACCATTTGCGTTAATACATATGCTTATGCGGTTTTGCTTTTGGAATTCGGTCATCGACTACGATGAATTAGTAAGAAATTGAAGTAAGAAGCCCGAAATTGGCAAAATTAGATTGATAAGAACTTTGATAAGAATACTTTTGGTAACAATAAAATAGAAATATACTTCACGTAATATACATACATATGTGTATATGTGTGTGTATATGTATGCGTGTGCGAGTGTATGTATATTATACGTATTTTTTATATATGTCTCCCTTTTTATATAGGTCGCTTTACCTAAAAACCACTGCACGCCAGTGGTTTTAATATAGTTAGTCACAATCGCTTTAAAGATTTGGTTGGTGCTTATTTCCTGTGCGTTGTCAGCCCTGCTCACCACCAACCTTCCGCACAACACACGCACGCGTTGATGAACACGTCGAATAATAACAAATTGAAGACTCATTCACGAGAATATTGTAATTCGCTCTCTAAACCCCGCATTACATCTACTTAATAATATTAAACGATAATCATCTGATATGAAGTCGATTCGAGCATGGAAGTTATATATCGACGTAAGGCACGTATAAATTACTAAAATATTTAAATTTATTATCTGTTATCAATTATTATTTGTTAGGCAACGACTATGATTTAGGAAGTAGGTTGTAGTACTTGTAATTTTGTAAATATAAGACAACTATTTTTCGAAATTTCATACAATAATTATGAGTAATTAAAAAGCACTAATCTGTAATTAATTAATTTCCGTAAAACTACACAAATAAACACGCCTACAATTCTGAAACTATCTCGAAGAGACGTTACAAGTAACGTTTGTCTCAACTATCAATTTATAACATCAATTTAAACTATGAATTGATTAAAAGTATAATTAGCCTACATTGATAATACACATCCATTATATTATAATTGTATAACGAAACTAATATATCATCACTATTAAAAATAAGTGTTAAAAATTATTTTCATCGAAGCTTTAGTTGCGCGCCCTTTTTAATGTCAAAACTTTGATAAAAATTAATCTACATATACACAGAAAATGAATTTCAGTGTTATAAATGCTTCAACAACTAAGGTGAACAAACATGTTTTTATCTCTTTGAAACAACTGTTATCCGTTAGTAGTGCAATAAACAACCAGTCTTGTAATTTCAATAAGTGGAAACGCCATTTGTATTGCGACGAATCGTACTAAATAAGTTTTCTATTAAAAATCTACACGCGCATCGCGTCAATATGGCGTGCGTTGCGCTGCCGCAATTCAAGTATGACGTATCGGCCATGAATATCACACAAAAATGGTCGTCTTTCTCTTTCATCTTGTAGCGTATGAAGGTCGAAAATTACTTGCGTTACGCCGCTCGGTATCCCTTCACTATAATGGCTTGATATACGAAATAGGACCTTCTGGAAGTATTGTTTACGATACATTTTTACGAGCCATCTCTTGGCGGTCGCAGAGTATTTTGAAGCGTTATACTGGGATTTGGGATATTGTTTACTAATACCGTTGAAATGTGTTCTTTAAGTCAATTGCACTTTATGTTCTCGCTGTAATTCAATTATATAGGTTCATGCGTAACTAGGCTAAACAGTAGGAATTATCCTTATATAATTATTCAATATATTTTATTTACCATTATATAATTATACCATTATAATGTGTTTACGATTGCAATCCGCCTTTTTTACCCCGGCCACTTTCCTTTTTAAACAGAGCCGTCTGGGAGTTGAATTTAAAGTGTCAGGGGTTTTAAAAAATCAGTTTTCTCTTAATGGACTATTGAAACAAACAATAATCAGAACCTGTATCTTAAACTGTTAAGACTAAGAATAAATTTACAATGACTTGTCAGGAATTTTAAAATACATAGAACTTAGAAATTTATTTTACAGTTATTTTAAATTTCGTTACTATGAGTTTTACCTTTTCAGAGTTTAAATTAAAGACGCAGATTGGAATCGAATTTTATTATTGTTTATGCAATTTTATTGTTTATGGTAAAAAATCATAATTGTTTTATATGCAATCGTAAGTACATTTTTTGTTTATGGGCAGTGAGGGAAATAAGACTTGATTAACATAAAGTAACCTTTAGTAGTATTTTATGATTAGTATTGTTTTATTTTAATATAATATGAGCTTTTACTTTAATGATATAAGTGGCCAGGGTTACGGGCAAAATGTTCGATTACGAGTAAAATGCTTTTTTTAGTTTACGAATTCAAATTTTCTAAAAGTTATCAGGGTAACCCTTTTTGCGCTTATTTCGTATTAAAGATACTGAAAATTCCGTTCTGACCTGCCCAACACTAATCAAGTCAAGAAAAAATTATAACTATTAAGAGATTTTTTTTATTTTAAATCGTACGTAAATTTGATTTAAATCACACTAAAATGTGAATTTCATCAACGAGATATATTTTATAATTTAACTCTTATCACCTAGCATCGGTCAGTGACTCCAGCGATTTTTGTTTTTTAAATCGTGTCTTTACTACGCGGGCTATGCGTCGTTTTACATCTATGGTCGTTTTATTATATCTTTCCTCTCCCCCTCTAGTACGCGCTGTGCCTTCGACTGAGCGACACGTGCGCGCAGTTAAAATTAACACGTAATATATTTTGCGTGCGGTCTTTGTGACCGACGTTAGGTTTATTAATTTCGTTTTTATATGATTTATAATACTTGAAGTAAACCAAAAAAATAAGATGGTTAGAAGAGTCTGACTCAGACTCGGAGGATAAAGGGGTAAACGTGCCAGAAATGCTGAATGAACACTGCAGTGACATAAAAGATTATCCCTGGATCATATTATTGAAGACGAACGTCAGTCATACTCAGAATTATGAAGCAATATGTCTGAGCATCAAGACAACGATGTCAGCTTGCCGATCGAAAACAAAAACTACATCAGCTTACCGATCGATGATTCACCTTCCGATGACGATTTCCACTGGCAAGTTACAGAAATTACTTTGATAAAAACTTCAATAAAAGGTACTCACAGAACGACTTATGATTAGTTTACTTCCGTGGAGCTTATGAACACGACAAACCAAAAGAAGCGGACGCTAGTGGGAAAGTAAACACGAAATTCCGCCTCAATTTCTCCCCAATCGTTATCGAGATATTGGATCGTTCACTTTTGGGTTCATATCGATGTCATTTGTACCATAGCCAAATAAATCTGTGCGTATTCTGTCTAACATGCATCACATACCAAGCAATGATTGATTTAGATAAGAAAAACAGGAAATAGTCATGTTTTACAACAGCGCAAACGGCGGAATTGATATGCTAGATCAGAAATGTGGAATATTTTACCGAATTCTAGAATATTTGTAGCAAATCCAATTAATTTTCGTAAAATTTTGCTACAAATATTCCAGAATTCGGTAAAATATTTCACATTTCTGACCTAGCATATCAATTTTAATGTTCCCAAAAATGTGCGTCGCCATAAATTTTGATTATTTGCGGGTTGTAATTTTGTAATAATTGTGATTTGATTGTACTAAAAATAATTTTATGTCAGAGTCTACACATCTAACTTACAAAAAATAATAAATAAGTTGTAATTATTGTTCCTACTTAGAAGTCAAATTGTGATACTACCTAGATTTTGTTATAAAATGTGTCCTATGGATAAGAGTTGATTATTAATATGTATAAATATTATATTTCAGATTTTAAATGCATAATATCAATAAAAAAAAATAATAAAAATGATATCATTTGTGTGAATATTTTGTGTTACCCTTTAATTAACATTGAAAATATGGATGTGGTCACCACAATCGTCGTTGAGTGGTAGTGTGACTAAAAGACATATTAGGTGGGTAAGGGTTAAGGGACCGCCTATAAAATCTATAGACTATCGCTAAACTAAGTGGCTATTGACAACAATTGTTTTCTACAAATGCGGAAAATAATTTAAGAGATATTATAGCAAATTAAAGAATTCTAAAGACTCAGAATTTGTTTTTTTTTTCAATTATTATCTACTTAGACGAATAAAAAGAGTTCTTAGACGGACATTAAGCAGAACCTTTCAAAATAATTTTGAAAGGAATCGTGAACCATTAGCTACGTGTCGAACGTAACGGTGAAAACTAATATGAGAGAAGAGTTCGTGTAGGGGATGATTTAGGTTAGGGGATTCCTTAAGTAAGAGACGGTTTAAGTGACGTTGGGAAAAGGCCAAAAGTGTGCCAAGTACCAAACTTAACTTGTACCAAGCAATTAAGTAATTAATACTATAAATAAATTGATTAGCTGAAAGCACATTTCGTTTAAAAAAATAGTTTACCTTCGAATCGAATCCTTTTATAGTTAGGCCGCCCTTGATCTGCAATTTAAAAATGTTATAATAATTATCATATTTACAAATAATTTTTATTACGAATTACAAATAATTTTTAATGCAAATTTGGACACCATCTGGATAATCGGCTTAATTGGAAACTGCAAGCAATGTAAAACTTGAGAAAACTAGGCTAAAACAACGACAAATGTATTGGTCGATTGAACATCATTCTCAGCTTAACCTATACTGTAAACGATTTATTTATTACTTTATCGTCACACCCATTTGGGTGTAAGGTATACAGCTTTGGGGTAGTACTAAAAAAATTAACCGTAATAAATTCAACTAAATTAAAACAAGTTCTAGCGTATGGTTACTAATGCATATATCGTTATGTAACCAACCAAGAAATTCATAATGGCTTAGATATAATATCGATTGATGAATCCAAGAATATGCTATTAAACCCCAAAAAACGACTCCTCAACCATACCAACGTAGAAGCTATTCGACTTCTGAATATTACTCACGAATTGAGAAGGCTAAAACGTATTAAACTACGAGTAATGAATAAACTTAATTTATCTGGGAGCTGAATATTGGTGCAGTAAACCCGCACATGACTTATTTGATTCATGATAATTAGTACATTTCATTCATGATAATTAATTAATTTTATATTAAGATTGCACCATAGATATCCAATAAAGGTGTTTTAAAACAATTATTGTATATCAGCATAACATTTGGGTAATTTAATTTTTTTATGAAATATAGATTAAATATAATCTATATAATATTGAAATTACCTTTTGCCCGCGGCTTTGACGGCATGAATTTTCGATTAAGGCCACGGGATTTGTCCCTGGCCCAGTGAGCCAAGGACAAATCCCGCCGCCTTAATTGGAAATCTTTTATTTAAAACAGTATCTCTCTGTAAATAAGGTTACGCCGCGTTCAGCAAAATCATGCAGATTCAGTTCGAGGTAGTTCGAGCAGTAGATTTAGTATACAAACTGCGTTATCACGAAGTATTAAATTTTTCTTCTTATTTTTCTATTATTGTATGAAAAACAGAGATTCATCCTAAGGAATTGTGCTATTTCTTAGATTAATAAGTACGAGTAGATTTCATACTATAAGAGTTCCGTGCATATTTAAGCAGTTATAAACGTTTAGAGGTACATAATATTTCTGTTAAATTATTACTAATATTAATTTTGCATAAAGTAAATATATTGCCTACTATATTTTTCACAGGCGTAAAATCATAATGCCTATTTAACAAAATCAGATCTAGGATAATCGCTATAGTTTTCCTACAATGTTTTAGTCAGATTTTACTAAGCTTGTTTTTTCATGATTTTTGGTTTAGAGTTTGGGAAATAAAGCCATTAGTTTGCTCTACTTACGTATATTTTTTAGAATACTTATTTAAATAAGCAATTTAAAATTATGACGAAAAAAACGTTTATTCCCCGCAACAAGCTCTTTCAAATAATACACATAATATATAATTTTTTTTGCTTGTTGAGTACTTTCTAGACCCACTTTTTAATTCTTATAAAAAAAATGTAAAAAAGTTAGCTAGTATAAAATATATAGGATAATAAGATGTAATCATTACATCTTAAATTTCAAGTTTCTACGTCGCATAGTTTTTGAGAGAACAGGCTGTGATTTTACAAGGCTTCAATTTTTTTTCAACTATATTTGTAATCCGCTATTCAATTTATGCCCCAAAAAATCGTATGCAGGAACATTTTTAATCGCTTAACATTTTTAGAAAATATTTGTAGGTTCTTACTATTGCAAAATATTCGGGAGTATGTATGTGTGTGTGTGTATATATATGTATGTGTATATATATGTGTGTATATATATATATATATATATACACGTATTAAGCAATTAATAGTTTCTGAGTTTAACCCGGAAAAATTGGCAGATATAGACAACCATTTTACAATGGTTTATTTATGTTTAGGTATCCTACAACGAATTAAGTCTGCCTAGAAGTGTTTATTTCAAATTACAGAGAGACGCTTCAGTTTTATTTTTATATATAGGATCTGCCTCAATATAGACGAGAACAGGTTGCCACGCGTGAAGTATGATAAAAGAGATAGAGCGAACAAAAACAAGAGATAATCGTATTGAAAACGAGGCTGATGACATGACACATGTATGTGTATATATATTTATATTTATATATATATATATATATATATATAAATATATATATATATATATATATATAAATATATATATATATATATATATATATATATATATATATATATATATATATATATATATATATATATGTAATATGTAATAAACTTATTGTTCCAAATCTCAACTTTCACGCTGAACAGTTTCTGGGAAAAGCTTGTTTTATAGGCGGGACACATAACGCGACGGGCGTATGCGCACGGACGGACACACGTGAGTGATTCTATAGGATTCCGTTTTTACCTTTAAGTTTCGTAGACCTGAAATTTAATAAAAATCTGTCAAGCAAGAGTAGAATTCACATTACGAAGGTTCCGTACACATTTCAGCACTTATAAACATTTAAGGGTACATAATATTTCTATTAAACTATAAACATACATTAATTTTTCACAACCTTAATACGTTGAATAATATATTTTCCACAAGCATTAAATCACGGCACACATTAAAAAAATTATAGCGTCTAGAATCATATTTTTTTCATAAACAACATAAAGAACTCGATTTAATATTTAAATAATTATTGGGCTATATACAGCTTGATAAATTATCAACTTTATGAAATCATCGTTGACCTTTAATCGAAGCCCGCTAGAGACGCCGCTAGAAATGATAGTTACCTATACTGAATTGGTTTTATAATTAGACAGATGGCGCCATCTGTTAAGTTACGACTTATTTATTCGCTATAATAATAAAACGTTACGTAAGTGTTTATTCTTTATCAGATGCGAACTATTTATTTTGAAGAATTATACGCTAAGTGAAACGGTCGATTATTGTCTAGTACATAAGTTACGATTGCAATTACGGATATATTACTGTTTTAATAAAAATGTATATATTGACGAAGAGTTCTCAAGTTTGTAAGCACGCTATAGCGTAATCGCGTGAACGTTGGTTCGTAATTCGCTAGTTAATTGCAGAGGCTAGCCGATACATATATTGACCACTAACGTATTTATAAAAATTACGTAACCGAGAAGCCCCGTCATCGCATCGCATCTTAGCTCGATTCTATGTGGTTCGAAGGTAGAAACAGTCTAATCTAAAAGATTTTTGGCGTCACTTGTAGTAAACTACAAAATGGAAAAGTTATCACATCTTAATGACATGGCACATAAATTCGACTGTTTATTAGCATATAGTTATATTTATTGTACATTATATATATATATATATATATATATACATACACGCAGGCACGCACGCACGCTCGCTCGCACGCACGCACACACATATTTGGGTGTGAAACCTCACATGCATGCATATACAAACACACATACACATATATACTGTATTGTAATCTATTCATGTTGTAACATAGTGAATTCTGTAGATTGAAAATATTACAAAAAGTGATTGATTTAGCGTGTAGATGATAATAGAAGCGCGAAAAACTTTTTTTTTTATTTTTGCTATTTGAATGTTAATTAGAGCAGGTGTCACGCAAATCTACTGGACGGATTTGGATGAAATTCGGTATAAGTAGGTATATATCCAGAAGCAACATACATGAGAACAAAAATATAGTTTTTCCTAATTAGCACAAACGAAGTCGTAGGCACAGTTCAGATAGATTCATACTTGACATTTACTAAAATTGTAGCGATCATCACCTCTGGATAAAGATGTGAAGCGTCCAACATTTCATTTTTAAGTCAAAAATTTCCGATGCCTGTTTCCAGTTCACTTTGACGATGAACGTGTCCAGGTGGAATTATATAGTTACTTCTCTTTTCTATTTCCTTCTGATTTTCTTCCGGGTAAGCATACTGGCTTTTCATTCTTTGGAACTAAGAAGAAACATTTATTTTATTATTTTGTTTGTACCTGACAATATCAACGTCGATATTAATCATAATTTCTTTGAAACAACAGCATTTAGAATCAAGTAGTAATGAAACTTCCCACTTTGTAATGGTATTCAACTCCACAATAACGTGGTTGCGATCACACCAGAGTATGCTTTTGTTTACGATGAGAGAAACTAAATTTGAAAGTCTACAAAACAAGTTCATCAATGTGCATTGCTAAGTATTACAAATTAACAGACCCCTTTTTTACTGCAAAATTTACTTTACGACAGCCAGTCTCGTTATAAACGGAGCAGAATATACAAAATTTAAAGTGCACTGCAAAATTCTCCTTGCTGTTAGTACACAGACCAGCAATTATTTGCTCAGACTTTGTACAAATAAATAACAATAAATTAATATTTGAAACATCTCTCTTTATTCCACTTTCCGAGCACTCCTATGTAGTAGGGGAGTTATATTTTCAAAGTGTGATCGATTAGGTTCGGTACCGAACCCAACGAATAACCAAAAGGAACAAATCTCGTGAACTGCAAAACATTGTTTTCCCTCCCTAACAGCGTACATAGGAACGTACCTGGGGATTAGCAAATAGCTATTTTTGCCAAGCATTATGGTGTTGTATCGGTGGGCGTGCCGGTAGCGACTGACTGAATGGATCCAGCGGGTGAGCGCTCAACGTTGGGAGACGAGCGCATTCCGGGCGCGGGGCAGGGAGAGTGGGGTGTGACAGTTGTCTACGTATGGCATTAAGGATGTGAAATGAGGTTCAATTTAAACGACTTTATTATAGAGATGATCTGTAGAGGTAACCTGATTTTGCATACATATATTACTAACTGTGAGTGCTGTAACAAAATATATGCACTCCATTTCTTCAAGGATTAAAAACGTACTGGGTGCCTTGCATATAATTAATTGTATAGCTGAATTTTTGTATAGCTGAATGCTATTAATTCATAATTTTCATTTTGAGTTGCTAAATATTTTAGGACTGCGAAAATAGACATTCATGAAATAACTAAATCGGATTTTTCCATACTTTAAAAACGCTTATTCTGTATAAGTACCTAAAAATAAGGTAAGTACCTAAAAGTAACTTTGTCAGTAAAAATTCAACAGAAATAACAGTCAAAGGTAACGTAAAACGATACCGATTGTATATATAGTTTACGTTATTTCTTTATGTTGAGTGGATGGAAGGATAAAATGCAAGCCAACGTGAAATATTTGTAATTATTCCCGATCACAGAACCACATTTCATATTACCATCACGACAGTTTCGATAACGTTATTTCGTTCATGTATTAACTCACATCAATATAGATGACAGTAAGAAAAATATCAGTAGTCCCATAGAAGCTGGGTTCCGCTTCAACTTTTGTGTCCACCTATTTCTGGTTTATTCATCAATGCGTTTTAACTTACTAATGTAAAAATTTAAAATGAAAGGAAGACAAAAACGTTAAAAACTCAAAATCGTAATGATATTCTTCCTATATAAGTGAAATAATTTACCATTTGTTATCGTGCTTAAAAATAATAAAATTTAGCATATAAACATTGCAATTTATAAATAATTAAAATACGCGTTCACATACAAAATTCAAAGTATCGATGCAAAATATCCTATATTTTACAGTACATCCCTACAACGCGTGTTGCTACGTGGATGAGGCCAAGCACTAACAGGATTGATCAATTAACTTCAAGCAATCTCTAATTTTGTCGCTATGAGGCGCACAATCATCCACGTTGGTTAGTTTAGCTACTGATTGTCAAACTACGTTCAGTATCTTGGTTTAGTTAGAATTAGACATATTATGTTCATCAAAATGTTAAAATTATCGCTTTGCTTTGTAGGGTGACTTTTATCTTATTAATATCTGAAACATAAATATATTTAATGATGGTAGCATTTAACAAGATATTGTTTCAGATATTTTCTTTAACTGCGTGGATAATGGTACATTGTATATATTTTTATCAGATTCTATATATTGATAATCGAAGAACTAAAATATTACAATCAAGGAGCCGTTATTTAGTAATAGTGTTTACAATTTCATTCATTTATCATAAATGTCAAGTTTATATATTTGTTTATATCTTCGTGATATTCTCAAAAACTTTCAGATGGACGTAGCTATTCTCAGCTTGAAAAGTATTTCTAGTTAATTTCAATTTGAAATTTCTTTTCTATGTTTTCTCCCATTTTTACATTTCCACCCGTTTATACGTTTCAGGAAAAGAACAAAGATTTACCACCAAAGTATGGTTAATATTTTCTTAGAAATTATTTATTAAAAACGTAACATACACTGAGTGTTGATGGTGGGGAAAACAGATGACACAAATCTAAGTGTATAAATCAACTTCCACCCGAGCAACGTTGGCTGATGACCCTGGTTAGAAGTGAAATAAAATATCGTCGTTGAGAGTGGAAGTCAGCCTTCACTTTGCATCAGGCATCTTTAATCAAACAGCAAAAATTTGTAAATAAAAAAAATTTACTTTGATTGTTCAGCTTTTTTACCTTCGATCGTCCTTACAATTATTACATTTGCCATATCTGTTATATAATTATTAAACGAAATTATTCATAATTATATTAGACATATCTCTACATTCAGATTAAACTTTAGATAGAAAGTGTTGGTCAACTGAATAAATGTACTTATTAATTCAAATGTCTAACCGTAAGATGATATTGCGCCACAATGCCACCGTTTCAACTAAGCGGTCATTAGTTTTAGTGGCGAACCACGAGCGCTGTTTTTGTAGTAAAATTCAAGGCGAAGTATTTGTGTGATGACGTATTTCCGTTCACTGTTAACTGTTTTTTGTATTATATTATACAAAACAAAATGGGGACAGAATAATATATATATGTATATGTATATGTATATATATATATATATATATATATATCTGTAAATTTAAATACGCTAGAAAGTTAATATCTTTTAAGGTTAATTATATTATAGAAAAAAAAAATGGGGACAGAATAATATGTATATCTGCAAATTGGGTGATGACCCCAGTTAGAATTAAAATAAAATAATTTAAACCTTAAAAATAATTTAAAACTTTAAAAGTAATAAAACGATATAATTATGTTTTGTCCGGACGGGAATTGGTTTTGTAGAGTTTTGTACTCCACGCTTGACGCATGGGGTAGTTTGTAGAGTTACGGCCAAGTTGTACAAAAAATTCTTAAGATATTGACGTCACACCATTACAGATTCTTAGTGAGTGGAATTAACTCTTTGTATCGTCGAGTCGTTGAATTTATTTGATTCGTCAAATTATTTGCACTTGGACAATAACGAAGTTGTATTACGCTATTATCGACCGAATAAAAGTTGTCAATGGACAATCAAATTACGCCCCTTATCATGTCATTATCGCATGGGGTATTAAGTGATTGAAAGTATCTTTGTCTACGGCCAATCTGTACTATAGTATTCGATAAAACTAAAGTAGGAAAGCTAGGGATTTTTTTAGAATTTTCCGGAATATATTGATGGTACTATATTGTAAAGATAGTTTTCTTAATAGAATCAATTAAGATATTTTTTATTCAATAAGTTTAACTTAACATATTATTTTCTCCTTCTTTATATATATAAAACAATCGGTGAAAATCAGTGACGGCATATAATAGGTCTTGTAATTAAAAATAAAAATTAAAGTTTGTCGCTGTTCAAATAAATTATTTTGTATTTCCAGGGAAAATAATACGGGTTAGGTATATAGTTAAGCTTGTTGCAAATAAGCTTTTGCTCACAGTTTTAGTCGCACTGGAATATGACTTAATTTTCTCTCTAAAAAATTGCATAAGTTTGCGAAACCTAATATAAGAATTAAAACAAATATTTGGACATGCATTTATAATAATACTTGGTATATTGAAAGTGAATGACATCGCTTTAATTATTTAGACGATCAATCCAAGCTGCACATGTATACATTTATTTCATACAAAGTCCTCAATATTATGTGTCATCACTTGGGGCAATTAGTATTATTCTAAATCTAATATAGTATATTTCTATAATTTTATAATATATTCTAAATCTAATATAGTATTATTCTAAAGTATTGTATTACAATACTTTTAGAATTTTCTAATGTTTTGAAATTTTCCGCAAAATTATTACTAAATATTTATTTGATATCTTAACGTTGACGGACTTATATGTGTACTGTTCCGTATAGATTACCCTTATATTTTTATCAAACGCAGGCAAAAAATTATCTTAATTAAGATAAATAATTAAGTAAATATTCGATAAGAGCAATGGATAGGATGAAGTATAATTTATTAAAAGATGAATTCTTCAAATCTCTTAAAATTTCGCAAAAATGCATCGCCTTATGCATCTAACTAAATGCACGTATATATTGTTGTAATTTTTACGAAACGATGCATGGATCGGTTGACATCTGAGGCTACATTTTTGGCAAGCTCTTTTCTCTGTTATTTCATATCAGCTTAAGGTTTTCATATCAGCTAAAGTTATATGTAATTCGGCATGTTGGCCGCTTTTTCTTTAGACAACCATATCATTAAAAATAAAAAAAAATCGGAAGCAGTCATGAGGACTGTTTACAGAAATGAAAACTTAAAACTGTATTTTGAAATTTCAAACTGATTGTAATATTAAAAATACCATAAAATTATTAATACTTTTTAAAATTAAAAACTCTTAATAATTTTATAATTAGTATTTCATTATTAGTTGTCGACCTAATGTTTTATATGAATATATATATATATATATATATATATATATATATGTGTGTGTGTGTGTGTGTGCGTGTGTATAGTACCAGGTGACCGAGCGATGCTCGGTGTATTTCGAGTTCCCCTTCCCCTCGCTCTCCCCTCCCCCTTCCCTTCCCCTTACCCCTCCCCTCGTGCTCCCTCTGTGCTCGCACCTCTCTCTCTTGTCCCTACAGTAATATACGAAACGTAGCTCTCTCTATTTCTGTCTTCACTAACTTATATCTCCCTCACAACTTCCGTTCGCCTCGCCCGATCATACTTTTCGTAACGCTCTCGTCACGCATTCACCAGCTTACTCCCCAAGTCAAGCGTGCGAAAAGAAGTTTTACTTCAAAAAATCATTAGGCTCCAAAATTCTTTCCTACTTTTTACGATCTTGGTAGTTCGCTAATTCTCAATCGTATATCTCATTCAAATATCTTCTTATTAAACTTGAATGTAACATATTATGAATATATCACATTTCAGGTTACTCGTTTGACAACAGTTTACGTGATCCGTAACACGTCACGACGTGGCAGTTAGATATATTTGACATTATAAAAACGAAAGTTCAAACATGTAGTTAAATTTTTATGTCATTACTTAAAACACGTATCGGTTACGAGAGAAAATATTCCATTACTAGTCAGAGATACCGTCAACGATTCAATCAAGGCAGACACAATTAAATAGCATGCAGACGACGCCGATATAATGTAGCGTAATAAATAAGGTAAATAATAAAGCAGTCGTCACACGGAGCGGTCGGACCCCCTCTCCCCCTCGCAGCACGCGTTCGCACACCTGTGCGACTTGTGCTCGACCGACGACACGCGATTGTGTGCGTGCCTCTACACGACCCGGCGTTATGTGTGTGCGCGCCCGATGCTGGCAGTGATATAATTGAACAGAGTTCGTGTGGATTTTGAACGCTCTTGTTAGGAATAGAAATCGACATGTTTAATGAGTTTCGTAGATTGATTTAGTGACGCGGGTGTAAGGAACATTTCCGATAAGAATTTGATATTGATATCGTATTGTATTATCGGATGTGCACACAATTAGTGTGCGTTAGTAAAAACACAAATGTCTTATAATTTCGTCAGAGAGCAAACACGTTTGATTTGTTATTATTAATTTTAAACCCCTTTGTTAAATATTAGGCTTTAAAGTGACATGCATTCGTTCACACCCCTTCACATCCTATTATTTTACATGATCTTGAAAAATTTGAAAATATCCTAGGTACTAACATTCGATTCTGGTTGACTCGTATGGACAATTTCAAATGTATAGACAATTATGGAACTCTATACTGTGCGCGTTCCTACACTTTCTTTTGTTCTGCAGTCTTTTCAAGCGTTTCGGGTTTATTACTGAATCTTCTACTGAAGAAATATTCTAGGATGACATTAAAATTTCATTCACAATTAGACTACAGTAACTAAAGTTGTTAGAGAATGTAAGCCACATTTGGTCTAAATTAAAAATAAAGATTTTTCTATGCCCTACAATATCAAATACCACTTCCTTTTACACAATATTCTTTTCTGGCGTTTCAGATGTATTCCTCAAACTTCCCTTGAAGGAATGAATATTTTCGGATGGACATTAAAATTTAATTAAAAATTTGACGACAGTAATTACAGTTGTGAGATGAGCTTTCAATACTCTGCAATTTTAAATAATACTACTTTTATCGTCGTATTAATTTTTCACGTATCGGGTTTACTACTTGTTATTTTTTTCTTAAAAGAACACTGTAGCATCGATATTAAAATTCCATTCAAAACAGGACTTTAGTAACTACAGCTGCTGGAGTCGTGAGGTACATTTGGCGTAAGTTATATTACGTCCTAAGGAAGCCGACCCCTCTACGATGTCTGGGTGGACGATTATGTGAAAGTATACCTTTAGACAGAGATAGAGACATTTTATATTATTAGGGGGTAGGAATTTAACCCACTCTCGGGGAGAAATTGTGCTATTCGTTGACCATTACTTATATATTTTTAAATCTTCAAAATTTCCCGTCTAGGGTGCATTCAGGGTTTGATGACACTTCAGTTAGTAAAATGTAATTATATGCATTGTTAAATAAAAAAGGAACACATAAAAAGTAAAACAAATGCTGTAATGCAGTGAAATTTTAAAGATTTTACATTAAAAAGTAATTATACTTAAATCGACAAAGAAAGTAAAGTATAACTCCGTTATAATGAAAGCGATAAATCGTTCGCCAACTTTCAAAGGAGAAAAAAATGTTGACGCGTGTCGCACAGTTCCTTTGCTGCCTCGCGTTGAACTTCGGTTATAGGTGTTTCAGCTGAAAATTGGTCACGCAAAAATTTACTTGCAAATTAAAAATTGAAATTTACGCTATCAAGCTGGATTTGCAGGTTGCTCAATACTAAGTACCTGTGACTGTTACTGATATTTATTGTGGTTTTCTTTACTAATAACCGATAGCTATGGCATCATCAAAATTGGCGAGAACTGGAGTCCGACAGGCGAATTTATATTTATTCTCTTTCCACATTACTAAGATATTCAATTTAATCCTTTCATTCGACATTCCTTTGGGGCTTTATATGGATGAAATACATCATTTAATTTATACGAGTTGAAAAAATGTATAAATAAACTGAAATGCAGATTGGAAACGAAATGAAATAAAACAGAAAACGAAAAACTGTTGAATTATTGAATAATTACAATCGTAAAATTAAAAGTGTAATTTAGAATTGCCATCATGCAATACTACATGAATATAGGCAGCAAATTTAGAACTATGAGTCTGACTCGCAGTGGCCATTTTGTCCAGCTTCGTCCACTACGAGACTAGTACATCATTTCCGCTGGAAGGTTTAATACTAGGATCTTTACATCTTTTATCACTTGTGAGTAATCAAATAATAGTATAGTAGTTGAAAGTGTTTCAATTTTATGCACTTACGCTTTTTTCAAATCGACTTCTTCGACATACGTATGAAATTATATATTTCGTTACCAATATTTTAGGGTTCTTCATATACACATATACGAATAAGCTCTAAATACTCAACTTTACATGTCTATAATGATTTCATTTATTTTTACGATTCTTTTGAGTCATTTATGTATCATTATCGAGCTCTTGTTGAGCTCTCCGTTAAACATGACTATATTTTATACTCGATTATATTTTATACTTGGCCATGGTAATAAAAAAGGGATGGCATTTTTATGTGTTCTATCAACATTCCATATCAGGCTCTATTTCTCTAAAATAAATTCAGACAGAGAATGAAACAAACCCAGCAGGTGAAATTCGTCGACCCTAACTTACGGCGTGATAATAGTAAAAAGACGTGTGCAGTCGGCATTTGGACTTCCGTACGCGAAGGGAGGCTGGGTCCGTGTGAACTACCCGCATGTAGCCACTATAAGGGGCAAGTCCGTGGGAAGGGCGTGGGGTGCTACCCGTCGCATGTGCGTCTGTTTACCTATTGTATTCAATATTCCACGTCGACTTATATAGGGATCGAGTTTTGAAATGGACATATGTTTTGAAGTCAATTACTTCAGATCATATTCGTATGATCTAGTAGGATTTCGGTTTTGTAGACACAATTCTAGAACTGAACTAAAGCGATTATAAATCAAGTAAACAAATATAACAGAAGCACTCATTTCTATACTGAGTATTTGAGTACGCTTTGCTTAATGATTTATTCGCTTTGCATATAAACGGAAATAAAGTGAGTCAGTACAAAACTATTCGTTTTTTGAACCCCTTGTGACATTGTTTCACAAAATATTTTGTTTTAAAAAAAATCTAAAATCAGAACAAGCGACGTGATACCAATGTTAAAAGGGAAAAATGTGACACACATAAAAAAACTCTTGTACTCATTTAGTTCATAATAATATTTTATGCACAAAAATGGTATTACATTGGTTGCCTTTTACGTAATTGCACCGTTTTTTTTAATATCATGGTTATATAATATTTATTTTTATAATATATTATTTTTTTAATATCGTGGTATAAATATAGTATTGTAATTTGTTATAACAATGTAAACGGATTAAATGTTTTTTTTATGTAATTTTAGAACAGCAATTTGATTAACGCTAAATGACGATTGTCCTTTTACTATAATAGATTTAGGGCTTTCTTTCTTTTTGGTTATGGTATGATTAAATTTTTCTTACATAAAATATAACAGTTTGCTTGTCTGTTCACTTCGTATTCTTTGTTGCTGTTAACTTGTACACGAAAATGGTTTTGAATTTTCAAGGCCAGTGGTGCGATGGAAAGCTTTGCCAGATATTGAAAATCCTTCCATTATTTTTAGTTTTTATTTAGTTATCTTTTAGGATAATCCAGGTACCTGAAGCTATTCGTTAAACAAGTTATCTTAAGATCTTTCGATGTTACTATACAGTTAACAGCTAATTATTATTTTACTCAGAACGGACACCAAAAATTAATTCATTCCCAAAAGCCCCAAGACTATATACAATTATGAAGCTCTGTGTGAAAACGACCGAAACAAATGAATCCAGACGGCGATTAGACGAGACAAGTCCATTAACCTGTAGATTAAAGCAATCTGAACGCAAACCAGAGTACGAGCGGCTGCTTTGCTTTATTTTTATCTGATAAGCCATTTCGCACACAATTCATTAGCGCGATACTGACCGCTGCGCCGCCCGGTACCGGTTGCGACGGCAGCCGTTCCGTTAGGCTTCGTTATGGTTGGGTGGGGGATTTGGTGTAAAATGCTGTTTAAAAATAAAATGTACTGCGAAGTTTCTTATCCTTTTTTTAAATTTTAATTAAGATTAGCATATATTTATCGAATTAAATAACAACCGTTTATTGCCCACTCTGCTTTCATATACATACATACACATACATACTCACACACATGTGTGTGTGAGTATGATGTGTATGTCACACACATGTGTGTGTGAGCACACGCGCGCGTGTCTGTGTGAGCACACGCGCGCGTGTTTGTGTGTGCATTTGCGTGTGTATGCGTGTGTGCGCGTGCGTGTGTGTGTATGTACACACGGTGTCCGGGAATAAGTGTCGAACAAAGAAAGTTAGTCTTTCTTTGTCCGAAAAATAAAATTTGCCGTTAAAATAAAATTTAAAAGATGACTTTTTTCAGGACATAGAAAATAATATTTATAATTGTTTGTCATCTTTTCTTACACACGATACTTGCGCACTTTATTCAGCGTCGCTCAGGGGAATAACTCGCGAATAACTGCAAAGACATCTGGCCGGGTAAACACCGCGCTCCGGGCAAGCATTGGGTGTTTTAAAAAGAGTTACATGTAATATTTTTTTGCATTCGATTAGGAAAATGGCGTATTTTACGTTTTATTTCAAAGACAATTTATTCTTTTATTGCCAACGAATACCTTCTTTCTTTGTCCGACATTTATTCCAGGACACCGTGTGTGTGTGTGTGTGTGTGTGTGTGTGTGTGTGTGTGTGTGTGTGTGTGTGTGTGTGCATGACATGACAAGCATAGAACCGTCCAGAAGCCCCTTAGTAATTTCCCATAAGTAACCGACTGAGTTGAAGAAAATTCCAAAATTTGAAACTGCGCTCATTACCAAAGAGGGCACCCAGGAGTCTAATACAGCAAAACGCCATAGATATAAGTTTTTGACTGCGGAACATAAAATAGTTAATCCGGAAGAAGCAAACGCAGAGTAAGTGAGAAGTCACAATATATCAAAATTAATTTATTACATAATATTGCAGTATAATAGATAAATAGTAAGCAAATTATAAGGCTGCGCATGACATATAATTTCGTGTAATTACGACTCAAATTATTTGCCTCAAATTATTGTTGATTCCTCAGTGATTCAGTGCGATTATATAACATGTAAAAACCAATATATTCCTATATTTTGTAGTATGACGATAATGTCATTGTACGATATCAATAGCCATTTCTTCCATACCAAAAACGAAAGCTGATCAAATCGATATCCTGTTGGCGATCATATAACCTTAATTGACAAAAACGCAGGGTACGAACTCCGACTGCAATTCCGATCGCGGCAACCCCTGCTCAATCCCATAATAAAAGCGCATGTACTCCAACCCCCATACGCCGACATAAAACTTTGCTCAAAACAAGCAAGTACAGGCGACAAATACAAGGAAACGCTATCCTGACAGGGGCGGTCCGGGGACGGGGTGAAGCGGGGTATGGGAAGAGGGTAGGTGGCCCACCGTTGGCTATGGGTGGGTAGAGGTGGCAGACCCGCGACGGAGGGTTGAAGAACTGGTTTGCCTATTAATTATGTGTGTTCAGGGCATTTGGCGCGGCGGTTGAGTTCAGAACTGGGTGGGGGTTGGGTTTTGAAATTTGGAACCTGGTTTCGAGATTGCGCGTCAGGTGGGTGCTGCTTTTCGGGATCCTCCGCCCGTTCTTTTGTTTATTGACAATTTAATCAAGCTAGAGTAATTCAATTTTATTACTTTTAAGAATATGTTTTATCTCAAGATGGTGGTCAAAGTAATGGTATAATGATACAATTTTATTAACTTAATTAAACAAAATTTCTATTTATGCATTAGAATTCTAAGGAAATTTTCAGAATTTAGTGGTATGAATGTAATTATTTTGATACACATCTGAAAGTGTGTGACAATGTTTGAGAAAAATACCACTGCAACCTTCAATTTATATATCACTTTGGCGGGGTAAGCACCACATTCATATTGATACGATATCTCCTAATCTATATAGTTCTATACTGGGTTTCAGGGTGAGGGAAAATATGGAATTTATGAAACGTTACGCGTGACGAAACGAATGTAACGCCAGCCCGTCATGTATAGAAACAGAGTTGCTATGTTCGAATGGGCGATCGATAGAAAATGCAAGCGGGAGTGATGTTGAGTGTCTTGGAGTGTTTGCGTTACGCATGGTGAAACGGCTTGAGGCGAAACAAAAAAAGTGGACAGAATTTTTCGCTAAAATCGAATCTGTAAAAATTTCTTAATTCATGATTTATATGCTTTGGTAGCAAACATGTTACAAAGATAACATTTAATGATATTTTCTCTATAATTTTTCCGATAAATTATATAACTGATGTGATTTATACATACTTTTTGAAGTAATTTTCATTTGGAGACTTATACCCAGTATTTCTATACACTTTTCTTCCAACCTGTTTGACATCAATAGTTACTCCACATTGATATATGTACAGAAGTTTTACTTCTATCGTGCGCCTTGGACACTTGTTTATTTTCTTTTTTTTATGACGGAGAAGTTACATAGCAATCGGGTAATTTCTGTCTCGAGCGATATTCATACTCGCGTCCGCGTAATTACCTGTTGCGTGCTTATGAATAGTGGAAAACTGTTACGTCGTATTACAGTCGAGCCATTAATTTTAGTTTTTAACTTTTTTTATGTACGCAGAGTAATTTTGATTTCCATATTACCTGCGTTAATACAGAATATGATATAGGAATTTTAATGTTCAAACAAAATTCAGAGTAGTGTTCACTTTACGCGCTTCAATGTTTGTAAGTCTGTCCAATTTTTAAAATATTAATTTCTAGGAAAACATAAGAGTATCATGACATATTAAAGACGTTTAGGTTGTATTCTGATTTACTTTTGTCTTGTCAAAAATTTATGCAGAATAAAAATTTATTTATTTGACTTTTTGAAATTTTGTTTAAGGTTCGAATAATTTTGTCAATTCACAGAAATAAAAGCAAAGTTTCTGTAAACACCGATCGACTCGAAGTACAATGCAACCGTTGAAAACTCTAGTGAAAAGTTAATTTAACAAAAATTATTTAAACGGATCAAATCAATGTTTCTCAACATTTCCAATCACACCGTCATCAGGTAGATAGGGCATTAGTTAACATGCATCGCCGATTGAGTCCTTGGAGACACGAAAGTTATCCTGTCGTCGAGTTAAGCCACCCTCTCTCCGCCCCTCGTTATAGAGGGTTCGAGTTAACTGCGCAGTTAATAACTAAACCAATTAACCGAATTCAATTTGAATATTTCTATTTATATTTTCAAAAAGCCATAACGGTAACTAACATTATAAATATTTAATTCAAAAGATATCAATAGTATTTATTTTTATTAATTTCATTCCTTTTTAATGTAACATAACTGTACACATACGGCTGGTTTATTGCTACAAGAGCAATTTCTTCCACTCAACTACTCGTATATATATGTATATATATATATATATATATATATATATATATATATATATATATATATTATACATACACATAATAATATTATTATATATAAATTATAGTATTATGTTTAGACAATAGCAACAACCCTAAAACGTAAAAAAAATTAATAACAATACGTATGAATAGATTGTGAAGATTCATAACATTGAACCACTTAAAAATATCTTCGCAATAGCAGCCGAATTCGTGTAACAGACAGACTACTGACTTTTTTCAGATATGTATGTTTATTCACTTTTGAAGTCTAGGAGTAGCATTTTCCAACAGTAATAATTTGTCCAAGTCTTAGCTTCTTCTGAATTTTGCTACAATTTAATTTAAGCACTTTAGTTTAGATAATTTAAACGGAAAATTTGTTTTCACTTGATGCAAGTCGCAATGTGACGGCGCTGGGCCGCTACGCAGGAATGTCAAGCGCGCTCAACAACACGGCGAGTATTGTTTTCATTATCAACGTCGTACGGCGGGGTCAGGTATGCATAAAGGATCACTTCCTCACCCTTGGCTTTTACGACCGGGAATAAAGTAGTCACGTGCATACGTGACCCACATATCGTTATCGTTTATTGCATAAATTCACTCGATTCGTTCATATTACAATTTTTAATCGAGTCACGAAATGGTTGATGTTACTATATGGGACGGTATTTATTTTTTCCAAGGGTGAATGATAAGTATGAGAACTCTACAGCCTGTCTGACAAGACTGAAAATTTTAGACGATGCCAATTGTTTGCTTGTTTCAGAATGTAATGTCCAGGAATATAACTAGCTGTTCGCCATGAATTTACCCGGACGAAATACGGACCATGGCTGCATTTTGTTGTAATCCCAGTTGTAACGTCAGAACCCTTATTTGATCACTCGGTTGTCTGTCCGTCCGTCTGTCTGCAAAAACCCTTTTTCATTAGAAACGACTTGAGATGAGATGTTGAAATTAATATCATATATAGAGACCTTGCACATTGCCGTAAAAAGTTCAAGTTTCGTGGGTTGTGCAACGAAAAGATATGGCCCTTTAAAGTATATAATGTATTTTTTATTTATACATATAATATTACTTAGTGATCATTAAAACCTACAGGTTACTTCCGGTCCACTTACAGTCTTGAAAGTCGGCATAATGAGAGGTCTTGTAGAGTAAGTAAGGGAAAAATCGAGTTGCTGTCGTCAATTTCTATTAAACAATTTATATGTTACACTAAATTTAATTTAAGTACGCCCCGTTATGATCTACTTGTCGCCATCTAGTTGGCAGTGACAAAACTTATCGCCAGTCTTGTTAAATTCTGGTGACTTTGATTCAAAAAACTATGCGAGATTGTATTGGAGATCTTCTTTAATGTCGTTTTTTTTAACGTAAATGGTTACTTCAATTAGGCGTCGTAATCCTTGAACGTCCAATTCAACAGGACTTCTGGTAGGGGTTCGTCCTCATTTCTGAATTTTCTGAACCAAATCTTTGCCGTCGCGTAAGAGACCGTGGATTCGCCCATCGCATGACATATATTCTTTGTAACAGTCTTTGCATCGTGACCCAAACGACATTCGTAAAGTAATAGAATCCGTATTCGATATAGATTTAAATCCATTATATTTTATGTAATTCACTTCAAGCAACAACCTTCTAGAAGTTCCGGCATGCTTTCCGGAAAAAATCCGAAGTTATGGCTAAAAACTTACTAGCTAACCTAATATTTACGTTGTGACAAAATACTATCGGTAAATAATTTAATTAGATATACTAAGTACCTTAAACGTTTATAAGTCCTTAAATGTGTACAGAACCCTCGTAGTGCGAGTTTTATTCATGCTTGATAGATTTCTTTTACATAATAATTATTTACAGTTAACTTATATCCGGTATTCTCAATAGCTCTTCGTTGCTTATGCTGTTCCTTAATTGAGTCAGCCAAAACAGTACGGCTCAACCTTGTAACGTAAAAAAAATTCCCTCTTGTACTAGGAAAGTAAATAATCTTTAATTAATTATCTATACATGTGCATCCTGAAAATGTTTGTAGATTTAATTCTCAAACATGATTCTTTCAATGAATTTCCATTTTTTATCAGTCATATGTGCACCAATATTCAATAAACCAATATTCGCTTTTGTGACAAATATTAAGCATTATCGCTTAGTTGCAAACCCTATTTATCGGTTCAATTACCAATTGACAATTCGTGAAAGTCACAGCCCTATCGGCAATGAGCGGGGCGGCGAGGTTGGAGTCGAATCAACGCATTAGCGGCTAAGGGGAGAGTTGAAATATTATTAATTATAATAAATATTAAGCGAGCGGTTTGTTTGGGTTGCTTTCGTAATTAGGGTTGGCGTACGCGAAGATATATCACGCTAGAATCTTGCTAATATATATGGCGGTCAGACTAATAAAGCGCTAAAACAGCCGTTATTAACATTCTTCATCGATTTTCTATTATTTATATAGACATATTTGGGTTAGTATTAATATAAACATCTTAGCTTTGTAAATTTTTTTTAAACTCTATCTACTCCAAATTTTCTTTTAAATTTTTTTTTAATCTTGTAAATGGTTTCAAAGAGACTTTTCTTTTCATATATATTTCACTAGATTAAATTATTTTCTTCTCTACTCACTGCTTCCACAATTAGCTGTTAATATTATTTTAAAACGGACACAATCTAGCTAAACCTATCATTAGCAATGACAACTATCACGAGCAAACTATCGCGTAATTTGAAACAACCGCTAGTGAGCGAGGGCGAACGCGCGTCGGAAGTGCGCATCGCTTCGCGTAAGCAGCCACCGGACAAAGATAATCCTGAACAAGCTATTGATATTGATGCGTTGCGTTCACTTCAGTAAATGAGTAGTCGACATTGAGCTTAAGTGATGGGAAAGATTAAATATACCGAGCGAAAAATATAGATTTCAAGAAACATCGATATCGTGCAACATCCGGTCACGGAATAACTATAGAGTAAAAAATCATTTTTATATCCTCATTTACTTCTTTCTTCTAACTTATAATTTAATAATTGTTTTTTTCCGATTTCTCTATAGGAATCATTCATAATTTATTATCGGGATAACATTTTAGCCTATTTGCAATTGATTATAAAACGTTCTAAACCACCTAATTAATTGAAATTACATTGATTCTGTTATTTATAGCGACGATAAAGCCAGATGTAATGAACGATGAGTAAAAAAAAAAATTCCCTTTAATTACGTGAATCTGTCCATTTATTAAGTATTCACTTTCTAAACTAAATACGAAATTGCAGTAAAAAATTAGATGAGTTCTTAGTAATAAGTAAACAACAAAAATTATATCAAGATTTCTACGTTAAAATAAATTGAGGTCCTCGACTGACGTAGGTTTAAGCCCGGTAAGTGTTTGAATGATAAATTGAAAACTTTTCGAGACGTCACGTTACAGTTTCAGTTTTCAACTCATTTATGTACGAATGCGATGAAGACCGACCACGTGATGACAAAACAAAACTTTGTAAAAGCGTTAAAATAACATTAGAAATCATATAACGTAGAAACATAGAACTCTTCTTTATTAAACAGAGTCGATTTATTGGAATTGTCTATAAACGTGAGTAAATCCTACTAAAAAAGAGGAAATTTTTATTTGTTTTTAGGGATTCACGCAGAAACTACAAAGCCTTTGAGATACAACTTAAGATTTCACATTTTCATAAGCTGTAGGGTTATTAAGATATAATTTAAGATTTAACCTTTTCATAAGCTATTTGGTATATACATATAAAAGTCTATTGAGATACAACTTAAGATTTCACATTTTCATAAGCTATATGGTATATACATATACAATCCTATTGAGATATTACTTAAGATTTCACCTTTTCATAAGCTATATGGTATATACATATACAATCCTATTGAGATATTACTTAAGATTTCACCTTTTCATAAGCTATATGGTATATACATATACAATCCTATTGAGATATTACTTAAGATTTCACCTTTTCATAAGCTATATGGTATATACATATACAATCCTATTGAGATATTACTTAAGATTTCACCTTTTCATAAGCTATATGGTATATACATATACAATCCTATTGAGATATTACTTAAGATTTCACCTTTTCATAAGCTATATGGTATATACATATACAATCCTATTGAGATATTACTTAAGATTTCACCTTTTCATAAGCTATATGGTATATACATACGCTTGCAAAATGATTAGAGATATAGTAATAATATATGGGGTAATTGTAGGTCTTAAAAAGATCTAAAGAGAAGTGTGTAAGGTAGAAATGCGCATTTTAATGACGATCGGGGCGATGCATTCGCACACTGAGGGATGGAGGAGGCGACAACTGATAAAAGGGCATCCTGTAGTGATAAGTTATTATGTTTTAGTTAATTTAAATAAAGTGCAGGACTACGTGCATAAAAGAAAAAACACATAAAAAAATCTTAACCAAACCATTAATTTTTTATATCATTTATTTTTCAGCGACTGTAATACTCATTTTTTTTAAAAATTATTAAGTAACGTGACTCGACTAATACGATATTATGACATACTTGCTGCGTCTGGTAGTCCGTTTACATGGTTCTTTGGAAAAACTATTAAGTTAACTGTATTGTGAGTAGACTGATGGTTAAAATACACGTAACGCTATCTATATTGATTGTAAAATAAACCGTTTTCTAAAGTAAATGCGCTTAACATTAAGATTCCAAATTAAAATATCTTCTTTTCTAATGGATTAAAACAAGCATTATTGCATTAAACAGATATATAACCTTGGGTCATACATAATGAACTATTTGAAACCCTGTGAAAATCCCTTCAGCAGTTCTAGTATGAAACGCAAACAAATAAACATACTCCCAGCCAAACAGACAAAATTCCAAAAACAATATTTTTATGTTCTATTGCTTTTTTATGTCTCCCTAAATCTTCATTCTCGTGAGCCTTCAATATGCAGACATGCCAATTGTACAATTATATTATATGTATAGATATAAATGAAACACGTTTTTATGTTAACGTAAGTTATATACTATAAAATACAAAAACATAACTGGTTCACCATTCTGACCATTCGTAATATCAGTTCACAGAAAAAGAAACATTGTATAAAAATAGCAATTGAAAATAAATAAAACCAGGTAAAAAATAATTATTTCCTTTTAAGGACTGACACAGTATACCACATTAAATGTGCACAGTTGCTACCAAGAACTTCGCTCGCCGTTTTCACGACCTCAAGAATAATAAACATATGTACAAATACGTACATAAAGTCATTGTTATCGACGTTCGTCTCCCTAGATGCTATAATTAAATATCTTAATATTTTTTTTATTAGATATCATACACATCCAAGAAAGATTAAATAATGATCACTATATAATGTCATCCGCATACGTGATTATTGTTCATTCTACACAAATATATACAAGTATCATAAAATAATTCAATAAAGACAAGCAGCGGACAATACGACTGCAAACACACAAATGACTCTCGAACTTTACACGTACATTTACTCAAACAATGTCGGGCCGACAGACACCTCAATGTTCGAATAATTGATAAGTGATACTGAGCACTCGATAGGTGAATATCGATAATGATTTGACCGCGATGTGTTTGTCAAGAAATAGTAATGGACATAAGATTAATATACGTACAATTTTATTTTAATACAATTTGGTGATTATTAACAAATATTAAGTTTCAAATATTTTTTTGTTGATCTTATAACTCAGTAATTACTAATTTCGGTGTAGTTGGTGTATTTGTGATCGTGTTTGAAATATTATTGACAAATAAAAACATTTATAATTTAAATAGAAAAAGTTGGAAAACATCAAGCAAATTCCGCTAGTGAACACACAGCATATGTAGATTAAAAAAACTTCAAGAAAACATTGATTAGATTTATGTCTTGAATATTTTGTTCGCAGGGAAGGAATTCAAGAGAATCTGCTCAAAATAATGTAAGAGTAAAAAAAAATGTCGATCATAGTAATTTGAGGCTAATTTGGTTAGAATTAAAACTATGAAACTTTGAAATTCTTATTTCGACGGATGAAATTAGACTTGGGTGGTCTAATTGTAAAATAATAATGCCTAAGATCTCCTTCTAATAAGTACTAGAATACACTGCCGATCTTTCGATTGCAACACTACGATTCAGATCATGTTTTCATGACACAGTTAATATATAAATATATAAAACGTGATCTATAAGATAATGGTGTGCTTATTAATACGAATATTATGCCCTTCTTAAGCATCGACATTAAAAGTTCTGCCGTAAGGCACCGCGACTGAAAGCATGACTCGTAGCTACTCAATCACTCATCGAACATCGATACATTAATATATCAATATCGTCCTACCGCCAGCTACCGATAACGGAACGAACGCAGCTGGCAAGGAGGGCGGGGTAGCGGAGCTAGGGGGCGCGAGCACGAGAGTGGGGTAAGGGACCACGCTTATCTTTCAAGATGTGAACTTGTTAACTATAATACGGTCGGATTTACAGCGACTTAAAAGATTTTTTCGCCGGTCTTGGGAGTCGACCATACTGTTTGGTTTCTTGCTTGGGTTTAATTGTAGTCAATTAGGTCGATGTTTACGCGTACATGTGTGCGTGCGCGTCGATAGTGCACCTATGTTCTTGTGTATACGAGTATGTACCCATGTAGGTGTTTTGTAGCATGTTGGCAGAGTTGATTACGTTTTAATGACCTGTTGGTCGACTGTTAAGCAAATATTACCATGTTAATTTTATCTCGTTTTGAAAATGTGAATTAGAATTTTGCTTCGAACGATGTTGAAACGTGGTCAGCTGGTGTGATCGTGGTGGCTAAGTGTGTTTTATTAAAATATACATTCTTCGTGATTGTAGCATTTAGTGCGTTAGCAAAGTAGTGATTTAAATCTCGTCTGGTCCAGCCTTTTTTCAGGGTTAGGAATAAAATAGAATACAGCTATTATTTAGACGGTGGAGATATTGAACATCCCAGAGGGATGTGAGGTATATTTTATGCAAATTGCCTTTGCTCCAGCAAGAACGAAAGCGCTGGCCCCCATACCGAGTCCCACGAAAGCGGTCCTTCGCTAGTTGAAGGGTTGCTATAGGTATAGGAGCTACATGTGATGTAGCATCAGGCTTTGTCAAAGATGACCGTTTAGACAAAATTCTAAAGGGTTACAGCCGAAAATTTATAGTTTTCATCGACGTGTACGACAATATTAAGTTCTTCATCACTGATTCATACAATAATATTAAGTTCTACATCACTAAATATTAAGTTCTTTTCTTCTTTGCTCTTATAAAACTGTGAATCTTCAGTTTATTTAGTAAAAGTGATGTCGTTTTTATTGAATAACTTTCAATAAAAACGTAACTCCAATGAGCGAGTCTGCCATTTTAAAAGCCTTGACAAACTACAACATGTGAATATAATAATCTTTAAAAAACCTTCAGCACCATAAAATTGTAACAAACAAGCAGGAGAATCGATTAATTGGCATAAAAAAATTATAAATCTTTTCGTATTAATAATGTAGCCTAAGTATGTATCGGGGTAGCTTTATTCCTAAAAGTATTAATGAAATTAATAATGTAGCAGAACTGTTGCCTTTTATGAACAATACTATTTTCAAATTTTGCTATCCGCCTTTTTTATCGGACCTGGATTGTAATTTCCCTCTTTCAACAAAGATTTTCATTCAGTATTTTTGCCTCGCGTATTGAACAAGTTTTCCTTTACAATTATAATTTTAAGTAGACAAGGGATTCACATTCAGTATTATTTTATTCATTTGCCTTCAATTATGAGTTGGTATTTTTTGTTCTGTACCAGTAAATTCGTACTAACGAGTTGTAAAATAGGAAAATTAAGTATATTCAGAACTCAATGCATGCAGGGATCAACAAAGGTCAGTCGACATTTTGAAGTTGGGTTGGAATAAATTTACACATTTAACTGATGTAATGTGGAGCGGGCGCCGCATAGTTGACCAGATTGTAGGATGGACGCCGAAACGGGCGGATAGTTTAATGAAAATGTATAAGAACAAACTTTTAATTTTAATTTTTGAGCAGGCGTTATTCAATGACATTATATTAAGCAGACACGATAGAATCTTATCAACAACAACAAAAATTGTTCCAGGTAGTGAACACACGTGGGAAGATAAAGAATTAAAGCAACACGAATAATACAGAAATATTTATATTAAAGACAAGGCAATTACTTGTTTTTCGAGGACCACGTTTAGAGTTCCAACGGCATGTATATTTACGTCATTGGCGTACTTTTAGAATGTAACAAATTTTATTAAATTTCACATATTTATGGAAAAAGATAAGACCTAATGATCCATTATTTATTTAGATAAATTATTTAAAATTTTTCATATTGCGTGTGCCTTATAATTATGTTTATATTAATATCTAATGAACTGTATTCACTTAAATTTTAAATTTCATTATTTTGCAAGATTATAATCGAGTGTACAGCATATATGATATACATACAATATGATATGTGACGCTCAATCTATATTTATACATTTTGCTTCTCTATGTTAAACTGTTCAGAAGCTACTTTTTGGCTTTAAAAGTACAAATATTTTTTTTAAATAAAATTATTGGATCAGTTTTATATTTGAAGACTTAAATTCTCACTTATTTCAACGTTATCTTTAAAAGGGGTCATTCATAAATTACGTCACATGAATTTCATGATTTTTTGCCCCTCCCCCCGTCCTTGTCACAGCTGGTCACATTTGTGAGACTCCCCCCTCCCTAGCGTGACGTCACATATTTTGCAAATTAACATTTAGAAATTATTGAATGAAAACAGAAGTTCCGAAATCAGTTTTATTTCCATTTAAATTATTTTTTAATAATATTAACATAAAATCAAACAATTAACAAAACAAAAAACGATTAATTATATTAATTAAAGAAATTAACAAAACAAAAAACGATTGACATGTTAATTAAAGAAATTAATAAAACAAAAAACGATTGCCTATATTAATTAAAAAGATTAACAAAATAAAAAATATTAATAGAATTATATTTAAATTAAATATACAAACTTAATAATCTTGAGTCCTTGGACTCTGAATCCATTCCTTTAAATTATTTATAACTGGCATAGCAGCCACTTCGTTCTCGTTTGGGTTGTTAATGTCAGGAACATTAGTTGTGTCAACATCTTTTTTATCCAACCATACAGCATCATCGTCATCATCCACACAAAGAAGTTCTCTGGCACGTCTAGCAGCAATTCTTTGTGGACGAAACTTCGCGATAGGTAAAACTTCTTGTTGCCTCTTATGTAATTGCGTGTGTTAATTAGTGGCCTTGTATGATGCAAAATATAGACCACAGATACCACATGATCGCTTAAACAAGTATGCTTCGACACTAGGGCAATAGCTATCATACGGAATTTGCTTCAAATGTGATGACGCTCGGAGATCCAAAGCTAACTGAAGTAATAGTGGAGCGAATTTACCTTCGGCGTCATCTTTTTCTGTGGTTACGTACCCGTTTGACGTCTGACTAATTAAAACAGGTGATGGTAAGAACCCCACTCGCAATAGTCACCAAAGACTGGATCGTCGCACACCACAACATGGGACAACCTCGCATTTTACTATTTGTAATAAATATTGAGATTCACGCACATGATTTACGTCCCAAATCGCATCACTTTTCAATTCTTTAGCCTGTTCAATATTTAGTCTAGTATATGTTGGCACAATGTATTCATTTGGCTCCAAATATTAGCCAGCACAATGCCTGCACTCTTAAAGTTTCGCTTTTCTAACTCCAAATCAGTAGTTCGATTTAATCGACCAGTAATACTGGAATCTAGATGTGAACCGAAATTGTCATGTTTTAATACAACACCAGTAAGTTCGCGACTAAGAGGCGCCATTCGTCGTTCCACTCTGTTGAAAGCACTTCTTCCCGGAGCATTTGTGGCAATGTAAATAGCATCCAAATCAAAATCTTTGAAATGTTGTATAGCGGACACTATAGGCGGTCGGCGCGTAACACTAGTAAAGCGAGTGGTCGACAAAACAATTGGTATCTTATATTTACACAGATAAAGTTGTATATGTTTTTGAGGTTTTCGTAAAGTAAGAGTTTGAAGTTCGTGTTTTAACATTTAGATTATAATCGATTTTGAAGTGTGACGTCTCGAAATTTAGGACCCCTCCCACCCCCTTGTCACACAATGTCACACTTCGTCGACCCCCTCCCTCCCCCTTAACGTGTGACGTAATTTATGGATGGCCCCAAAGCAGAAAAGAGATATTTTTTTTATAATTAATAACTTTATTTAGTAATCCAAAACTAATTTGCAGGACCGTACATTCCGTTTTTTGAAATTATACGCATTTTATTTAACATTAAGACTAATAACTGTTATAAACTTAATCGTCGATTAGAATTGAGCGTTAATTCGGTGTTAGTAAATTGCCAAGTAAACTGTCATAACACGGAGCTCGCTGTCGGAAGCGCGCTCGTTACAACACTGCAACGCGAGCCCAATGAGACGGGTAACCATTGCCGTATAATAAAGAATAATAAGAAAAAAAGGCGATAAATAGGGTGACCCAGTCACAATGTAATATGCGTGGGACCTATAAAAATAGGGCAAATCGAACGAGACCGAACGTATATAACATTCGATTGGAATTGTATTGCATACAATATAAAAAACAAGTGGGTAATAATAATATTTACTTACATATTAATTTATTTCATTTAATGATATATTACAGTTTATCAATGCGTAATGATACACAAAAACAGAACGAAATAAATTGAATAGAATCTTATTCACAACAAATATGCCTTTATTTCAATTCTTTAAATAAAAAATTATGCCTTATTCCAATTCCATGCTTTTTAAGCATGGAATTTCGGAACGCAAGTATAGTTTTACTGCGTTTATTTGACGTTCTTATGTGCGGGTCGAATTATAGTCTCTACCCTGAATTTCCTGTCCGCTCCCAGTGGCTCTATATTCTGTCGTTGCTGGCCGTGTACAGTACGTATTACGTACGATTTTTTTTTAATTTACTGCAAAACCTTTTGAGATATCAAATGAAACAAAGTGCAAATTTTGCTCCATTGCAGTCTCTATAACACATAAAGCATTTTGTATTTTGTTGCATGTTTGTATAACACATAAAGCATGTACATAAGTGTGGTACGTACACACACACACATATATATATATATATATATATATATATATATACGTTTTAAGCAATTAATAGTTTCTGAGTTTAACCCGGAATAAATTGGCAGAGATAGACAAAAATTGTATAATGGTTTATTTATGTTCAGGTATCCTACAACAAATTAAGTCTGCCTAGAAGTGTTAATTTCAAAATTACAGAGAGACACTTCAGTTTTATTATTATATATAGGATCTGACCCAATATAGACGAGAACAGATTGACACGCGTGAACTATGATAAAAGAGATAGAGCGAACTAAAACAAGAGATAGTCGTATTGAAAACGAGGCTGATGACATGACAGAGTGTTAAGTTCATGTTTATTTAATATGACGTTATTTGTCGTTTATAAAAGTATCTACTGTTTTCGTGCAGCGAACGGTCGCGCAATTTGTATACTCGTACGTGGTCACCCTGACAAGTTATTCGGTAACGGCGGCTCGCTCGGCTGTAAAGCTCGCGCGACCGTACAAACTAAACCACCCGAGCCCCAGTCGTAAAACATATGCATTCTGTCGATGCTTTCGATTCTCTTTCTCGCTCGCGGCGCGCCTCTTCATCTTGTTTACGCTTCAGGTTGTTGTCAATCGGTGCTGTTGACCGCGAGTCAGCTCGCGTTCAGTTTCGGTTTCAATTGCCTTATGGGAAATTGAATTAGCATTTTGTTTCATATAGTTAAGCTTAGTTATAAGCGATATAACGCTGTGCGGCTTCCCACGGTTACGTTGTTATAATCGAGCGCCCAATTTCTATCGCTTCATCAAATTTAGTTTCGTACGCGTTTTCCCGCCACTTTGGCGTGCCACTGTATATGACTATATTTTATCTATCGCTATTGTATCTTTTCCATCGATTTCCACCTTTTTTCGATTTATATACGTTTACTCATCATGAACAAAGCACACTCTGGTGCAACCACTATCAGGTGGTTGAGCAGTTGAATACCGCGGGAAACTGGAAAGTTCCAATATAATTCGGTTCTAGAGGGTAGTATAGCAAACAGGAAAAGGTGAAAGTTTATTCAATAATGCAGGGCATAGAATTCTTCCTTTTAATAGCCTGAAGATAAATTTCATAAACACATCTCTTCTGAGTCGCAAGAAAAAAACCTAGCATACCCAAGAGGAAAATCCAAAATAATGGAACCACATTCTAATCGGTTCTGCACTCATGAAGTATGCTTCAATGCATATTTTAGCAGCCGATTAATTAGTCACATCCTCAGAATAAATCAGTCATAGTATAGCAGTGGTGCCACATAGTTTATACAAAAATAACACACGATTATCCGCCTTGGTGCGTTCCTCTTAGAGAAAACTACATCACTAATAGAAATACAATGCGATACGTTAGTCATGAAATCGTAACAAAAAATTGAGCATTGAAGACAACGATTTAGCCTATGTAAAGAAGTAAATTTATAGCAAAAGAAAGAGCTACAAGAAAATATTTTCATCAGAAGAATTATTTTATATAAAGTATCTTATTGAAGTCCATAAACGAAACGAATCGTTTTTTAATCCGCTTATAGACTTGTTATCTATCGGCAAATACTATGAGTAATCTCATTGAGGAATTACACGTGGCACAGTTACTCCGTACTACTGAATCAGTTTTAATTAACATTCTCAAGAAACATAAGTTTATTTATTATGAATGTTTACTGTCGTCTTACAAGCCGTTTGTACTTTCATCGGATTGCTCGAAAACGTATTATTTCTCGAACAAAAAGTTTTTCCGAGAAAACATGCTACCTTCGACTTTTTCTCTATTATTATGTATATTTTGCGATCGGATCACGTTTAACTTTTCGTTCGACAACTCGATTATGATGAACGTTTGAAACGTCAAAGTATTAGTCGCGTTCAAAGGTGACGCGACATAAATACGTAAATGTTAGTATTGAAAAAGAAAAGAGCTATAAAATAAGGAAATAACAACATTTTAGGACGTTTTATTAATATATTACGTAACTTAACTCCGTTTTTAAAATTATTACAAGTCATATGTGTGTACACAACTATACCGCGTATCATGTTGACAGCGATTGAATATTGAAAACAATATTTTCAACGGTTGAGTGATTTAATTGAAGTATAATAAAGCCCTAAATGGGGCCATTCCTACAGCAGAATCAACATCAATATGTTATATTTTCGGGGAGGCTTCATAATGAATTTCGTATGTAACAGTGCTTAGTTGTGAAAAGAGAGGACTTCTTTATATACGAACGTTTTTTATATACGTACGGTTCTCAAGAGAGAACCGTACGTATATAAAATAATAAAGCGCAAAAAGGAAGCTAACGAGATTAGAAATACGAAGTTGACCATCACAAAGAACAAAGAACAAGTAAAAATTCTTTATAAATCTACTTAATGCCGGGTGACATTACTCAAATACGCCGTCTGTTATTATTATTGCCTCTACCGAACCGGTTGCAATGTAATTATCTCACAATTTAACTGCGCTTTAAAAGATAATTGTTTCTTAATAAGATCTTGACAAAGGAATCTGTTATTGGCTCTCCACGATCGGGATAGCGAGACGTATGTTATCTAACATTTAGCGGCGTCTAACGATCTGATAAATGGTAGTTTAACCGGCGGTTAATGATAATATAATTTGTGTTATCGTTATATATGTTGAAAGACAGTGTAGCCAAAATTTGGTTAAATTTCTGAATTATGTTAAGAAAGTAGAATAAATAGTAATAGAAAGTAGGAATGTAAATTTCAACATACCCGATCTTTCGTTAGTAAATTCACAATGTTTAGATGTATGTTTTAGATGTATGCATATACCCATTATAACATACTCCCTTATTCATGCTTTCTTAACAATAAAAAAATATTAAGTCACATTAAATGATTTTGGCTTACGCATATGTTAACCTCTTAATTAATATACTTAAGAATAATGCATGCCTATAAGGAATGCATCAGTCAATCAAACCGACCCAACTCTATTTTACGTGATTCGGTCTCGGTGACAAGTGACAAACTATTGTGAAAGTTATAAGCGACGAACTATTTCAAAGCGTCTTCCTTAATTTTTAAAATCTTATTGTGTAAACATCCTTGATATCTCACGTCATTGCTGTTTTCGTCGTTCGAGTAAGGTACATCGGTTACTTTAAGGTTATTTGTGAAAATACTGAGAGTATAAATAACGCTTAATGTAAAAAAAAATGTTTAAATAGCACAGAACTTGCAGCAATGTTTTATACACGATATGAAAACTGCATCAACATGACACTACACGGTGCATTCTCATTGATACATATTTAGATACACGTTATGAAACATTATTTAACGTTTGCAAAAAAACTAACTAGCTTTAACCCGTGGCTTCACTTACGTGTAAAAGGATTTAAAAAGAATGTTCTAGTGAAAAAAAAAATTGGGTCCTAGCGTATATGCCCTACGTCCCCCTATTTATTCGATGTTCATCTCTGTAACACAGTCTGTATGTATGCAAAATATCATTGATACTGATTGAGTAGTTCAGGTGCGAACACCGAACAAATAAACAAACATACACACTTTTGCATTTCAAATGTTACTTAGGATGTCATCAACGTAATGTACAAGTAAACGACCTAGGTTTCGTTGTATTACATCTTCAAGTGGACCTAGGTTTCGAAGATCGAAACCTAGGTCGTGGTAAAGAACTTAAAGAAGGTAGAAATAACACTAGTTATTTCTACCTTCTTTAAGTAAGTAACGTAGTAACGTAGTTTCATTTAATTGTGAATAATGAATTTCTACAAAATTAACGCCAAATATATTCAACATTAATGTATTCATTTCGATTGAAATCACATAAAACTTAACGCCATTTTGCCCATTTCGCAGTACAACATTTTTTATAAGATATAAAAATTCCATCAAAATCAAACCTATTTCACCAAATTCACTATTAAATTATGACGACATTACAGCTTTTTCTCTGTGATACTTATTTCGAAGAATTACAATAAAGAATATGGCATCAATATTATTGTATTAATTTTAATTATATAAATAGTTGTTTGTGCTTTTATTGTGTGCAGTATCACGTGACCGTAGACTTAGGTCATCACGATTACATTCCTGTCTTATTTCTATCGACGCGATTATTGCAATTTTTGTCATTGTTCATTAAAGCGAGTGATAAAAACAGTCTACAGAATGTAAAGTAGTAATACGATTCGAATGTATTTAAACATTAATTAACATTCAAATAGAAGAAACTGTGGCCGTCTTTGTTTATTTCGCCACGTGTCGTCGATATTTATTCCGATACAAATACTATTCAGCTACGCAAATAAAGACACAGACATGCATTTATAAGCACAGAAAAATAATGTACTTAGTTCGAGGTAGCAATGTCTGTTTAAAAATCTTGCACACTTTTTCGGAATTATATCACCGAAATTGTGAGCACACCACGTAACTATAACGTTATCCGCAACATTTGGCATATAGCCACTATTGGTAACGCGGCACAAGGTGATCCGATAATTAATTTTAATAAATTATGTAAGCAGGGTTGCCAGATGTTCAATATTGACATATACACTGGTATTTGTCCACCTTGTCCTGGCAAAAAAAGACTTGTATAGTATCTGACTTTGGTAAAAATTATAACGCGACTAATATGAAATATTGTCGGATCAAAGAACTGTTTCATTTCTTAGAAATATTTTCAAATTCAATATTTTAAAACGTAACGGTTAAATAAAAACACAAATAATTAAAATAAGAAACTTTTCGGTGCATCTAATTGGAAATTGGTTTTTCACGTCCGGTCTTTTTCTTTGATCCAACATACCGTTGCGTCAAATCGCGCAATCGGTTTCATTTTTAAGCTCGTTAATTGAGTGAAATTTTCAAAATATTAAAAAACACATCTGCTCACGTTTGTACCATTACAATGGTTCATTGGCCAATATATATTTTTGGTAGATTTTACAAAAAAGCTCTGAATATTTAGCTTCAAATTAAAAATAATAATAATCACGATTTTTAGATGAGTCATTAATTATTATCGTTTTCGTCAAAATTTTATTTATTGAAAAAATCATAATTATTTCTTTTCGTATACTCGTATATAAAATGTTGTGTACATCGCTGTTACAAATACTATTCTGTCCTGTTACCAATACTATTCAAATATATATATGTATATATACACACACATATTTATACATTAATTAATGATATGTTATTAGTAATGTTTGTTATTAACATTACGCGTCAGCATTGATCGTAACATATACTTGATTTTTTTAGTCGATTTATAAAATGCTGTGTTCTGAATCCAACCAATTAATAAATTCTGGAAAATCAATAATACTATTTGCAATTTCAATATAGATTTGCAATTTCAATATATTTATTTTAGTATAGTTCTAGATATTGGAAGAAAGAAAGTTCTGTTAGTTAATCAACTGTCTGGAGTAAGAACCCTTCAATGTTTACTCTTTAACAGAATATTGAAATTTCGCAGTACCAATATTTTTTATATGTCAATTTATTCGTAACATTGGATAAAAATATACTGAAATAACTTCGAAATTACAATTAAACTGAAACTTTATATATAAAAAATTAGATAGAATTGCGTGTGTAATATATACAATCCGTAAAATTATTAGTGTGTATATATTTTTACGGGTGATTTTCTTTTATATAAAGTTTATCTACTATCAAAGTAAACATTTTTAGCAAAAGAAGATTAAGCAACGTAATTTTCATTAAAATCGAGCTACGTGAGTCACGACTAAGTTATGATTTTACTCGTATGCTTATAAACTGAATAAGTTTATAAACATAAGCCCAATGGGACTTATTGGACATAAAACTGCAATTCTTCGTGGCATCAATTAAGTTAAGAAAATAAATGATTAATGACAAGATTATTAAAAATTGTATATCTGTCCATTTTGCATTTAATTACTACGCTAATATTATTATCCAATTGTATATAATACAGGTCTATGATATGTTTTTAATATAATATTTTATTTGAATAAATATTTCGGTCGCACGTAACGAGCACTTGTTTAATAACCGTTCCGTGCGGCTCGGAGCGTTACGTTGCCCCGCCACGGCGCCGCTCCCCCGACAGAAATACTTTCGCTTTTGTCTTGCGCGCGTCGACCGGAGTGATCATTTGTCAAGATGTCGGTGCATCGCAGCATCCGCCGCGCGAGATGTGTCGATACATCGGTTTAATTTTAGAATTTTTTATTGAAATGAGGCGTCGGTATCGTGATGCGTAGAGGCGATGTGCTTTTTGGGGACAACGCCATCGATGCGTGTTTCCATATAGAATTATCAAAAAATGTCGGGAAGGATGATAAGAGGAAGATTCGTGGTGAAAAAACAATGCGTCAACAAAATACTATTTTATGAATTAAATTTAGGAAAATGAGGACATGGCTTAGACTCTTTAAACAATCGAACAGTCAACGATTGGAACGAGTATTTTTTTATTAATTATTCTAAAATGTTGTAACTGTCATGGAAAAAGTTTATTTTGTGTAAATGTTTCACTTTTTTCTATGGTAATAATACAAAGTCAGCCATTTTACCTATTTTTACAGATTATATTTTCAGTATAAATATATGTTGTTTATATATATATATATATATATATATATATATATATATATGTATATACACACACACATATATATATATATATATATATATATATATATATATATATATAACATAGTTCCATTATCATTACGAAAGCAGTAAAACTAGTTAGTGTTTCGAAATTAAATATTCTCCTCAGTTTTTAGATACTATAATTTATAAAAAAAATGAAAGGTCCTAGCATGTTAAAAAAAAATTGTAGCACGAGTTAGCAATCGAATGTGTTAAGCGTGCTTTAAAAAATTCACCACGTGAAAAGCAAGTACTTATCAAAAACCTCATTTAAAATATTGTTCCCAACGATAAACACAATAAATTAGAGAACCATAGAGGAAAATATCCTATAACCAATGAGACTGTTGTGATTGTGAAAACTTTCATGAAAGAGACGGTATCAGTCGCCCAGCTCATGAAAAATATAATCACAATTAGAAATAGTGATGGCAAATATAAAAAAACATATTAGATACTTGTATACTTCTATTTTGAAGACATTTTTTCTATGACCATCTCTCTATCATTAGGGTGTTAAGATAGAAAAAAGCAAGTTTGCTACACTTCGTTCAAAACATATTTCATAATGTTTCATAATATATGTCTCTACAAGTTACATGCAAATTTTATTTCTTCACCGATAGCAGTTCTGGCTTTAGATTATAATTTTATACAATTTGTGCAATTTTTAAAAATGCAATTTTAAGAAGTTAAAGGGCGACAATCGACAGACGGACGGACAACCAAGCGACAGCAATAGGGTTGCGTTTATACTCTTCGGGTAGGGGTACTCAACAAGTGACGTGGTAGCTTAAATATCTATCTATGTACAACATGATTCTGGATTCATTTTTAATGTCAAATTACCAATCCTTATAAAAGCGAGTCATTAACAAACTTATATATAACCAAGGGCTATTTTACAAGACATACATTTAAATCATAGTACGGAAGACACGCTGTTGATAAGAGTCGGAATCCCAGGCCTTCTATTCAACAGGTGAACACGGCGCTAGTAACCGACAATTGCAACTGACGATTTTTATCCTCCTTGTAGATGTACCTTTTTAATAACCGAACAAAACAACACGTGTTATGTAAAGTATAACCGCTGATCATACACAGACACATAATACTTTTCGAAATTGCTCGTTTGCGATAAATAATTGAAAGTAATTATTCACTTGCTTCTACACGAGTTTAAAGGGGATCCAGAAAGAACTTTTTAATATATATATATATATATATATATATATATATATATGTATATATGTATATATGTATATGTATATATGTTTATATGTATAAGTATATATATATATATATATATATATATATATATATATATATATATATATATATATATATATATATTTCTTGAACTTAGTTTAACACCGTAAATATTTCTAATTTTTATTTCAAAATTAAGGAGGAAGGACAATTGTTTTCAAAATATTTTTCATTTTCGAATGTTTCTTTTGAACATAGTAATTTTGTTGGTAGTAATATTTACTGTATATAAAATTAGTTTACAGTACACGTTATTCCATATCGCACGTGATTTAATACAAAAAATGCCAAATTTCAATTCATTAAAGCTTTAAAATCCTCAAAACAACGGTTGATTTCCATCTTTATTTTAATACAATATAAATAAAATACCTGCTTTTCATTACGCCACTTCGGTTGAGTAATCTCCTCGGGAATCGAACACCGTGGGAAAGTAGAGTTAAGTCTTCAAAATTCAGTTCTAGGTATTACCAGAAAAACAAATAATGATACCACAGGTCAAATCGATATGATTGAATCATTACGAACACTCATGGTAATATATAAGATGACGTCAACGGTAAATGTAAATTCATTATATTTATGGGAAGAAATACATAGCTCAAGCACATTGTTTTTGACAAATAACTTATTTTATAAAAGACAAGAAATTTAGACAGTTAATTATATTTACCTCCTATGGCACACAAGAACGTCTACTTTACGTAAAGGGCCACATTGTGGGTAGATCAACAAATTGTGGGAAGTCGTTTTGATGTTAACCTTCGCATGGTAAAAGGTGTGACGCAACACGACGTCAGTAGGAAAAATCTATTAAAGTCAGAAATAATTTACTAATTTATAAGAAATAATTGACTATTTGTTGATTCTCCAATAAAAACTTTTTTTTGTATACTCTTGAGTTTATTTACATCCATTTTAGACCGGGTGACCACACACCCTGTTTTGCCGTGTTTAGCATAGATGCAGTTATCTACACACTCACATTTATCATTATTTCGTAAAGAGCTTTCATTATATAATAATTTCAAGTTCAAGATGTTAAAATAAACCACTTGAGATCAAAACTCAAATTCGAAAAATGTCAGTTATGGTATTTGCGCTCAGCGCGAGTGTGTCACTATTGACGTGTATTAAAAAACGTGTGTTAACCATCCGTAAGTTTAATTGCTGCAACTTCCTGGCCTTTTCATTTTCAATTAATTCGTGAATTATTTCAAAATATCGATGATGATCATGAAGGTACAATTGGATATAGATAACATTAATTCAAGAACATTAATATCCTCTTATTTTCAAATTAACACCCTATTTTCAAATGATCACATAGTCTTATTAAAAAGAACTATTATATATCTATATCTAAATAGAGAACCTTAATATTATTTACGTCATTGTCCAGGTAATGTGACTGGCGATGATGATGAATCGTCATATCGAATGATCTTGTGCTCTCTTGCTCTGCACGTTCGTTTGATTTTACACCTCGTTACATCCTCGTCTTTATGAAATCCAGTTCACTGACTGTTTAGAAGTATTTTGCCTAATCGTCTCCCAAATACCCATATAACACGATTAATACCTTGTAGACGAAAATAACATTTTCGATTCGTTATCATATTTGTTATCCTTGTTTATCCGAATCTCGGGAATTAGTAATCATTTTCGTCTATTCCGATTGGGGGAGTGGGTGGCGATTAAGGCCTAGGGGCTGATATTTCGGGAACTCTTAATGTTCGATGGGAGCATAATACAAGGTGTTTATTAAACGAGTATAGTAACGTAAGCAATTATTATTTATGTATTTAACTGATATTTATCAAAAGAACTGATAGTCACAATATCTATACTAATATCATCAAGAAAAATGTTTTGAAGAGGCAATGCATGTAACTAGTATATTGATTAGGAGAATTAACTGTACGAAGGTGTTTTCTTCCCAATGATATTAAATATATTTTTCCTTCGGCCCACCCTTACGGTATATGCTGGCTTACCGTCATGAACCATATCCAATTTGTTAAGCTCTTCTTGTTGCCCAAGATAATACAATTAAACATAATATTCATATCTTCAAGCTTATTATCATAAATTATCGTTGGTGGTACCGATATAAAGTGAACAATATCTTTTATGGCGTACATTATTCTGCTATGCATACGTTACCGCACTATTTTAATAATATGCTTTGTCACTCAAGGAGTTGACACTAATACAAATGCTAAGAGTTGTAAAGATATTCCCTCTTCATAATATTTTCCCTGCTCCAATATCGATTCATAATTTAATAACGAAGGTAGAGCGACGGCGGTGTTACTGAATCTAATAAAAAATCTGATTTTAAGACTCATGATGGGTGGTACCTAGATCTATTCAGATAAAATTTGTTTGATGTTAAAAAGTAACAGAGCGACAATAAAATGAGATAAAGGTGCGCTCAAAAAGCCACGAATATTCAGAATAATTGTGCATTTAGAAATGTTGGAACTATATTTAAAATATAAACCCTAAATCTTTAAAGTAGAACGCCTATTAGAACAAAGTTTTTTTAGTACGTGGAAATATAATTTTCTACGAGAACTTTAAAAGTAACTAAAACAAAAAAGAATAGATTTATTTTTACATTGTAAGGTGGTAATTTAGAAAGGTTAAATTATTTAGCACAACCTTCTATACTGCTTGAACCTTCTGTGATTATCATTAATACAATAAAATATTGCTCAATTGTAAACAGCTGTATATAGATACGTACGTACATACTTAGATTCACCTGGCTAATTATATACAGTTAGGTATATACCTTGATTACGCAGTGTTCATCTTAGAATAAATTACGAATTTACGTAATGATTCGCTTTCATCTATATAACGCTGCGAGTCACCGCGCAACTTGGTTTTGAGTCCCTCGTCTTCAGCAGCAACCTCTTAGGGATCTTTAACGTACAAATAATTTTGCTGCGAAGCTTGGAAATTTCTTAAGTGACTATCATATATTTATATGCATATATATTGATATATCGCAGAGCGGTATATATATATATATATATATATATATATATATACACACACACACGCATATATATATATATATATATATATATATATATATATATATATATATATACACATATTGCCATACGGAGATCGCAATTCACATGTGGCAAAATATTATTTTTTTTTAAATGAACCTTTAAAATAGAAAGAAGGAGGTTCCATTTATAATTGTTATTTTTAGCTCTATTTATAAAATATTAAGATCTAATAATTTTAAAGCTAATATATTATCTTAATCATTTCGGAGTTAATATTTTAAAGCTAGTACGATGCACTTCTAATTTTTAAACTACGGGTTTGAAAAAGTGAAAAAATTTAGATATAGCACTTGATTAGAAGTTTAAAAAAATTTAGATAAGAAGTTTAAAAAAAATTAGATATCAGAACTTGATTAAAAGTTTAAAAAAATTTGATACCAGCACTTGATTAGAAGTTTAAAAACATTTAGATACCAGGACTTTATTAGAAATTTAAAAAAATAGATACTAGCACATGATTAGAAGTTTAAAAAAAATACACAACACGCGTGTTGTACGTGTGTCAACACGAACTTAGCAATTTCTTGAGGTTCTGTACCCCACAAAAGAAAAAAATAAAACTCTTTTCACTCACGTATTTGTTCGTCTGCTGCCACAGCCTTTTCTCTCCCAAACCGCTTGATGTAGAAATATGAAATTTAATTTAGTTATAAAATATATTAACCTACAAATATCTCAACAATGAAAACTAAAAAATATTCATATAGACATTTTAGGGGCAAATTAAGTACTCGAAATATAACTTTTTTGCTTTATGATGTGGGGTATCGTTTGAAAGGGATAGTTCTCATAAGTGTCTCAAAAAAATTTTTTCTTTATGTTAGATCTTAAGATGTATACTGAAAAAATCTAAATAAAAATATGGATCTTTAAAAGGGTACGCAAAGGTCGTAATTATGTTTCCAGATGGAATATTTTTAAAAAATGAATTTTTATGCCAGTAAAAAATATAGTAAAAATATTTACGTTATGAAAAAAAATATATGATTATAATAATTTAATAGAGACTCTATGTACTCTTAAATGTTTATAAGTACTTAAATATGTATGGAATCCTCGTGGTCAAATTCTACTAGTGTTTGACAGGTTTTTATTTATCGATTATATTTAACAAAGATCTCAACTATGGTAAATTTGTTGTCTGTTTGCATGTGTGTTAATTTGTTCTTCAATCACGCGAAATCCACTGCACACATTTTGATGAAATTTGGTATGGTAATAGTTTATAATATCAAGCAACACATAGAATACTTTATCTGGATATTACAGATATAAAAAAAACACCACGACTTGGTGAATATTGCAATATTGGTACGATAAACGCCATTTATTAGTGTTTTTACTAAAACTTTATACTCGTAGAGTTCTGAGCGAAAAAATAAAAAAAAAAAACAAACAAATTCGTAATAACGTTTCTTATACCGAATTTCATACGAACCAAGTCGCATCGACACAGCTAGTTTTTTATATATTGACCGACGATTTTACCTCTGACGATATGCAATAATTATCCAATAGATGTAAATTTCAACTTCAACAGAAACTACAGTATAGATAACTAAGTGTGTGTGTGTGTGCGTGTGTGTGTGTGTGTGTGTGTGCGTGTGCGTGTGTGTGTGCGTGTGTGCGTGTGCGTGTGTGTGCGCGTGTGTGTGCGCGTGTGTGTGCGCGTGTGTGTGCGCGTGTGTGTGCGCGTGTGTGCGCGCGTGTGTGCGCGCGTGTGTGTGCGTGTGTGTGTGCGTGTGTGTGTGCGTGTGTGTGTGCGTGTGTGTGCGCGTGTGTGTGTGCTTGTGTGTGTGCGTGTGTGTGTGCGTGTGTGTGTGCGTGTATGTGTGCGTGTGCGTGTGTGTGTGTATATATATATATATTAATAAAAACTCTCAGATAATTAATGGGAATATCATTTATCATTTAATTCCTTAGGTAAAATAATCAAAGAAGCGCCGGAAATTCAACATTTATTTTACATTTTTTAATGTTAGGTAAACAGTTCATTTTGTTATTACCTAAAATATAAAAAACTATCCGTTTTACTGTACCAGAGAAGAACCTGGGTAATATAATGTTTATTAGTTTCACCATATTAATTTTTCATCTATTTGACATAAACCCCATATTGCCGTAATACTGGTTCGGCATTAACCTTCAATTACGACTTGAATAAAATTAAAATTGTAAAAACATTTTTTTTCCATGTAAATAGATGATACTAAAGGATCTAGAAGTAGACATGTCTTATACTTTTTGCTTTTATATAAAAAAAGAAATGTTAAAAAACGTTTTTTTACATGTCTACTTCCTCCTAAAGTCTCCGATATTAATTTTTGAGAAAAAAAACATTTACGAGCAACTGTGGGTTCGTTAAAAATAAAAGCTTAGTAACATAATGTAGCGATACTAAGTGGGAAAAACTATTTACAGCCATTTTCAAAAGAAGTCAGCGGCAGACATAGCTTCCAGACGCGGGTGACATAGCTTCTCACAAGAATACGTCTCTCACATTCTGTTATATCGTATATTCTGGGCAATCACTATGTAGGTCGACTTTTCTTAACGATTTATGGTGAGGTAGTTTGCGTTCGCGAATTTATCTATGACAAAATTACCATGTAAATATTTATATTTACAATGATATAGTACGCTGTTCTCCTGACAGATTTTTCTTTGGATATCTCGTAACTATTTCTGAGTTTATCCGTATCTAAAGAGAAAAACGGGACCTTTATAAGATCGTTTAAGTTTCTACCGTTTTTCTCAGAAACAGTTGGACGTTGTAATCCGAAATTTGGCATGGTTATAAAAGCATATTAACCCACGTATACTTTAACAGTTAAAACTCAAAAATATTCATATGGAAAACTTAAGGGATTTTTTAATTTTTTACCTATCGTTTAGAAAGAACCTCAAAAACATAATATTATGCAGCATGTCAATGATCAGTGATCTTAGAGAGTGCAGAAAATGTTCGATTTTTTCAAATGTGTCTAAGTGTGTAGTACAGAACCCTAGTAGCGCAACTTTTATGTAATAGGTTTTTTGCACACTACAATAAATCAATAATTGCATACATCTCTTGTTTTGCAATAAGTAAAGAGCACTGTATATAATATACGAGCCCACAATACTGACCCCTCCCCCCCCCGCCCCAGATGTGCATCTAAATAGCGAGGAGCCACCATCGACAGGCGTCCGTGTCGCTCTAAACAGCTTCACTTACCGGCGGTCGGCGCTAATCAATAGTTTTTTGATTCTATGCGAGCGCCGGGCGGGAAGTTGAAATCTCATTTCGAGCCACCACCGCCCTCTCACCATCGTCGCATCGCCCCCTCCTCCCGGAGGGGAAAATGATATCTCCCCTCCCGCCTCCCCTCGTACAGTCGCGGAGCTCTCAATTTGTTTTATTATTTTAACAAGTTACATTATATATTAACAAAATGCGTGTACAAATTAATAATGCGAGGTGGACGTGGTGATTTTGCAAGTACATCTTACAAGTCGACAGTAATACTTTTTATTTATATTATTCATATTTTAAAGTTAAATTGACGAAGGATTGATTGAATAGGTTATTGCTTGGGAGGGGGGCAACCGCGATCGTTATTTTTACAAAATCATATATCTACTAGCTGTGTCAACGACTTCGTTCGTGTATAATTAAGAAATAAATTTTTCTGTTTTCTTCAGGTCATATGCTTTTAATTGGCGTTGACCTGGAAATATAGTACCGTACCTTCAAAATAGGAAGGACTTAAGTAGCGAAGTGATTTTTTAAGCGAGCTTTATAACATATGGTCATTCAAAAATATCTTGGAGATAAAAACGGTAAACAAATTATAAAGAATAATATAATATTTGATCACATCAATCTGCAATTCCAAGCGCTTTTAAAGTAGGTATCAACGACGCTTTAAAATATCATTTATTATAATTTTAAAATATATCAGTTTAGAATTTCTTCTCATGTGATCTTAATATTATTTTGTACAAATCATACAAACATATTACTCCGAAATAGCCAGAAGCTTTTAGAGTTTTTGAAGAAATGGCGAGAGCTTTTTGCCTACTTCAGCACGTTAATTGATTAGTTATACGCTGTTATATAGATCTGTTAATTATGTTAACAAAATTATCGTTCTAATTTAATAAAATTATACTATTATTATACTATTAATTTAATAAAATTATACTATTATTATACTATTAATTTAATAAAATTATACTATTATTATACTATTAATTTAATAAAATTATCGTTCGATAATAGATGAAAGTAACATTTTTTATAAAGTTCAAAAATTTGCTTCGAATTTGCGTTTATTCACAAATTAAAAATTTTGTTGTTTTCATTATTAGACTTTTCGTGAAATCAACATACCAGCACAGCAGATTATCGGAGTATATTAGTAATTATTTTCTTTCTTATACCTTGAACTTAGTCTTCACGTTAAGGGTAAGATGACTCATATTTCATATTAGTTGACCGTACCCGCTTTGGCCAGATAAGAAAGAAACCACATGTGCCTTCTGTTTTAATAACTATTTATTATACCCATAATTTGCTAATGCTATATTCAACGGTTTATTTATTTACTCTGTGATTTAGTAGGGCTAAATCTAGGGCTCAATCTATACATATAACAAAATCGTAAAAACTCAGTCTGCGCATTGAATATTTTAAGTAAAACTAAGTGCTACCTACTAAAGGCACGTTACAAGCCACGCTACTAAAATAACAGTTTTTAGAATTTTTGTCTTTCTGCATACCTTCGTTATGCACGCTAATCTTAGAAACGTCTGAACCTATTTTGATGCGGTTTTCAGTGATATTGGGCTAATATTTTGATTTAATTTTAATTGATTCGCATATGAAAAAAAACGTAAATCTTCTCTTAGTAAACTTTATGCTCGTAGAGCTCTGAGAGAAAAAAGAAAAAAATACAAAAAAAATCCTAATAAATTTTCCTACTCCAAATTCCACGCGAACAAAGTCGCGGGCTCGGCTAGTCTTGTAACATAATGCTTATAAAAACAAGTTATCGTAATGAACCATCTACATTCTGAACCTTTTGGTGAATTTTATTCTTGTGTACGATTATTTCAAATATTTTTTTTATTATGTTAGTTTTCTTAGTCTTTTTTTATTACTTTTGTTTAGTTTGATTAATTCTATAGTCCAACTTTGCAATGAGAAAACAGAAAATCTATATTAATTAACAACATACGGTTCAAATTGTTTATCGGCTTAATATTGTCTGCATTATTTTAAAGTATTTTAAATCGAATACTGCACCCGGTAGATTTCGACACCCTCCAGTTAAATTGTTATTATTCAATACACACACGTTTTAAAATAACATAGATCTACGTCCATTTGGATATTAACAACTATGTATAGTGAAAGTTGCATGTCAGATAAGATGTTTTATGCCAAATCCTAAAACGCAAAATAAACAAACAAAATTTTCCTCTTTATAAACTTATATATTGGGAGTATTTACATGTCATAATTTAACGAGATTTCATCCAATTATCGCTTCGTAACATGTTTGAATAGCACGAAGTCATAAAGTTAATATTCTCCTGAAAAAAATAATGAAACTCGCACATATATTAAAACAACACAACTATCTTATGTATCGCCGATCCGATAACAACACGCGATACACAACTATACACTATAGGACACTACTAAAAGCACATCACAAACGCATTTCATAAAGTACGTCACACACACGCGGTCAGGTCGCTTGCTATCCATATTGTTTATTGACCGTTACTCGGTTACGTGCAAACAGAGTAGAGCGGCATCCACACTGCCCTCCTCGATCGTTCAGGCGCTGTGGGGACAGGTCGAGTCGGTTCTCCGAGCCGGATGTTGCATTTTGATCAGCTGATTACATATTGCCTCAGGTCAGCTGTGGCGTTTTTTCGGGTTGAACGTAATAGATATTTTAAATACGATTATTTACTTAAATATTATTCAATACATACGAGACATATGCGTGAATACATATACATGGTAAATTTATAGCTTGAATATCAATGTTTTACGATATAAGATTTAAAAATCTATGTCGGTATTTTCAGTAATCGAGGATAGTGTATCTATTAACATCGTTAATAATAAAAATAAATAAATTAACGTTTCCCATGTTAAGTTTTTCGAAACTTTAAATAAGTGATAAAGAACGGTTTAATAATTCTTTCCTATCACCGGAAGACATTTCTTTGATTTAATGAATTGATTTTCCATGTTGGTACTTTTATTTACACTATACGTTTTTATATTTACAAATGTTAGTTTTTGCTGCTGAGGCGAAAACATTTGATTATATACGTACTTATAACTTACTGGGATGTAAATCCCAATAAAGGTACGAAAACAAATTGAAGCCATTAACGTATACACATAATAATATGCATATTTATAATCACGGTTGCATAGTTTTAAAATTTGACATTTGTAATATAAGTAGTGTTAATTGTTATATTTTTAGGATTTTCTATAAAGCACTTAATATACTAATAATCTTTGCATAATATTTATGCAATTATAGCAACTTCTACCTTACTAACAATAAAATAATTTCAGTATGCCCAATACTTATATTTATAACCGATCTATTTTCAACCCTTCTCCGTCACACTGCCATTGCACAAACCCTTAATACTCATTGCATAAGGCCATAATACCAATCAACTCTTACGCTACTACACCCGTAATGACGTCCGCGCACACGCGCCTCTATAATGTAAGTGATAACGTTGATCATAATGACAACGCACAGAGCGCATAAGCCGGGGGTGAGCGCGTTGTGGGAGGTTATAGAAGGAGGCGAGGGGGATAAAGGTCGGTGGCGCCGCCTGCCGCCGGCTCCAGGCACAAAGGATATTTTATTTATTGCGAGGCGGCGCGGCGGAGTCCTTTATCGCGCGAGTCCTGGCGGCCGCGCGAAGCATCTAGACTCAGAAATTGGAATACGTACAGGGGAAGAATGATGAAAAATTTGGTGCCATCGTTTGTTTTATTTATTTCTAAAAACTAATACCTATATATGGTACTTTAATATTGTTATTCAATGTATATGGCAGTTTAAAAAACCTTATTTTTGATAGACCTCCAAAGGAAACTCAGACATAACTTGTAATCAATAGATGGCACCACAAAAAATCTCAAATGTGTACTTCGTCTTTCACAAAGAGGGTTTATGATTACTTCTCTAGATAATTACAAATAAACCTATTTGTATTCAATCGATTACACAAATTGGCTAGACGTTACAATTAGAATAAAAAGGGCGACTGTGAAGATAATATAGAATAGTTTTGGTCATGTGGAACCTATGGCAAAAGGTACAAGTTTGTGGAAGAATAGAAGATATACGTGTGTTGTTAACGAGATTAATGAAAATATGTTTTTCTCTTTTGAATGTACCCAATGGCTTATGTTAAAGAATTGAGTGATATTCGACGAAGTGACATTTCGATGCGTATTCGTGCGGTAGCAGTAGAAATGAACGTGTAAATAGAATGAAAAATTTCTTAAATTTTCAAGACGAAAATTTCTTTTTGTACATAAATATTTTAGTTGGACATGAAAGCAAAATTATATCTAATTAGTTTTGATTTCAAAATCCATAGTGAATTTTGATATCAATATATAGTTATCTATGCCGCGAGACATTATTTTTTAAATTGCTCGATGTCTCATCAATAAGTTATTTTCAACTATTTATTACAAATTTCAAAGCATTATTCTGCGAATCGAATGTTAATGATCGATGTTCTGTAAATCTTTTTAAAATATATCAGAATCTCTGGTTGTTCACCTAGTTTAAACAGATTGACAATACCATATTGTAAGGTATAGTGTTTAAAAAAAAACACTTTATTCCTGTATACATATATTCACTCAGGGGTTTGCAATATATTACTGATGCTATGATAGCATCAGCTGAAGCCTTCAACTCGTTCTTTGTCGTTCGGTATCATATACTCCTGACGTATCTGGCGATTTATAATTCTCACGCTAATTAATAAAAAGGCATTTGAATTTTGTAGAGTTAGTGTAAGCTTTTATGTTAAATCCATTTATGATGTTGATTAATTTGGAAACGTTTGTTACAAAATGGAAGTAAAAGGGACTGAAGTTGTACAGAGATTAAATAATAAATACGAGGATGAATAAGAAAAGTGGGGAGGACCTATAGATCAGTTAGTTTCCTTTCTCTTAGCTCTCCACATATACTTTGAGAAATCAGGACCTTTTTGGAGAGCAACTTTACTTTCAACATATGTGCTACTCGACGATAAAATCAACGTTTGTCAATTTTGACTTTTGCATTATACGCAATTTTGGCAGTTATACAGTAAAGACTAAAATGCAATACGCAAATAAATGTTTTTTGACTGTGTTTTCTCATATTTTGCTTCGTAACAAATTGGCGAATTGTTTGATATAATTCATGTTTGTATACCTCGTGAAAATTATTAGAGATATTTATTTTCTTTCTTGAATAGATTGAAGTAGCCATAAATACTGATAATCAGTAAACATGATAAGGAACTGATAAGGAACGTATTGCTAATCCCAAAAGCAGAGTGGCAATGATAAGGTAAAAGAGAAGTAAGAGTCTGTATGAGAAATCAAAAATTTATATAATTTAAAGCCGATCAAAGATTACATTTTCTGGGCAGACTGCATTTAATTAATAGTACGAAGTTATCTTATTATAGTTTATGAGAACTTTATTTATTTTGCATATGAAGATATAATTAGTTTATCGTTATTAATTACAATGAATTTTGTTTCCATTTTTCCGTGTTACGCCACAAATTATCAAAATAATAATCGTTTTTTATTCGGAATCTTCAAAAATGTTTCTTGGTTAATGGACAATTAAAAACGTTTTTGAAGTTCGTTTTAGCCCGCCGATTCCGAATATGCTAATGATTAAACGAAATGTACTTTTAACAAAAACCGGAAAGTAATTACCGATCGCTTCCACTTACAATTGTTTTTTTTTAGTTACGTAAAGTTTCTTCTCACTATACTATGTTACAAAATGTAAAATGTTACAATAGTTATTATTTTGCTTCTTTTTTATCTATTCCCTAAATCCTTTCCATTGTATCTAATTCATAAATAAATGAACGGAGTTTATTTCAATATGGTTTCTAATCAGTTATTTGTTTGGTTAAAATTCTTATTCGTGGTACATATTCTGTACACACGTTTACGACTAATTGTGTAAAGTTAATATATAGTAATAAAAGTTATATTGATATAAGCCTTAATGAAATAAATATTTGTGTGTGTGTGTGTATATATATATATATATATATATATATATATATATATATATATATATATATATATATATATATATATATTTGTCTTAAAAATGTTTTAAATTCATTAAACAAAAATTATCATATTTGTCACTTATTATAAAAATGCCCTGACAAGCGTTTACAGACAACCTAGTTTTACATAATAATGCACAAGCAAGAGTTGTGTTTAAACAATTCTAACAATTTCTTCATACAAACACAGTGGAATTTAAGAACTAAAGTCCGTCCTGACAACTGAAAAGTTAATAATCGTAATCGTAATACATACGTTTGACGGTGTCACTTGAAGTGTACCAGGAATGAGTAACTAAAAGTGTAACGATCTACGGTTAGATATTTGTCGCGGGCGTTTTTGAACAGAGGCCGTCCCGCCTCACTTTATTGTTTCTGTGGAAACGGAGACGATATAATCTGGTTAGTAATGCAGCCGTTAGCGGTCTTCGTCGTCTGATGCGCCTCCAGCGCATCTACTCTTGCTTTACATTATACACGTCCGGAACATGTGTCGGTGTAACCACATTACCACATGGTCTTTATAGACGTGGACCACTTAATATTTAGGTCACTATTTAAACTTTAAGAGTAGATTATTGTCGTTAATCTATCTATGTCTGTAACGCCATGAATACATACATTCCTAGAGTTATTGCGAATTTCAATTCTGTAATATTCAAAAACTTCGGTCTCACATTTATATTTTTACTAAATCTGTTAGAGTTATCACTGGAATTCGTATTTAAAGTAAAAATTTTTATATGTAGTTCCATTATATAATTTATTTGTATAAAATGAAATTATTTTGTATTAAAAAATTATTTTGTATTAAATTAAATTCCCATTAAGAATATATTTCGTTAATCTGCAAATATTTAATGTTACGTCATATGCTAGTGTATTTCGTTATTAAATTGCTAGTTTTAAAATAGTAAATACGATTTAGCAAAATAAATCATAAAACTAATTTAGCAAAAGTAGATAAAATCAAACGTTTTAATAATATTTTACTATCTAGGAATATCTTACGCGTATCATAAATTTATAAACGATGATCGCATTATTTTAAACACGCGACATGCATTTAAGATTTTAATAGCCTTCCTTATGATGTATCTGAAGATGTTTACGAATAATTGTTACTTTTTTAATTTAATTTACACTAGTAAAGAAATTATTATTATAATATTAATAAGATGTATTATTTAAATAGGAATTTCCACCTCCTCCCACCCCTAGCGTATGGTAACCCTAATCGGGGCACGCACACAGCAATAACGCACTAAGCGATGTTTACCGCGGCGCTGAACGCGGTATGCCGTGTTTATCAATACGCAACCGCAGCTCTGGCCACCTCGATGACTTGTCGCGGTTCGAAAGCCGATTTCGGCAGTGCTCGGATGGGATACTGGGATAAGGACTATTTTAAAATATGTCCATATACCCCACTACCATATCAATTATGAGGTGGATTGAAAACGAGAAAAATATATATTGAGAATATTAAACAAACTACATAATGCTTATAAAATACCAATTGGTAGAAAATAAATTAGTGAACGACTAACTTCAGATAACATAGTCGATTTTCTTAATGGATAAACCGTTCGTCAAAGGATTAACCCGTGAATGAGTGCGTAAATTTATTAACAGGAAAGGTCGCAGTGGATATATAGAGACTCTTCATTTAAATTACTCAGTTAACATTTTTGTATTCTTAACTTGCAACATACTCATAAAATATTTTTTAATGTATACAATTTTTTGGAGATTGAAGTTTTCATCAAATTTCGACACACAGTTTAAATAAAAAAAACGATTCAAGAAACTTGAGCAACGTACACCGCTTAATGATGATTACATTCAAAATAATTACAATTATTAACGTAAGAAAATCTATCTATAAACAATTAATCGGTAAACAAATCATTGGCGATTTTTTTAATTCGTTTGACAATTATTTGGGATATATTAAATATGTTTTAATTAAACATCTTGAATGAAATAATGCATGTTTTATTTTTGGAAATAAATAATTTTGGAGAAGTGATCTCGTAGACAATCCTTCATTTTACAGAAATAAATCCATTTTGTCAATTTATTAGCTTTGACAGATAGTGTGATTGTTGAGAAATGTTTATAACGTCAAAGCGATTGATCACTTTTGATTAAGATTAAGATGTTATTATCCACTTTTTAAATATACGAACATATTTATGTTCCTACCCTTCCGCTATTAGGGTGATTTTTTAAAATTATATCCCGGCATAAGAACATACTCCATGTTCATCTTAGTGTCAGAACTACGTGTACCTAAGCAAAATTTCATGGAGGAGGGCTGAATAGCTGAAGCGTGAAATCGAGATAAACAAACTCTCTTTCGCGTTTGTAAATTTATTAAAGTTAGTGAGCTAGGATTATTCCTTTTGTAACGTAAAGTAATTAAATGAAACACGAAATAAATTAATCCGATTATTTTATTTAAACCGTGATCTGCACCCCAAATGAATATATTGACTAACTATGCGACTATAGTAATATATCAATAATTAACAACAAAGGTTATGAAATTAACAACTTTGCCATTAAAATGGCTCCGTATTGATTGTATCTAGTATACAATTAGGTCATAATACTTTAAGTCTACTAATTATGGATTAATAGCTAATATGACTCGGTTACGGGATTGTTTTTATATAGTTATTATGTGTACCTAAAATACTATTTTCCACACTCAGAATTTTGACGATTTTGGGCGCCGCGTATTTCTCACAAACGACTTATCAACGTAACTGCAAACGTCTCGCTGTTGTTATATTAATCCGACGATTAGAAGTATTCCATTAAATTTTCGAAATACACAAGCTTGTGATTCGACCCCGTCCATCTTTTGAATAAAAAGTGATATGTAGTTTGTTTATTCACGCCGTCAATAAAATTATGAGGCACAAATTATCGCTATGAACTGAAGATTAATGCAACCTTATCAATGCAAAACAGTCGTACATTGTTTCTTATGTAAAGTTTTATGTCTATTAGTGCAAAAGTTTATAAGTGTTGGGTACCAAATAGTCATACAAATACTTTTTTAAAATTTTGTCTATTAGGATGCAATTATATAGGAGATGGAATGAGCCATGTTACGAAAGCTAAAATACGTTATTATCAGTTTTAAAATATTCCGTTGTCTCCCAGCTTATATTTAAATTAGTATGTGTTTAGTACTTCGACTTTATTAAATTTGCATATAAACGTTCATCAGAACTATATTTGTTAAACAATTCCTCCCTTTATAACACGGATAATTATTAAGTGATAATTAGTAAATCCAAAAGTAATAACTACGCAAAACCAATGAATTTCACGGACAAATGGCCTACAGTCTAGTACAATTCAGTTAATAGTAAATGAATTAATTACTACTTGTTTTTTGACACTTTATATAATATTCCCTAAGTCTGATAACATGTATTACATAAATAGTCATATTTATCTAAAGAAAAGTTCGCTATGTTTCCATTCAAATAATTTTTAAAAACATCAAATTCATTCAAAACATTTGCATAAAAAATTTAAATCAAATTTTCAATTATCGCTGGAATTTTGAAACACTTTTTAAGTATATATGTAATAATTTTAATATGTTGACTTCACTTTTGGAGTATAAAGAATTTAGAGGATAGTTTAGTTTTACTAGTCAATTGGCAATCCACTTGCTTAGATTTTCAAACATAAAGTTGTCTTACGTGCGTCAGCAGTATTGGAAGATCAGCTATTTAACTTGTTGATAATTGCACTGAAACTTTTCACCTCGAAGTCGGAATAACGGATTGCTTATCGGAATTCGTAAATATTATGCCGGTTATTTGGTTTATTTTTGTACTTTTGATAAGATTGACTTTGTATTCTCTTTATTGCAAATATTTTGTTGTTAATTTAACCTTGGACATGGATTGTAATTGGAATAAATAACAATTTATTGACAAGAGTTTAATGTTTTTGATATATTTTGATGATTTCTGTTCACGATTTGAGAATCAGTTGGATAGTTCGCGGTTAATTCGTTATGTGTTATCAATACTATTTTGTTGGATATTTCACACAAAATCTAGCCTCTGATAATGGATTAATAAATTATATTAAATATTTATAAATTTTAACAAAATTGGGGAAATATCTTTTCTTGACCAAAATTACAATCAATTAAACAAGTGTATATCCTAAGTATTTTTTGTATTCCCGATTACTTAATATCAAAAACACAATTTTTACTGATAAAGTGCCATCTTATAACTCACTATTATATAATTCATTGGATAATTACTCTCGGATATTTACACGTACACGTGACAAAGCTTTCATATACTTTACAGAAAACTCCCCGAAAGTAGGCATAGTTTTAGAATTTTTTTCTAATATAAAAAATTATGACTAAAAAGCAAATTATCGAGAAAAATATAAGTATTTCGATAAAATAAACTTTATCCAACTTAAAAAGCATATTTTTATATTGAGGAATTACATTTTCCTCAGTTTTGCAAATTGTGTGAAGTGACATTTGTATGTGAAAAAATAATTATTTAATTATGTGCTCTGAACAATTACAATCAAAGATAGGAAAATTGCAAAACAAAATATTACAAATTTCAGCAAAGAAATGAGACGATTGGAACGAAGTCGAAATGGATTACTATTATTATAGATATTGAATATATTTGGCGTTAATTTTGTAGAAATTCATTATTCACAATTAAATGAAACTACGTGATGTAGTATTATTTCTACTATCTTTAATTTCTTTACCACGACCTACGTTTCGTTGTATTACAACATCTTCAGGTGGGATATTAGCAAAGATATCTTTGCTAATATCCCACCTGAAGATGTTGTCATGAAATGAAACTACGTGATGTAGTAGAAATAATACTACATCACGTAGTTTCATTTAATTGTGTATTATTATAGATATCGAAATAAACGTTCAAACCCTTTCTCTTTCTCTGTTATCAAACACTTTTTCACGTTAAATAATTAATTTTCAAACAATAGTAAAAATATTTTGACCACCACAGCACATAACAAGACCAGTAGGTCTTCGGAGGAGATATACTAATGGCAAAAATTAGTTATTTTAGTCATGATTTGCAACATATGGTAAGCTTAGTCACATTTTGAGCGCTTTGTTTCTGTGAGCAGAATGGAGTCATGTATAGCAACAAGACAAAGGTAATTAACGAAGGACATGATGGCGGCGTGCTGTGTACATATGTTAAGCAAATGTACTTTTATCTGCTTGCTATAAAAAAACGATTATAGAGAGAAACTGGACCTCTCTAAAGTGAGGGAGTTTATTAAACTTAATTTAAATGTTTTCATAAAATTTTCTGTACACATTTTGTAAACCTTAAAAATGTCAAGAAGCTCTAATGACGACAAATATGGTTTTAGTCTTCATTTTCAGTTTATTGATGTCCAATATTTTACAAAAATCTCCTCAAATTTTTCCATCAGTTTCTACTGGTAGTCTCACGTCTGTCCATCTGCCCATTGATCTACCGAGACTTCGGTTTCCGGTTTGGTATCTCCATTCTACCAGTCTCCGATTATATCGATCGTCTTCGCACCTCATCAGGTATCTAGTCTATTGCCATTTCAACCTGTAACTGTGTTTCTGATGTTAGTGATACCAGTTTTTTAGCTTATGACGTCGTTTCAGACTCGATCTCGTGGAAACACATGCATCTTAATCTCTCTTTGCGCGAGTTGCAGCTTCGTTATGATTAAGTTGGTGAGCGTCCATGTTTCGCATCCCTATGTAATTTTGTGCAGTGTACACTGGCTGTAAGTCGGTCTTCAGAAATATGGCCTATTGGATTTAAAAATGTACTTCTTCATGCCAAAGCTGGTCGTCCAAATTTAATCTTTCGCATTTTTGTCAAAAAATTTTGTCAAAAACAGAAAAACATCTGATCGGCCATGATTGTTATATTCAATCATGCAGCAATTCGGATAGAAAAAGAAATCTAAAAATCTAAAAATTTCATTCTTAAATTTAATACTGTGTTGATAGACATTGTTTTTTAAGTTTACGTTTTACTTTTTTCTATTCTTTAACAGTAGCTTTTTATTTATTACTGTAACGTCGAAATCGGAGAATCTTCAAAAATAACTTCTTTGTTTCAACAGAAATTGCCTTTTATAGAAGTACATTTTTTTTTGTTCAAATAATAACGAAATAAGTAATGTAAAAGTATAATAAAAGCTTTAAGTTAAAAAATGGCACACGGGTACTTGAACTTGAATACAAAAACATCAACAGGTAACCTCGCTAACCACTGCAGCCCTACAGTGATGTCAACAATGATATAACATTATGCTATCCAAACTGTTACACCAGATTTCCTTGTCAATATGTAAGAGGCACTGTTTATTGTGCCTACGTTTCTTTTCAACGTACAAAGCTTTGGCGAAAATTGGTAACCGAAACGTCTGACTGACCTTTCTTCAGTCCTTTTTTGAAACTTACTAGGTCACCATTATGCGTGATTTATCTCATAATTCGTCCTTATTCATCGAGATAATTAACTTCCCTCTCGTGCGGACCGTTTAAAATTATCCACCTGATAATGAAAGCAAAATTTTAAATGTACCGCTCGTGCCCTTTAATATTCGACATTTCACTAAGCCGTTGAAAAGTGAACAAAGAATTTTACCGTCCCGCGCAGAGCCATACATTTCTAATAACGGACAACGAGCTCTTTCTCCACAGCCGGCGGGCGGGGAGGCGAGAGCGAGACGAGCGATAATACACTGACACCGGTTACCGTGTAACAAACAGTACTATATTCGACGATGCTTAAATATCTTACGTCGTTTGTTGCTTGAATTAAGAGAACTCTTAATTTTTTAACAAAACGAAGAATTTGGATTTCAATGCTTTATATATATATATATATATATATATATATTGCCCTGGCGCAATTGCTTATAATGAGGATAACATATTAGAAAAATAAATTGCCAAACATTTTCCCAGAAAATAAATATATGAAACTAGTTATCCACCTGATTTTCAAAACGCTTCCCAAATGTTGTCTGCTGCTTTTAAAATATTTTACATGTATGAATATAAATAAAAACTCTGAGTAAGAGTACAGTGGCATGGAAAAGTTGCCATAAAGAACGACGAAAAGAAAAATTATTTTTGTATCAATCATAAATAAATAATAATATAATTGTTTTTAAGAATTATGCAAACGTTGTATACAATTTAAGTTAGGTTTAACGAGGTTTAAATACTACTGCAGTCTCACTATTTAGTCCGCACCAGTTAACGATATTTTGCTAATCCATCTTTATTTAATTTACTTTATTTTTATATATAGATAGAAAATTTAATTTTTTTTCATTTTACTCAGATTTTTCAGTCTTCTATAAAATTTACAAAATAGCTTTGATTTAGATGGATTACCTTTGTATCGATAAGTAATATGGCGTATACATATAATACAATAATGGGTAACTAAGTAGATGTTCAATTTTATTTTTCAGTATTATTTTACAAAAAAAATCACAACATTCACACAAAAAAAATGTCATTATCGACATGGACTGTGAGAGGAAAAAGGTAAATAAAGACTTGAGCAAAAAGGTGTATATATGTTTATGTGCGTCTAAAAACAAAACCATGGACACAATTGACCCGGTTGGAAACGAGAGTTACAATTTCTAACCATGACTTAAATCAATATACACCGTACTACTACCGTTCCTCCAGTCTCATTTCGGCAAATCCGTGAGTCACACATATTCTTCGAATTTAGGGCCAAAAGCTTCTTCTGAAAACTTATTGCCGCTTCATCAGTAATAAATTGAATTCAGCGTTACCAACATTAACAAAACACGTAAATGGTTTCAGCGAAAACGCGTTACTCTGGAAAGTGCGTTGATTTAATTAGATTCGCGATTTTACAGAAATGTAGGTCGGTGTCAAAGGCAAAAGCGCCGTGTGACGGAAAGAATGTAAAACAAAACCAAAAATGTATATTTTGTTTGTGTTGTTAATAATACTGAAACCGTAAGCATTAATCAACTTTAGTTATCAATACGATAGGTATTTTTGCATTGACCGAAATATTAATAAATACTTATTAAAATAATTCGGAAAAAAATTCATAGTAAGGATATGAACTAATATCAGAATTAGATGGTTTTTGAAAAACAGACAATTATTTCTAATATCTAGTGGTTATAATAAAATAATATAAATTACCCCTAATATATAATTCATAAAATTACAAGTTCTAAAATTTCGTAAGTTTTAAAAAGATTAAAAGGAAGTTAAAAATAGAGGCATTAATGATTTAAAATACTAATTATGAAAAGTGCATCTATTGTTTCTAGCGATAAATTGAAGAAAATTCTAGAAGTAAAAATTCCACACCATTCTAGCGTTTACTTAAGATAAAAACAGAATAAATTAAAGAAAGCTACCACATATATCGGCTTGTTTATTCTTTTATGGCTCTGTACGTATTATTCTTTTTTACAAGATTACATATATCTGATTTCCTTCTTCTGCGTTCTAGTTTCACTTCTTAATGGACAAAACTAGTAAAATCTATTAAATATATTAAACATAGATGCAACTTTGCAGTATAACAGTGTTATTTCCTCTTTACTCATTATGTTTTAAATTTCACAATTTCATGATGGAATTACGACCTAATCGATTAACTCATATTTTTATAACAATAAACTCCTAAAAAATAATTCATTCTTATACAAGATATAAAGTAACATTATGAGACATAAAAACGAATGAATTATGAAATATGCTTTATATGACGTTTAACAGACTTTGAAGAAAAATTAAATCTGACCGACATTACGAAATTTATTATTTAATAAGGAAACAATATTGTGCAAAAAATGAATAACCACACTCAATTATTCCGCGATGAAAAGTAAAAAAAAATCAAGAAATCCCTACTACGTACATCGACGCAGTAATGCAAGGTCGCAATGACGCCTGAGCAAATCGCACCCACGGCATACCGCAAAACACACAACAAACAATAGTCGAACTAAGCCGCTACTAGAACATCAAGCGGCAACCTTGAGTCAAAATATTGAGAAAATAAGGAGCCCCACACATAAGAACACATAATACTTAAATTTCTTACAATAATATTGCTCAATATCCTTGACCCAATTCCTTGCTTCAACAATTTCAATTTCCTCAATGATACATTAGTTAGCCGGCACTAGACCCGGTACAAACGCCACTCTCCGTACAGATGTTAGTACTTAATACTGTACTTATTTTGTACTTACTAAATCATTAAAAGGTATGTAGAATTATAAAAAGGTACAAGAACCATGTAGGTTAGTGCTCAGTCTACAATATTACCTTGACGATCGCGAGGTGATACGGGCAAAGGTTATTTTCAGTAGTAGCAATGTTTGAATAACCTATACTTTCGAAAGTCATTTTAATATGTTTATAGGCAAAATAGAGTACAACTGCTTATACAAAATGAACGAAATAATTAAAAATATCAGCCTTTTTTGATTCATTATTAGTCTTTTTAACATTCCATAAATCTGTCATTGTAAATTTGTCAGAGGTGAGTATTTAATAATGAGTATTTAATAAATAATGTACAAAAAAAACACGTGATTTAAATCTAAGACCGTGTAAGTGAAGTCGTCGTGTAAGTGGATTTTTGAACGGCCCATACGTTCTCCTCCCATCGGGGCGCAACCCTATTTTTACGTACCCAAAAAGGGGTTAATTCGCTAATGTACTCGATAGTTCTTTCACCTCTACAAGAACGACTAATAATACTTTAAAAGAGCATACGCAGACTAAATTCGCACCTTGTTTTATTATTAGTGTAATAATAAAATCAAATTTAAATAATGTACACTAGTTACTACTAAACTAGTAAAAAAATATATTTCGTTCAAAATTCTAATCGAGAAAATTTGTATATTTATAGTTAAAAATAAAAAATTAGTTATAAGTACACAAATTCTGTATGAAATTTAATTATAAATACACAAATTACTATTAAAATAGAAAAGAAAAACTATTAGAATCGATACAATGAAAATGTAATAACGTCGACACTACATAATGCATTTATGTACATAACGACGTATACACAGTACGGTAAGGTATGTAAATAGCGTTATTGAGCTTATCAAAGACACGTCACACGGCCGTAACTCGACGAAAAGGCGGACCCAATAAATAAATAAGTCGAGAGGCAGCAGATATCTTTTGTCATAATTACAAACGCCCGCGCCCGACCCGACCCGACTCGCGCGCTTATTGTCACTTCGAGAGCAGGACAAAGAGTCGCATCTCGCATACATTTCAAAAAGATCGTTGCAATTGTCAACAGCGCGTAATGACATGTATAAATCAGTCACATTTATTTTTCCTAAAATATGTAATACAGCGAGCGTTTTTCAAATTAATTAATGAATTGATACATCATTGCATAGTCATTGTATATTTTATGTATCGTCATTATCATGACTATAAATGTTCCAAGATGTATTTTATTAAATGCCTAACATTCTTGGACGTTTATTATCTAATTGAAACGTTGCGCGAAATTAAAGTACGATGAAACTTCAAATTTTTCCACTTTTACAATACAAAATTTATTTGTACATAGGCAATGTTCAGTTCTCATATCACTACGTGTAAATGCCCTTATTTCGGCCGCACGCGCCAAAAGTGAGTTTGGGTTCGTCGTCTTTTTATTTGTAAAATGAATTACTTTATCTCATATTGTGCCGCAGCTTGTGCGAAGTAATTTTATTTTATTACATAACTTACTTTCAATTTATGGAGTGTAAAATCATTGAAGCATTAATATTTTCCAACTTTCCTTTATTATGGGTAACTGAGCATTAGGATAATCGCTGTAATTTTTGTTTCTTCAATTAAATGCTTGCGAAGTTATTAAAATAATAAATTATTGCTTATATTAATAGAAATATTTGCATATTTCTATCACATAAAAAATTAACACTTTCATTAATCCAAGGGTCCATCTGAAATAATAAAAATATATCGAAACAAAAAGTGACGCACTTAAAATAATATACAAGTTGTATAATTGTACATCGAAAATTTGCACTTTCCATAAATTCGTATAAAAAAAATTTTGGTTAATAAAAAATATCTATAGCAATTAAATTAAACGACGTCAAAAAGTTAACGAGAACAATGGATTGAAAATATTATAAATGAAAAAAATGCACCACATGAAATAACTCCATAAAGAAATACTTACTTTTTCAATAGAGTTAAATATCCAAAAAACAATTCTTAATTAACAAAAACAATTTTAAATAACGAAGGGGCAAGTTGATTTAAATGTTTTCACAAAACTATAAAAGACAATGACAAAAATTAGACAATTAATACGCTGACATTACGCACGACCACACGCGACGAAGAACCGATGTCAACTGCTGACTGACCCGAACCTCTTCTCTTTCCAGAGCGTACAAGACGAAAGAGAAGCATATAGGTTTGCACGAATATCACGTAGCTCATTATCTGTCTCGCTCAATCTCTAGGCGAATGAACGGGATAAGAGTGTTATGGGGGAATGTATTTGCAATATTTATGTCGGTACTTGGTGGTTATATTTTTTGAGCATATTATTATCGTCATTTGATAAGGATTTACAGAACAAATTTCATTTTGTAATGCCCGCCCTAAACTTCAGAGGCTCCTTACGGAATCATCGATACACTTGTCTAATTGTTTCATAACAAAGATTGAGTGGACCCATTATACTTTAATGATGACATCATCGTTCGTGTATCTATATCATCATTTTGTAGAATCATTCTGCACTCTTGATAATTATTGTCGAATATTTTGGCGTATAAGTAATTAGTAAAATAGTAGACTTTGAGCTTTTATTTTCGTTTCCAACTTTAACATATGCGCTACAAAGGACGCTTTCTAAAATGTGGGTATAGGTATTAATTTCCAAGCTTTGGAATACATTTACAATAAATTACTGAACGTTTGTGTGTTCATGTTCTTATAAGGCCATTTCGCTAAACGGTTGATTCGACGTGATTGATTTGTTTAATTTGGAGTGTCCGTTAAGTTTTTTTAAATTTAGAATTTATTTTTAAAGTATAATATTCCGTTTGGCCAGTTCTTTCTTCGTATTTTTTTAATTGGTGTAAATTCCATTAGTTTTAATTTATGCAATGATTGCTTTAGTAAATGAATATCTTATTTTTGTGGAAAGTAGTATATACAAATAGGTACATTTATTTAATTTTGATTACAGTTGTGATTTGAATATATTTTAAGACATTATAAATAGCTTTAGCTTTGAAATGTTATATTGGGAAAATTTTGTTATATTGGTGTAAAAGGAAATAAGTAAAGAATAAATTGCTCCTTTTCGGAAAAAATGGCTTTTGCATTTATCAACAAAAAACAATTGTTTCATTCGTATTTTTTCATATTTTGTTATCGATAATATATTATTGATGACTTATCATACTGAGATAATTTTTGAAAAAAAGCTTTTAAAGTGACATTTAACATCGTTTTACGTTTGGAAGGAAAAGAAAACAAATTCAGTAGAGCGCATTATATAAGGGGCGGATATTGAAAAATGTAATTACTTTCGCTATAAGCACGGCATTTCATCAAATTTAAACGAGTAACTCTAGGAATATGCGTTTCACGCGGCTTTCGTCTACGACGTCACTCATACTTTTTATGTCCTTTTAATGGAAATATTATTCTAATATCTATTTTAACGAGTGTTTATTTGTGTTTTAAAATTTTTATTTTTACTACAATGACATTTTTTTCCGAATAGGACATTATTTTAATTACTTTCTATTTTTATTGTTCCGTACCTCAAAGGAAGTAGAATTTTTAAAGATTTGAAATCGCCATCTGTCATTATTTTTAAAAGGAGTAAGCAATTGGAATATGGAACGGTAACGACTCACATATGTATTGATAGCAAGAATCTAAAAAAAATTCTAAATTAAGAAAAAAAATATAAATAAATCAGATTTCCATCATTGATCAATTTTGACATATTTTTTTTTGTTTTCGTCGTGTGGTATATTAAATTTAAATGACTTGTTATAAAGATAAAAAATTAATTTGTTTGAGAATTTTTTGTAAAAGAATTCCAGTGATATCGCTGAGTGTATTCCCCAAAAACATGTTCCCAAAATCGTCTCCGAAACTGCTAAAGCTAAAGTTATTAAAAGAAAACAGGACACGAGGAATAAAAATATTAACATTTGTAAATAATTTATTTAAAATACTATGCATCTTTAAACGTTGTAACTTTTATAATTACCTAAATGTGTACGAAACCATTGTAGTGCTAGTTCTTCTTGTACTCAACAGGTTTTCATTACTTTTACTTTGGATAACGTTTTGAAAATGTATGTAAATAGAAATGATAAGATTGTCGTTTATGACATTTCAGTGCACGTTGTATTTTTAGTACTAAAGTTTTTTAGAAGCGTCTGTTTTTAGTAGTCGGCGTTAATCGTATTTGATAAAGTGAATGAAATAATTGATTTCTACTTCAACATATAAAATGTTGCAATAAAAAACCCGTAATTTGGTTCGCGAAGAAGTTTTGACGATTGGCAATTGTCCGTGTATAAAATATATTAAAAAAATCATTACCATTCAAATAGTATTTCTCGCGTTACAAAAAAAATCAAGCAACAAAAAAATACGAAAAACAAATTTAAAAAGCGTAAACAAAAAGAAAAATCTTTTTCCAACATGCAAGTCTTCAATTTGGTGTGTTTGAAAATAACTGAAAGAACACCCGAAGAAGATTATTATTTTATTTTATAAGGAATGTTGTTTATTTTATTTTTCAACGAATGAACGCACTCTTCGGTGTTCCACGTTTGAACAATATGATAAAATAGACTAAAGAACAGTCAACGTATGGCCACACACAATAAATGGATTCTATAGTTGTCTATATCTCATGCAATTATAGATGCAAATTAATCGAAATAATTTTAATTAGAAGTTTTATTCACATGCTAGTAGATACTAGAATTATTCCAAATGTTTAAAATGTATGGATGCAAAATTTTTGGGGTGCCCTTCAACCCTTGCATACGTCGAAATTACATTGAAGCTTACTATTTTGGCTTTATATATTTAACATTTCGCTTTCAAAGAAGTATTAAAAATTAAGGATAGTAAATGGGATCTCAATCCAATTTAGAAAGACTTGTCCCGTCACACCCTAGATTTGAGCGAAAAACGATTTTTTTTGTCCTATTTTACATGCACGCAAAGGTACGCTAAATTTATTTTGCCTACATCGATAATTTCATGTACTCAAGTCCCAAACTGTAGAGATTATGAGGACCTATGAAACTGTAAGGGTATTTTTTTCATTTTATTATTATTTTTTAAAAATGAACATTAAAAGTTTAATATTGCTGTTCAAAATATATCAGGAGCGTTATGCCTAAATATAGTTAAATACTTTGTACGTGTAGAAAACTGCAAGAACGGAATATGTTGTGTATCCGCTTGTTATAGCGCGCTGTCTATAGTGGTGACAACACCAACCTATAAATCGGGAAGATGAATGGAAAAAACACGTTGAAATTATTTAATGTCACAATTTAATTTTACTCATAAATATAACAAGAAATTATAGGAATTCGTTTATATAAAATAGTGTTCTATATTATATTTCTCGACTATTAGGTAGGCACTAACTCTATAGACAGTACGCCCGTTGGCCCCACTACTATTAGCGTCTCAGACATAGGAGGCTTGGAGTTATTTTTGTGCAGATGAAAATTGGCAAACGATATAAATAACTATGTTTAGTTCGACACCTGCAATTATGCTGTAATGACAATGGTAATAGGGAGGTGATGGGTAACTTGGTTGCGGTTTAAGTTCCAACGGTTTATAAATAAATTCAAAATATGTCAAGTTCTAGTAGAACATAACGAGGATTCTATACAAATTTGGGCACTTAGAAACATTTAAGGGTACATACTCGTAGTAAAAAGTTATAGTTTATCTACAACTATAATTTTTGAAATTATTTTCATTTTGAAATCATATAGTTTTCCTGCAGCCTTTGTGTAGGTTTCTAAAAATCCAATTTTTTCATAATTTCAAGTTGAACAGTTGCGGACATAAGCGCAGAGAATACATATTTTTTTCAGTATATCTCTGAAGATATAGTATTTGTAAGTTCTAAACTATTAAGAAAAAAATTATCTAAAAAAATTTCTAGCAATTAATTTGCTACCTCCTCCGCCTATAATTTCTATAAAATATTTTTGAGTATTAATTATTGAGATATATGAAGGTTAATTTGTTATAATACTATGCCAAATGTCAAGTTTCTTCATCAAGCTACTTCTGAGATAAATGGCTGTGACCGACAGACAGATAGACAAACGCATGTGAGTTTGTAAGTGCTTGCTAAGAATAGCAGTAGAAACATGCACTTAAGCGTGTAAAGCACTGTTAAACTAGTACAAACATGAAGAACTTCGGAATAGAAAAGTAAAATTCAGTACAACAACTGCAAACATTCGTCGCAATCGCTAAATGCTAGCCTTCCAGGCAAAGGAGTGCCAAAATCAGAAAATCAGGCTGCGAAAACCCGTAATGATGATCTAATGGATGTTACCCGTATTGAAGTAAGATACCATTTGACGTCGCAGTTACGGCGGATGCCTAAAAAGTTTGAGGCAAAAATTTGTTATGAAACGAACTGACACTGGTCAATTGCCATTTTCAGCACCATTACAATATCACATAAGGTCAAATCAATCATCCGCATAAAGTATGGACATGTTTAACAAGCTGAATGTTACTTTTTATGTTTGTTTAAGTCTATCATTGAAACTATTAAATTGATTTGGATCAAGTATTCAACAAATATTATAAAAATTGGTTTAAAAATTTCTAAGATATATTTTATAAGAATGATCACATTTTATTGAGAATGAGCCAAATGGGGGTAATGTTCTTAATGTCATTTATTACATGGAAAATGCTCTATTGTGTACATGCACAGGGTTCCAGACAGCTAGATTACATGTTTGGTGATAATAATGAATTAGTTTTATTTTTATATCGGTGCAAAAATTCCTTAAAAGCTTTTTCATTAACCTACATTTTTTGTTTTCAAAAATTGCTTCCTGTGCTATGAATTCACATATTGGTTTTATATCCCATCTGGGAAAATAATTGAAAACACAAAATTAATTTATTTGTTTGATGTAATTTTTCGTGATTGAAACAAAAGTATGTGAGGTAACTCAAAAAGTGTTTACATCGGATTGAGGGAATTTAAAGTAGGGAGTCATAGAAAATTAAACGAGCAATCCTTTTTGGAAAATATACTTTTTGCCTTTTAATTACCACAAAATGAGAAATATATATGGTTTATCACTAGTCGTTGTATAAAAGTTAATAATAATAAAAGTTAAATTAATCGCATCTTACCCCTTTTAGTTGTAACTCTATTTTAAAAGAGCTCGAAAGCCATCCGCCAATTAGCTTTTATTTCTATGCTTCTTGGGCAGATTAAATTAAACGCGCGTATTTAAATACAACCAATTGAAAGTTTGAATTGAAAGAGATAAGTGTTGAAGCAATAAGTAGACGATTCTAGATATTTGGAATATTCTATTTGTTACGTACTCGTTGCCTACTTACACAGATAACGTATACAAAGATAATTTAGTTTTAACTTGCGTTTCATAAGTAAATAGAAGTCGGAAGGACTCTCATTCTACACAGTTGAAAAGTATAGGTAAAAATAGATAGTATCCGTTTTCAAAAGCCATATGGCCTCATGTACTCGCATGTCATTGGCCGCACGCTCTCTTACTCGAGTGCAACGATACGGTGAAAGGTGTTGCGAAAGAAACAGTTTCGATTTCGACCAAAATCGAATATTCGATTCTTACCCATCGGTTTTGGTACTTCGATTTACAAAAGGCAATAAACATAAGGTAGATTTATTACCATACAAAATTTATACTAGTTTATCTCAAAATAGCACGATGAAATACACAGCATTACTTACAGCAAATTTAAAGTGTTGCGAAATAAATAGAAACCTAAGCAGTTGAATAATTAATAAACCTGTTATATTTTAATTTCGATATGTTTTATTATGTATTATACGTGCTGTTTATGTATATCAGCATGCGTGATTCATGTAGGGGGTTTTCTACCGTTTCTTATATTAAATAACAAATTGGGCATTTGTCGAGCCCTAAATTACGTTCGTCTGAAATTTAAAACTAAAAATTAATAAATTGATTTTAGATTCAGAGAAAAATATTTCTTTTTGTGCTTGTTTTAAAAATATATAAAATAAAAGTACATGAATAAAAATTATACAAAAATACTATCTTTATTTCTGAAAAATGATATGAAAAGAAAAAGAAAAATGATCTGTAGAGACATGCCAAGTTAGGACAAAAGGCGACATCGTTTTAACTATCATAATTAAGAAACATATTTAAAATGGTATGAAATCAACATTTACGGCGGAAAATATTGATTTCATAAAATTTTCTGACAAATTTAAAAATTTGGACATTTTTCTGACAAATTTAAAAATTTCTATCTGTTATCCGTCAGTCGGTGAGTCTAAGTCACATTTAATCGATTTAATCTAGCTACCTATCATTTTAACACCTCTCAGCGAGGAAGTCTTTACGTAACGATGCTATACCCTTCATGAATCTTTGCTTCCGTGAGACGCCGAATGATATTATTCACATTAGTAGGAATAGAATTATAACACTAATTTATAGATTTTTTGAAGATAGAGCAGTTAAATAACATTAAAATAAAAAAAAATCGTTGATTCGAACTTGTACACACGTCGTACGCGCTATAGGTGTGAAGAAACCTCAATATCTCAATTTAATCCCTATCAATTGACGTCAAAAAAAAATAAAAGGCGCATAATGCTCCACTATCACACATAATAAATACAATTTTGTCCCCTTCTACTTGTTTGCATACATTTTTATAATTTATTTATTTATTTGTTATTATTTTTATGGGAAAATGTAGCGGTCAGAATTAATTTCTATGTGTTTTTTCAATTAATTTGCTGCACATATTTTTACATGTGGGAAACCAGTTTAGTAGGAGTAGGATTGCCATCCATGCCCTTTCCCCGGACACAGTCTTGTTTTACAGCCCTATAAAGCACAAAGGCAGTTTAGGGGCATTTTTTTAAATGTGTCCAGTGTTTTACAGAAAGTGCTTTTCTATTATGAAGACATTATTTTAAGCCATGTACCGATGAAAAATGAACAAAACGATTTAAGTTGGCAATTATAAAACTGACAGAGGTTTTAAAACCAGAAATATTAAAACGTATATCTAGTTGTAACGTTGTAAAAATATATTAAGGCACGTGTTCAATCAAAGTTGATTTTTATCGTTGTTTTTATTTTTAAAGTTAATAAGTTAAAATTTGGGAAATTTGTTAATACTTTACATTAATATCTATTTTATCCAAAAAATTATATTTCTCCAATAACTAAACATTTACATTATGTGTTTTCCGTTTTCAAAAACCAATTTAAACTTACCTCAAAAACGTTCAAGACTTTATGGCGTCTTGAATGATGTCACGCCGTGAAAAACAAATCAAAACGATCGATCGTAGTGCCTCATTTTAAAAGCACAACTATTAAAACGTCAAAGAAATTATTTATATACATTCCAAACAATGAATAAAAACGGAAAAAATAGCCGAAACTTGCAAAGAGCTCGTAGTTTATCTACAAATCCAAGAATGTACTCATATTTTTGTGAAGATCATTTTGATGTAAATATTTATTTGCTGTTTAAGTACAAATTCAAAACACTGTGTTTTCACTACAGAATCATTATTATTCATTTGTGTTTCCTATAGAGATACAATAAAGCATCGAAGTGTTGAGCTAATACAGTTGATTACAAACGAACAAATTAATATGATTCACACACAGTCTATTTCTAAATGTAAAGCAATATTGATGAATCTTGCAGTCACTATTTTCACAAGTTTATTGATAAAATAATAATGTATAAGTTGAGGTAAGTTGTTTTGGTTTCATATTTATACTTTGCAAATCTAACCTCAAAGCTAGTATCAATTATCTAACAATATATGTGTAAAAACAAACGGTTACTGACTACGAAACTGTAATAATACTATTTCAGTTTATAATACATATTTTACATGTGTATACTTACATTGAAATTTTAACATTCTGAAATTCTAATTAAAAGAAGTCACTGTTTGACTTGAAATATCTACTAAGCGTCAATTTTGGGCAAATTACTATTGTTTGCTTTGCTAAAACCTGATTTCATTGCGAATTATATTTGTCTTTTAAGGTGTAATTGAGAACAATTGTGTCAACTTGACAAAAATTGTTAAAAACGAAAAATTAATAAAATAACGTGTTATGGGTGCGAAAATGTCAACAACAACAATTGTGTTTTGTTGGGCGTAACTTAACATTTTCTGATTGGTGTTCACTGTCACGTAATTGAATTTGTAATTTTGCCGAATTTATTTCCTAAGAAAAATAATAATCTCAACCTTTAATAATAAATAATTTTGTTTTTAGGGTATCTCCGTATCATGATTAATAATTAGAAACTACAATCCATCCGATTTATTCTTAGTGGAAACTAGCCTATTTACCTGTTGATTAAGTATCATATTTTGTGGTATTTAAAGATGTAGATTGGATTTAACTTTCTTTTTTATTGTTTACGTAATAGATATAACATTATGTTTATTTTATATATGATAATAAATAAAATTTTTTTTGTTTATGATAAGTAAGATAAATATACTTGATTAAGGTGAATTAATGTTGATTAATTTTATATGAATAATATAAACTAGCGTGACCCGTGCGAAGTCTTCGCATTATTTATTCCATTATGAAGCTCAGATGACAGATCAAACAAATATTTTACTAAAATTGACATATAGAGGCGCAAGTATCAAAAGCATTGAGCTAAAGCGCCACTTTATTTATACGTGAGTGGATTTGAAATTAAACAAAAATTTTACCGACCGTCAATCATATTGACGTTGAGCCGTTAGATGGCAGCATTGCTGTTTTGTGTATATAATTTTAATAATTAATTAATTTGCAAAAACAATAGCAATAATAAATTTTTTAGTTGTGGATGCCGGTAGAGCAAGCAATTATCTATAAAATGATATATAATTTATGTGGATTAGTTGTGAGGTTTTTTCTAAAAAGGGAGAGTAACATCTTAACCTTAGCGTATTAATATGTGATGATGATGATGATATGATGATGATGATGATGATGATGATGATTAATGATTAATATATATGATGATGATGATGATGATTAACCTGCACCGTCTAAATTTAATTTTTAAGCTTTTATTTTATAATATAATAATGTGTCCGGGGTTACTAACAATATGTCCTGGGTTGTTAGCGCAATATTTCTAGTTTTCTAAAAGTTACTACGGTAACCCTAAGTGCGAGGTAGGAGGCTAGCTCAATTATTTGGAGTCCACAGGAGATAAAATACGTTCCTTCGTTATTTGTACATGAGGCGGTACGATATATTTTCCTCTTTTATTTCCCATTGTTTTTTCTACTAGGGACGTGCCTACATGTCCAGTTTAATTCTTTGCAGCTCAAAGGAGATAGTTTATTTTCGGTTGTTAAATGAAAATATTTTGTGCCCTTTATTGTTAAGAAATTTCTCGTTCCCTCTGTGTAGTGATAATATTTTGTGATAGCTATTAGAGCCTAATTATGTCGGAATATCCGGATTCGGTCGGAATGTCGGATTTGCATTTAGAGCCTGATTATGTCGGAAAATGCGGATTCGTTTGGAATGTCGGTTTTGCATTTAGAGCCTAATTATGTCGGAATATCCGGATTCGGTCGGAATGTCGGATTTGCATTTAGAGCCTGATTATGTCGGAAAATGCGGATTCGGTCGAAATGCGGATATGCATTTAGAGCCTAATTATGTCGGAATATCCCATGGTATGCAACTTTTCATCCACTTCATAGCTATTTTACCAAAGTATGCTTTGTTTATGATGATGTGGTTGTATATTGCAGAATCCTAGAATTTATCCACGACTGGGATATTGAATGAAAAAATAAAGTGTATATCCCAATCTTTGTTAGCCAATTCTTTTATTTTATTTTGTCCTGATAATGCTTAAGAAAGTTATGCTTTGAAATATTCTACTCCTGATCAATTCTTATCTTTCTCGGTTTTCCCCTTATAAACGCGAAAAGGATTAGTTTTACTTGAAGTGGACCCTTTTCGCATTACACCAGTCTAAATCGGTTTAGGTATCATCATGTTGGTACCTCAACCGTATATAGTTGGGGACTCTTTTTAATAATTTTTAGGTAACATATGAAAATATAATTCAAAGATAATCATCTTTAAAGAAAAAGTAATAATAATTTTGGATTCAGGATAAGTTATTTGAGACATTGTTTCATTTAAAACTTTTGAAGATATTCTCCTTAATAATCTTGTTCCTATTTTTGGCATTGAAAATTTAAACACAATACGCAATATACAACACATAATTTAAGGTAACAAAATAATAATACACTTTACGGACACACGTTTACGTTTAAAATATCAATACTATTGCAATGAAAACTTTCTTTGATTACGGCATTATATTAAATTAAAAATTACATGTAACACTTTAAAACTTGTTCCCCAAAATAATTATTTTTCTATATGAATTGACAACATTTGAAGTACTTGAGCATAGATACAAGCTTCGAACTTATGATTCACCGAGTTCCCGATTTGTTCCGGTGTGCCATTCTGTAAATAATACCCTATTACCTAGGCGGTAACACATTCCTACCATTTTCGAAATACGTCGCGGCTGAGTTTCATCGCCTCGTTCACCATTTTTTATCTCCTTCTTTTGTGTGAGACTTTGAATGACGCGTCTGTATTATGCTTGTTCCCATCGAGCAATGTATTTCATCGTCTTGTACATATGTACGTATAAATATTAACTTTGCCGGCGGCTTCGCTCATTTGGGGTAGACACTTTGTTCAAATTTGTATTTTTATTTTAAGTATGTATCGCAATTAATTTATGAGACACTAAATTAACAATAAATAATACTGTAGTTTCTATTTCGTCTAGTATTGTAAATACATTTTCTAAATAACTTCTCAATATTAAAGCCCAATTACTCGGATTTCTCTTTCGTGATAGACATACTACACATTATTTAAAATGTTAAGTATATAACCAAGGAAGATTTATTGAAATATCTTACGGTAGTTTTTTGTGGGAACGAACAAAAACACAAGTAATCAAATATTTATTTGCGATTGTATTATCAAAATCATTTGCGCTAAACGAGATGTTTCATGAGCATCTAACGAGCAATGAAATTGTTATTAAATTCCACGCTGTACTTTATAAAGAATTTGCATTTAAAAACTATGTTCTGACAATTTATTGTCCTTCTTGCGAGTTTTGTTATCCTTTTCGAAGTCCTTGTTTAGTCATTATTTCCCATAACAATAATAATACTTATTGTTATTATCATGTTATATCTTTTCCCAGGCCGGCTGTGCGCGTGCGTGCCTGCGTGCGCGCGTGCGTGTCCGCGCGCGCTTGTACGTGCGTGCGTGCGTTTGTGCGTGCGTGCGTGTGTGCGTGCGTGCGTGTATGCATGCGTGGGTGCATCTGTTTTGTGACGTTATGATTGTCAATGTAGCTGTTATCATTGTTTTATTTGTACTTTGTGCATTATTTACATATAAAATTGTATTATTCGGTCATTAAATGTATGTTGCTAACTTTTTTATTTTCTGAATGAATTAATTATCTTATCGTATTTTAGGTGGAAATAAAATGTTGTCTCGAAAATGTGCTGTATTATTAAAACTAAAGCAATGTCTAACTTTTCAAATATCCAACTTTAATGATAACCTTATTACATAATTATTTTAGTTACAAACATTTTCGCTATCTCGATCTAATTGCATATGACCAAGATATAATCAAGATAGTCCAAATTACCTGGACGGAGGATTCAAAAACCTATTGAAATGATTCGGGTTATGGTAAAAAATGCTCATTCACAGCACAATTAAAAAAAATACCTGGCGAAGTATATGCCCGAGAGTACGTTCAGGTGGGTTCCGTAGACTAGGTATTTTTACTTTCTTTGAGTTCTTAACCACGACCTAGATTTCGTTGCACTACAACATCTTTGCTAATAGCCCACCTAAGGATGTAATATAACGAAAACTAGGTCGTGGAAAAAACTCAAAGAAAGTAAAAATAATATTACATCACGTAGTTTCATGTAATTGTGACTTTAAAGCATAATATTTCACAACATTAAGATTGAAAAAAGGTAAGTGGAATCCTTATCTTTAAATAAATCTTTGATAAATACGTGAGCTCTCTAGTGTTATGTGAACAATGTTCATCTCCCTTGGTACCTTAAAAAAATCCTGCCAAAGATAGAACTTAAAAAGAACAAAGACCTATATTTCTTAATTGTAAGTTTTTATTTTTAATTGTAAGTTATTTTAACATCTCTATTAAAAAATATAGTTTTTAAATTATACTTACGGATATTTACAAAATGATATTTATAAATTTATGTTTTATAAAAGATCTCGTGATAATATTTGAACATTAATAACTTTGTGTTTTTCAATTTGAATAGTATTAGAGATTTAAAAAAATAATAAGAATAATATAAAATTTACATAGAGAGAATTCGGCTATGGAAAGCCATAACTAAATCATTTATCCTAGAAATAAGTTTAAAATAATTCAGGTTGTGATAAAAAAAATGGTAAAAAAGTTGAAATATTATAATTTTTCTTCAATCTAAATGTTTTTAACTTAAGATATATGAAAACTCAGTTTATGACTAGTAACTATTTAGAATGTTTTACTGGAAATTTACGCCTTACCCTTCGACATCTCCATCTCTCAAAATTTGAAATCAGGTCTAGAATATTTATATTATATATTACGATATTACAAGTACAGTATAAGACAATTAATAAAAAATGTAGTTATGTCAAGTTTAACATTCTTAAAGGTTCGATTCGTCGCTAAATGATACTCAGTCCTCTAACTTCATTGGCAGCAAGTCGAGAATGGATTTTAGCTCGTAGACTTTAGTCAATTTGGCATCGTAGCTAAAAGCGGAGAATGAACTTGGTCGTTCGTCGCTGGAAATTTTATTCATTCTCGTCCACGTCGAAGATGGATGCGAGGCGGCTCTTTAACCGCACGTCACATCGGACAGCAGGTACGCTGCGAGATCAGCTGTTCCGCGGTTCGGCGCTCTACTTTGCTCGCACTTTCACTGCGTTTCTTTCGTCTTCCACGGCATCCGTGCCGCAGCAAAGTCCATTCCGCTTGTCGACATAACAGTCGTAGACTGATGAATGGACATAGGGATTTTTTACGGAAGCAGACAAATGGATGGACTTTAGGGAACTTTATTCGTAAGTAGATAGATAGATGAACTTAGATATTGAAAGTCTAAGAAGAATAATTACAAAGGCGTGTCAGTATTTTTTAGGTTTCTATTACGTAATTTTACTTATTTAAATATGTAATTAATTTTTTTTTCCATTTCAGTTTGAAATTAAATTACCAATTTTTTTTCTGTCAGAAATATGTGGTAGGTATTAGAATTTAAAATAATATAAAAGATTTTTTTTAGTTTTAAAAGGAGGTGAAAGAATCCTCAAAAGACATCCAAGATAGATAAACGGGTAATGTGGGATATTTACCTACTAAAAACACCACCTTAATCATGACCAGCCTAAAGTAGACCGGTTAGCGACTTAATTTGATTTTTATTATTATCACATGAGTGGAAAACTTACCGTGGTACAGGTCTCTTAGTGGATTCTAGATCATCAGTTCATGAGGTATAGTTCTCTTGAGACGTCATATATTTTCCACGTTGAGAACCGCTATCTCAGGGTTTTCGTAATTCTGGAACTGTGGGTCGTTGTGTCAAACGTACCGTCGGGCATTCATAATTCTTTTATTTTGGGTAATTTGTATTTCATGAATGTTTGTTTCCTAAAATTTAATTAATGTAAGTCCAGATTACTTTTAATAATTTTTTAAAATACACAGAATTAATTTTATATGTATACGAACATTAAATAAATAGACCCGAATTCGTTAATAAAAAATAGTATATAATCACTCTAATTAATTTCCCACCAAATTATATTTAAAATTATGCTCTTAGAGCAAATTTTAAATATGTAGCTCTAAATATTTATAATTTTTATTATGTATAATTCAATAAAAATAAAATCTTAATAACTTATGAATTCGTGTCTATGTTAAGAGCTATTAGGTAATTTTTCTGAACGTATTGCTTAGTATGGAAGATGTCGTCCTATTAGGTTACGATTCGAACATATCATTTATTGGCACTTGAATGACTTTTTGCTATAGCCTTGTGGAGCTAAGTCGTGTTTTGAAAATATTATGAGATTGAGTTGGTTTCAGCAAGATTCGGTTGTAAAGTCTGCGTTTAGCGTCTTTTACGACAGTAATTAAAGGAAACTTTCGATGGAAAATCGAAGTTTTCTCTCGCTTCAGCCGAAATTCAATCTTGTGAAATTATCTTAATAATTGTTTAACGACTACGATAGGATCGCAGTTGTTTTCAAACTTCAAGAGTATTTATTGTGCTATAGGATCAAAATATATCAAAAACATTTCATTTAGTTTCATACTCATATTAACTTTTAAGATGTTTTAAGAAAAATACCCTACAATTCAAAATTTCATTTTGAATTGTTTTTATAAATATTGAATCTTTCTTTTCTGCTGAATTTATGAGAGCATCGTACACATATGGAATACCTGGAGGTAATGCAATTCTAAGAGTTATTGCGTAAAGATTATATATTATCTAAATTTTATTACTTTTTGCGATTGACGTCTCATTATAAGGTAAAATTTAGACTACAATTTAATTAAAAATTTCTGGAAAACATGCCAGTTTTTATTTATTTATCTATTCCTTAAATATAACTTAATGTTACTGAAGCAATCTCTTACAGCTAATCGCATTTCGATAAGTGAGAAATATAAGCGCAGTGGTAGATTGTAATAATTGATACGGTTAATGACAAATAAAAAAAACGTTATGTTAATAAAAAGAAGAAAAATAACGGTTACTTTTTTTTTGTACAAACAAAGGTATAAACAAAATAAATATGGAATTAAATAAAATAATACAAGGATAGGGAGGTAATGAAGGATATATAGACACTGAGGGTGCACTTTATTTAGTTACATTCAGCTTATTCCATTGTTTAATAGCGTGTGACTCTGTAGAATGTAGTTCTGTACTGGTTAGGAGAGTCTTCTTCGTAGAATATAGTTCTGTGCTGATTAGGAAAGTTGTGCTGATTTTCTTATATTTATAACATAGTTCGAGATTATGACGTAAAAGGCGTTAAAAGATAACAGATAGGAGAAATGAGATAATTATTAAGGATGGTATATAAAAAAATGTAGCTTCAGCCATTCGCTAATCTAAAATTATTTTAGTTGTGACCTATACTTAAAAATATGGTTGTGTTTTTTAGACCGCATACATAGATATAGAAACCGTTCTAATTTATTGAAAAATTGATGGTTAAATTTCCAAAATACGCGTCACCCATAGTCTAGGACAGGCGGAACTGAAATTTGACAAATATGTACTTCGGATTGCAGCGCGAGTAATTTACGAAGCTTTTTAAGACGTTTATTCTCGGAAAAATTTTACTGCTAACGTCATAGTCATGACTGTGCCTTGTGAGGTATTGATCGATCAGTAGGCCAAGATTAAAAAGATTAAACCCAGTATTAGAGTCATTCTTTCGACAGCTGTTTCTATATTTACAATTACAAGAACATTACTATTATTTTCGTCTGTAATAAACTATGAAAAAAGGTACTAGTGACAGGCCATCCCGATAGTCGATAATCAATTAAACTGTTTGCGAGCTTTCTGCTTCATGAAGTTTTAATAAATTTTGATTTATCTAATTTCGAGAGCCCTTTGATGTTTAAACGTTAAATCTGTATTACGTATTATTCGAACGATAATTAAGGTTACAGAAGAAATTTGAATACTTGAAAGTATCCATATTTCTTTTACAGTACTTAATATTCTTATATAAGCTTATTTCACGTAATAAAATGGTGATAAGGTATTATTTTATAGTTTGCAGCCATGTTGAGAAAAAATAAATAAGTCAGGAAGTGAAACCAAAATAGGATAAATCCAGAAGTATAACAAACAAGTACATAAATACATAAAAAGTAATGTCATTTGATAAATTACTTTAAACTATTGATAAAATAGCATTTGCCCGTGGCTTCTTTACAAGCTGATCTGGAGACACGAGAGAAACAGATTTATTTATGGATGGATACACGTTGCATAAATATTTTTTTATGGATACACGTCGCATAGTCCAGTTTAAATTTTTAGTATTTGTTAGAAAACAACGAATGCTATTTCTCGGGTTAAATATACACGTTTCTGGCTATTAGTATTTCACGCTAACAAATCCACAGATAGCCTATATGTTGCTACCTTATGCTGAGTATTATTACATTATGCCATTATTAATAGTATATATAGTACTTCGCCACACGAAATATATGCATGCCGCGACTTGTTGCTAGGCCAGAGAATTGTTAAATACTAGAAGTAATACTAACTTTCAAATGTTAATAAAGATAGATATAATATTTTAGATAGGTATAATATACTAGCTGTGTCTATGACTTCGTTCGCGTGTAATTAGGAAAAAAATTGTTGCTATTTTCCCTTAAATATTGCTCCTAGATATATGGAATTATCATACCAAATTTCATCAAAATGTGTACAGTAGATTTTGCGTTGTACCCGCACGAATTAACATATAGACAGACAGACAAAAATTGTAAAAAAGTTTTTCTAGGTTCTATTATTATCCTATAATCTAAATCAACAACTTTTTTCAAAATATTTGCAATTATATAGAATTCACTCGGTTTCAATTTTATTATAGGCATAGATTTTCACATGAAAAAATATCTATTCTCTAATTCATTATAATTATGTCTATAAATGAATTAATTAATAAAATAAATAAACAAAGGATACCGGTAAAACTCAATACAGTGTTGAGAACACATGTTACAAGAATAAAAATAACATTTAATAGAGAAAGTAGAAAAAATAAATCGCTTAAAAGTTTTGTTTACAACGTCAATCAGAAAAATAAGATTTTTTTAAAGTCAGGTTATTTTTAATATTTGTAAAGGTGATTTCTATTGAAATCTTTGAGCCAGCAAGATAAAACAAAGTGCAGTTTCTGTCTCGTTGCATCATTCACACACAGATGTAACAGACTAATCCAGTGAAACTTGTAGGTTCGATAAATTATCGATAAAAACCGCATACGACTTAAAGAGAACGATAAAGATATTCGTTTTCACAATATAGAACATGTTGATATTAAACAGTTTATATTTAATTAACTTAGGCAATGACTACATATTGAAAAAGAGCAATCAGTATTGATAATTTTTTAAATTATTTCTAGAATATTATTATTTCTAAAATATAAGAGATTTTAAAAATAAAACTGCGCGTTAATGAAAATAGTTTTTTTTGTTTTATATTATGGTTGTACACACAATTTTTAATTTTTTAATTTTTCCTGATTGTCAATCGCTGAATGTTTGCTTTTTTATATCCTGGAAAATACCAGCTTTTTTAATAACTATGTTCTATTTATGTAACATCAGGCTCATTTCCACCGGTCAACTTTATTTGATCGATTCATAGGTGTCGCTTGGATGCTCAACTATACGATTTTGTTAAGGTATTGTAAAACCAAGATTAATATTTCATATATTGCATATACTTTTAATGTTTTATAAGATTACGTATTCATAGGGCTCGGATGGAACCAGTTTGCTGTCCCAATGCTGTCTATCCGTTCTGCTATCGGCGCTTCTAAACGGTCTAAGTCGTGGAATTAATTTTTGCAAATGTTTCGTAATTCTCGACGTAAAATCGAAAATCTTGTTTAAAATTAGGTAGAATTGTTTCAAGATGGCGTCCCTACATGTAAAATGAAGTCGATATTTTTTCTGGATGCGTGCAATACAAAAAAAAATACTTTTTGAAAAGAGTAATAAGACAACAATTTGTATTATTTGCAAATGTAAATAATCGTTTTCCATCTTTTTTGCAGTCAAAGTTACTGCTTTATATCTATTTTGATAACGTATATACCTAGAACATGAATTGTTTAGCCTATATTATAACATGCCCTGTATCCAAACAACAAATACTAAAATTAGATTCAACTATAGCAGCTTGTAAGTGATGAGTATTAAAAACAAATTTCCACGATTCTCCAAGGCATCCCTTTAAGATATAGTTCATATAAGTAAATCTTATTCCCACATAATGTTTTTTAAATTAAAAATATATCTATTTTGAATATATTTGGCGTTAATTTTGTAAAAATTCATTATTCGCAATTAAATGAAGATGTTGTAATACAACGAAACCTAGGTCGTGGTAAAGAACTTAAAGAAAGTAGAAATAATACTACATCACGTAGTTTTATTGAATTGTGTATATCTATTTTGTCAAAGTGAAGACAGATTGCAGCGATCTCTTCAAATCGCCCACCTGAAGATGTCATACAACGAAACCTAGGTCGTGGTTAATAATTTAAATAAAGTAGATGTAATATTACATCACGTAGTTTAATTTAGTTGTGAATAAAAATTAAATTATCATTTATGCTAATGTAGCATATTGCCATTTATCTCAACAGGGACCTTGCTTTCTCGTAAGATACGGTATGGAAGATGACCAAGTTTTCCGTTACCGTTAATTTACATATACAATTCTTGCATATAGTTAAAATGTATATAACATTCTTATTTTATTAATATAAAATTATTACATATAGTTATAATGTTTTAGCTGTTTGTATCATTATTAAAGGCTTTATTATAAATTAGTTTTTTCCCACATCCTCTCCCGTATGCATTTTCAATTATGTATATGATTGACATATAGGTTTTAAGCTCTCGAGATATGCCAGTAATAGGTTTAATATAAGTGTTACGCCATCTATTGTTATATGGTATAATTAATTTATTATTAATGAGAAATGTATTCTCTACGTTTTATCCTACTGGAATTATATTTAAATATATATTCTATTGGTTATATTTAAATATCTGTGTTACTCCGCGAGACGATCTATATGAATGCCAAATTTGGTGCCCATTCGTTGCTTAGTTGCAGAGTTATTACGTAACAAACACACAAAAACACTTTCACATCTAGTTTCGATAGCGTTTCAAATTTTGACGTAAATACACTGTTGCGATACGATTTTTCACATTTCTCAATACGGAAACGAAGAATGAACGAAAAGTTAAAAGTATAAAATAGTTAATGTTCCAGGTCTAGTGAAACTTATTGTTAATAAATAAAGCAGAGAAAGGAAGTAGAGACGAGAACGCGGCAACGTGATGAGTGAAGCCTATGTAAGTAGGTATGTATATAAGAGGCGACGCGCTCGTCCGCAGTCGACGCGTCTATCTATCGATGTCGGTTAAGTGAGTGAAAATCGGTGAAGTTTGAAATGTGACGGAGGGTTGAGGATGAGCTGAGCATTACTCTCGCGTTGTTCGCTTCGAATAGTTTCGAGAGATTGATTTTAGATATTGTCTATTGTATTTCTACTAATATAACGAACAAATTTACTACTTGTTGTGGCTAACCCGATTTTGGCGATTTGCGTAAAAAGAGATGAAACTAAAATATTTGCAGAAAAAGAAAATATCTCCGTCCTCAAAGAGTACAATTTTGCTTTACAGGACTTCAAAATGCATTAAACCATAGAACTCCACTGCGTACGTTCTAAGTTATAGAGTTATTGGAGAGTCTTGATAAGAAGAACGTGGTCTTTAGTGGAGGTGTTTCTATTGTGGGATTTCGGAAATGTGGTTTCGCGACGTTATTCACTGAAAAGCTGTTGATATATTCCGGTCGCAAGTACTTTTCTACCTGCGTTTATTAAATTTTTGACTAGACTCTATATTATTTTTACAGATTTTCTAATGACATCGTAAGTTTACGAGTGCTAGTCGGATATCGCTGTTAGATTTACTAATGCGGTGCGGTAGAGATAAAGAATTGCTTTACCAGCACTTAAATTTGATGCAGCGCGCATCGCATTTAAGTGCTGAAAACTATTAAATGGATTTAATGGGTTTAGGGCTTAAGAGTAATAACACATCTACCATCTCGATTCAACCTGGACCTTATTTGTTTGTATCTAGATAAAATTTCTAAGTAGATTTTGGAGCTTTTAATACTGTCTAGATTACGGACGCAGTAGTAAAATTAGATACGTTAAATTTAACCTATGGATAAGCATTTTTCTTTTTATTTTTCTTTGCTATCTTTACTATATTTTTATATATTCTTTAAGATCCTTACTATCTTTTTAATTTTGTGCCAGGAAGCAGAAGGAAGAAAAGATAAAATAAAATCAAATAATGGTACTTGACTTGGTTGCTGTGAGATTGTATATAAAGAAATCAGATTAGCTTTGCGACTGAATAATTATCGGCGAGCGATACTAACGAATTAATTTCTTGAGTTTATTTAATTTCTGCTGAAATATTTAAATTATTTATATTTTAATATATGCAATTATTGTCAATAAATTGTATACGATAGCAACAAACCATTAAAAAAAAAACTTTTTGATTTTGGAAACGGATTCTATCGTTGTTTGTATCTCGATTTGTATTTTAGTTTTTACTGAAAGTCAATAATAATCTTATTTCATTGTTTATTTGTTGCAATTTGTGAACGGTAATAATATGCCCAATCGTAAGACATCATGCCTAACAAAAGTTTATTGGCAGCCCAAGAGAGCTGGATTAAAACGATTAGGCAAATGATAACCAAATCATCAAGAGTGATTAGAATCACAATCATTGCAAAACCTCACTTATTAATTAATAAAATATTTGTTTTGAGAAACGGGTCCGTGATCCACATGAACGATATCGCAGGAAAAGTCTAGTAGTTAATAAAGTAAAATTTGCTTAACTTTAGATTAAATTAGATTACACTAGAACCAAAGAGGGGTAAATGAGAGGTTAATAAATGCGAGTGAGTAATAGCATGTCAACTCGAAATGCAGATGTCAATGTTCTCTCTTTGTCGTAACCGGGCGATGCGACACAATGCATAGAGCATTGACGTCTGCGCTCGGTAGACAAGCCTTGTTAAAATGTACCATGAATCTCACAAGGACACCCAATGTTTGTAATTAAAACACGAAATTACAAAAAAGACAAACTAATATTTGCATAAAATGAAAATATAAATAGAAGTTCACTTTCCAAAAACTTTTGTTTTTAAAGTGAAACAAAAACTTTTCAGTATTTTTGAAAAAGAAAAGGATATTTTTGATCATTTATTCGTTAGCTAGCTTAAGTTTTACTTTTCTTGATATTCTGCAACGGTTCACCTTTTTCATTTTCTCGTCGGACTTATTTGTTACCGATATTTTCAATCTAATTGATGTCCAGTATGCGTTTGTAGCCTCACATTTAGAATATATCTAGACGTTAAGTCATCCTTAATTATCCAGGTCTCGCATCCATATCAAGGCCTCATATGCGTACATAGCTCAGATGTAATAATATAACAACGTAATATGAAAGGCGACTTCGAGGTTGCTGTACAAGAAAGTGCTGCGTGTCCACATAGCGCTTTCGTAGATAGGAGGCACAATTCAATTCGGGTCTTCAATTCAAACCAATTTTTATTTAATCCCTGTTTTCATTCTACGAAGTGCCTAATTTCTCCCACTAATATACTCTCCACCGCCTTTAGCCTGCTATTGTTGTCACTGAATCCAAGTTTCTATCCGTTGAGATGGCTACGAATTTTGCCTTGGCTTTTATATATTCATACTTAGACCAGCTCTCAAACTACGTTTGTTTATCCAATCAGCAATCTTCTGCAGATCGTTTTATGTAGTAAAGGTTTTTTTTTAATTTCATTTGTTTAAATTTATAAAAAAGTCATTAAATCCAGCTTTTTAATTATTCAGTCAAAAATTGGTCTAATCTACACGGTGAAACATGATTTTTTCCATGTCGCTGAACTTATCAAATGCTCACACATTATAATTAATTTATTTAGTTGTTCACTTGCACCGTCCGCAGTTCACTATCGCACCTCGTTATCTTTCTCCGTACGACACTTGTCACGATCACCTTGCGAACGTTCGAGTGAAAGGGGCTGACGTACATGCGCCGACCGCATCTTTATTAATGCAATAATCCATTTTTGTTAACGAAGACCGGCTGAAACCTGAACGCGAAAATATGCGGATACATAAACTGAGTCATCTCTTAATGTACTTACCATCGAGACCTCTCCTTCTAAACAAGCTACTCTTAATTGATCAATTATTTGTTAAGTTATCAGAATATATGTGTGGATTTTTAAGAAATAAAATTAACAGAATTCAATTACCCACTTAATCAGAAAAACATTAAAAGGTACAAGATAAAATTATTTAAAAAAAATCGATTGCAAAAAACAGAAAAGAAGTAATAACTCCTTTTTTTATTGAATACACCTCCGATTGAAGAGTAGGCGCAAATAGGCTAGTATTTTGTTTACTTATCTACAACTTTCCATTGAACTTTTTTTGAAGCCAGTGCTTGCTTGCCCCATATTGTTTGGCAAATAAAAAAGGGTATTGTTTTTTTCTTTGTTTTTCGAAGTAGGTTTTTTTATTAAAAAGTATTTTATCTCTTTTTACTTTTTACTTGTTTAGTCAATTTACTTAACTTTAACTGCGTGCGTTTTGTATCATAATCTCACAATATAGAAAATATATGTAGACAAACACTTTTTCCGATGTTGTTTTGTCGTTACATTCATGATTTTACATCACTTTAATCTGGTATAATTTTTATGCTTTCTCTTTACTTTTTTCTTCTTTTCTATAACATTCACAAGCAGCTAATTCTAATTATTCTTCAACCATTTTAATAGTCATATTCTCAGCTTTTAGTCCACGTATTTTTTTTTCAATTTTGTTAAAAAAATGAAAATTAACACTTGGTGGCCAAAGATCCTGTTGGACGCACGCACGATTCGTTTACTCGTATTTGCATTATTAGACATCGTAAGCATAGGTCCATTAAATAATTGCAAACTTCTTTTAACGAGGTTTGCTATTAAAATAGTAATATGTGGTATATTTTTGCATTTGTTAAATAATTCACTTTTTTTGACATCCGTCATTAATTCATTTTAAAAAATATAATGTTTATTGCTCGTTCTTCTGACGATTGTGTCATTAAAAAACTACGATATTAAGTTTTTGTTTTAAATTTAAGGGTTGTTTTAAAATGCGACAATCGAAGATTATTCAAAGTTTTCAGCAGTCTAAATCAGACTGTTTATGAAATGTAAACTTTGGCGAATAGACAAACGCCGTTTCATAAATATATTGTTTTTCTTATTTAAGAAATAATATTTCACCTGTATTTCAACAAAGGAAATAAAATAACACAAAGACAAATCTGAACAATATATATATAAAGTGTGTGGTTGACGATAATCGTATCTACATATATCATGACATATGTATGATGATACAGTGTATAAAAGTTTTGCATGGAACATAATAAGTATTGATAAATCTAAAGATGCCAATATATTTACCATCTTTAGACTTACTGAAAACTATTTCGTTCGTGTTAGTAAATTTGATTGCTTTATCTGTCAGGCCAATATCAAACAGTTATTCTTAGAAGTGAATTGTTGCATAGGCTGACTTACGAGGAAAAACAGCTCTTGCTTCTTTTGAGCTTTATCTTTTTATTTTTAATAATAACGATCGTGCAACATGCCATATCGCTACACATATTGTATTGCCGTGCCGTTCTTCATCTGCGGTTATTTAGAGGCTGTGGTGTGCCGTCAAGTTACGAGGTATGTAGGCTAAATGAGTATGTAGTTTTGAGACTTGAGTTTGTATTGAAAATTCTTTACAGAAACCGCTAAAGGTAACGAACCCGTTAATAATAAGAAATGCTATCAAATAATACTTATTATTTAATTTTTGTATGTTTATAAAAAAGTTATGGCACAAGCTTATTGTATGTATACGTATTTACTGGCAATGTTTTGATATTTGGAACATGTAAAAAAACAATATGACGGCCTAAAAAAACAATATAGAACCTGATATTATTTCTTTTTTATTCATTATCTTACAATTTAAAAACAAATAAAAGGTTTAATAAGAGTTAGAATAAATAGAGATTAAGCTTAAGATTCAAAGTTCTTGAATTAAAACTAGATAATATCATTGTTTTTAAATTTTTTATAGAATTGTATTAAATTAAAGTATTTTGTTCTTATCACGATGGTTATTTACAAATTAGGTTTTTTTTTCTCACACAGTAGAAATTTATTTTTATCAATACTCAAGTAAAGATGTTTCGATGTAGGTATTTCAGTTGATCAGTCAATTATAGGGTATTCGCCTTTAATGAACCTCATCACTGTTTAGGTGCTGAGCGTCAGAAGTAGATTCACAACGACTGAGATATTAGTTAATATAAATGGAACAACATACTGTAAATTACATTGTATTGTATTCGTGAGTTCACAGTTTGACATGTTTAGTTCTGTGGTATACCAAATATTCTGGCACACGATAACAATGTCTGTTATTATTATTGAACTGCTATGATGACAATGTCTGCTATTATTACTTCTATTCGTTCGTCCATAATATTACTGACCAGTTTATTTTTCAAAAAGTTATTAAGTAAAAAATAGCCAAAAATACTTTCACGTTTTATAATATTACACCAAACCTTTTCTATTTTTTTATAACCTAATGTATTGTTTTAAAATAGTTTTAATGTTTCATTGATAAATATGCAAGTTCTACAAAGTTTTCGTAAGTTTCTTGATTCTTTTTTATATTATTGAAATAGAAAATACAGTAAAATGGAAACCGAAAATTTTATTTTTCAAACTCATCAAGCGGGAACATAAAATAAAAGTTAATGATTTACCAAACTTGAAAAGCTTTATTTTTAACGTTTCTCATAAAATTAAATCGAATCAGTTTATAGTTGACTGTACGAATAAGGTATATATCACAGAATAAATTGATTATTTTTATCTTTTTTATAAAATGCTTCCTAACACAGTTTCTATGTTGAAATCAATTATTGCCACCAAAAACTCATCGCACATCGAGCTCGGTTCCCCACGACAAGTGCTCAAACGCGCCACGTGTTCGTACGGCCGGCGTCGCGGCTGGTAGTGACCGCGAGCGCCCGCGGAAGGACGCTCGCGCGAATACTAACTGTTGTTCGCGGGGGCAACTCGCGACGATAGGGTGACCGGCCGGTGGAACAGATTTGGAGAATAATTTATTTTACGATGGTAATGATTACATATTGGGCTGTTATTAGGCGCTTGATAGAATTCTTCAGTTCTTTAAATGGAAGACGAACTAGAGTGAAAATGATAGTATGCAGGTTTTCTAGTTTTCGGTCGTAGTCCGAAAGTTTATCCATTACAGTAATAAGGCAACTATATTAAATATATTCCACCAATCTGCCCCTCAATTTAAGAACTTGTTAAAGATTTATGGGAGTTTCATGTATTCTTTCCTGTTACATTAAAAAACTTATAAGACAAAAATAAAAATAGTTTATGAACTAGGCTTCGAGTACCTCACGTATTTTATCTCTTTATAATCCACCCAAACTGGAAAAATTATTTCCTTTACATGTATTTAAATCGGACGATAACATTTAAAATTATATATTTACTAATTCTTACTAAGTCGGCTCAAATCTGTAGGCATTTCAAATAAATCTTCACATAATTTCTGCATTACAGGTTTTGACCGGACAATGGTGCGGTTTGAGAATTAGTAGTTCAAGGATACCTAGTTATAGCATAGTCAGCATTTAAATAAGGATTTCTTAAATCTTATGTGCGATTGGAACATAAAATACATTTTAAAAAAAAACTTTAGTTACATTTGCAAGATTTATGTTTCATGTTTCTACCTGTTAGATAGGATTTGAATTTATATTTTAAATAAGAAGATGAGAAAAAATATTCTTCTTATTCATGATATGCCGTGTTTTCTACGAAAAATATTTGCTGACCTATATAAGTTTTGGAGAGTTGTGCGAACAATCTTACATCTCATTACCCTAACCCTTCTATCTTCTTGCCTAATATTCGATATCTGTAATAAATCCATCGCTTCAATTTGTTTATCATCTTTAACCAGTTGTAAGTTAGGTGAAAAAATGTTTACGCCTCTATATGTTAGTTAAAAAAAGAATGACTACTTCTTTCAGCGTCAATTTATTGCAAAACCTATTTTATTTATGTAACAACAAATTTGATTTTGGTGAGTATAAGCTAGTCGGGATATATAGTTTTATGTAGCATATACCTTCACCGATTTAAATAAAAAATAAAAAAGTAGGATAATACAAAAGGCTGGAACAAAAGCTTTCATACTCTGTAACATGAAAGTATAAAAAAGAATATTTACATATTCGATCTGCATTTCATCAATTTTCTTATCGTTATTAAGCTTTGCTGATTGCCATAGGCAGAGCTGGAATGAGCGGTTAGGGTTAACATTAATTAGCTAAATAATTAGATGTTTTTAACACTGCAAATAATTTTGGGATGTTTTGAATTATTTTAACCACGTTTGGTCACCGCAGCGACCACTGCGCTACCGCTTGCGCTCGTGTTGCTCCGAGGTGATCCGCTCGTCGGTGAATTGTAGATGTGACACTCGCCACGACCGGCATTGATATTCACGAGGAGCGCTCACGTATAGTCACACATAATGGAGTGATAGTTAGATGAAGCGAGTGACAGATGGAATAATTGATGATATTGCATATTGTTTGTCTATATATGTCCTCGCACCGTTTCCTACCTACGCAGAGAAAGCAGCAAAAATATGCTTGCACTTTGATCTTGTAATCGCATCACCCTAGATAGGGGTTTTAAAAATTGACTATGTCGGAGTTTGTAGAAAAATGCAGAAAAATATGTTAAGTTTCAGTGTATTTATTTCTAAAAGTATAGTGTACGTTAGGTACGGTAGGATAAATTGTAATTATGACAAGTTTCATAGTTAAGAGTTTCACAGAAAGCTTCCTAGAAGACGAATTTTAAAGAGTGCTTTAATTATTTTCAATATGCAATGGGAATAACTTCCTAGGTGAAAATTGTAGTATTCAACAAATTCTTTTCATTAATGTTTCTTCTGCGAATTTTTTTGTAAGATGAGCTTTTAGGGATTTTTTTAAATATTGGTCGTCACCAAAGATTGAATCTATTTAGCTATTATATAGTAATTTAGCTATTATATAGTACTTAACTTAAATTTTTGTTTTAAATGTGGACTCCAGAGTGTAATATTTTTTAAAATTTTATGAACTTTCAAGATCACCATGGCTTCGCTCTCCGGGACTTATAATTTTAGAAGTTTTATGAAAATTCAATTCCCGCAATAGGTCTGTTTCTGTGAAATTTAGCTAAAATCTAAACTATTACTAAAATTGTAGCAGAGTAAATTCTGTACATCGATTTTTTTTTAAAAGTGATTGATTTAGCATAAAGAATGATAATAGAAGCCAGAAAAACTGTTTTTAGAATTTTTGTCTGTCTGTCTTCATATTAATTTGTTCATCAATCACACGGAATTTACTGCACGGATTATAATGAAATTTGGTATGGTAATAGTTTACACCCAAGAGCAACATATGAGAAAAAAATTCTAATAACTTTTTTACTCCGTATTTCAGGCTAGCGTCACAATGGGGCACAGTTGGTATAAACTAAATTTGGACTTTAACTCACGCGGACTAGTTGAGTGTTACTTCTATTATATTTCGTACTGATCTTTTGAGGTCTAGTAATCAAATAATTCTTTATGTTCGCAAGGGCGTCTGCCTCTCTATTTTAAAGTTTCTACAATTTCTGAGGTAATTCCATGAAGTTGTGCAGATGTTAGATGGAGACCTCAATTTTCTTGTCCAAACGAGTTTAAGTGTACTCGGATACATTTTTTTATTCAGATTTATTATGTTACGATCACCCTATCGCCTAATATTTGTGGCGTGTTGTCGATGCATTTATGGAAAATATCCGTTGATGGTGTGAAAATATCGAATGTTTCTGACATGAGATAATGTCAAAAATATAGTCGAATGTTTGTGACATGAGACAATACCTAATGTGACAAAACGAATTTTCGTTAAAGTGTGGTCGTAGGGTTGGACCATTATTTTAAAATTTTGTTAAAAAAGTATTAACATCCAATTATTTCTGGCTGATTGCCACTATTATGTAATTTTTTAATCGATATAAACAGGCCTGGAAAAACCTTGAAAGTTATCATAAAGTAAGTACGTTCATTTAATATAATTTCAAACTACTTTTGCGTGTTTCAACACTTACTTGGCCGGTTCGTTTGTATATTTTTCATAATTATTTTTTAATTAAGTGTTGTTTGTATGGGTTCCTACTTTTTATTACTGTTATAATATATTGATAATATTGTAATGAAAAAATTAGTACAAATTTTGCCTCAGCATTTGAAGATTTAATTTTCTTTTCATGATATCGAATAAATTTTTGTAGCAGAATTTTGTCTTCAATTTGACATCAATGTTACTGAAAAATAATATCATTTTTATTTTTCCCGCGTATTTACATTATCTAATATTATTTTGGCGGGCATAAACAATTCAAATTTTATGAAATAGTTTATGTTAAGAGGGAACAAAATTTCTAGATTTGAAGAAAAAAAAATAATAAAAAGACGTTTATTAAACGTAGATGGATGCTATACATAATAATCTTAAAGATTTTAATGTTATTCCTTTGCTGGTCGCGCAATATTCCTGTCAGCGCAAAATTGAAAAAAAATGTTTTTTCTGTGATATTGAAAAATAATAAAGAAAAAATAAAGGTATTTTTATTAAGAAATTTCTCGCGCCAAACGTCTCTAAATGTTTTAAAATGAAATATTATGGTTAGTGTGAGTATTTATGTAGTATTTAATATTTAGCGATGTTTGTTTACCTATAGATGTATATGTTAGTGCTTGTGTGTATGTATGCGCGCGCGCGTGTGCGTGCGTGTGTGTACGCGTGCGTGCGAATGTGTGCATTTGCGTGTGTGTGTGAGCGTGTGCATGTGAGTGCTTGCAACTACGTATGTGTGTGTGTGGACATGGATATTTGTAGTATTTCAGATTTGCGAAATATCTTGAATTATTGATTTTTAACAAAAATAATTTAAAAATATATGAATAAAAATAAGTAACTGACGAAATATAAGAAACAGGTTTTGAAGTGTTTCGTACTGGCAGATTTATTGAATCATCTTTGGATTGGAGTCGAATTTCAAATTCGAATATATTGTGGCATAATTAGCTTTATGTTACGAGTTTGGGCTGCGAAGTCACACAGTGCTAGACGGGGTGAAACGTCAGCAAATTGTGCCGCTTAAACACTCTAAACCGACGTACGATTCGTTATTAGTTATATAATATAGGTTTTCAAAATGTCGACTACAAGAACAAGTCTAGCGAATTAAGACTGATGACGATGAAATGAAAGTAACGTAGGAAGTGGACTACTCTCAAACTACAATAGAGAGTTGATTTTGGTATTAAAACTATATTGCGTTATTTGATGCAAATATGGTGCACAAACGATCGAATCAAGACAATAAAAAATGTGTACCTCATAACTTGAACAAACATGATCCAAAAAAGCGCATTAAGGTGTGTTTAATTATTTCGAACCGTCATAAAAATGAATGGATTAATCGTATCGTTAGTATAAATAGATATATATATATATATATATATATATATACATATATATATATATATATGTATGTATATATATGTATGTATGTATATATATATATATATATACATACACATATATATTATATAGAATTGGTCGTGTGTATGCTTGTATTCCACTCTGCAACCAAAACCACATATCGTAGATGAATCGCATTTGTGCGTGGTAGTAGCCTCAACCCTTCCATTATGTACTATGTTGGTTGCGTGTCAATAACTATAAGGGTGTGGAATATATGGGGGTTGAAAATAGTCGACCTCGAAAAGGTGTGACTTTCAATATGAAAGTATTTTGTAGAGTTCTAGAAATTCAAAGAAATTTCTATAATGTTCTGGAATCAACCCCATTCTCATTTCTTTTAATGTTAAAATACAGTGTAAAGAATGTATTAAAATGAAATTATATATTTATGTATATATATATATATATATATATATATATATATATATATATATATATATATATACACTTAGTTTGTAAGATAATTATGTACGAAATATAAAAAGAGTAATAAAAAAGAGAAGTTTTTTAACACTTATTTTAATACAAAAACAATGTATGCGAAATGAATAAATGTACGACAAAAAAAACCAGAGAAGCGGGTATTGGCTGCTTCGCTGAATAGAATATAAGATTGTACACACAAACCATACATACATCCGTACCTTAACAAAGTAATGTTAGTCGAATTTGCTGATGTTTTATGATTGTATGTGAGAGTTGACAAAAATATTTCCGCTTATCCTGTGTAAAACAAGAAAATAGAATGAAAAAGAGAGATAGGAGATCTTAATAAATATAGTCAAGGAAAATCCACTTACACACTCGAGTGAGGAGGAGGGGTAGACTGAAATTAGATGATAATTTTGTCTAAAGACAGTAATATATAGACATAGACAAGACAAGTTATTCGTATGTAATTATCCGTTTCATTAGATCTAATTTTAGTCTATTCCTAATATTCTTATGCTCGAATTTTCATAAGAAAATGATGGACTTTTAGCATATTTGATTGAATACCTCTAAATATAGGAAGGCCAATACCGAAAATAAATATTGATTAATCGGAATCCTTAACAAGTTTGAAAGGAAAACTTCAATAACTTCTATAACGTTAATAATTATCCAAATTTGTAACTTGCTTTGGAATAGGTCCTCTGTGTCGTCGGTTTATATTTAAAAATGAGGTTGTTCCTACTATAAATGCACTTATTACGTATATATTTTTCTCATTCTCGAAAAAAACGAATTAGGGGAAAATAATTTAATATCCCACATTTTGAAATAACAATTGTGACAACAGAATCACATCTTCGTTTCGAGATTTATGTGAAAAAACTCTTATCTCCCAACCTGGTTGGGTCAGATCTTGGTCCGTATTTGCAAGAAATTGATTGCTTTGATTTATGTCTAACTATTAATGTTAATTCGTTATGTACTCACAAGCAATAAGTTTTAGTAATCACTGTGCCGATTATGAATAAATATTTTCAAAGAAAGTTTGCATAATATCACTATAAATTTCCATTAAATATCTGTAAAAATGACCATTGAATCGATCGAAATTTTTTATAAATAATCTTTATTATGTTCGTTTTAATTAGATAATATTATATGGGAAATAATTCAATATTAAAAATACTAATTTTCATTAAAAATAACGACATGTAACTAGGTACTCATTAACATTTATGATACTACTGTTGCAATAACATTAACTCAATTGCTTTATAAAATATTCAGGACAAAGTTTTTTTGCAAATAGGCATAAATTGACAAAAATAGGAGTAAATAATTGTTCGTAATAATTGAAATATGAGGCTTATAGCCATAACTCGCAGCTATACTTTTTTGGATGACGAATATACATGTTAAACAAAAATCCGGCAAAAATTACGCACTAGTATACACTCAGCAATCTGTAGTGAAGGTCTTACGAACATCTGTCAATTAATATGATTGACATACAATGGAAAATATTGTTCTTTTTGCAGAACATAAGATGAAAATCCAGTTTTATAGAGGCGTCCCGGCTCAGGCGTGCTGCCAAATTCCTACCTTCGCTACATTTCGTCTGGAAATAGATATATAAGAAAAATCGGAAAATATCATTGTCCGGGAAAGTACGTTTATATACATTAATCTTTTTAGATTTGGGAATAAATGTTTATAACGCCATCGTTATCATATTGGAGTAACCTGTGAAATAAATCTTCCGCCCCACTTATTTTTATCAGTGCCTCTCAAATTGGAGTGCCAGTATTGGAATAAAAATATATTACCTTTAAAAATACAAGTATTAATATTATATTCGGGCTAACAGTAATATTAGGCTTTTTTAGTACCTTTAGGTACTTTTGAGATAGGGGCTTAAAAATTAATAAGTTAAAATATACTGGAAAAAGAAATTGCAATATCGGACACGGCTCGGTTATTTTCGTGAAAACGTCATTCGTTTACAGTATATTGAAACTAAATAAAATTTTAATTCTGAATCGTTTAATTAATTTGCAATTTACTTTTTTTGAATACGGGTTAGTGGCCTGAGAAACAGAGTATGAGGTAGTGGCTTTAAAATTATATAAATACTTCTTGCAGATGATAAATATATACAAATTTCCCTCTTTTGAACCAGTCTATACAAGTTTCCATGCCTGAGGTGTCCAAACTCAGACGTGGAAACTTGTATAGATTGATTCAAAACTGGTAGTACTGCGCATTGCACACCGTCCTGGTTCGACGTTTTTAGTATCATTCTTTTTGCAATTTTGAATTCCGTATTTTCATACACGACTTTTGTAAATTTGGTTGTACTAAATCTCCATATATGGCGACATTTTAAGAAAACCGAGAAATTTTCAAACTTTTTTAAATCACAGCCTCGCATCTTTCTGAGTATTTAAGATACATATATGTCGAGCCTTGGATAAGTTGCAACACATATACTCCCTTTATTTTACTGGGATCAGGTAATAAGGCTCTATATAATTCCCTTTATGGACACTTGTCGAATCTGTAAAGTTGAAAATTGTGGCATAAACTTTCATTCTTTCTTTTTAAAAGTAGACCAAGGTGGCAGATATTACATCTATTTTAAACCTCATTATTGAAGTTTAAAATTACCTCGCAGAAAGTGTCATTCATTTTACCTCCCACGCCTGGCGTAGATTTTAAAGACACTCTCACATCAAAAATTACATCTGAACGTAGTACAGCGTTTTAAAATTAGAACAATTTATATTATGTTTTGTTTCTTTTTTTAAGTATTACTACAAAAACAGTTTATCCGATGCAAATAAAACTTTGTCTAGATTATAGTATCTAGATGACCAAGGGACTATATGATATCTTTTAGAAAGTGTAGGTAATGATCAATAACCAGTGAGAGAAGTTTCAGTGATGGAAGTCGAAGTGTGCCGAATGCACCTTTCGGTTAAAATAATAAACCATTACAGTAACATTAAAATAATGTACAAAAACATTGTAGACAATTTGATAATAAAATGTATATATTGTTAATAAATATATATTGTTTCCTATCGCCCGTTTTCTGTTCCAAAATTGGACCAACCGTTCAAGTATTATTGAAATAAATATTTAACGGTTATAGCTATATCAAAACAATGTTTGAAAAATTGTATGCGACAAAGAAACCGACAAAAAAGTCCAGAACATACGTGGCTGAAAAGATTGGATATTGTTTGTTACGGGCATTTAAATGGACTGGGCCGTATAGTTCTGAACTCGATTAAAGTACAAAATAAATGACTAAACCATTGAGAATAACGTTAATAATACAATTGACTGTAAATAAGTATTTTATAAAAAATCGGTCAAATACGAAGTAGAACTCACACTATGAGGGTTCTGTACACATTAGGCTCCCATAAACACTAAAGGGTACACAGTATTCCTAGTAAACTATTTACAAATAATATATTGCCTGCTATGTCTTTTAAAGGTTTAGAAACTTGATGCATATTTAAAAAAAATCTCTAACTTCTGCGTGAAATAGGGGAGGGGTTTAGGGAATATATATTTTTTGCATACTTTTATTTATATCTCTGTAAATATATTAGCTATTAATTAATAATTAACCTTAGTAAGGCTTAATAATTAACTCTTCCAAACGATACCACACGCTACATGCGAAAATAAAAGAAAAAAAGTCAGATACTTAATTTGCTACTCCTAAAATTTCCATATGAATGTTATTGAAGATATTCAGATATGTGCGGTTTAATATGTTTTATTATTGTGCCAAGGTTTTACGTCAAGCGGTTTCTGAGTAAACAGAGACGTGAGTGATCTTGTAAGTGTTCCGTTTTTCCTTTTAAGGTACAAAACCTAAAAACTGATTAAAATAAAATGCAGTCAAGGTTCTTTTTTGAACGGGCAAAATCGGGAGGGGTTGCTAGTTATATACATGTACATAAGTATGTATGGACTAGATTGTCGGCAAGTTCTGTGACAATATGATAAGTCCGTCATATTTGGCAATAAATCACAATACAACCTCCCAAGAGATCCAGTGATGAGACTTTCGCCCGCTGTACTGAGTATTATTACGTTCACTCGCTCTGTAACACATTGTCACGATTCTCGTGTTTCAATTTGTTTACTTAAGCTTTGTAATTTCAGTGGGTAATATGTATTTTGTAAATAATTTCATAAGATTAGAGATCTCGTTTCGCAGTCCACGTTTTTTTTAAATATGCGATCCACCAAGGATCTATATAGATGTATTTGAAAATTAGTTTGTAAACCCGCGATTTCGCTCGCGTGGATATGGTCACAAACTTATAGAGATAAATTTAAATATGCAGCGCCATCTATAATGATTAAGGGAAATTAATAATTAAGTCTTTGATTATTGAATACATTTAGCGTTAATTTTGTAGAAATTCATTGTTCACAATTAAATGAAACTACGTGATGTAGTATTATTTCTACTTTCTTTAATTTTATTTACGACCTAGGTTTCGTTGTATTACAACATCTTCAGGTGGGCTATGAGCAAATTTAAATGTTATTAAGTCTTTATTTAAATTTAATTAATTAATTGTTTAAATTTAATTGTTATTATTAATTCGTGACTGTAATAGAAATGACAATGAAAACAAAAATATTTTTAATTAAACGAGGGATTAAAGGACGATTAAGTGATTCTGAGTATCCTTTATAAGCGTTTTGTAAAATCATGTCATGTTATTCGGTTTGCGTATTTTTTCAGTTTCAAATATGAATTTTTCGAAAGGAAGGTCATTTCCTGGTAAATGATTTTCTTTCGGAAAAATTCATATTTGAAACTGAAAACTTGTATAAATAATGATTATTTTTGTGCAATAATTATGTCAGTCCGTTACTCCGTTGTTGTGTATAAGAAGGACAAATAAACACCCTATTGCATATATAATATTAAATTTAAAAAAGTTAGGATGAGATTTTCCAGTATAAAAGTCCCAGGATAAAAAGTATTCTATTTTGTGTCCTCGTCCGCCAATTATCTTTATGAAAAAAAATCACGTCGATCCCTTATTCTTTTGCGACGTAAAATAATTACAAACCAATATCTGCATAAACAAATATATCTTAAGTTATTAATTTGGAAAAAATGAAGAAATATACAATTTCAAATAATTCCAGATATTACATTTTGAAAATTAAAAACAAGCTTTCGACAAATGGCTTTGTTCGTTCGAGCATAAAATTCCATATATTTACACGCACATACACATGCATATAAATATATGTACATTTTGATTTTTGAAGTAGGGCTTTAGCAGACGGTCCACTCTTAAATGACAGATTGTTGCAAAACGACCGCAGTAGGCAATATTACTGAATGTGGTTATGAGACGATTTTACGAATAATGTGCGAAATCTGTGATCAGAAGTGATATCAAATATGCGTACGATAAAGAGACGGTGTCGTTAGAAGATGGCATAAAATATCGATATAAGCTGATAAATACATAGAGTATGTCAACAGAACGCTGGTTTGTATCAGAGTGAGGTGTAAAGAACATAAGACGTTTTCATCCATTGATACCTACAGGGGGTTCGTCTTGTTCTGCCTGCTAAGTTGTAAAGTTGGGTAACAATTTTTATTTGTCTCAGCCTATCCTATTTTGGACAACTTAGTGTTTCAGAGTCGACTGAACACCTCGTGACAGTACAAAACATATAGTATTATTAGTGTAAGTATTTATTAATTATTGAATATGAAATGTATTTTATGCAAGATGACGATAAATGGAAGAAAACAGCTTAATTGTTTATACAAGTGCAAAGAACATGTTACATGGTAACTATTATTTATGGTGAATAACTTTTCCCGGCAAGGTTAATGAAATTCCTTAGTTTTTTCGGTGAGGAAAATTTTTTTTCCAAAAGTGAGGGTATGAGGAAGGTTATTTACATTTTTATGTAACAGAACCTTGACCCTCTGCATGTATTTTTTATTTATTTGTGAAATTTTATTATTTTGTAATTTTTTTTAATTTATGATGTAAAGTTTAATGTTGAGATCTTCATGTACACATATATAATAATATTCTGTAAATAAATTTACAGGTCGTGCATACCTCGCCATCATTTGAGACGATCTTATTTTTTAACCGTTGGTGTTAATGTGTTTGTGTAATTTAGTGTTAGTTTGCTAATCACGTCATTAAGTCCGGTAGAGAACTTACATTCTTGACCGCTTAAAGATCCGTCTGGATCTGTTAAATTCAATATGATATGATGTATAACGTTACTTCCCTCCGTAATATATTTACTTTTGTGACATTTTAACAAATATACTTAGTATCATTCAGTTACTATATGAAAATAAGTAATGATATTTAGTGATATTAATGTTTTGTTTTTTGGTATTTTTTAAACTGTCTTTTTAAGTGAAGAAATATAATTTGGCAATCAGTATTTATTAGGAATCTTATGACAGAGTAATACCCTAGTTTGGCGGATTTGACGAGGTACATATTATATTAAATCGTGTTACCGGGCTTTGAAACTGTTTAGAAAGTCTGATAACGCAATTGAATTATCAAATACTCCGGCTTAAATATTTATCAATATTTACACCGCGCCTATATATGTTGGGAAAACACCTGCAAAATTACGAAAATTAAAGCACATTTTATAAATATACTCAATGTTTCAGTCCGAATATAAGATTAATCTACTTCAAATTCTACTATCAAATAAGGACTAGCAGCGTAAGGTCGACTAAGAAATTATGTTATGAAACCCTTAGCTATTGCACAATGGGCTCTACCTATAGTTTTATTGCAGAGATTTTAGTCCTTGAAACTCGGCAATTGTATATTAAAACCGTACTACTAAACTACATAAAAACGAAGACGAACGACAACTATACAAAAATAATGCCAGTAAGCTAAGTATATAATGCGGGATCGCGTTAATTACGAATTGTTATCATCTGCAATTAGAAACAAATACGGGTATACAATTTATTCTCCGGACCATAATCATAAAACAAAGTGGTTAAAGTCATACGAGAGATATACCACACAACGATTAACGTTTTTAAAAGAATAACTACTTAACAAGTGTAGCTCTGGAACTGATACAAATATGATGCTTTACTGTAATATATGGCACAGCTTAAATATAATCAGGAATTTCAACTCAACTAAAGTACAGACGAGAATAAGGATGAAAGGAAAGAAAGATATAAGTAGCTTCATATATACGAATATAAATAAATACATGATATAAATAAACGAATATAAATAATACATATAAGTGTTTGCATGCATGTGTACATGTATGATTTGTTTACAAGTATATTTATGTGTTAGGTTCCACTAACCTGTTTTTATTCTGTTATTTTCTCAGAAATAAATATGAAAGTATATCCAATAATTTTGATTTGTTTTGCAATCATTCGGCACGCACGGCTTCCAACGCAGCACATGCAAGAACAGGAAAAACGGTTAGTTTGGTGATTGCATAATAAATCACCAAACTAACCGTTTGACATGTAAAAACTGTCAGGAAGTTACGTATAATTGGTTCTTGAAACAATTAAAATAAACAGGTTTTATAGAATTTATTCACCGAACTATCTCATTTCTTTGTCATCCGGGTGTTTCTTTGTCATTCGAGTGTTTATCTACCGGGTTATGAAACAAATATATTTATTTAAGAACGCGTAATTCGAATCGCTTTTGTAAATTCATGTCAGTAATTGAAATAAACGAAGCTTCCAAAAATGTGCTTTTATGAATTAATCTCAAAAAACGAAAGCGGAAATGACACCCAATAGTGTGTTGATTTGTTTAGGTAATGTGAGTATAGAGAATTTAAATAAATACTTTCAACTCATTCAAAAAATACAACTTGGAAAATAGAATAAAGTGTAGGTATTGAAGAATGGAATAAAAGTAATATCTATTAGGACCGAGTACCACTAAACTATAACCACTAGAATTTACCTCAAAGAAGTGTTAACAAGCTTAGAGGAACACGGAGAGCTATGGAGCAAGTAATGCTTTCAATTTGAAGAACAGAAAGCGCGAAAAGGAAAAATTAAAGCACAAATATAAGTAACTGACGTAATTGAATAAGCTGAATCACTAAATTTATACTGGATAGAGCTTATCGCTAGATGCCAAGATAAAAAATCTTCAGTCTTTTCAGTTAGCATCTAAGAGCCCCCGAACTCGATCGACATAGACATTCATGGTAAACTACAGAAGAGGGCCGACGTCAAGAAGTGGACAAATAGGGACTAAAGAAAAATAAGCAGAAATGAAATAAAATTAAATTTAGAAGTTTAATACTTCTTTTGAATGCGGGTAACGTCACATTTTAGCTGTCGCTCACAACCGACCATATTTTCACTGGTTAACTGAGCAGCTGGTTAGTTCAAGATTGGTAGTGATAGCCTACTAAACACCTAGAGAAACACTGTGGCCCAGTACTAATAGTTTAAAAAAACATATATATGTGTATATATATATATATATATATATATATATATATATATATATATATATATATACATAAATATGTAAATATTGATTCTAGTACGAAAGTAGCTTACACTGTTGCAGTAGGTTGTAATTACAAACTAGGGTCATCCTTTGGCACACATCCATGAGTTAGTCGACTGCTGTACTCACGAACACTGTGCTGGTAAAATTATTTGTAAACTTCATACGAAACTATTTTATGGTAGAATTATTACTCTTGCTTTATAATATACCATTAGCCGTTACGCGTGACTTCGCTTAATTCGGTTTCGCATTTTGCAGATGGTCTATATAATTTAAGTGTATTGTAAACTGCGAACAAATACAGTAGTAAACAGTGGGGTTCATATTGAAATATTAGGGAAGCAAAAGATAGCGAATTATGGATAAAGAATGATGCATCTAGTCCAAGTTCGAATACTTGTATCTAGTCCAAGACAATGACATCTAACGACCTGAGAAAAAATCATATTTAATTTTAGGGAATAGTATTTTTTTCGGAGTGAAAATGCCAGCCTGTAATACCTTTTATTAATGTATTAGGGTTTGGAAGAATCGGTTCATCACTTAAAAAATTATTGAATAACAAATGAAAAAAAACACCTTCAGAAAAAGACACTTATTGCTAAACAATAATTATATTCTGCAAGACATGATTTTTGATCTGTTTCCCAATGGAAGTCCTGGACAGATAGACATATTGCTATAAAAGTTGAAAAGCTGCTGAATGCTGAAAAAGCATTACAGTGGTAGAGACAAGGATTTATAGACTCAGCCATCGATTATAATAGGAGCGACATTACTATATCATTATGTCAATATGTCGATATTTCAACATTTATACATCGTATTTAAACATTTATATATCCACACAAACTGAGATAATTCTTAGTAGTAATATATTTTTTGACGAAATATATTACTATCTAAACGAATATTTGAGAAATTTATAACTTTTGGCTATCCAAAAACATTAGAATTTAATAGATTACAGTGCAGTAGCGTGCAGATTCGCTGTTATATTAGAAATGATTTCATAACTGAGTAGATGAAAACTATCATACTAGAAATTCAAAATGATATTGTAACTCGTTAGCAATTTTATTTAAAATTAGTAAGTACGTAAGTTACGTGTTTGTTAAAATTTTGTGAAATATTTTATTTTGGTAACTATTATTATCTTATTTTCTCGGGTGTGCATTGTGTTTTATGGAATTTATCTTGTGCGTTTTTTTTTCAGAATAGCAACTATTACATATATTAAATGTATAATTGCATTACAGTGTCTGCTTGTTTTATTCGATACTTATCAACAAACATTTAATATTTAGTTATGGTTATTGTATTGTTTGTTTTGCCGCAAATGCTGAGAAGTGAGAATGTATTTGGATCGCGATAGTCGAAAAATACAGAGATGATATATGGAATTGATTTTGTTTTTAAATTTACTGCGAGCTCATTTGCTTTTACCAATGCACAGTTTTCAGGTCAAGATTTGGCCTGACGTATCCTGAATAAATATGTATTTTGTTAATAATCACAACTACGACTCGAGAATTAGGGAATGAAATATCGAAGTAAGTTGGAACTCAGTTCGTTTTACTCTTTTCAATAATATTTGTTTAAATACCTATCGCTCATTGCCAGGTGCGGGCTATTAGCTTTGGAATATTGTTTTTCGTTCACTAACTCTGATATACAATAAATTAATATAGGAACAAAAGCCGACGCAAAAACGGCTTTCGAGCTACACTCCCCCCGCATTAACTGGATCCCCCTCTTCGCTAGCGACGGCGTCTCCCCTTATATTACGAGACGCGTCTACTTCATTTGCTTTGTAATTGCCAAATTCGCTGGCGAAATAATAAAAAAGTCCAGACCTTAGTTCTGAGGTCTAAACGCTAGTTTACTACCGGGAAAAATCAATTCTGTAAATAATTTCTTAAATTAACTGTACGTGTAATCAACAGTCACTGCATTATAAAGTAGTTATTCGAAAAGTACTATTGAGCTTAGGCTCAATAATGAGAGACCGGTCGAGTTCCAAACCGATCGGAATAATATTTTATTTGTGAACAGTTTCTAAATCAATTACAACATTTATTTAAATCTGTCTAAAGTGGCAGGCTTCGCCTGTAAAAACAGGGGATTTTATTTAAATGGGTCACTGGGTAATGTGTCCTGTTAGGAACAGTCGATCGATAGATAAATAACAGTGCTCTCAGAATCATGCGTTGAATGTTCAATGTGTACTTTATTACATATATGTTTGCTGTTAACGTTGTTGAACTTATATCAAACATTTTTGTACTTTGGAAAAACTAAAAAAATGTTTTTGTAGCAATATGAACTAAAAAATCATCTATAAATATAAACATTTTGGTCAAGAGCAAAAGGATGTCATAACTCGGTATATAACTATTTTTTTGAATAAGCTTAAATTAAGAATAAAGTGATTGACAAAAATAAAATTAACTTTAATGTAAGAAAAAGCGTGTAATATACAAAAAAGGGTAACTTTAATATAAGAAAAAAACTTTAATATAAACAAATCGCTAGCGACAAAAAAATCACAACTCATACCAAGCACCCCACGCTTTGTTTACATTAAAGTAATTTTTTTTGTAATTCACTTTATTCTTATCTTAGGTTTATTAAAAAAAGTAAGTTATACCGAGTTGTGAGATAGCCCTTCGCTCTTGAGACAAATATTTATATTTAAAGATTATTTTTAATTTTTTAATTCATATTGACACAAAAGCGTGTTTTTTGTTTTTTTTTTAAACTACAGTTTTATTTTAAAACTGTAAAAAAAGTTTATTAGGTTTTTTACAATAATATTATTTTTTTTATTAATGCGTGTTTTTTAATTAATACATAAATACAAGTGAATCTAATGTTAACGTGTTAAAAAGAGTTAAATTTTGTGTGATTGTCTTTTTTCGTGCAAAAAAGCTTTTTCGTTCAATAAGGTTTCGTTCTATGAGGTACTGTCTTATTTTGAGTCACAAGAAATGTATATATATATATATATATATATATATATATATATATATATATATGTATATATCTATATATATATATATATATATATATATATATATATATATATATATATGTATATATATATATGTATATATATATTTTGTTCAAATTTTTAAGTTTTAGAAAAATTGTAAAAAATGATTTTATCAGCGCCATGTATTAATTTTCACTACACGGGGCCGTACTTCTTAGACGAAATATGTGTATTAACACTTTGACCTCCGTACAATTCAATATTCTATTTCCCATTTTCACGAAATTTCGACGCCGTACATAAATGTACTTCTTTAATTATAATAATACGTCATCGGTTTCCTTCGATAACTCTCGACTGACGCCAACGTGCATCGTACAGGAAGGCAGTGTTAATATGTTAATGACACCTTTTTTAAACTATTTTAATTGGCTAATGTGTAGTAATAAGTGGTATGTTTTTACCATTGTGCGTAGTTGGTTTTGCTCTCAGTGTCAGGATTGCAAATGTGTAATAAGTATACTTAAGCTCCCCATTTAAATACCTATATACATTGCACGCGTCATTCTGCTTTGTTCATACATTTCCCCCGGAAATAAGAAATGAAAATAATGCTCCGTCGTTATACGCTATTCGACTCGATCATTTGAGTTGATTTTGGATATAGTAAATGTAACAAACTCATGTTAAGTTTCTAGGAGATCTTAATTTCTTCTTCTTTTGACTTTAATTTTGACTCTGTCCCAAATGACGTTATATTAAATAGACATAAACTTGTAAGACGAAGATATAATGGCTTTAGCTAGCACTCGCAGGCGGGCTATAAAGAAAGAGTGAAAGAGTTGAAGGAGGCAAAAAAAACATGTTTATAATTATCTCCGTGACACGGGCTACATGTAAACAAAATTTCACAGAAATCGGCTGAGTAGTTGTAGCGTGAAAGCGAGACGAACAAATAAACAAAATCATTTTCGCATTTGTAATATTATAAAACGTTCTACATTTTCATGATCAGACGGTTTTTCCATAGAAGCCAGTAAGCAAATGTAAAGCTTTCGCATTAGTGTTATATTACAATTGAATATTGATTAACATATTACGAATATTTGTATTTTATTACAAATTATATTATACACTTTATAAATATGGGTAAAATGTATGTATCAAAAGTGGCATAAAAACACAATAAGAAGCATAAAAAACAACATTTGACGAGACCGCGCGCAGCTGTTCATACGCACATCAAAATCTATTGACATTAAATGTTACATTTACATATTTTGAATCATCTGCACTTAGACGTGGTCTTTTTTTATTTCTCAATATCTATAGTACGAAATAAGTAAGAAACGAATGCAGATCTTTTAAATTGACAGCCCGCTCGAGTTGCATTTTTATTATAATTTGCATTTAAATATTATAAACCCGAATACAAATGCAATATGTGCGTGTACCTTAAAGCAGTGTAATTCTTTTTCAGTTATACTCGTACAAACCGAGTGACAACATATACGGTGAATTGTAATGATTAATACAAATAGTGGACTAATAATAATATATAAAAGTGTTTATTGTAGAGAAGGTAAATATTGGCGTGGATATAATATTTAATATCTTTTTATTTTATTAATTTATTTATTTGGCACGTACGACGGACTCATTCCCAAATAATGTGAATTTACAAATACTGGCAGGCACTTTTTGAATTTACAAATACTGCACAGTTTTGACCATGTAAATATTTGTATTATCTAGTATAACTTATACACGAAGTATTCAACTATGAGATTTAGAATCATCGCTATAGTTTTACCTATACTTCTGATTTAATGTATTTGTTTTATATTTTACTAGTTTTTATTTTAGCATTTTCGTACATGCGGTTGTTCATATATCTTGTGGATATTTTGCGCAATATCTCTAAAAAGATATATGACATCATATTCTATCAAAACATGTTTTGGTATTCTTATAACTCGTTTTTATATTGTGGAAGAAGGAAAAGGATGACGAATGAAATAAAACCTAATATGAGTGGAAGGAAAATAAATAGCGCGAGTGAGGTTTTAGATAGTTATAATTTTTCCAGACGGTTGTTGAATACGTTTACCGACGGTGAATTTCCATTGCTGAGATGTAATGAATTCCTGCGGAGTACACAGAGAAGGGATCTTCATAAAAGAATGAACAATATATGAGGAGCATGTTTAGATTTTTAGAACCTAAAACTAGGTCATGTATCCATGCATCTAATACGTAAGAAGATCAAAGAACGCTAAGCATTTGAGCCGTGACCTAAACTCAGAAATGAGATTATCATCAATTACTTACAATCTTTATATATTTGTGTAAAATTGGGCATAAATTAATGTTTATGCGAGCAAAGTTGCGAGCAATAGATATATAAATAATATTGAATATAATATATTGACTAATATGTATTAATAAACATTTTCCCGTCACATGACGATATCACTAAAATATTTGTGTTTTTAATTTATTATATTTAATGTTGCTAACGCGATGCTTTCGCGATGCACTGCATCCGATTCGTACCGAAGAAAAGTAAATTCAATTGAAATTAAATGTCACAGGTTTTTATTCTTACGCATGTAAAATGACGAAGGACGGCTCTTAAATGATTACTAAGGACACGAAAGGGATAAACAGTGTGGGAATGAATTATTCGTTAATTGAAATATTGGTAGAGTTCAATTTAAATGAATGATTTACTTTTAATTATGTAACCAGTTGTTTTTTTTTTCGTTTGATACTGAAAAGGATGCTGAAAAGGTTTCATACTGAAAAGGATTCAACCTTTACCTTAACCTTATACCTTAGACCACTAGCTCGTAATTTACATTAATGCTATATTATGAAATATATTTTAATTAATGGCTTTGCATAACTTTCACAAGCAAACAGAAACTTCAAACAGATGAAACGATTCGTTAGAAGATACGACATAAATAGATTTGCTTATTTAAAAATATTAGCGAAGATAAGGCATACATAGTTATAGTATTCACCTTCCAACATGTTTCTTTCGTCTCACATTTTTGTGGCAATGCCTAAACGATTTACACCCTAAAATCCGCCTGGTATAAGTCATAGCTGCTGATCATTAGCACCTCATACTGTTACTGGCAGTAAACTTGTACTAAATATATACCTAAAATTTGTTGTACCAACAACTATTAGCTCATAAAGTCATGTTATTTTGTCAAGTCACACTATCTTGTCATGCGAATAGTTCTTCAACCAAGTCGATTAGTACAAAATGTTAGCATCAAATTCTCATTTATTTCGACCCACACATCACTAAACCACACAGTCAAGGCCTCTGTTCGCATTTAATATTACATTTGAAGGTCGTGTCGCTCAAACCTGCCTGAATGAAGTGGCGGGTGTACATATATATGTAGCTAAAGACTGTCATCTGGGCTAGCAACACGACAGCTCTAATTCTACTAGACTCCTGTTCAGTTGCTCTTGGTAAACAGTATTTCGATTTGTAGTTAACGGGGATTGCGCTTGTCGTTCGGAACTTTTCGACACTTTCGTCGGCCTTTCTTTATAGTAATTTAATTCGTTGTGTTATAGTCAACTTTAATGATGTTGAGAAATGTCAGTTTAATAAATATTAGAGGTTGTCGACTATGATAACGAGCTGCCTTATTGTCGACATCTGGACAATTGATACTATCCAATTTTTTTCCTAGAGAGTTCGAGCAGTTATCTGAATAATTCCATCTACATTTCTAGAACTTTCATTTTGCCTATATATTGGGTTGGTTAACAATTTTTCAACACTGAGTTGCTGTCAACAATTTTTATTAAAAAAATTATGTGTTACACTAAATTCAATTTAAGCACGCACCACTATTATTTACTACTTGTCGCCATCTAGTCGGCAGTGACAATATGCCTTTCTTGTAAAATTCCAATGACTTTGATTCAAAAAACTGTGCGAGGTCGTTTCGGAGATTTTCTTTAACGTTGAATTTGTTTAACGTAAATGGTTAGTTAGAGCCCTAAATGAAGGTGCAATAATCAGAAGGCGCAATGTCCGGAGAAAATGGTGGATGAGTGAGTAGAATCCAGGCGAACTCCTCTAATTTATCACGAGTACGTTTTGCAACGTGTGGTCTAGCATTATCATGTAGAAAATAAACTCGATCCTGTTGACTACTACTCAATTTGTTAGCTAGTCGCTCCAGTTGTTCACAGTAAATATCTGCATTAATTGTAGATGCCTCTGGAAGCAACTCCCAATGAATAATGCCCTTGACATTTCACCAGCAGCGAAGCATCACCTTTTTGGCACTTGTTTCAGGTTTGGATACTGAAACTTCTGTTTCTCCGACTTTTGCGTGTTTCGTTAACGTATGTAACCTACTTCTCATCGCCAGTTACTAACTGATTTAGCCAGTCGAAGTTACGTTTCAATGTCAATAACTGTTGATAAGTATCTGCACTGAAGGTGATATGATGGCAACTCAGTGATATCCACACACCGTATTTTGAAACTTTTTCTAATTCGTGCAAATGTGTTTCTATAGTGCCATAACCGCAGTATAGCTCATCTGCCAATTAACGAGTCGTTAGTCGATGATCCTCCTCAATTAGGCGTCGTAATCGTTGAACGTTCAATTCAACAGGACGTCGCGTAAGGGGTTCGCCCTCAAGATCGTAATTCTCATTCCTAAACTTTCTGAACCAAATATTTGCCATTGCGTAAGATACCCTGGATCCGTCCATCGCATGACATATATTATTTGTGGCAGTTTTTGCATCGTGACCCAGAAGAAATCCGTAAAGTAATAGAATCTGTATTTGATATCGATTTAAATCAATTACTTTTTATGTAATTCACTTAAAGCTTCGGCGCTGATTGTTACCAACTGCCTGCATTTTGACCTATTTAAACTCTACCGTAAAACCTTCCTGAAGTTTCGAGAATCTTTCTAGAAAAGTCGGAAGTTATGGCTAAAAACTTACTAGCCAACCAAATAATTTCTTTATTAGAATTACATACTCTTTCCTCCTATGATTTTATAATTATATGTGTTGAACATATTTGGCGTTAATTTTGTAGAAATTCATTATTCATAATTAAATGAAACTATGTGATGTAGTATTATTTCTACTATCTTTAATTTCTTTACCACGATCTAGATTTCGTTGCATATTTGCTGTATCAATAGTTCGACTCTTCCCATCTTCTATGATATATCCAATTCAAAATATATTGATTTGACAACCAGTGGTGAAAGTTTTTTTTTGTTTATGTCATAATTGAAAACTGTTTATTGTTTATATTTCCTTAAGACAATCGAATGTTGACATGCGAAATAGTCTTCACATTGCGAAATAACCAAGGTCCGATAAAATGATCAATTAAAATATTTCAGTGTTCATTTTCTGCCTGCCTTTAGTTAATACCATTAAACAACTAGATATCAGTTACTATTACATATCAGCTACTGCAAATGTTATTTCTTTTTTAATTAAGAAAGTATTTTTTTATTTAAATATAATCGTCTACCGGTATCTAATATAACCTCAAAATTAATACCAAATTAGTAAGTGACGATATATTTGAACATGCCGCCATATCATAAGTACGATTAGAAAATGGATATTTCTTTATTATTTAATTTTATATTATATTTATTATTTAATTTTATATTTTATACTATAGCCATAAATATTCAAGCGTTTTGTATATATTTTTAAACAAAACGATAAAATAATTTCACGGTAAGAAAATTTGGCCTTTCATAGTATCTTTTTCACTGTTGACATAACTTAAAGAAAAATTACATGCAAAATAAAGAATTCGAAGTAATATTACGTCCTGGCTCCTTAATTCATATACGTCTAGTGCCACTTAGAATGAGAGAGCTCAGCACAGTTACAAAAACAGCTCTATTTAAGTGGTTACCCTACCGGCAACTTCTCCTTAGCTGAGTGTTCATAAATAATTATTTTTATTGTTACAAAAGACCTGAATTTCCAATGAAAATTAAATACAGATAATTCGTAAAAAATTAAAGTATTTTTATACCTTTTTATATCAAGGTCCAAAGTGATTTCCCAAAAAAAACATGGCCACATTGCTCTGTATTTTCCATCGTACGATCATTTTCCAAAATATAAGTGCGCAAATCATTATTAATTGACAAATAATTTAAAAATGATGCATTATTGTTTTACGTTTGTTAGAAATTAGACACACACACACACACACACACACACACACATATATATATATATATATATATATATACATATATATATATATATATACACATATATACATATATATATATATATATATATATATATATATATATATATATATTCATAATATTAGATTAACGACTATATTCCCTAAATTAAGTATATGGTTTAAAATGGCAACTTATAAGTTAGTGATTATTTGTTATTTATGATGAAGCTTTTTAGAAACACAACACTTCGCCAATAACAACACAGAAGTAAGAACATAAATACTCATTTACGTACGAAAGAACTTTCATTGGCAAGTTAGAAGTCAGTGAAGTTAATTACATTTAACTAAACCTAAAGAAAAGGTCTTTGTTTGGCTTATATGTTTTAATTCGGATTACAATTTTTTGATTATTACAATATTTTTAAAAAACATTTTTTTTTCAGAAGCCAAGAACTGAAGAAATACACTTTTACTTATTTTCGTGACCAAACCTCACTACTTTCTGAAAAAGATCAATCATTGACGTAAATACAATTTAATTTTTTCCTCTATTGGGAACACAACGAACGTGTCACTCTTAACTCTATAGTTAAAACTCGGTTGGGGACTTTTAAGGGATGGTATAAATTACTTGGCTCCCTCTGAACAGGTCTAATTGGCCATCGATCGATTTTAAAATCCTTTTTTTAGTTTATATTCACATACCGCAAAGTTATTCGAATAATTTCATCACTTCTTCTGAACAGTAGTTGGCCAATATGGCACTCAATTATTTTAATCCCATCGTTCAGACACACAACTGATTTCTTTGTTTCTTTCGAACCGAACTTGATCGAAATGCCATCCATTTATTTAAATCACCTTGTTCAAACTCAGGTACATTCACGTGACGTAGATATTTTTATAGTTACTTCCGAACGGAACTTGATGAATGTTCCATCCACTGATCTTAATCATACCGTTCCAACTTTGTATCTTAAAGTAGTGTAACCGTTTTCTCGGTCTCTTCTGAACCGAGCTTGATCAATGTGCCGTCCACTGATATTTATTCCATAGATAAAGCTCAAGTATCTTCAAGTGGTACGGACAAATTCTTGATTTCTTCTGAACAAAACGTGACCAATAAGACATCCTCTGATCTTAACCTTGTCATTCACACTTCTGTAAACCTAAGATAAGATTTCTTTGTCATTTTTGAAAAGAGTATTAAGTCATTCACCGATCTCCATTCTACAGTTCAAACTTATATTTCTTCGCGTCTTCCAAGGAAAATTTGACTAACGTGTCATACATCAATCTTCACCCTACTGTTCAAACGTATGTGCCTGTCAATCGCATAGGAGATTTCTTTGTTTCTTCTGAACAGAACTTGGTTGATAAAATTGTCTTTAAATTTAGAATTATAGAAATAATAATACTTATCACTGCTACATTTGTAAGTATTTATTTAAATTCCGTAGTCTTGGTTTTTAACCGATTTGAAAAATAAATAAGACTAGCTGTGCCTATAACTTCTTTCGCGTGTAAATAGAAAAAAAAATCTCTTAACGTATAAGATGATATTTTAATATAAGCTCCTGGGTGCATGCTATTACCATATTAAAATTCATCAAAATCCCCCCACAAATTAAGATACAGATACACCTGTAAAAATTCTAAAAAAAATGTCTGCTTTTATTACCATTCTATATGCTAAATCTATCACTTCTTTTAAATATTTTCAATATACATAATTTACTATGTTACAATTTTATTATATACATGTACAGATAATCAAGTTCAGAACTAATTAGTACTTATACTCCACTTTTATGTATGCGTTTAACTAATAATTAACGAATGAGTACTGTACATTTAAATATAAATTGTAGCAAACTGCATAGAAGTTGCAGTAATAAATAATACAATTATACAATATTATATATATTAAAGAATTTATTATAATAATAATTATAAATATTTTGAGTCCGATCAGGGTTCTTTATTTATAAAATCTCTTATCAGCTATGTTTTGCTGGTTTGGAGGGAAAAATAGTTTGTGTCATGAGAGTGCGCGCAACGCATGGGCATGCACATGACGTTATAGAAGACTATAATTATATTGACGTCTTAATTAACGAAACTTAATTTAAAAATGTAAAAATACTTCAAAAATTGCAACTTCGTCAGGTAAAGAATTTCATACTGTATGGATGCCAAAATAACAAAAGATTTAGACAAATATTAATATCAATATGCAAATATTTAGACGTCAAATAGTTTTTATTCAGACGTTTAATCTTTGAATTTATTAAATGTAAACGTTATTTTTAATCGAATTATGATACATATTTATATGTTATTTATGTATCCACGTTTGGTAAATAATAACAATTTCTCTCATTTGACAGACGGTCTATCTCACAAACATCTTCATAAACAGTCTATCTCATTTGAGCTGAAAAACGTGGGAAAGAAATGGGTTTCGAAATTTAATTTTGAGTATTTCAATTAATTATTCGAAATGACTGTAGTAACTAAATTCTAGTAGAGCCGCGCGTAAAGTTTGGTAACATTGTAATTTAGTAACATACAAGCTTCCACATATGCTATATAATTTTGGCAACATCGCTCAAGTAAATAATGAAGGAAATAAAATAGTTGATATAGCGAATAAATAACATAAATTGTATTAGGACGTAAAAATACCACATATGGGGAGAAGCGAAAGCGACACACACTGCTTGTGAGTATGAATGCGTGCGGGTGTTTGGATGTATGTATGTGTTTATAAGTGTATGAACAAAATTTACGCCGACCGTAAAGATTACAATTTCGCACGAATCGTTTTCAAATTTAGCAAATACATACTTCTTGCGTATTTATATGCTGCTATTTAAATTGGACAAAATGAACCTAAAAAATCATAAGTTTTGCATTCCTTTTCAGATCTATAAAATAATAGTTAAACTTAAAAGACTTTCAAATATATAATTGAGATTTAATTCCCACTAGAACCGATCGTTTCCGAGAAATCGGCACACTAACAGTGCGCCGCGTTCGAAATACACTAATGCTGCGAAACTGTGCACAATATGATCGCGTGGTAAAAAATATATTCGCTACTTTCCCGCGATTCTGTGTGGTATTTTGTTTACATTTTAAAATATTATTATATAATGCATTGACGTTTTGGTTGAACTTTTTATCCATTCTGTTTTTAATTCAAGTATAAAATGTTCCACTCAAAATGGCGTGGTATTAGTGACGGAATTAGTACTTGTAGAATTTTATGGATCTCTACACAATTCTACCTTACCATTTCTTCTACTAATTTTACTTATTTCTTATGACTTATCTCTGCCAGTGAAAATTGTGACAGATTATTTTTGACAACGACTGTCACAGCACTGAAGTAAAAAAGATTAGGAATGATGTACAATTAAAATGGATATAATTGAATTCATAATTGAAATGTTGTATAATTTAAAACAACTTTGGTTTATTGAAATTTTGACTTTAACAGATTACTTGCAGTCCATATATTTTATTAAATATATAATCTAAAATGTATTGGAAAATTTAACCAAAATGTAAATTTACGATCTCTAGATGGATACATAAAAAAGAAAATAACTAAGCACTTCTGTAAAAATAAATTTGATTAAAATAATCTGTATTTTAGAAAATATGAGTATTAAAACGAATGTTAAGACAAATAGAATATGATACATTTATTTCATCATCAAAAATTATGTCATCAGAGTGCTTCAAAAATCCACCATCCACCTCTATTTTAGGAAGAGTTGAATGGAAATATTTGAAAAGAATGTACCAGCAGAAATTTCAATCAATTTTATGTGAACTATACTACGAACTACAATTGCTAAGACCAACAATATATTAGCAAATTACCGTGAAAATTAATCATGAAATATTAATGAGATCCGTCGAACTCTATTAGCATTCATATATTAGCTTCTATTTCAGCGAATTTCATGAATAATTCTTAATACCATTTCGAAGCTTGTTAATTTTTGTGAACACATGTTGAGAAACTTTTGTGCTTACTTATATTAAAACTAAAATTTCAAATTAGAAACACATCTAAATTCACTCTAAAAACTTCGTTTAACTATTGATATTGATATCGAGTGCCTTTCGATGCCTCTCTTTTCAACTGGTTTGATGAACTCAAGTGTCGTAGCTTGTCAGTAGCGTAGCGTGGCCTAGATATGAGCCACTATGGGCTTCGGTACGAGGAAAGTACAAAAGATTCTATGTGAACGTCTGAAGGCGTCGGTTCTTTGTGAATAGTCCACAGTTTATGTGAGACCTAAATATAGTTTCCAATAATTTGGTTTTGACATGTTACAGAAATTTGTCAGAGGAAAATCCTGTAGGGTTTTCACATAGTTTTGATGAAATTTGAATAAAATGTTTGCTTTTCTCATTTCTCAGTAGTAGAGTAAGTGAGAATAAATAAAAAATAATATAGTTAGATTTCGTCTATTTTAAGATATACTATGGAATTGAAGTCACCTAGCCCTTAGTAGTGGGAAATTTTCGGTTTAAGGTTGAAAAGTGAAAAATTCAAGCGAAAAAATCCGTAGAGAATCGGTGCTGCGTAGTTGGTCCAAATATAGGTACAACATTATAGTTTAAAATATCCATTGTTTTAAACGCATCATACTAAGCTAATATATCAAACTGAGTTATTATTTCATCTTTAATATTTTACCACATTAAAAATAGTTATTGCATTAAGGTTTAACCAATTTGACCTATTTATTCCGGTATAGGTTCCGCGGGATTGGCGTACATAAGGTTAAAAAAATGTTGTGTATCTAGGAAAGGTGATATTTAGACTGAAATATTTCCAAATTTTTCCACATTCAAATGAATATTATAGTTTTATGCATAAAAATGTTTACAAAAGTGTTTCTTTATATTACATTAATTATAAGACATCTCGAAAAATTGTGATAAAATAGAATACAACGGAAACATTATTTCATCATAAAGAAATTTTGTGATATTTCGTTTAGATATTAATTTGCAAAACATATTTATTTCTGTAGTGAAAATGCTATCGAATTCTTTTTATAACATTACATGTTCACAATTAAATGAAACTACGTGATGTAGTATTATTTCTAATTTCTATATAGAATCTTTGCTAATAGCCCACCTGAAGATGTTGTAACACAACGATCTATACTAGGTCGTGGTAAAGAACTTAAAGAAAGTAGAAATAATACTACATCACGTAGTTCATTTAATTGCGAATAATGAATTTCTACAAAATTAACGCCAAATATATTCAACATTACATGTATTAGCAAAGTATTTCACACATGTCTTATATGCTACATTAAGGCTATTTCCTGATATTGAAATTAAAATAATTCATTTAAAAATCAAGTGCTTTAGAATATGCATTTCCAAAAACTGATAAAGAGCGTCATCTTCAAGTTTATTTCCAGTTGCAGTCAGTGCTACGATCTATTTTCTTTGAGGTATAGATGGAATAAGAGTTGCTGACTGCCGCACAAGTTAGTCACTCGATTTAATCACAAAATTCACATAAAAAATAGACTTCAAGTCAAATAGTTTTTTTTAGGAGTTTGGAAAAAATTAATATTTTTCTGTATAATTTTGCACTTATTTTTTATCCCAAATAAAGTGTTTATTTAATTTAACAATTGTATTATAACTGTTATTGTTCTTATGTACATACAAATACGGCGTTGTTACCATATCTTCTCATTTATTTTTAGTATTTATATTGTATAAGGTTCGTCTGGAAGTGAATAACTATAACACAAGAATCTATATATGTTTGTCAAGATTTATGTTTAGTACCTTTTTGTGTTTCGGTTAAAGCCTAAATTGTTCTTATGTTTTTAGTTATACAATATATTTTTCAAAATCTATTAAACTCATTACATGAGTTTTGTAACGAGAATTGAAAATAAACATACAACAAATGATTTAATGAAATAACCAGCTTAATTATTGTTTGCGGAGTTTATGTTATTCTCTAGTAAAGGTATTTTCTGATGAGTAAATAACGTGTGGGTGTCAATCGGAAGACAAAAACTAAATTGTCCCTCTTATGTGGGATCGATGCTCCATTTGTGTTTAAGCGTCTGAGTCCCCTAGCGCGAAACAAGGGTTTGGTCTAGACAAGGGGCGGGAGGTTCGAGAGGGCAAACTTCCCCCACAGCTTCTGCTTTGAATTTATCGTGTTTGTTAATGTTAGTTGTAATTATATTTTGCTGCACAATGAAACAGAAATAAATGAGGTGTATGTTTGTTTAGTTTCGTATCTTTTAAAATTGTGTTGACTTGATTTGAGAATTAAGAAAGGAATTTTTATAAGTTAGGGGAGAGGAAATTGGTTCGGAAGAGAGGTCTAGGCATAGAATAAAGAGTACTCCAGAAGGAGAGAACACGCGCAAAAGTGTGTCCAAAAAACTACGCATAAAATGCGTAGTTTTAAAACACGGCTGTTAGTACAATTTAAGACACAGCTATGAAAGGTTATGGTGCTTTCTACGTGACAATATAGCTTAAAATGCCTGCTTGTGCTATTCCCACCTCCAAAAATATCACTGGACTGAAAAAGAAACAAATGGGGATTACTTTTCATATGTAAAAACTGTTACTTAATTTCATTTTCAATTAATTATGCAATTTTAAAATACCGTAGTGGATTGTTATCAACAGAAGCGCGCCATTTTTATTGGTGTTGTCACCTCTTAAAAAATTGTTTACCCAAATTAAAACATCTTAACTGCTCGATACTGAAAAATGTAAAATTTTATTTGTAAAAAAATTGGGATATGGAAAATGTCGTTGGAGAATTTAGTGTAACGGTTGAATTCCCGTTATCGTATTAAACTTTAGAATATTTTACGTATTGCGTATATAATCACTATATGTAGGATTGCGACAAGAAACACATGTTACATTCATTCATTTCCGCCGTCTTCTTTAATTTATTCAAAATGCGAACCGTTATTGTTTAAAATATGAAGAAATGTTATCACGACATTGAATGCTAATTAATATAAATAATTGTTTCGTCCTATTTTTAATTTCTTTAGTATGAGATCGAATATTTTCAAACTTTTATTATGGGCTTTTTCACATTTCTTTTTACTTTAAGACATTAAGATAATTGTTTTCTTTTTGTATCAAAAGTGTTAAATGATGAATAAAATGGTAAAATGTGACAAAATTTTTAAATAATTTTAATCCAAATACTTTGGCCATTGGTTGTGGTCAGAATAAACATTTTAGAAATTTAACACGGCGGCCTTAATAATACTTCATATAAGCCAAGCCATGACCATATAAATTGATGCAAATCTGAATCCTACTGCTGCAAGCAAATATATTTATATGGTAACACCGCTGTTGGTAACACCGTGCGCGTTGGGGGAGGGCGCTAGTAGGCGGAGCACGGTGCCCCCTCCACCGATTTTTGGCTTCACCGCGACCGCGAAGTGATTTGTGCGTATGCGCCTTCTGGATTACTCTATATTCTAAGGGTCTAGGTTAAAAGAAGTTTTTCAGTCGGAGTATACAATCGTTTTTTTGATAATATTTTTTTGTACTAAGTTATGGCAAAGAAAATATTATAATTATTTACTATAAAACTTTGTCTATGGCATAAAGTTTATTTTGACTCTTACCTGAATTAAACTCATTTCTTGACTAGGTTTCTTTAATAGGATACACAGAATTACTCTTCCAATCGAACAATTTCTTATGCTGTCATAGTCATCAACTTTTTTCATTACTAACATTTAGTACCAGTAACATTCTGATAACAATATCTAATTGAAAGAATAATTTAAGGATTTAGAAAGAAGAATTTAAGGATTTAGAAAGAAGTTTCACTTTGCCGTTCTTCTACTACCGTATGTATCCAAATCTAAATGTAACCAACGTTAACCAACGTAACCAACGTATGATTTACAAACAACGTTAAGTAATATGTTTATATTGGGTCTTGTATTCCACTAAATAAAATAATGTTTTTCTTTTTTTGATGTGTTGCTCTTGTTTATAAATTATTACCATACAAAATTTAATCAAAATTCCTCCAGACGATATTGCGTGATTTGACGTACAATATAACATAAAGGCATTATCACTCGATGCGCTAAATAAATCGCGCGTTTTAAAATATTTCTGTGTACATAATTTACTCTGTTTCAATTTTATTTTATATATATATATATATAAGATTTAAATATATGCTCATTAATAATGTCTATGGTCGAAGTGGGTGTAAAATGGTAGATTCATTCAATTTACAAATATTGGTGAGATATAGACACTTTATTAGTCTGCTACTTGGTTGAAAAACGTTGCCGCTCGTGATTATTTATTATAAAACGTTTTCAAGTCGGCAGTATTCACAATTGTATGACAGAACAGCTGACTCATTCCTGTCTGGCCTATTTACCGGAACGAAATTGAGAGATAAATATATAGATAGTTAGAAGGCAATGTAAGTTTTTTTATTTTTGTTGTTAAATATTGGCAAGTTAAATATTTATAAAAAACTGGAAGTATATTTATTAATACAGAAAATATCTGAAAGATTAAAAGATATAATTTTTTTGTCCAGATCTCAGGAGGAAATTGTGTGGTTATTTTCTAGGGCGAAAATTTTTGCTCTAAATGTTAATTGAAGAAACAAGTGGACGAACGATACATTTTAAAAATATTTTTGGCGCCAATAAAACTTTCTTGACATAAATAACAGATTTAGTACTATATTTTTTAAATATTTAACTGTACTGTATGTAATCTATCCATATAATAAAATAATAAGAGAGTGAACTCTGTACATGAAATATATTTTAAAAAGAGTGATCGATTTAGCGTACAGAATGATAATAAAAGGCAGAAAACCTGTTTTTACCTGCTTTTTTTTCCATTTGTATGTATGTTTATTTTTTGTCAGTCACGCGAGATATACTGGACGGATTTTTATGAAATTTAGTACGGTAAATGTTGATATAATCAAGTAACGTTTTTTTATCTCGATATCGCAAAAAAAAACATTGCGTTTATGAATATTACGATATTGGTACTGCCAACGATTTCTATTAGCGTTTTTAGTAATAGTAATTATAATAATACTAATAACAGTTTCGACAGTGATACCATAATTTTACGCGAGTGGAACTCTGAGACACAGCCAGCAGCCAATATTATAACTTTGGGTATAAATATAGCTTAGCACCAGTGAGATTTTGACTATTTTTTTTATATAACGTGAAAGAATTTATATTAAAAGGGTCGAATTAAGAAAAAAGTTGCCGCAAGTGATTATTTATTACAAGACGTTTTCAAAAATATTAAGTTTGGATCATTTTGTCTGCACGGTAATATTTTTTAGCCTTTTTCTTACTCTGAATTCACTTTTTCTTTTGTCACCAAGCACTTATTACACTATTGCAAGCTTAATTTATTATAAATTATCAAGTATTTGTCACAAAAATATAATTAAAATTCAAATTCAGTTCGTTTACTTCTAATTTTATGTATCCATTTTTAGATTACAGAGATTTACTTAAATGGTGAGAATATCAATTAAGTCAAAATAATTATAATAAATAATTATAATTAAGCTTTGTGGGGGAACTATTTTTCAAATAAACTTTTATAATTAAATAATCATGACTGGAACTTATATTAGAGAAAAACATAATTTTTAATAAATATTCTTGCATATGAAACGCAATAAATAATGAATTCATATTATAAAAACCAAATTACAATAAACATTTTACTTGAAAATTTACAATAAAACAAAAAGGTAACAATTGTTGATTTCGGAAAAGTACCATAAATCGATGATTTAAGGATAGTAAAACATTTTTTTAAGTTGGTATAATTAATTGTTTTTCATACTTGATATTAAACAAGCGCCATAATTTGTTATCGATGTAAAGCATTTAAAATTATTATTGTTACTTATTTTATTGAATTAATTCATGTTTATGCTTTTGTGTATGTTAAGTCTGTAATTTCTAATGATAAATTTATTTTGAAAAATAAATTTAAAGTCATTTTTCCTAAATGCTTTTTTCAAATCGATGTTTTTATTAATAAATAATCCCTTGGGGCAATTTTTATTGGAACATTGTTTTTAATATACATTTTTAAATACCATATAAAAATCGTCAAATTTTCGTTGATGCTAAACCACATTTTGTTTCATCTTTTTGTAACAGTTTTTACAATTAAAAAACTTTCGATGTTATTTTCCGAAATCGTATTTTTTTCACATGTCCCCTTCATACACCATATATCTTATATTTTTAGAAAGAATTACGAATGTTTTGATGACATTCGATTTTAACATTTTCGAGCGTTACGTAGATTTACTTAAAAATGTCAAAATTGAATGTAAAGTTTATGAGTTTGAAATAATATGATGGATGGAATTGAAAAAAATGCAAAGTTTATGAGTTTGCTTTTGACAATTAGCTTAGTTATGGGTAATTTTTGTGTAATATATTAACATATTTATTTTTGCAACGTGTTTTTGAATTTTCAGATGGTTCTGTGGCACATAGTTTAAAAACTATCGATTCTATCTTAAGCATATTAAGCAAACAATTTGAAACAGATACCAAAATTTAAAAAAATAAAATATTACTACTACTATCCTCTAGACTCAATGAGAATAAGTATGTAATATTAGAATTATAATTACGAACGAAATTCTTTCACGCGGCTTACAGTACAGCGAACTGGTAGAAATCGTCACGTAAGGAAAAACCGTTATGCGACCTATCCTTCTCTTTCTCCCTGTCTCTTTTTATTACATACGGTTGTATGTGTGTGTGTTCGTGCGAGTATCGACATTCGAGCAGCAAGCATTGTGCGCGGACAGCTGTATAACCTCAATTCTAAACAAGTGTAAATATTAGTTACACTTATTTTTTTTTATTCTAGTGCCTTTTTATTATATATTTTATTATAATCTGCCAGACCGTTTCCAATTCGGTATATATTTATTTGCATTATAAATTATTGCTATATAATTTATTAAATAATAAACATTTCTAAATTACAAATTTCGGCAAATTCATTTATTTTCATTATTACTTTATTATTTATTAAAAATTTAAAATTAATAAATTGTCAGCATGTTAATTTATTTTCATTAATTAATTAAACCTTATTTAGATTGTTTCAGTAAATTTAACAATTCATTATATTCATTTAAATTGTTAATCTTAAAATTAACTTTAAATTTAATTTGATTGATTTAATAAAAAAAATTAAAGTAATAAAATAAGAAAAACATTAATTAAAAGAATAATAAAATTTAATGTTAATTTAATTTTAAATTTAATTCAATTTTGAAATAATTTAAAATTTTAATTTTAATTGATTTAAAATTAATTTTAACATGAAATGTTGTTATTCTAAAAATTTATTTCCTACATAACTGCTCAGCAGTTTTATGAAAATCTATATTTTTTCCTCAAATTAGTTTTATTTCATATATCGATCGTTACAAGGAAGGAGCTTGCAATGGACACTGCTAAGTCGTTTATTTATGCTTATTTGTGTTTTTAAAACTATTGTACCGCTTCTTTTAAGGTATTTATATTGATAGTGATCTAGTGATATCCAGTCATCGATTTTTCGTTGATATTAATATCTGGGAGTTAGGAAATCAAACTACCCCTATTAAAACATTTTTTTTATGAAGGATGCATGCACGAAAGAACATTTTTTTAATTTCTCGATAACATATTGTAATTAATATTATTTTTTAAGTAATTTTCTCTTGGTATTACATATGAATGTTTATTTTTCTGGATTGATGGTCTCACCCGTTCTGGCTCTTCATCAGCGGGACCGCATGCCCAATGTGACTAGCTATGTTTGTTTCCAATTTTATTATCGCTTGTAAAATATTTTATATCAGTCAGTATCACTGGTAAATATTGTATTATTATTGACTTGATACTGAATGATTTGAACAAAAACTTATGACGTATTTTATATATGGCTTAAAATTATTTAATAGCATTTGTACTAATGATGTAACATGGTATGTAATACCTTATTTCTACAAAGATTATATGACATGCTACAAATATTGTATGTTAATTTTACACAAACATTGTTTGTTAATGTTATTATTTCTACAAACATTGTTGTTCTTTTCACGAAATTAGACCACAATAAAAAATTGTTTGATTAGAAATATTTTCATAGTCCTGCAATCGTAAAAAGTCATTGTAATTCTGAATTTTTATATGTTCTCTATTTTGTAGTTCTGATAACAATCCAAGATTCGAATTTGACCGATTTCTTCTTACATATGTAATAATGTAAGAAGTAATAATGTATCTTAAATATTACATAATGTAAATATTTATTTAACACTCGAGGCATATGATTGCAATTGCAACTAAGCATAAATAATTTTAATAAATCTTCATAGAAATGCTCGATTTGAAATAGTCCAAACTAAATCTGGCCGAAAACTAAACTCCGGACTTGGCTTCGCACATTTTTAATGTGTTTTTGTATCCAACGACTTAAAAGGAACATACTGCGATATTGTTATGATTATAAAAATATATTTAACACTTATATTTAATTGCAAGGTAACACACAAATTTCATTGCAACGTTTACGTGTGGCCCTAAATTATTTCTAATGTATATTTTAACTCAAACCTTTTAAAAATGTGATTTATAAGAGATGAACTTTTGTCTTTTTAAAGTTTTATCAGTTTTAACAGTTTTAACAGTTTTATCAGTTTCTCTCCAACTAAAATAATTTTATAATAACCAAGCCACTGTTTACTACCTCATATCCATGTGTTTGCTTTTTTCAAAAAACTATTTTATTGACGGTTATTTTGATTCTTAAGTTCTATTGTAACTTATCTCCACGCTTCACTTCATATCAAATGGTTAAACATAATTAAGAATGTGAAATAAATAAGGAGTTTCAAATTAAGGGCTTCTTCTGCAATCTGCTGCGTGGATTTCTTTGAATGGCTGCAAAATTAGTTATAAAAATTACTTGGTAAAGAAACTAGTGGAAGGTCAGATCGTTGAAAAATGGCTATAACAGGAGTTTTACAAAAAAAGGGATTGAATCTGATTATACACGGTGACTGGGAATAGATGTCGGACAAAGGAAGACGCTATTCGTTGGCTGTAAAGGAATAAATTGTCGTTGAAATAAAACGTAAAACGCACCCCTTTTCTAATTAAGTGCAAAGAAAACAATATTACACATAACTTTTTTTAACACGTCCAATACTTGTTCGGAGTGCGGGAGTTTACCCTCAGTGGCAATGTCTTCACAGCTGTTTGCGGGTTATTCTCCCGAGCGACGTTGAACATTGTGCTCAAGTATTGTGTGTACGAAAAAGATAACTAATAATTATGAATATTATTTTCAATTTTCTGAAAAAAAGTCGTTTTTTAAATTTTATTTTTACGACAATCAACTATTTTTCATTCAAGGAATAACGTCTTTTTTTGTTCGACACTTATTTCCGGACACCGTGTATAAATAGGAAATGAGAATCGGAAATTACTTATGGAAAAAAATTATTTTTCTCCTTTACACCACCGACGAAACAATTTGATTTCATGCTCTTTGGTTGAAGTTTTGTATGTTTACACTCTCAATCTCAAATTAAAACTTACGTTTTTTGAATTTGGAAAAAAAAATTTCAAGGAAAATCATAATATTATAATTTGATAAAGAATATTCTGACTATAATTTAGACCTGTTGTTCTATTTTAATGTAGCTTTTCGTAAAATAGTATGCTAACTTACTATATTGTGGGTCAGATATAAACATAAATGAACAGTTTTAACCGCTTCGCAGCGTACCATTTTACACTATTAACACGTGCCGTTAGTAGATTTATAAAAGCGCATATTCAATTAACGCCCCACTGCGATGGAAGTAAGCTAGCAGGCTCGATCGATCGCGTGGGATTCTTCCAATGTTTCTAGAGCGTAGGTCTGTGAATATGATGATATATAAAAGGCATTATTATATAAGGTAAAAGGTCACCATATAGCGTATTGCATAGTTACTTATAAAGTATTTAAGTATATTTAGTCAATTCTATAAAATTAAAATTAATGTTTTTTTCGTAATGGGACTTTTGTTTAGAGAATAGTTATTAACTTGTTAAAACTAGTAAATAACACAAGAGACGCGCTTTCAAATGACGATGTTTTCCTGTTTGTATCAGTGTGTTAATAGATCACTTTTTCTTAAAAATATCTGAGAACCAGCTAAATTTGGCTCCGTTATATACACACACACACACATTCACAATATATATATATATATATATATATATATGTGTGTGTGTGTGTGTGTGTGTGTGTGTGTGAGCGAAGTACATTAAATTTGTTTTTAACGTTTGCCATGTGTTAACTGAGATATCCACAAGAAGCATACACTTACACAATTTAATTCACATGGTTCTAAATCTTAACAAACTATGGGGCCAAATGGACGAAGTGACAAACGATCAGAACGGAAGGTGTTAAACGGAGGAAAATAACGAAATTATTAGTTCGTTGTTTCCCTAAGGAACACTGAAAACCCGTCAAGTGCGACTTAGATTCTTAATCTGAAGTTCAGTAGCCATTCAATGTACCTGTTAAAAAAATTTCCAATTAATTTTTTTTCCTACTTTACTGTCCGTTTTAGTTATTCAGTTGTATAGTTGCTTGGTACGAGTAGTTTCCGATTTATTACTAGTTTCTTCGATATTAATTCGAGTGTTCAGTGTTTTATTATTTATTACGTGTAGTACGCATGTATAATTCAAAATCGATCTTGTTTATAATACATGTTCACCACTTTGGGTTAACCTGTACGTTGAACGTGCATTTTTACAATAAATAAATAAATTTACAACGATATTGAATGAAACGAGTTGCAACTTGACAACTACTTTTTTATAAATAATTTTTTCCGGATTTCAAACTAAAATAAATAAAACATCTCTATCCGCTTTGCGGAAACTATTCATTTCAGAATATTGTCAATTCTATTCTATTCCTTGATAACGCGACTTTCAATATAAGTATGATTTTACATGTACAAACGAAAACGAGAATGTGGATTTTTAGCTTTTTTAAAGCGCACTCAAAAAAAGATAACGGAGCAAACTTAATACGTTCTCCCGTATATAGAAATTGAAGTTGTGGCCAAACTTATTTGCAAAAGCTCTCTTCTCAACAATTTTCTCGACTTGCAGCTTCCTGGCATCGCGTATAATAGATTTTATTTAAAAGTTGCCCTTAATCCATCCACGTCCTTGGACTACTTCGCGAAAAACGCTCTTAACTGCGTTCTCCTCTTCCGTTTCCTACAGTGTTGATATTGTTCCAACTCCTGGAATAAAGTTTCAGCAGCCTCTCTGTAAGTGTGAGGGAGCGCAACCTCGATCTAAGTGCGAATTTGACCTTGACAGTTTCAAACATTTATCAAGGTCTTCGCAATATAACGTGTATTTTTCATTAGGGTAAAATGCAGTTTTCTTGTTACAGTTTGAAGTGTATTCTAAACTCATTTTATAAACTCCAGTTTTTTAACTCAAGCTGTAAATAATTAATTGTTTATTGTGGCTTGGCTCGCGTGGAATTAGTATTACCCAAAATAAAAGCGAGAAGTTAAAAAAAAGCTATGTTAAAAAAAATATCTAAATATATATATATATATATATATATATATATATATATATATATATATATATATATATATATTCTATAGGGTATGCGACTATTTTTTAATTAATTTATGCATGAATTTTAATTTTGACAAGGACGGCAGCACTGAATTGTGATGACAATTTTTTATAATGCAAATTTTATTCTACGAGAGTGGATGAGACAATGAGATATCTATATTCTATCATTAGCTAGAAGTTTATAACTCGCTAATTTTTTAATAAATTTTTATAATTTTTTCACTGTTGTTTTAATTTTATGTTTTAAGATATCAGACATTGTAAATAGTCAACTACCCTATTAGTGAGATATTGCATATTACCATAGTATCGCAATAACGATAAAAAGGAAATAACTGCCTTATTTAAATATAAAAAACCGTATCATAACTTAATATTTCGTACTGAGTGAAAGTGAAAGGAAGGTGTTATTCCTGGACTGAAAAATATTTGATCGTCGTTAAACTATAATTTAAAAGCTGACATTTTTCAAAACATTGAAAATAATATTCATAATTACTAGTCATCTTTTTCGTACACACGATACTTGCGCACATTGTTCAGAGTCCGTCGGGGAAATAACCTGCGAACAGCTGTGAAGACATCGCCACTGCGGGTAAACACCGCACTCCGGACTAGTAATTTAAAACAACGTGTTGATATATTGATTTTTAAAACAATGGAAATATTGAATGTGTTAAAAAGAATTATGTGTAATACTTTTTTTGCATTCAATTAGAAAATGGGCGTGTTTTACGTGTTATTATATATACACACACACATATATACATATACATATATATATATATATATATATATATATATATATATATATATATATATATATATATATATATATATTCACTTGATTTTTACCCTACTATGACAAGGCCGAAAGGAAGTCTTATGATATTAGCACTGTGTGTATGTAAGTGGTTTTTTTAGACAAATGAAGTACTGTTGGATTCATTTGAACGTTAAAAGAGTCATAGGCTATAAAAATACAACAGGTGCCTACTGGCCACCGTATTGTCTCGGAAATAAAAATAGCATCTACACCAGTTCGTAATGAGTATTAAATTAAAGCGTTTCAACCATACTGAATGGATGTTAATTACTATGTATTTTTATGGGTCCTATGTTACTTCATAACTCCTAAACCACTAAACCTTCACAAGTGTCATTTAATTAGTTTTAATAGCCCAAAAAACATAGGTTGTTATAAATTATATGGCGGCTTTGGAATCTTATATATTTATTGGAACCAAACTATCATGGAAATCATAAAAACCTTCTAAAAGGTAAGTTTAAAAATACATGTATATCATATGCAGAAAAACAATAATGGAATTAGGATAGTACAAATTTATTACGAATTTGTTTTTCAAACTTTTTTACTGTATAGTAGTCGGGTTTAATTCTCTTAAGGGTCGTAACATATATTTAATTTTTGTTAAATTATTAATTTTTATTCAAACCCGTAAGAGAAAATAAAAGAGAAATATTATTGAATCATTCAATTCAAATATTTATGTATTTTTTTGCACTAAATTTCTTACAGTAACTTATAAGATTAGTTGCATCATTAATAATAAAGGCAATAAGGAAGTCTTTCAGAACACAAAATCAAAGTTATCTTTACAACAGAATTCATTTATTACGTACTGAACAACGTTACGTTTTGACTGAATATAATATATACGAGGATTATTAATGTCTTTAAATAAATATAGAAAAAGAAGTACGATACATACGTCGAAAATTTCTGATCATTCGAGTTACTACTATCAAAGAAATATTGGTGTGGTTTCTGTTTTTGAAGTGGCTGTAAGGTTAATGTAATATTTATTGATAAATATGAAAGTTCAAAATTAATAGAACTATCTTCTAGTCCAAAATTTTTCATAATCCAAAATTAAAATAACTAAATATAGGTAGAGAAGAACTTTGTCGCTGCCAGCGAGTAGCAGAAAATTTTGAAGTGGTTGTAGAGAGAATTCATTTTGCGACCCAGAATGTCAAGAGACGAGTTTGGTCAACAAAAAATGGGAATGTATAATTCACTAATGACAATAGTTTGAGATATTTTGAAGGACCGAAGACACATCGGCAACAGTGAATAAAGAGGAAAAGTAATATCTCGAAGCAGAGGAGGCAAAATAGTTAATGAGCATAAACTAAACTGGTAAGTTCATTATTTACAAACTCTTGTTTCAAACTATTTACAAAAACTTGCTCGGATAACTAAAAGAGTGTTACTTGCCATAGGCATAAAACAATATTACAAAATAAATAATAACAAAACAAATGTAGCTGCTATTCAAATAAGTCTTGCGATTGTTTATAAGGTAATCAAAACCATGTAAATGCAGTTCTAAAATTGGAAAGTGTTCTGCTCCGTTACTGAATACTACATTCAGCAGCGAATTGAAATATGTAATGACGGAGATTTTGGAGAGCGCCATAGAAAGTTAGATCGCACTTGTTGCACGCTAAACGGAATGTTTCCTGACTTCAGGAATACAAACCGAAGCAACGATAAGAGTCTATCCATATAGTTAATGCAAAGTCTAATAAAGTCCACGATTGAAAGTGGTTTTACCTAAAAATAAGAGTGTTAATATCGAATATGACTAAGACAAGATTTTTATTTTAAAACAACGGAAATACATGAATAAAAGTGTATGAGCATGTTTCAAAGTTAGATATCGTTGAGCGATAATTTTTAAAAATTTCACTTCCATTGGGGTCAAACAATATTTTTTTAAAAGTGAAATACTTTAAATCGAAAAAAATATCACAAAATAAATAAATTAATTAATATTAAAACTTTCATCTCACTCTCGATTCACCCACATACACTCCACTCCGGTCCTCGCCCAAAGACTGCGTAATCATTAATATGCATACGAGCAATAAAGGCAAACACCAGCCCGGGGGCCTGTATTAGCAGTAATTAAAAGGGCCCGCGGATACGACCATTGGACGAGATACACGAGCGGAGTCCGCTTCGAGCCCTCGTTTTACGGTCGCTCGAGTCGTGTTATTATAGTGCGGACGTGAGGTGAGGAGCTGGCTGGCTTTGATTCAGTTTAGTTGCTTGTGAAAATAGTAAACGATATGAATTAGCGTTTTGGTATGAGTCGAAATACGCTGCCCATTCGGAAGTTAGAAGTTAGCAGTGTGACGTTATAATAACTTTACTATCTGTAATTAGGTACAAGTATAGTGAATAGTAATAATTTTACGTTCTATTTTATTACCCCTTTAATATTTGAAAACAGGCCATTTAGTATATATATTTATTACATATTTGTTAAATAGAGAAAATGAAAAAGCTCCTTAAAATTTTATCTAAATCGTCAATCAGTCCTTTCTTATGGAAAGTCAGGTTATTTTTCATAATAGTTTGTAAATTTTATTTCTTCGGAAATATTCGGATTAGCGAGATGAAACTAAGTGTAGATTGTATCTTGTTGTATCCTCCATCCACAGATGTACCATATTAATTCATGAAACTCGATAGGGTGGTCGAAAAAAGTCAGGGGAAACTCGAAAATGTTGGAAAGGAATATTCACTTTGATAACGAAAGAACCATTTTGAATATCAGTTAAAAGTTTATTTTTAATCTATTTAAGCAATGACTATAGTTCAAAAAAGTTATCAAAATTGTTAATCATTTCTAGCAATTTATTATGTCCTTCATTACATTCTCTTTGTTATTTTTATTTCTCATTAACAATTTGTGATGTTTTGACGATAGCTTTTTTGGTTTTTTCCAATATGCTTACAAATTATATTTTATTTTTTACTCTTTCCTGATTGTTTATCTTAAATTGTTTGTTTTTTTATATTCTAAAATATAACAGTAAAATTATGTCCTATTTCAGTAACGCCAGGTTTTCGTCGTTCTCCTTTCTGAGTTTGTGAAGGTTGTTAGAGATCTAACAACCTTTCTGAATATCTCTAACACTTTAATAGTACCGCTGTTTAATTGATTTATTAAAAAACTGCAAAAATCATTTTCATCCACGAGCAGTTCCGAGTTTTCATATATACGACATACGCCTTAATAAAATATGAACACGTATGTTATTGAAGCCGCTTACATGACCGCATCATCGGTCTCAATTTCTTCTTGATTTTAAACCTCTCAATATTTTCACAGAATCGTGTGTCATGGCACGGATTTTAAAAACTTTATTAGATAATGAAGATCACATTAATTAAGCACTAACATCGTGTTAATATAACGTTTCGAAAATAATTTGTAAAATGTCAATAACGCGTACGATTTATAATTAGTTTTCATTGTTACAGGTGCTTTATCCGCTTCACCTACTGCGCGGTTTATACGGCGGATAGCCACGCGTGCACACAGACACACACACGAAACACTCACGCGCGCGTCGCCCACAACGTAAACGGGAACCGTAAACGTCACGTAATATTCATGTTCACACAACGTACGTAGCGGTGAAGCGTGATGAAATGGTCTTGATATTTTGAATGTAGTGAAATTATATTTTATATTAGTTAATGTCGTCATACTTTGAAATTGCATAGTTATATCATGTGAGATGTAACGAAAGTATATCAAATGTGTGTGATTTCTAAGGCGTACTTTATTATATTTGCCGGAATTCAACACAAATATCGGATAGATTTTATGGAAATGTTTAATTTTGAAATTCGTTTATCAGCAAGTAATGTAAAATTTACTGTACTTTACGAAATAATTAAACCTGTACTCAATAATTTTCACCTTTTCAATATTTTGGCCAGTCTTTTACAGGCGAAAAAATGTAAATTTCTCAAAAATTATTAACGATTTCAAATTATTGCTACGTAAGCCTTCAGTAAACTTTAGGTAGACTTTCAGCGAGGTTGTTTTTTTAATAATATTGGCACTTTGTGAGATGACCTCCGGATATATTTTTGTGAATATTGTCAGCATTACAATTATTTCACATAAACTATGAAACTAATAGTTTTGCAATTTCTATAACTCGCATTTATTACTCCACACTGAATTAAAAAAAAGTCAAATAACATTTTTGTGTGTCAAAATTGAGATATATGAAGATTAATATACTTTACCACTTTGCTAAATTTCAAGTTTGTACATTAAACTGTCGCTGAGAAAAACGACTGTGACAGACGAAAGGACTTGTGAGTGATCCTATAAGGATTTCGTTTTTATCCTTTTAGGGTGCGGAGTCCTAATTATAATTAGTCGGTATGTATCTTGACAAGGAAGTTTATAAAACAAATTTTGCAGTTAACATTATTTCTGCTTATATTTATTTTTAGCTCGGTTTACTTTTCAGCATCAGATGGATGTTGTCAACATATCATTTTAGACAACAAAATTTAATTAATTATCGGCTTCTATTTTAAAAATACGAAACATCGAAGTTCTCAAAACTTCTTACAATATTAAATAATTAATATCGATATTGACTATTTAAGTAGGGTCGATTAAAATATCTTTTATTGAAATAGGTCTTGTATAATATATGTATATCCGAAACTCATTTTCAGTAAAGTTGCCATAAGGATGTTGTCCATATATCATTATAGGCAACATTATTTAATTATTTATCGTCTCATATTTTTAAAACACCAAAAACACAAAAGTCCTCAAAATACTTCTTGCGATACTGAATAATTGATATCGACATCGACCATTTTACATCAGTAAAGTTGACTAAAACATCTTTGATTGAATAAGGCTTTAAACACTGTATCAAGCCGAAACTTCGTTATTAGGGCGCTTTAAGAATGAGGTCATCGTGCTCCTCACTTTATGTAGTGTCGGAAATAGAACCATTATTTTCGCTTAAAACTATTATCCACACGACAAAGTAGTGTCAGTCGCGACACACATATCTGGACTGTTCGCGCAGCTTACGGTTCGCTGCTACGTTTACGAGTGTATATATACGACCATATCTACGATGCCGGCGCGTCACTACTCGTATCTACGCGCCGGCCGTCGCCGCCGTGTTTCGTATTAAATGTAAAGTATTTAGGATAAAAGGTTCTATTACGCGCCGGCTTAAGAATAGGAATCGACTAATTTCGCATCGGTTTGTAGCGTGCTTTTGACAAGTATTTGTGACGACAATGACTTAGAAAATAGACTAGTTAATTGGAATATATTTTAAGCGAATGATTGCGTGATACAGACTCCCACGTAAAATGAAATCGGAAGTTCTTTATGAGAAGGACGGGTTATTCAGAAATAGTCGAATGTAAAGTATAATGAATGAAAATTATTTAAATTGTACATAAACGTTTGAAATCCAAGAATACGCCTTTTGTGTAGAATATACTTTATAGTATCTTTATGGCGGTTTGTGTCATTGCTTCTTTCAATAGTGAAGACTTTTTTTTCTTAAAGGAAAAAAACAGAGTTCTTACGAGTTCATACACATGTCTGTTAGTAATAAAACATGTTAACCTGCACATGTGACGAATAAGCAAAAATATTTTTATGTAAATTTTAGGGAGACGAACACTCGTATTTTTTAAATTCTTTTTGTAATAAGGGTATCGTTTGAAAGGATTGATAATAAGGGCCTCCAAAATGTATTTTTTTTTAAATTCGAAGTAGTATTTTCAGAGATATACTAAAAAGAATATGGGATATATTCTTCTCCCCCCCTCTTATTTCCGAAACTACTGAGTTAAAAATTATGAAAAATATACGGTTTTTAGAAAGTCACGGAAAAGTTATAGGAAAACTATAGCGATTATTAGGCATTTTATAATTTTTGAAATTTGCACAAGGTTATAATGTCGATAAAACATATAGGCAACGTATTTAAGTTGTGAAAAATTAATATTTTAATAGGAATATTCTGTGTCCTTAAATGTTTGTAAGTGCCTAATTGACCTTCGTAGTGCGTGTTGTAATCTGCTTGATATGTTTTTTTTATTTTTGAATATTCTTCAATTTTAGCATAGTCTTACAAATTGAAAATTTGCGTTCGACTGCTGTTGACTCATGCTATCGGTAGCGGTCCTTTCTAAAGAGCTCTGGGGCAGTTCCCTCCCATCTAAATATATAAAAAGAAACGACCATTTTCATTCTTTTATTCAAGTTTAGAACAAATTTTATTAATTTTTATGAATCTGAAGTTTAAAGTCAATCCGATAAAATTAAGTTGACAAAAAATGCGTATTGAAAACGAATGCAAATATTGTAAACAACAACAAATTATGCAACAAACATGTATATATTTTACGTACTTACATTCGTCATTCTCTGTATTATAGTGGGCTATGTAAACATTGCCCTAGGTTTTGTATACAAAATGTTTAAAAAATAGTATCATTTATGAACACCAAAATCCGCGATTTATGTGTCGCGATGGGGCAGAGTCCCTCGTATATTTCAATACAAAATTAAATAAAGCGGGTGTTCGTAAAAGAGACATTTTTCGAGTGTGTTTTTCTACGCATAAAAATATTATTATAAAATCAACATTTATTTACATTACGTACTAAATATTTTCTGTTCAAATTATTTTACGCAAAACTGTATATCCTTAAATGTTTAAGTTAATTAAATTAAATGTAATAGACGCCAAATGAAAAAATAATTCCGAGCACACGTATAAACGAAGTCAGTTTCCGAACAGCGGCGCGACACGATGTGCAAAAGATAAAGAATGCAATCTGTCTCGCTTTCTCCCTCACGCTCGCTAGTTATTATTTAATCCTAACAATATATGTATACGTTCTGTGGTCATTCATCAAAATATTACCTAATAAATTTAGTATTCAGTTTAAAATATTAAAAGCAACGAATTATTGTCGTGTTCCACACAAGTGGTTTTAAAGAATTTGGGCCTTTCTCAATCGGTTATATATATAGTGCAAAATTGTTCAGTGAAATATAAAAGTATGACGCATCGTTTTAAAAATGTTTATAACAAACTCGCATATTTTTGGTTGCAACAAGGTAAGACTTTCTTGTTTTTTATTGTTTAAATTATTTAGTTCTGATATAATTTACGGACATCTGTTTTTTTGCATAATTGTCAAGTATGTTTAAAATTAAATAATATTAATGTTCTAAATTTAATAATATTTTTAATTTAATAGAAAATGGATCCGGTTGTTTAGTAGTAGTGCTATTGAAAAATATTGTTTGACAGTGAAGAACGAAGAAATTTTTAATGTGTTTTTATTTATTTGACATTATATTGATGCCTTTACATAATCACACATTTTTTTAAAATTTGGGATGTGAATTTACTTAAAATGTCGATTATATCGGCGTCTATCAATAACAGACAAAACGACACCACTACCGGTGGTTTGGTGTGCATTTTGATACACAAATGAACGAGTAAAGCAAACTTCAAGAAACTAATAAAATCGTTTTAATATGTATATAATTTTTAACATCGCACAACGAGTCTGAAAGTTTACATCCAGGGTTTTCTATAGAATGAGCTTATATCATTTAATCATCATTGTGACCATAGATGGTGCCACCCCCTACCATAATCGACCGTCATTGCATACCATTGATGAAATGTGACTAAATTTCGGAACTCGTATGTGTAATTTTATCATGGATTATGTTGCTACATAAGTTTCGATTTGATGCAGTGTTGTTTAACGCCTCATGCATTTTGATATTGGATTTGATCTGACCCTCTCTTCAGATAACGACATTTGGGTCTTTTCCCTCTACATTTCCCGTCAATATCTGTTTTGCTAAATTACTAGGAGCTTCTCTGTCTATAGCTAAAGTATTACCGGAAAAATTAATCGTATTTTCGTAAACTATATGTCTTTTTAACAGTCAGTATCTTGATTACAGAAATTGACTTTTGGAAGAGATGTGTAAATGTAGCCTGAATACATGTATATTTAAATTTCTTTTATTTTAATTTGAATTCGCAGTAGCCGAAATTTCATAAATTATATGTTTCCTAATGTACTTATTTAAAAATCATATAAATTGTAAGCGTTAATTTAATAAAAAATGAGTTTTCTTTTACTTTCAGAAATGGCTTGAAGAAACATTTTTTTTATTTCATCGATATATCCGTCATTTTGTACGTGATAGTTTAATTGTTATAAGCAGTTATTTAATAAAATCCGCATTTGAGAAGAAAGTTAATTTGCTGTTATGTCGCAATGGCAATGTTATTACTCATCATAATGTTATTAAAAGAGGTCTTTTATTGTAGCGTTTTATTAGAGTTCCGTAGTGAAACATATTTGCGTCATGTCCGCCCATTATAGTTGCGTCATACGTGACAGTCTGTCTGCCATAACCTCATAGTATTTACACTTTTATATATATATCTATACGCATGACGTTTTGTGATTATAATAGGCGTTTCAGATCCCTATCTCAATTAATTGGTGACTTTTTCCGCGCTCTACATGCGTTGGAAACTTTTTTAAATAAAATAGAAGTTTCACTCACCATTTTCCTTTTTAAACGTCATTTGCGAAATAGTAATTTTAAAAATTACGTGTCACTCCCTATTTCATTTTCAGTTTTTCAATCGTGGATTTTAAAAGTTTGAAAAAATTCTATGTACTAGTATTCGGTTTGATGGTTTCAATTAAGACTATTTTGGTAAACTTACATCAATAAATTTAAGGATATTGACGTCTACAGAAACGTGTTTTTTTATTAGTTCCTGTTTTACACCTGTTTCGACACGAATTTGTTCGGTTTTTATTATTAGTTTATTCTGCTGCTATTATTCAGTATTATTTTCTTCTTATTGTATTATTTTCTTCTTATTGTATTATTTTCTTCTTATTGTATTATTTTCTTCTTCAGCCTGTGACACAAAATGCCAATGCATTTGTGGTCACTGCTCTTAGCATACTCAAAAATTGTTATAGCCATAACATTACGAGGTTAATCATACACACAGAGTGATACACCCCCTAAAGAATATTACTCTATCTGTCCTTGATCAGAAGTGTTGAATTTTTGACAAAATATAGTTTATATATTTTTATAACGTCCTATCGTAATTAAATAATTTTAAAACGTAATATTCTTAATGCTGGAACTTGCTGTTCGACTAATTGGCTCGCGTATAGAGGTAGTGTTAACAAACGATTGAATTTTAAAACGTAATTTATCGAAGTAAAAATAATATAATTTATATTTGTTAAATATAAGAATTTGATACATACTGAGTCCTACTCATATTTAAAGTCGAAACTCATTACTGAAACTCGTTTTGTATTGACGACAAACATTGTGACATGATTGTTAAGCATCGGCACGCAGTTGATTTGAGTACAATTGGACATAACATTACGCTTAGACATCAGTATGAGATAGTGCCATCTAGCAAGTACTCATTAAACGTGGGACACGTATAAAATATAATTTACGTAAAATTATTTTAGTAAATAGTAACTTTAGTTTGGTAGTGTGCAAAGTTAAACTTCAGTATTGTAGTTCTTTGGTGTCCCCTATGTTAAAAGATCAAAACAGGACAATTGTGGTGAAATATAGTTATCCGTTTATTAATGTGCCTTTCTATTACAGTTGATTATTTCAGAAATGGTCAAGGTTATAGATTTTAAATTAGTATCCATTTAGGAGTTATTCGTCTGCCTGATTTTTGATCTCTAAAAAAATCTCAATTCTTTGCGCGAAAATCTGGAAAAATAAATATGGAATTTATTTTTATCCAAAATTGTTCTCTAACTTTGGAAAGAGGGCGGTTTAAATATACTAAACGTGTACATTTTTCAAATTTGTTACACGTTCATTTGTAAAATATCCTTTTTTTGCTTACAATATAAAACAATCGACTATAAAACAATCGATATTTTACAATTATAAAACAATCGATTAAGATAACAGGAAAATTATAGCAAAGTTGAAAGGAATCCGGGCAACATTCAGAAATATAAGGAAAACTTCATTCAACTCTACATTATATTGTTTTTCGCGTATAGCGATAAAATTTTAGTTATAGTTCCAGAACTATTCTAAATTCAGTTAAAGCGATAAAATTTTAGTTATAGTTCCAGGACTATTCTAAAGAAAGCATTCACAAAGCGATGAGTAAAATCCTTTCAGACAAAATTATTTTAGATGATGAGGGTGTGATATATATTTAGATTACTTCCACGAGAACTCTGTATATTTATTCAAGAATTTGAATTCGCTAATTTCATTCATTAGTAGAAATAAACACATAATATCATTACTTGTATTCTCATTATTCATATTTCTATAAATATTCTACAAACCAGAAACAATATTATGCTAATTCTTGGAGAAACCTCATCATTAAACATTTTATTCTTTAAATAATCCATTGCCATTCTTTAATACAACATTAAATGAAAATTCGGTCACTAATCTACTCATTCTTTTCGTTATTTTTTTTCTAACCACAATCAGAGAGTCGTTAACTCTCACTAAAATATGCTTATAATTATAGATATTGTTTTTACACTGGAGACGCATAAAACGATTGAGAAATATTATGTGAAAACGATAGCAAATGTCTATGTCCGGGTAACAATTAAAGAAGAATGAGAAAGTGATAAAATTCCTAAATATATATATATATAAAGTATATATATATATATATATATATATATATATATATATATATATATATATATATGTGTGTGCGCGTGCGTGCGTGCGTGTGTGTGTGTATAGTTTGTTCGTGTAGCAATACGTTTCTTAAAATATATTGGTTTAGTATTGATAAATCAGTGGTCGTCCAGTGGTCTAAATTCGACCGTAATATACTTACTCACTTTGTTGAAAACACGAATAGGTAGGCGAGAGTAAGTCAATTCAGATTGCTGCTACAAAATTGTCCTTTTGCAACAGGTGTATATTAAGCAAGTTGATAGATTATTCCTTTTGGAACAGGTGTATGTTAAGCAAGCTGTATTTCACTAATATATAAAACAAAGGTATTTATTACACAAAATATAAAATAAATGCTTTTTTGCCTTAACGTACACTCCACAGACTATTGAAAAACGAGCATTTGAAATCACACAAAATTCACAGCCTAAAACTGATATTTTAAATTTCTCTTACTCTGTGCGACTATTTGACTTCAGACTATTATGTGTTTTAGATTGGCACTATGAACATATAAACCATGAATCATTTAATGTTGAACGTAAACAATGAATCTTTTAATGTACTTGTAACACATATTATACATAAATTTGGGCTTTCTGCACTCCTTCTTCATTTACACTTTAACTATGCCAATTCTCACATCCCTTTGTATGCGCAATATGCTTACAACGGGGTTCAAAGTTTTCTCTTGGCGTATTAATATATAGATAATGAATAAAAAAACATCGTAATTTTGTTGTGTAGAAATAGATGGAATACTCCTAACACGCATTTAACCGATCCATTTAAAAAAGGAAATAATTTATTCTCAAAACTTTCTTGAGAAATACTAGAACTTAGTAGAGGAGTGTGTGTGATAGATATTATTGGATTAGGGTGTACTTGATTAAAACTTAATGAACTGAACAAGCCAGGCTTGTGGGTTAAACAGAGCGACCTTAAGACAGAACAATCGATTGGGCACGTACTGGTCCTTGCTCCCATTCAAATACTGGCAGTGTGGACTAGACAGCTCGGGTGTCTGACTTGCGTCGGGCTGATACGTGTCAAATATTGATCGGAGTCATAGCCTTCCAAGACTTTGAATAATTTTCGTATTTCAGCGTTCATTACTCCATAATATGTCTGTCTCTATTTTCCTATTTTCGCAAATTAGACATCTGTGGGTTAAGAACTTAATGAATCTTATTCTATCGTACATATGATTAACTAATCATATTTTGCTAGTTACTTTTTGACGTGTATTTACTTTACATTCGTTCGAAATGTTCAAACTACATTATAAGATAAATTGAGGCTATTTATCATGTATGTATGCCAATGTATATGTATTTGGCTGTTTGTTCGCAATTATCTTGAAAACTACTATTATTATATACCTATTCCCTATTATATATGTATATATATATATATATATATATATATATATATATATATATATATATATATATATAAATATATATCTCGGAATATTGAGAAAATTAAGTAGATTATGATATATATTTAATATAATTATGAACAAAGGTATCTTAAAATTATTAAAAAAATGTTGATCAAAATATTTGAAAACCCCGTCAAGGCTTATTTAATTTTTCAAGTATCATATTAAAGTGGAATATGTAAAGTATTTTTTTCGGACAAAATTGTCTAGTTTTTAAAATAATGAAGACAACACATAAATAAAAACAGTGGCCATGTGTAAATAGCTTTAGATCAATCAGTGGATTGTAACCATGAAAATAAGGTATGTTTGGAAACTACTTCGAACCTATTACTAGGTTTTCGCAGAACTATACCACCGCGCTGCGATATCTGTCTAGGGGATTGCGTTTTAAAGCTTTTTAGTAATGAAGGACTTAATTATCTAATGAACTCTACATTTGCGAACGAAATGTACACAACAAGCTTTTTGATATAGACTTAAAAAAGGAAACATGTACTTCATAATAGGAACAGCGCAATCAATTTTAGTAGTATATATATATAATGTCCTGCACTTTGTAATCGCTATTTCCTAGTTAGGTATTTATTACTTGGGGTGTTTAGTCACTGTCGTGTGATGAAATTGGAATGTTATGTATTTAGTCGCTGTAGTGTGATGAAATTGGAATGTTATGTATTTAGCCGTTGTAGTGTGATGAAATTGGAATGTTATATATTTAGTCGCTGTAGTGTGATGAAATTGGAATGTTATGTATTTAGTCGCTGTAGTGTGATGGAATTGGAATGTTATGTATTTAGCCGCTGTAGTGTGATGAAATTGGAATGTTATGTATTTAGTCGCTGTAGTGTGATGAAATTGGAATGTTATGTATTTAGTCGCTGTAGTGTGATGAAATTGGAATGTTATGTATTTAGCCGTGGTAATGTGATGAAATTGGAATAAAATATTCTAATTATTGGACTACTGGCCTGGACGAGTTCTAAGTGATACAAGAAAAAAAAATTTTTATTGTAAAATTGCGCAGGACTTTCGCCGTTAGTTATCTCGTTATCAGTTTCAACATTGTTATTATTGTATATATTTGGCGTTAGCTTTTTAGAAATTCATTATTCACAATTAAATGAAACTACGTGTTGTAGTATTATTTCTACTTTCTTTAAGTTCTTTACCACGACCTAGGTTTCGTTGTATTACATCTTCAGGTGGGCTATTAGCAAAGTAGAAATAATACTACATCACATAGTTTCATTTAATTGTGAATTGTGGATTATTATTACTGTTACTAATTACAAGCCAAATTCTAAACTCGGGAGACATAGATTAAGAAGAAATCAATTTTTGCTTTCTTTTTCGTCTCTTGCACACTGTTTATTCCTATATTCGTTTATCCACTTGCCATCGCACGCAATACAATAAGATCAATCCGCACCCTAGCGGCCTCTCAGCCCCCCTCGCGGACCCTTATTCGGCGTGGTGGGGAGCATCAGCCATGGTTTCGCTATTTAATTATCACAGTGGGTAGAAGGTTCACGAGATTGTGTCGTGGTCTGTTTAATGCAGTTTGGGCGTAATCTGGTACACGTAATGGCTGTTGTAAAAATATATATTTTTAATATGTAATTTTTTTACATCGTTTTGCATTATTTTTTACCAAAAAGTAGACTTTTTTCTAAGTATGTATCATGTATGTATTTAGAGTTTATTATTGATTTTACATTTAGTGGTCTAAAATCATAGTAACCAAACCCAATTATTGCAATGTCATAAAATTTATTTTCATTTTTTTTACAAATAAACAGTACTAAGAAAAAAGACGACAAAATCCGCGTTAACAAATATGCCTTAGTATTCATGTGCAGTGAAATACACATTTCTCTTCGGCTAACACGTCTTTACGTGCACATCCTATTTGGTGGTACTTTATATCAGCCGATGGATCACAGCTCAGCGCGCAGTGTTACTAACCATTTTAGAATATTGAAATTATTATTTATTTACGGCATACTTCGTGTAAATTTGAAAAAAAAATTAAGTTGTATTTACAATCCATGTTATTTTTTCTTCACTGAAACGGCAAAGTTATTTACTTGGTTAATAGTATTCAAACATCGTTGAAGTACCATTAAAAATTAATGATTCAATTTCTCTTTCTGGTTAAGACATATTTCAATATTAAACAAGTGAATGGGAAGAGAGAGCGATACTCAAAATATTTCGTCACAAACTATTATTTACGTAAGTGAGTTGTCAAAAGTGCACAAGAGAAAGATAGCCTGATATCAATAAGTAACTTTTATAAGGAAAATGCTAGGTAGTATTTCAAATTATAAAAATACGACACAAACCAATATTAAATAGATAACTTATCTTTCTATAATACTGGAAGAGGCTATAAATAGCCCACTCACAAGGACTATAAAGAAAGAGCTGGAAATCCAAGAGTAAAGAAAGAGGTAGATTTAATAAAGACATGTCGGGTATCTTGTTATTTGAAAATAAGTTGGGTATTTAATGATATGTCTACTTCATACCAGCTGCCTGTCTCGGGTTTGCCTGGCAAAAAATTATTAAAATTATTTACAATTAATTTATGAATATTTTCAATGGTTTAGCTATTTATTCACGTTATGTTCAAGTACAGAATTGTATGGTTCAGTCTAGTACAAAAAATGCTTATGCTTATGCATCCTGGAACTCTTTTGGAAATCTCATCGCCGTGTACATTTCTTTCAAATGTTATTTTGAAGTACAGTACGGTGTGTACTTATTCCTTATAAAAGTATATTATGACTTATAATTTAAAAAAAAATAAATGAATTCGGACGCAAAAAGGCAGAAATCTCATTAAAACTCGAAATTGTTACAACTCATTAATTACTAATACATTGAAAAAGTAAAAAAAACGATAACATAAATCAAACGAACGTCTGCACCACGTGCCGGCTGACGGGGTTGTGACGGCGTGACATGGTTATTGTTCTACAGTTATGGTTTCTTTCTTTGTGCCGACGCCCACCGGCCTTGCTGGCGCGGCGCGCAACAATTAATTTTTGCACGTTCAAATATATTTTTACATCTTTTGAATTAATTATTTAAAGGGCGTACAGTTCACACAATTATTTATATACATGAAATAATGATGCTTTCTATTTAGTTTACTTTCAAAAATAAAGTTGTGCGTACCTAGTTTATTTTATTATGTTTTTTTAATCATTAATATAAATTTTATAGATTTTCCATAAAAGACAAATGTATTGTATGCTAAACTTTTTCAATTCGTTCCTACATTGTTTTGTTATATATGTTACGAATTAAAGAAAGAAGTCAAGAAAACAATAAATTCGGTCGTTTCTATTGGGTTTGAGTTACACGTTTGAGTGTCACAAAATGTCTGAATATACACACCTTAGTTTTATATTAATGTCTTTCTTTGCTTTCTTTCAGTTTTTGGTTTTGTAAATTTCTTTTTGTTTTGTTTCAGTTCACTAACTTTTCACCATATTTCAAAACCTACGCGAAATATGTATTCGGTACATTTCTGGTTTCTTTTATACTTACGAAAATGTTTTCATCTTTTATACACCTTTATCCGCATATACTTGGCCGGAAGCAGGTACGATTGTTAGCTGTAAAACATTGGGAACTTCTTATTACTCAATCCTCGGAATGAAGTTTCGGGATTAGCTAGTATAAAAAATGCGAAAATAAACGAATCATTTAGGTATAATGGACATTTTGTGCTATCTCTTTAATAAATACCATTGTTGATCTTAGGAATCATTTGTAGTAGCATCATTTAATCAACGGCGGGTTTATTGACGTCATCAGTAATTTGATATATCACTCTACTCTTATTCAATTCTACTGGCACGATGGTACTTGCGGTGCTGTACTACTTACATGCTACCTTATCTGCCTTAACTTGTACTAATACTAGGTTACTTATATACGTTACTAGACTACTTTAATAGTTTATTGTTCATGTAGATATGTATTTACTGCAAAGTTGTATGAACGAATGTGTAATTCTAATTTGCATATATGCATATATATTTATATATATACATATACATATATATATATATATATATATATATATATATATATATATATATATATATATATATAAATACACTGTAGGCCAACAATTTGAGACCAATATTGAGATAAAATTTAAACAACGAAGTAAGAGAAAGAGGAAAGAGAAATGAAGAAAGAGGTTTAATGATCTGATTTAAGATTTATTATTCATTGCCATACGAAATACTTAAAAATATGCATAAAGTATCAATTACTAATATCAAAAATGGTTATAATAATCTGATCAGCCTTTTCATAAAAAAATCCTCAAATATATTTAATCGTATATTTCACGAGACTCGGCACACGAGCAATTAATTTGGTCGCTTGTTTTTTGGAAAATATTGTCTTCCACATGTGTTCTTGTGGAGATGTTGTCGATATCCAATCGATCTCGAACATTTCTATCAAGATCTTCCCATAAAAGTTCGCTTCTTCATCGCTTCCATCTCTTTTCATTCTACATAATTTAGAACTATGTTTTGGGTCATTATTTTGTTGGAAAATGAAGCTTCTCCGAAGGAACCTCATTTTGCTGTATAATTGCTTTATGTTGCTCTTTTTTCATTATTCCTTCGATTCGGATTAAATCGTTAGTCCCATGGCCCGAGATACAACCCCAGACCATAATTAGTTCGGATTAAATCGTTAGTCCCATGGCCCGAGATATGACCCCTGACCATAATTAGTTCGGATTAAATCGTTAGTCCCATGGCCCGAGATACAACCCCAGACCATAATTAGTTCGGATTAAATCGTTAGTCCCATGGCCCGAGATACAACCCCAGACCATAATAAACCCACCGCTGTGCTTGACGGATGGCATTACACAATTTGGCGTCGAACATAAATTCACCTTTTTGAACTAAATATTTCAAACTTTGATTCGTTGGTCCAAAGGACTGTTAAAAATCTTGGTTTGTCCAATCTCGATGAGCACGAACCCACTGCATCCGTGTTTTCTAGCTAACAGGTTTTCGGACAGCAACACGACCAAACAAGGTATAATCGTCATGTCTGTTTGGACATTTCTTAGTAATAATAGAACATGCAAATGTGCAGATTTGTATTTTATTACCTACAATTTATTGTATTTAGAGACAATGTAACTGTATATATATATATATATATATATATATATATATATATATATATATATATATATATATATATATATATATATATACATACACATATATGATAGTAACTAACAGTCCTAGTTCACTAAAATATAAATCGACTAAATACTTTTGAAGATCGGTATTTATGCCAGTTATGTAAATTGTTGATAAAACAGAGCTGGGAAGAATTTTAAACAGATATTAGAAGCTAAACGAATCTGCAAGAAAGTGGTTCTGTAAGAATTCTTCTGAAAAAAAATTTCGTAAAAATGGGGCAATATGTGAATCTCACTAATAAAAATGTAACGCAATCACAATCTAGTAGAAATGTAGTAGACCAAAAAATCACGTAACATACCACAAGCATGGTTTAATAATTTAGCATGAAGAGTAGTGCTCCTACTAAGAGTACTACTAACTTATTCGAGTTATAATAGAAAAAAACAATCTCTTGAATCTGAGCTGTCAAACAACGTAACCACAGCGATGGTATAACGCGGCAGTCATCTTTCTACATTTCACGCGTGCGGGCTGTCAGTAATTTCCTAGTACAATTATAACTCAAAATAATAGTCCATCCACAATATAACCATCTATGGAGTAATACTAATAGCCGGCAATTCTAGGCGGTTCCAATCTAATGAGTTTTTCTTTAGTTTTTACGTGGTATAAGTTTAAATTTGTCAGTAGCATAACTCAAAGTAGAACGGATTTGTCAGCTAGGAAAGTTATCGATTTGTTTATTCCTCTGAGAGCAATCAAATAAAAAACGTATATAGTCAATCGGATCGTGATTGCGTTTATCCACAAGCATTTCCTTTAAAAACACCTTTCCATTGACCCCCTATTGGATGCAAGTACAATAATTGCAACATTTCAATAAAAGTACAAGAATATAAAAATAAAATGCTTCACCATCGTTATTATTCTGCTAATTACTAATAAGTGGCAAGTTAATAGTATTGTTTCTTTCAACGACTTGAACTTATTTAACGATCTTCTTTGAATCTTTATGCATTTTTCAGTATATATATAGACATAGTTTTTCTGAAATATTTTCGAAATTATATTTTTCTTCAAACGGATTTTCTACTTATAATCCACCAATGTCAAATATTGATATTATCTATTTTCCAGATACGAAATTTTTAATGCTACTTAAAATCTACTTGTTTGTTAAAGAAAAGATATATTCTCTACTCTACTACGTATATCTTTTCTATTATAAACTTCCACATTCATACTTCAAACATAGAAACTGCAATCAGGTTCGCGAAGTGATAATATAATTGCTCGTGACACCAAAGGTGATCAAATATTTAGTTGCTTGTAATGTTACACCGCTCTCTCAACAAAATTGAACAAATTTACCGACACGATTTATAATTTTATATTTGAAGCATTCGGTTTTTAAAATTAGTACATAAGATAATTTTCAAATTATAGAATAGCGTTTTCAACTCACGGTGATCAACAGTTGAAGTTTGGGTTGCAGCAAGTTTAGTAGTGTAACTATATTTCTAAAATCATTAAAGGTGAGGTTAAAACTTTAGAGCTTGCTCTATTTACACCTTGCTCTATTTGTGGGATATAAAACATAGGATAAAAGCTTGCTCTATTTATGGGATATAAAACAATAATTATTATAAAAAATAATTTATAAGATGAAAAAAATCATTGAAACCGGGTTACGTTTGTTTTCAAATCAAACATCTCTTATCTAAAATATTTTAAATATATTTATTTTTCATCTTTCCCATTTGTCTTTGTTTTATGCTACTCTCTTTCTTAGTCTTACATAGTTGAACAACCTGCTCAATCTTAACTGATCACGTCATTCTTATTCATTTCTTTTCCTTCCGTTCCAAGTGGCTAGCTGTATTCGTCTTAGCCAAATCGTCTAAGTGTTTCCTCAATAAGTTTTATTTTTTGCGTGGGTATACTTAGATGTTATAAGTAAATAAAACTTCTATAATTTAGTCTAGATAATAAATATGTCGTGTATGTACGTTGTGATCCTTTTCTGTAATTTTTCAAACGTTAAGTGCATTATCATTCTTTTAGATTTTTTATTCGATGCACAAATTACTCATTCTGTTATAACGAATAAGTGCTGCGGTAGAAGCTATCGAAATTGACATGCACTTTGTTTAGATCCATTTTATTATTAATAAAACGTAATAAAAATAAAATTTCACATCGATCCAATTTTAAAAGAAATTGTATTTTTTGTGTCAGTCAATGAAATTGAGGAATGTTTTATTTCAATTTTATTTTGGTTTTCGAAAATTGAAAACATTGGACTGTAAACTTTCTTTTTTTGTAATTTTTCAGATTTAAGTCCATTAGCATTGTCTTACATTTTTTATTCGATGCAAAGATTACTCATTCGGTTACAGCGTGGCAGAAGCCATCGAAATTGGCATGTGCTTTGTTTAAATCAGTTATATTATAAATGAGAGTTAATACAAATCAAATTTCGCATCGATGGAATATTAATAGAGATTGTATTTTTTTTTGTGTAAGTCAACGAAATTGCAAAATGTTTTTTTTTTAATTTTACTTTGGTTTTCGATTCTTCTTTTAATGTGATTACCTCAATTAGACTGTAAGCTTAAAACATTGAAAATCCCATGAAATAAATAAATCGATAGTGAAATAGATAGACAACAATTCTAAAAAAAAACTAAAAATTCCGAATTTGAAACAAAATTTTAATTAACACGGTTTGAATTAAATTAAAACGGTTTATCACATAAAAAATAGATAGGAGCAAACTTATGAAAAATTGTATGCTTTGAAATTATTGTTAGACCTGTAACGACATACAAGGTATAGGAAGCGACATACTCGTATTTGCAAAAAAATGGTTTTCATGAACATCGATACCTTGACTAGCGGACTCGACATTTTATAAGACTTTTCAGCCCATTTTCACAACTTCAAAATAAAGATCTATACAAATTATAAGCTGTTTTCCTTTTAGTCCAATATTTAATCCTTATTTGATTGTGCTAATAAGGTTTTATCGTGGACCAAATATTAAAAATTTAAAACGCAGAAAATATATCATAGACATTTGATTTAAAAAGGAATAGAAATCGCAACTCGTTTGTAATTATAAAACTTACACAGCACGCACCGTCGTCAGCGACTATTAAAACAATGACAGAAGGTAGGCACGATGAAACATTGAAACACTTTACGGAAACACAGCGTGAACGCTACAGAAACACATCGATTAAAGTCGACGGCTGAATTACGTTGATTGTTTCCATTGCTCAATTACTCCTTACAATCACTCCGCTCTCAACAATGCCGCGGCGTCGAACAGCATTGAAAAAGTCACACCGGCCGCGAGGTCAAATAGACGAGACCTGCTCACGTTTCGACTTCTCTCGACGCTACGCGCCATGCGCATTTCACCATAATCGTCCATCTAGTCGCGTTTAATTTCGCATTCAGGCCTCATCTTCTATCACGTCTTCTGTTGTTATATATTCCAGACGTGTAATTTAATATTCCACTTTAATGACTTCGCCGGTAATGACCCCCCCCCCCCTCCTACTCATTGATTTACAACGCACTTCTGTGACAATAACTTTGTTCCATGTCGATTTCTTACTTGGTCGTAAATTCTGGGTATATTTTATTATGCGTAAAACCGTTTAAGTTTTCCAAGAATGTTTAACACGAACACCTGTTTTGACCTACGCAGGTGTTGTTAAATCGGTGTAACAACTGGCTTTTATGGGTTTCTGAGTACAAAATAAAACGATTGTAATAAAAAATTGTTTTTCGTATCTCATACCGTTATAGAGATACACTATTCCAACATTAAAGTAAAAGTTAAGCTTCCTACAGTGCACGCCCACCGGACGCCACGTTGTATAATCAAAGCGATACGACGCGACGTGATGAACCCTTTATTCGGCTCCGAATTATGTGTGTGTGTGTGTGTGTGTGCGTGTGTGCGTGCGTGCGTGCGTGCGTGCGTGCGTGCGTGCGTGCGTGCGTGCGTGCGTGTCTGTCTGTCTGTGTGTCTGTCTGTCTGTCTGTCTGTCTGTGTGTGTGTCTGTCTGTGTGTGTGCGTGCGTGCGCGTGCGCGTGTGCGTGTGCGTGTGCGTGGTCGCCGTTTGAGAACCTTTTTTCTATAATGGTCATCGGTTCTGCCCACTATGTGGCCTGCCCACAGCCATTCTCGCCTGCCGATCCTATCTACTATTTTAGTAACTTCAGTTCTCCTACATATCTCCTAATTATGGATCACGTTTCGCAGAGAACCACCAAGAGTAACCCTTTCCATAGGCTGCTGGGTGACTTGGAGTCTTTTTACGATGCCAATAATAATTCGAGAGGAATATGAAAAAAATATCTACATATTCTTCCTATATATATATTACCCAATACCTGTACATTCACGCCATCTTTCATGTGCGTTAGCGTTAACAAATACTGGATTCGTTGGTATCGGTCAGATCGATTTCTTAAAAAAGTGGCGTGGACAGACACAGCTCACAGGGTGAACAGCCTCTTGTTTATCACTGACTTGCCCACTAGCATCTTTTGTAATCCACATCCTTTGTAATATAATATTTACAACAATAAAATAAAGAAATGTTTTTTGTTACTACGTAGTACGTGTCCGGGGTTTGGTTCATGTACATGTATAAGATTTTGTGTAATGGAGAGGTTGCAGTTAATATCATTTAAAAATGGTATTGTCTGTGCTTTCAATGCTCCGCCACTGAGCTTTATGATTCGCTCTCCGTAATAGCTAGCAACTTGGACGTCAAGCGGGTCGAGCTGAAAAAATCTAACAAAAAGGATAACAACAATGCAGTTGTCCTTAGTTGCTTCGAACAGAATGGCGAATAGACAAAGTTACTTTTCTATTGTATATATTGTATATAGATTCACTGCTATTAATTCTTTTTGTGATTATATGTACAAATGAGATTGATATTTGTTGATTTTTGTTTGAGGGTACTCGCTAATACATATAGTGAGACCTCCGCCATAACGCAGCTTTTTTTCCATTTCTATTCCCGATTCCTCTACTAGTTGCGTACAATCTTATCCGACGCACGCACGCCAACCCGGCGTCATTCGTCTAACATATCTCGGACATTCTCTTTTATTCCGCATTCATTCCTTATGACCGCATTCCGTAATCGAGTCTCACATTTCTAACAGAAGAGATATTCCAAAGTAACATATTATATACGCGCGCGCCGACGCGTCGCTTAAGACATATTCGTAAGATTCCGGACTACGGTTCGGTACAAAGAACTTAGCTGAAAACTAGTTCGGTCTAAAGCGACATGTGCGCCCGTCATTATAATCGTTATAATGCGTATTCATAAAGAATCTTGCGAAATGGCCCATCAGCTGTTCGCTTCTACACGCTACCTACGTAAGCGATTAGTGTGGCCAGGTTCAGTATTTTAATACGGTATCAATATTTCTATTTTTAATTCAGGGAGGATCAATATTTATGATTAGTTTAACGAACTAAAATGTTAATTGGATAGGGTTTTATAACAAGATAACATATTTAGGGAAATATCTTTCGTAATATTATTGGCTGTATATATATATATATATATATATATATATATATATATATATATATATATATATATATATATATATATATATATATTAGGGTAGGCCGTTTCCAAGGTTGTTGCGCAAAAACTACATACAATTTGATAAAAATAAAACCATAAGTTAAATAAACCATATACCTATTATTATGCATGGTGGCATGCTGTACTCTCCACTAACATCATATTTCTGGGGGTTTGTGTTTGATGACCTTCTTGATTGTGCCTAGTATATAGATTATACGTATATAGTTAAGTGAATCATGTCCGATTTTTATAGTAACGACTACACTTTTTAATAATGAGATTAAAAAGCAATAATATAATTGCAAAAACAATATTCACAACGCGAACTGTAAAAACATATATTTCCATTAAACTGCAGCCATTTTGCGCCGGGCTATTTATTTACCGCCCGCGCGAGTTTAATTGTCCATTTGGCGACTTATTTTCTATATTAAATTCACCCACGGAATTTATTTTACATAATGTGGAATAACTTACAATTAAAAAAACTTTTTTGACATTTATATGCTGAATATGTAGAAATAACCGAAACCATTGATGGATATTTGGTTATATTTACCAATTCAATGCAGTAGCTTGATATGGGCCCCACTCCATGTAAAAGGGTCACTGACTCTCTCTGCTATGTTTCATGAAAATGAGGTACTGTGTAGTTTTCAGTTGCCCTTACGTATTCATTTCATTAAAGAATTGCCTGATGGTATGGATAGATAAGTAAATAATAAATATTTTTAATAGATATGAATTTTCGTACCTGAACACAATGATATTATATTAAATAAATACGTTATTTTCCCATATAACAAAAAAAATATTCCAGATAGTGCTCTTGTGAATCCTAAAGGGCTATAGAGTCAAAGAAATCACGTGTATAAAAAAGTGGTTGTATTGGGCAGAAGGCAAGGTCTTTAGAGAATAATTTTTAGTGTGTTTTTGATGCGCCTATTTAATATAATCTCAGTGACTGAACCTAAATATCTTATCTATTACATATCGCTTAGTGGTAGACTCATCAAATATTAATTGAGAAAATTTGATTTAATAATTTGTTGTTTTGGATATTAAACCCATAGAAATTGCTACATATGTTTAAAGGCATTAACATACATTACACACACAGATGCAGTTTATGCTTTGAAAAAATACTGAAGCGATTGTATCAAATGATTGAATGAGGATTGATTACAGGCATTTAATTCATTCAATTGGTCGCAAAGAATATCCTAACATTATGATTTTGAATGAAATTTTGAAAACTGAATTTAAACATTGTTCTAAGACATTATTTTTCTCATTCAGTATTCTTTTCCGTTTTAGGATAAATTTCTGTGCAAGAATATTTATATAATTTAATAAATAAAATTTGTTTTCAGATACTGGGCCCTCGATCTGGTAATATAATTCAACATATCCGAGAGAGCATTGCTATGTAGAGATTGTAATTGTAAAGGTGGTTGAATAATTTTTGTTTTGCTTCACGGTGGGATATTAGTCCGGCAGTACTAAGACTATTATTTTAAAGTCTGTTCAAATAATAAATACTTTTAGATTTAAATTGCACACTTTTTAGCATATTAGGTATGCAGATTCCTAAATTTTGTTTTTTAACACTTCATGTTATACGTATGTTGAAAAGAATCGAAAGATTATCTGGTCACACTGAATCGACTGATCGTAACATTGACAATCACTCGGTCGGCGTCGCGAGAACTCGGTCGGGGAGAGCAGTACGATGCTATACGGAGCTCTCGCTTACTCTGACGTCGTTCGTGAACGGCTGTTATTTTTGTTGCATTCGTTATGGATGACCATTTGAGTTCGTAATATTCATTTAGTGTTTGTTTATTGTTTCGCGGCATATTTGCGGCTCGAGTAGGTAGATTATTAGACACTGTGAACAGGCACGTGTTAGTCTATGATCATCTCTTGTACTCGTATAATAATTAGCTCTTCGAGTATTTTTGTATCGCAAGATTAAACAAATTTGTTTGTTCGTCACGGGCATTGCGCTGCTTCAAATTAACTTATTTTGTAGAGCTGTTTTTAGAAGCGGTCGCGATTCCGTTGCGGGCACGAAGGCTGAATTACAATGTAACTAAATGGAAATGGTCTATGTTTGGCGCTAAAGATATAGTTCTATAAGTTTTAGTTCTATATTTGTATATTAACGTTCGAAACGTTTATAGGAAGGTTTTTGCGTTTAGTAAATCGAATTATTTAGTAAATCGAATTTAAACCTAGCATTTGGATTGTAGATGGTTGTAGGTAACTGGAAATATCCAAAATTGTTGTAATGTTTGATATTTCCAGTTATCTATAACAAAGTGGAAAAGTACGGTGAGCATATATTTCATTATTTCATCACTTCTGTAAGTGAATCATTGGCGCAGCGCTAAACTAGTGTAGTGGAGTCTAAATTCGAAAGTAGGTACTAGAATGAATCAAAATTTCAGGATGAACCTTTTTTCTTTATTTTAGACTAAAATAAAACAAAAAATCCAGCAGTCTAAATTGTGCTGTTAAATACAGCAAATAATATTAAACAAATAATTTTACTTTCAAACTATTCTTTACAAGAAATGTTGTATATGTATGAAATGTTTAATGAATATTCTCTATAAGAAGCTTTATAAAAAATTATCAATTCAACGCCATCTACAAAGTTTTCAACGTAGTCCACGTTGGAAGCGTTATAGATCGGCTTCAAGGAGCCGCATTTATACTTACAAAATCTATAATATACCGCAAAAATTCCTTTTAATAAATTTATATGTATATGAACGGTCATTGCCATCTAAACGTGTACAACTTGGTACGATGCAGAACGTTTGTAGTTTTTTCAGTAATACTGTCAATTTTTTTGTCAGTTTGTTTTGAGCCATAAGTTGAACGAGTTTAAAGCAATAAATTTAAAAAATAAAATCTAGTTCTGTAAAGTTCGAATGTTATGAATGTGGTTGCAGGGTTAATTTTTTAATGGTCCAATGTGGCCGGGAAATCTTGCTTTAAGTTTTTCAAAGATTTATAGTGTAAATATTTTATTATCAAACATTTTTAATGCATCATTATATATTTGAACTTTATTGTTGTGGGAAAATGTGCTGTTTTTATTATTCAATAGTTTCTCTACATTTGTGCAATAATAAATATACACGAACCTACAGAGCTGCCAAAAAGTATTACTTTTACCACTTTAAAATGCCATTGAATTTTTACAAACTTAAAAGTACTTGGATACTCTGGAAATATATTAATCTCGTATTGGTTCTTAGTACCAACTTCATCTCAATTGAGCACTCTTTTATAAGTTCCCTGTGCTACTTATTTCAGCTCTTAAGTTGGAAACTTTAAATAAACCTATATTTTATAGCCACAAATTTACGTTACATAACACCTGTGATTTAAATTAACTTTCAAATCCAATACAGTGGGATGTGATGAATTAAATATTAAAGATTGCTTTTGAGACAATAACATTAACCACGAAGGAATATAACATATGGGAAGAATATAGTCTCACTTGTTCGAAAATCCAATTATGAGAAACTGAATTAACTTGTTGTAAGAAGAAGATTGGGATTGAACTTTAAATGCGAGCAACAATGATGGATTACAAAGTAAAGGAATACATATCTCTTTCCATAAAAAGTTTTTAACACTTGACTGCGAACATGTGTGGTGTATTGAACGACCTGTGTAACTAGTGGACCGCGATAATCGTTACTTTATACCTGAATTTTATTGGCTAACAGCAATTGCACGCATTTTAATATATAATTTAATCAACATAATAAATAACTATACATCGAACTAAGAAGTGGAACGATTTATCATCTTTTAAAAAAAATACGAATTAAATAATATTTTTATCTTATCGTGTTCGCTCGACTTTTTCTTATTATTTTGGTATTAAAATAATGCATTTTTAAAGTTATGAAGTTTGACAAGGCTTTAGAACTTCAAAATTAATTTTGGCAGATTTGATGTTTTCAAGATAAAGATAAAAAGAAAAAATAAAGGTTGTTAGTGAAATACGTGAATTAACATTCTTTCAACCCCAGCAAAATTTTATTTTTCAGTTGTTCAAATAATAATCTGTACAGAGACTAGTTTGAAAATAATCGACGTATATTATGAAAATAATCGAAATGTTAAGGAATGTGGAAGTAAATTTAATCAAATATATAATTCATTTAATAAAGAAAGTAATTTTAATAAGATACAGAAGTAATTTAATAATAAACATATTATTGTTTACTTCCATTGTTTACAGTTCGTTTTAGTTTTATATTGTTTGAAAACTTGTTTATCTACGTGTTTATTGGAGGTTTTTATCGAATTTTTTCTGCAGTTATTTATTACGTTTTCGATTTACAAAAAAAGAGTTACTAAACATTTAATTGCTTTTTATTCACAAGTAATTCTTCATTCGCTGAAACACCATAAGCTAAACGGCTGCCACCTCACCGTCTGCCGGCTCGGTCGGGAGCCGTAACGCAAGTTGCTAGTTCGTTCACTCGCAGGTGTGCGGGTTTGTGAAAAAAAAGTCGCGGGCGCCATTCGGCTCCGTCACAGCTGCCTAGCGATCGCCCGGTCCTCGTTCCGTTCACCTTCAGCTATGTGATGCTCGACCGACCGATGCAGTTGACAAATTTAAATATTTGCCTGCATACAATTATGATACTGCAAAGTGCATTCTTTGAGAGTGTATTTTGTTAAAGATTAAACAATATTGTCGAATATATATATATATATATATATATATATATATATATATATATATATATACATATATATATATATATATATATATATATATATATATATTTAAGTAAATAGAAATATTTAATCATAATGACTCAACATATCTGTGTCTCGTATCGTTAAGCGATTAAAAGTATTTTTGTCTATAACGAGTTATAAAGAAACGTAAAATTCACGAAAACAAATTGAGTGGTATCTTAGCAAATATAGTTAGAGAAATATTGAGTATATCGAAAAAGATTCAACAGAACAGATACAGGAAGAGAAAAATTAAAAATTTCAACGAAAAATACGACAGTAAGGGAGAACAACGTGGAATGAACGAAAAGCATGATTTAAAAAAATCCCTTGTTGAAACCATAGACACATATTAAATCTATGGTTGATACACATATGAAGGTACGTCAAACGAATAAGTAGTAACAACTGATAAAAATTGAACTCATTGCTAATGTGAGGTAGAAAGATGTGCGAAAGACTTGTATGGATTATATTCAGAATTCATTAAATGAAGTAACTTAATAAAAGGCGAATGTGTATACGAATCATTGCTTAATCTATTTAAATAAAAAATGGTGACATAATCATCCTTCCCAGATTCTTTAATACTCTCAATATCATTGCGATTTTATACCAATTTATTTCAGAAATTGAATAAAGTTTTTTTCGTATCATTCCGGAAGGACGTCATTGTGTATGAGTTTTCATATGCATACAAGTATAACAATTTTTAGGTTGTACAATTTTGTATGAAATTAATTATAAAATGTTCAGTACGAGTAGAACTCGCACCACGAGTGTTCCGTACGCTATTAGAACATTCAAAAATTTAAGCGTTTGTAGTATGTTTATGAAACTATTTAGAAACGGTGAAAATATTTTTCAGCATATAAACATACTACCTTGTATATTTGTGTGGAACGACAAGCATTAGACAGAGTGTCGGACGTGATTTTGTTGGATTGGAAGAATTTATTCGATTTTCAGCAGATATGTTGGAGTTGGAAATGAAGTCTGGAGAGAGTTCGCTGTATCGATTACAAATGCAAGACTATTTCTTTATTTAATATTTAACTATTTACGAAGTTAGATTGGAAGGTCGGTTGAACTGAAGCGATTGCTCGAACTGAATTGAACTGATTGCTTGAACTGTCGTACCGTCTCTTATACATCTCATTTGATCCCTTTGCGCGGTCGTCGATTCCCACGCCAGGGGTTATGAACCTGCAGTCGCTCGTTCATTGCGTGGGCTACTACGGTTGTCCGGAACAATATCTATTATAGGCAAATAACTTGGTGGCCTTATCTCTTTAGTTTATTAATGTAATTTAGGTAATACAAATTTCCTTTACAGTGTTTACTAAATACCGCTATTGTGATTTTTTTACATTTTTCACATCCATATTTAAGAATTTAGAGGTGTGGGGGAGGTAACTCCCTATATGAGACTTTGCAGATTCATGTTTCGTGAAGGAGATGCGGTATCGAAAAAATGCATGTGACATTTTTAATTGCATTTAGAAAGACTGCTCGATGGGGTCAGCGAAAACACGTTTTTCATCTTAAAGATGTATTTTTATTTATTGGCGTATTTAATCTACGTGTTTCTGTAAAATTTCAGATAAGACATAACGCAATTATAAGCGTTCCATTTTTTGTTGTTTGGCTACGGGATTCTAAAAATGGTGCATGTTGAGTCAGGAAGCTGCACGTGTGAAATGTTTACTTTTAAGTCTTGTGTGGTATTTGTCTTTTTAATTATTTGTTATTTAAACAAAAGTGATTAAAACGGTGAAAAGTATTTTTTTTATTTACAAAACTTGGAAATTTGTTTTAAAGTAATATATTTTTAATTCGGTTGGGAATTTAGTTTAATATATTAGTTACTACAGTTTTATTATTTTCAATATCAAATTATTATATCAAAAGATTATTTTTAAAAATCTTAAAATTATTTTATTCAACTTAATCGATATGATTTCGGTTTTGGATTTTAAGATAACAATGAAAAACTTCGTCAATGTAAGTATCCTGTTGTTGATTCCGCGAAACGACTCACATTTTTTAAATTTCTTAACGTTCAAGACACTTCTTTAGCGAAATTAAAATTAAGTTAGTGCGTGAAATTGTTGGAACTTTGTGAGAATTTGGTTCTATTTCTCTCAAACAAACTAAATGAGTATAATAAAACTCGTGTAATAGTCCGAGTATTATTATTGAGTCTAATGCGTAAGCCATATTTATCTGCAACCATATGGACAAAATAACTTCAAGCGCTCTTCCTTCTCTTTCTTGTCCCTGCTCCGTCCCGCTCTTGCCGTATTTAACAATATAGCGTATGAAACACAATTGCTCTCCAGTAATCTTTCGTTAAATTTTTTTGCTATAGCGCGTCTAAAGGATGTACATTTGAATATTAAAAAAATTAAATTTGTTTACTATAATTTTATTGAAAATAAAAAAAACGAAACAGTACACGTTCATAGAAGATAGCGTTTATATATATATATATATATATATATATATATATATATATATATATATATATATATATATATATTTATATATATATATATATATATTTTCTTTTTTTTTTTCTTTTTTCATTTTGGGTAGAGCCCAACATGAAAATGAACAATGTTATCATTATAACACACACAGATATTTTTAGTCGTAAATGGAATTTACTCTCTCTCTCTCGTCACAGATTAAGCATTTGTACAACTAGGTAAGAACGACTACAAACTCTCACTAAAATATACAGCCTTTCATGTTCGGTTGTAATAGGAGCAGAGACATGAGCGCAGTTATTAATAAAAATGCAGACGAACGCAGATAAAAGTAGACTGCCCATTTGACCAAGAATAATGCGACGTAAAAGAAAATGTGATTTCTAAAGATTTTGATATATGTATTGCACATATAGTTACGTAAGTATATTGCGTCCTGGTTTCTTCATAATCAGTTCTTAACGTAAGAAAACCAATTAAATGTCTCTAATATCATACATTATACGTTTAATGATATTTTAAGTATGTTTTTCATTGTTTCAAGTCTTGAGGTGCTTTTCTTTTTTTCTGATTTATACTCCTAGGATTTCAAAACTGGAACCCACAAGGAAACATGAACTGTTACAATGTTCAACTAGTACAGTAATATATAAACCTGTTTTAAATTAATGTCGTGATGCGCACACTTTTTAAGCCTCCCCTTGAAATTGAAGAAAATATTTTTCAGTTAATGGAATTTCCAGGAAATAATGTAACTCTAAACTTTAAAATTGTCTAACAAAAGTGAATAGACATTTGGCATAAGTATTTCAAGTACTGGTTCAATGTTTCGGGTAAACATAGAAATTTTAATTCAAAGGAAATCTAAAAATTAAAACCGTTTTAGTACTTCTGACCAAGTGACTAGTATTTAAAGTAGTCATAATCAGGAAACAACTAGCAAGGAAAGATTCTTTATTTTTTTATGCGTTACTAAACTCGCTGGTTTCCATGAAAGGATCTCAAATTTGTATAGCGAGTAACTTATCTCCTATCAATATAATACACCTTATATAATACAATACAATGTCTGTTCCATAATCTGGTATGAATATCAAACTCGAATGAGCTCTCACCGCGTGCTTTGTTTGAGGAATGAGGAGAGTGAGCTAGTGTAAAGAGGAAAACGAGGCCGTTCGTTGATAAAGTTCCAAGTCTAGAGCAGAAATAACACGAACTGCGTAAACTTAGTTCATTTGATGCTGTCACTTCAATGGACGAAACTAAAGCAGCCAAGATTTCAATTGACAAGGTTCAATTTAGCTTTGAGGAAGCAATTTCTTTTGATTATATAAAACGTTTAAGCTTTTATCAAAGTCATCAATTTCCTTTACTTTGTAATATGAAGTTAGCAATTTATCGAAGTAATGAAGATGGATTTTATTTATATTTATTATGAACTTTCAATTAAACGCTAATAATTATTTCGGTTTTAAAAAATATCGCTGCTAAGAAGATAAGCTAGTTTATGAAGGTATATCTGTTTGATTATGTTTAAATTTCGTTGAATATTCTTAGCATTTAAGGTTTCATGAAGGTGAATACGTTGAATTAGCAAATTTATCGAAAAAAAAATTGCAGTTACAGAAACTGGAAATATATGAAAAGTTATTTAGCTCTAGAATAAATTATAACCTTTATCTCTAATCTATCAAAAAAGAAGGAATATCTATAAGGGATATCTGCTAAAGCAATTTCAGTAACATTGTACAATTTCGGTTTACCTACCTATGGTATATGAAAGGCGGATCAGGAGATTATATATATATATATATATATATATATATATATATATATATATATATATATTTAAATATAATTTTTATCCTTGGTAGAATCGTACGGATGATTGTTGAGAAATTCCTTGATGAAGAATCCGGAAGAACAGCTAGTTCGATACTTGATGTCCCGAGCAGGATAAGCAACAGGAAGTGCGGTGATGAAGTTATGGTTTACATACCCCCCACCATGGATTTCAAGGATTATACAGAAAGAGCGATATTACTATAGACTAAATACTTTAACAGTTACAAATGGGAAAGTCCCTTTCTTTCTAATATTTATTATACACTACCAATATTGCGCACCTTTGCACGAGAAAAGTTGTGTTATATCACACATTTCAACAACGTAAAATTTTCCATCTCTGTGGAGCATCCAGGTATTTAGTATACCTGGATGCTCTGATATAGTGATGATGCCGTAGATGGAAAGCGTTATTAAAGTAAAAATATTTATTAACAAAACCTGTCAAGAACGAGCAGAACTCGCACCCCTTCGTATACATTATGGCACATATAAACGTGTAAGGGTACGTAGTATTTCTATTAAATTATATACAGATATTAATTTTTCACAACATAAATATATTGCCTTCTATATCTTTCACAGAGGAATACTGTTTTTTGCTTGAAAGTTGGGTGCAGGGGGAGGGGGGAGGGGTGGTTTAAGTGTTCTTTTAACTTTTTTGAATATGGAATTTGAAATTATAAAAAAATATTTTTTAATTTCTCATAACAAGCCCTTTGACATAAATATTCAAGAATCAAAAAATATTCAAGAATCTTATTTACCCCTATCCTTTAATTGAAATATTGATATTTTTGAAAAATTAGCTAGTGCATAATATGTCGGTTAATATGTATAATATATTAAGTTTCTACGTCGTACGGTTTCGGAGAAAATCGGCTGTGAATATGGAAAAACATAAATATATTGTCTACCATATCTTTAGTAGGCGTAAAAACGTGGTGCATATTTAAAACAAATATGACATCTAGAATTATCCCTATAGTTGTTCTACGACCTTTGCGTGGGTTTCTAAAAATTTATATTTTTTTCATAATTTTAGATTGAGTAGGAAATAAGGGAGGGAACATATTTCTTTTGGATATTTTTCAATATATCTCTGAAGATACATAACTAAAAATTATGAAAAAAATTATTTTGAGACATTCATAATTTGCTTTTTCACATGATTTCTTATATATATATATATATATATATATATATATACATATATATATATATATATATATATATATGGAAATATAAAAAGATAGTTATATTATAAATGGAAACATTTTTGAATTTATTATGAATTGAAAAATTTTTTTTTTGCGTTTATTTTGAATTTATTTTTTTTTTTGGAGAAATTTTGTTTTAAAATATGTTTTATTACTATGCCAAGTTTCCACGTCAAATGGTTTCTGAGAAAAACGGTTGCGATGTAAGGATCGCATAACGGTTCTGTTTTTCTTTTTGGGATACGGAATCCGGAAGATATAGGTACCACCATCTATTGAGGATTCAAAAATTAGTTACAGAAAAGAAACAGATGTTGCTGTCGATTACTTGAGCAAGTAGTCTATTAAGAAATTAAATAGTAGCAGAGTAGAGTAATACTTCGAATGAAATTACAAATATCAACCGAGCGTCTAAGGTATAAACCTAAAAAGTTTTAATAAAATCTGTCAAGTGTTATTTTTGCGTCATGTGTGCACAGACGAAACATCGTTACGACTGTATTAGATGTATAGTTAAAACTTTAAAAATATTAAGTTTTTATGATCCTTATATAGAGTGCTAGCTGTGCGCAAAACAATATTCTTGTTTTTTATCATTTCAAAAACAATATTCTTGTGTTGCTTTTATCGTCCTTAAATATGTTTTTTTGTAATTTGTTCAATGCACGGACACATTAATCCTGCAGTTTTATTATATGAAAAAATAGATGAAAAAATAAAACTAAACACCATAGTGCATATAAAACTAAGGATTTGTTTAATATTTTAAAAAATGTTAATAACAATATTTCTAAAAACCGAAATACCTACAGAATTATTCAAAACATGGAATAATAAAACAATAGAATAGAAATATCTATAGAACTATTTAAACAATCGAAGTGACATAAACCTATGGGTAATAAACACCATGTATTTGAGTAATTACAGTTTCTGGGAAGATTACCTTTATGAAGTTCCCCAATTTCTTTTTGTACGAATGAATAATCTTATTTTGCCCATTGTTTAGCTCTTCTCTTTGACAGCCTATTTTCAACTTCTGAATTGAATATTTGAATTTATTAACCTGCTCATTCTTGAATCGGTGAATATCGGTTTAGAATTCCTTTCAATTGAACTTAAAACCTTTTCGATTGAATCGGAGCAAAATCTGTAAAAAAATGTACCTTTCGATTTTAACTCTTACAACCAAATTTCAGGACAGCGAGTTTAATAGACGTAATTACAAGAATGACCATTGTACATTATTTGTTATTCACATCTTTAGTAGACATTAAGTCATATTGATTAGGGCGGTAAAAAAACTAATAATTTTTGAACAAATACTTTTACTTAATACCTTTTTATGCGGCTCCACTCAGGTAGAAAATATTCCCCTACTTTTCGGAGGGTTTTTTCAGTGATATAATAGCCCGGGGTAGGTCATGGCTTACCAAGAAGCTGATTCCAGGCTTGCTTATTCTGTTCCATTGTATTTCCAGTCCTCTAACTTTAAGTACCTCGATGGCTTCTTCCATAAAGTTATTGAATCTCACCTTCCTCTTATTCTAACTGTAATAACTTCGTCAGAACTTCTTTGTTTTAGAACTATTTCTATTGAAGCCAACATTTATAATTCGCGATTTTTTTCTCTGGATAATTGTAAGCGCCTGTTCGTGGTCTCGGGTAACTGTCCATGTTTAAGCAGCAAATGAAAGACAAAACTAGATATTTATAAAAGGATAACTCGTTTCAATAAAAAATGGTTTAAATTATTGACATAGTTCATGAAAATAGCGGTTAGCAGTAATTGTTCCCGGTAAATTTTGATAACTCTTTGGAAGTTTATTGGAAGAAAACTTTCATATCACATTTATATTTGTCAGTATGCTTGAATTACTCTGCTGATCTTGATAACTTGTCACACATAATGAACGAAATGTCTTTTGATTAACGTCTTTTGTTAATCGATGGAAACAGTATATTTACATATTTGATATTTTTACAAAAGGTTTGATGCAGAAGTAGAATTCCTTAAAATTTATTTACGTTAATGATGTATCAAAAGTTCAGTTCCTGGCCAATTTAGTCTAGCACATTATCATGTTCCTAGATCTAAAGCGTTATCTCTACTTGTTAGTATATAAAACTAATATCCAACCAGGCGAAGCTGAGTGAGGTGGCTAGTATGGCACGAATAACACGCTTCATTCAATATCAAACAGATGATTCAATAGCATTACAGTGTACTTATACATTACTACATATTAAATGTAGGGGCGCGCCGGTCGTGCGGGTGGAGGTTGGAAACACGAGGGAGAGAAGAGGGGTTAAATGAGGGTGGTAGACACGCTACAGGGAGGCCTCTCGGGGCTATGTGTGTACGCTATGTACGCGTGCTCTTTTGAGGGTGTGTAGGATGCATTTGATTTGATTCTGGTTTGTATGCAGTTGGAATAGAGCAAGGTAAATGCGCAGTTTGGTAGTCAATATGACTTGTTGATTATAGACTATAGTTGATTTTTTGAACACAAATATGTTGGTTATGTTATAATTGATCCGCATTTGAAGAAAGAGCTTATTAACGATGAAGGTTTATTAACGATGAAGCCTCATGTTGTACTTTAGAGTCGATTTCGGAATTCGCCATTCATGCTGTCTTTGATCCCGTGGTCCCTTGATGCTAAATATACATTAAGGAACTACGGGGTATTAAATATATTTTTACTGATCTTCAACATCGAAACTGTTTAAGTAATAAAGCTCCAAATTACAAATTCATTTATTCTTCTAAATATAGAATATGTCGTAGATTGAAATATTGAAAGGAGGTGTCACATTCGATGGTGTCATAGGAAAGGAAGTGTCACAGGAGATACTTCACAAATATTAATATAATTTCTTGACCTGACTTTCTTAACCTACACTAATATTCTATAATTAAACATCTTTCGGGATAAATACCATATGCGATGGTTGAGACCGTACCAATATCCATCTAGTGAAACTGAGATATAAGCGAATATATAGAAAGAGGGATAGAGAGAGAGATGTTGTTTTTCATAATAAATAAGGGTAAGTTTGACCTTATATCAGAAGAATAACATTATAGAAAGGTGTCCGTTGTAAACAAAAAATAATATTTTAATGAATATTAAATTTGAAATTAACGATATAAATATTAAGCAATATACACATATTTACTGTCGGTACCTTTGAAAAACAACTTTTCATTATTAATTTTAATAGAATAGGAAAATTACTCAATTTTAAAATATAACGTGCATTTTCTTAAAAGAGAATATAAACAAATCGTGTTCAACATAAGAAAGTGTAAAGTTTAAGTTTATCATCAGAAAAACTATGAAAATTATGTTCCTAATAATTATTAGGAAAGCTAAGCTCTAAATATATCACAACCTAGAAAATTCTCATTCGCTAAACGAGAACAAACTAGATGGCATATCGAGATAATATATGGGTATTTCATTTACTAATTATGTGTATGTGCACTATGCAAGTTGCGAAAACATTATTTAAGTCAATATTTATAATACGAAGTTAAAAATTATAAAAAACGTTAACATTTGATAAAAGAACAAATTATTGTTTAAATAAATCGATAGAGTAATCGCAATCACGGTTAAAAGGTCTTCTTTTTCAGATACATACATTATTACTTACGTAATTAATTATAATCAACATATAAGAGTTTATGGAACTAGAACTTACGTAATTTTTAACGACATGTAAATAGAGCAATACAGTAAGCATATACAATGAGGTATTTTAAATAGCTACTAGCAGCACAATCACAATTATAAAAATCATCAATATGTAATAAACAGTGATTGAAATTATGGGGCACAATAAGGTCTTGTTCATCTAAAGAGTTAAAAACTGTCAATTTAAACACACATTTTAATTTTCTGTAATTGCATTTATTAATATAATATAATTTTATGTAATATATAAATAAAATAATTATTCATTTGAGTCCTTTTACTGTTGATAAATATTTTTTTAATAATGTGTATATAAGGTTGTCAACTCTTAGGGAAAAATCTGGGAAGAAAAATAAGTTTGAACAAGACTTATGTTACTTTTATTATTGAGAAATAATATAAGTCAAAACATGTGATATAAACATTTCTGTCAAGCACGAGTAGAAGTCACGGTACGAGGGTTCCGTACGCATTTAGGCATTTATAAACATTTCATGGTACATATCATTTCTATTAAATTATTTATAACTGTTTTTTTGGTTTTTTCCTTTACATGTGAAATAAGACCTCTCATTATTCAAGATTGTAGGAAGTACCTTACAGCTTTTGATGATAAGTGAGTAAGACTATGAAATAAATAAAGAAATATTGCCGATTATATCTTCCACAGAAGCATATTAAAAAAAAATTGTATAAATCCACATATAATTAGAAGTCATTGATTATTGGCATTTCCCTTTACTAGTGGATTTGGTCATTTTTGGTCTTTTTGTTGCTTGAACAAAAAAATTAAAATGTTTACATGAAAGTTTAGCTATAGGCTTTTGTTTTTTAAGTTCAGCTTGATATCTTAAATCGTTTCTGAGACAAAAAGTTTTTACAGACAGGCGGCGGACAGACGGAAAACCAAGTAATCCTATAAGGGTTCCGTCTTGTTTTATTTTGGACTTTCCTTTCAATATGGTATCATATTCAAGTCAATTCGTTTATTAAAAATATATCAACTTAAAGGTTAAGTTTAAGTTTTGTGACGTGGTGAAGTGATTAAATGCAGAAAAGTTTTGATAAATTGTGGGATATGGGAAATGACCAAAATCAAGAGACTAATTCCGGGAAAATATTGGAATTACCGGAGGACGGATAACCCAGGTATATACTACACTACGGAAAGAACAGGCTTTATGTTATATTTTTATATTGTTCAGAGGTTATTGTTTGGTAGTGTTGGAGCACTAGAGTCGCAGTACCTTAATTTTCTTTTATTTCTGTTAATTGTTTTTTTACGAACATTTGTTTTACTTTTATTAAAGAAATTTTTCATTTGAAATTATTATATTTTAGGTAATTAAGAAATTATTAATATTAATAACTATTGCATCATCTTTTTATATAAAATTAATAGAAATTGAAAAGAAAAATTTATTTTTTTTTCTTTTAAAATTTGATTTCAAAACTTTAATTTTTACATCTACTGTATTGTGGTTTTTTAGGTGGAAGAACGGTTTGTATTTTTGCAAGTTGTTTAATTATACGTCTTTCTGTTCTTGGATAATGTAATAACAGTTTACACAACACAATTTTTTATTAAACTTAAAACCAACAAAACGTTAGTTTGGTTATAACACTTAATGTAATTGTTTTCATTCTCTGTTTTGGCTAAGGCTTTCCGTGTGATATAAGTTATAAAGTCCATACTATTTTAAAATGAAACGGATTAGCGACAATGGAAATAAAAATAACTTTGCATTGCGGGAGTATATTTGGGTTACATTAGCTAAACTTCTGAAGTTATTAATGCGTTAGTAGGATGTGTGAAAAAATATGGACAGTAAGAAATCTACAATGTCCAGAGGAGTATCTATACTAGTTAGTACTATGCTAATTTAAGCACTTGTATATGTATTTTGTTAGATACTGAAAGTATTTTGCGTAATTTACAAATTAATTTTGAATCGATTCGCTAGTAATTATTGTGATAATTTGTTTAAATATAAAAATTAATATATACTAGCTGTACTCTACCGTTTCACTCGGGTGAAATCGGAGTAAGACAATTTGTTTTCTCTCAAATGTTGCTCTTATAGAATATTACAATCTTATAGAATTTTATCAAAATCCGTCCAGTAACCTTTGCGTAACTGACCCAATAAATACAAAATAAATACAGAGGACAAATACTTAAAAAACGTTTTCCCGGCATCTATTCTATCTAAATACTAAATCAACCACTCTAGTTTAAATATTTTCCATGTACAGAATTTACTCTGTTACAATTTTATTACCTACATGTATTATCTATACATTACTGTCAATTATATAATTTATAAGTATGCATATATTTAATTGATATGCACTACAGTGTAACTAAATTTCTCTACAGTTCTTTCTATCATTCTGAGACATTTTTACAAAATTCAATTTTACAACTATATACTTAAAATTACATTTCAAACGTGTTTTTCACAAATATGCTAAAGCCAATATTACAATATATGCAAGTATTTTCGTTACTCCATGTTAAATGCTACATTATTGTTTGTGAATTGGCTTGCGTTGACTCGTCGATTGTCGGTAAGAGTGAGAGTCGTGTAACAATAGATAACCACGTTGTGAACTTTTCTAGTCCGAATGGAAAAATTATCTTTACTTGTCAATTTTATTATGTCATTTCAAGACAACGCAATTTTCTTTACTCCTGTAACGCAAATAGTGACAAATTCATTTAAACCTTACTCTTGTTTAAGCGATACGAGTACACACAAATACACTGACAGAAATAAACCTAAAATGCCTGTCATCTTATATTCTTATTGAAGCACAAAGATATTTCTTTGTATTCTAGTCATCATCTAAATTAGTTCAGTGGTGTTCACGTAATATTCACGCAAACAACAATGAGAAGAAAATTCCAAACAACGGAGTGGTTTTTTCTGTAGTGCCATAAAGTAATTTATTTCTAAACACCCTTAATATACAAACGTTTTATCTGTAGTGCTTTGTTATTTATATGGACAATTTTTTAATGTATTTTTGATATCACTCAGCTATATATAATAAATACGTCACCCGGCGTTAAAAATATCACTTGTCGAGAAAATGTTTAAAAAACGTAGACGAACAATTTGAATGAACTACGAAAGTCACCACAAGGCCAGAGTCGCAAGTGTCGATGAATGTTTATTTGATTTGATTGAGATTAAATTTGTCGTCCACAAATTTAATTTCACGGGTTTCATTTTCAAGCTACAAAATTTTACTTGTTTCTGTCCGTGGAAACTATAAACATATATATATATATATATATATATATATATATATACATATATATATATATATATATATATATATATATATATATATATATATATATATATATATATGTCTGTCGGGTTAAAACTTGAGTTCTAGTAGATTGATTTTGATATAGTTTTCACTTTCATAGAAACTATTTATCTAGGTAGGTTTTTATGTATAAAACATTCGTGTAGTTGCTTAGCTTATAAAGCAATGTTAATATTTGTAAGATGTGTTCTTGAATGCGTACAGGCACGAAGCACTATGGTTGGCATAACGCATCAATGCAATTATGGATGGCGAACATGACTTCTTCCGCTTTCCAGTTACAGTGATATTGGGAATTGGGTGAAGAAATTTTGTCAGAAAAATGTTCAAATTCAAACGATAATCGTACAAGTTGTAGACATCACAACTTCTACGCGAAAAACGTGGAAACTACGGGAAAAAGCCAAAATATATATAACTTTATATGTAGGTATACTGACTGTGATCTGTCAAATTGCACTTTAATAGATGTCTGAAAAAGTTGCATACCTACTAAAATAATAAATGTGAATGCGTTTTTTTACCCTAATAGTAAAGAAAACAAACTTCGCCTGTATTGCAACCTGCAATACTGCCGGCCACAAGTTCGGATAAAGGAGGGTTCATCGTAAAGATAACCACCCGATGTAGTAAAAAAACCCATTGGTTTCGAAGATTGCCATAGGAAATGAACCCGTAAGGATTAAAATACGATGACTTCTGCAACGTTTCAAGGATAATCGATACCGCCTACAAACTGGAACACAGCATGAGCAAGCATTGTTTGAAATTGGAAGAACGGCTGAAATTGGTAGACAGCTTTCAAACTGTAAGTTCGCTCTTTATAAAATCTTGTGTATCAAATCGCTCTTCAAGAAATAAGATGGCAAGACACGGAGTGCATCGCTAAGGATGACTACTCGATACATTAGAGCGGGGCAGATAAAGAAGCGAGCTAAGGAACAGGCTTCATAATTAGCAAAAACTCCGAAATTATGTACAAGATTAGAACCAATCAAGGATAGATTTAGAAAATTACGCATGAAATGAAAGCTGTACAATAACATATTTATCTGTGCTTATGCTCCAACTGAAGAAGCATCGGAAGACACTGAATAGCAATTTAAAGAATACCTACATAACGTATGCAAAAAAGTGCCAAAAATATGACGCCTTAATTGTATTAGAAGATATAAACACTGGCGAGGGAAAGGAAAATTTATATGCAGAAGTGATTGGAAGATACACATCCCGCGAGGAAATTAGTGAAAATAGAGAAAGGCTGTGCAACTGCACCAAACTCTACGTGGCACTAAATTCCCGCACAAGAAAGTACGCAACGGTACATGGCAAATCCCAGGAAATACCAATACAACCAGATCGACCACACTTTAATCTCTAAACGAAGATTGTTGAACGTGTTTGTGTAAGAGTATACAGAAGAGTAAACTGTGCCTCAGAACACTACTTAGTAATCCCTACCCTAAAGAGCATAACCTGTTGTTCCCGACAGGTTAAGAGGAAGAGGAGAAATGTCTGAAATGCGATGCAGGCAAAGTAAAAAACAGTGATAGTGGAATGCTCTATAAATGAGAAATGAAGCAGATACTCTGTAAAGCATCCCTTGCCAGTTATGTGGAAAAGGAATGGTAAACAATAAAACAAGCTATCACGGAATCTGCTAGGTATTCTCTAGGCAAAAGAAGTTAAATGGTTTGACGAAGAAAAAGGTTTGAATGAAGAAAACGAAGCGAGATTGAAGTAATTGCAGATAAAGAATGACGAATATAAAGAGCCCTACCATATAAGACGTAGAGGGATAGATGCAGTAAAATGGTTAAAGCAAAGAAGAGAATAGTGGAGAACAATAAGATAGAAAGCTGGAGGACGAAACAGAGAAATTACACAAGACCTTTTCATATGGATATAAGTAGCCCATGAAAGAGATTCTTAGAACCTAGAATTATAGAAGCATTCCCATACTTTCAACCGCTTACAAGGTCTTCCCTGGTATTTTATACAGGAGACTAAGTGAGCATGCTGAGGAAATTATGTCGGAGTACCAGTTTGGGTTTAGATCTAACGACTATACAACAAATAAGATGAACCAAGTACGCCAAGTGCTAGAGAAAAGTTACTACTACAATGCAGGCCTTCACTACATGTTTATGGATTTCAAGCAAGCTAGTGCGCTTTGTTCAGACGATCCTGAAATGCATCAAATCCATCTTAACAATATAGAACGAATTATCACAACTCTGGAAAATCCATTCTGAAGTCAAACAAGGCGACGCATTATCCACTATAGTCTTCAATCTTGTCCTGGTCACACGAAAGTTGAATATCAACGGGCTGATCAACTATAATGCCTACCAAATTTCGGCGTACGCTGATGACAAAGTGATTACAAGCAGGTGTAAAAGCCGAATGGTAGCCCACATGTTGAACCTTTAGACAGAAAACTAAATAAACGTTTCTAAAACTAAATACCTCACGAGAAGGAGACAGCCCAGTCCACCTTCAAACCATTTTGCCTGAAGAGACACCACCTAGGAAGTGGAGAGTTTTAAACATCTGGGGCTCAGTACTAACCATTCAGTATAAGGTTGAGGAAGAAGTAAAAGTTAGGATTATGACCGGCAACAAAAATTTCTAGGTGTGTAGAAATCATTTAAGCTCAAATCTCCTAAGCACAGAGTCGAAGTTAATCATTTAACGGACTATCATAAGACCTGTTGTGACTTATTCAAGGTCTGAAATGGGCCTTAACCCGAGAGATGAATAGAGGCTTGCCATTTTTGAAATGCAGGAAATCAGAAAATTCTTTGGGACAGTGAGAAAAATGGACCACATATATCGTATACGAATGAACCACAAACTGAAAGTACTAACAGAGTAAGAAACCATTGTTAGATTTTGAAAATACAGTGTCTAAGAAGGGGTGGGGGTCGCCTGGAAAGAATACCGGAAAATAATTCTGCAAAAATGATAACCATATGGATGCCGCAACAAAAGAGACCAAGAGGCAGGCCCGGGAAAAAAATGGGTTGATTGTGTGGAGGAAGACCTCAAGAGGATTAGAAAGCTTACTAAATGGAGTAGAGAGACGAATAATTGAGTCAGATGTAGAGTAAACGCTGGAAGAGGCCAAGACCTACAAAGGGTTGTAGCGTTGCTGGAAGAAGAAGAAGTAAGCTTTATTGTTTTTTATTTTATTCAATAAAGAATGAACTTCTAACCCTAATACAAAGTATAAATTACTGACATAAAGGGTAGTTATGTCCCACAAATACACAGTTCCTTAAATAATAAAAAAAAACAAATTCTGAGGGCTTCGTTGGATAATGCTATCGATTCGTTTAAGTAAATAATTTCTTTACCAAATCATTAATTGTTACATTAGGTTGAGAACTAATAAGCCGGCCGCTTTTTTATAGTGTTTTATGGAATGTTATTGAAACTTGTTGAACATCGCTGGTAAAAAGTGCGGCGTTCGATTTTTTCTTCATTTAGAAAGTGAGTTTTGAAGAGTTAAATACAAAAAAAATATGGAAATTTCACAAAGAAAACTTAAAGTGTTCTACGAATTCTGTTTAGGGCGAAAAGCGAATGAAGTAACAGACAATATCTGCGCAAGGAAATTTTGATCTCTTAAAAGAAGAAAATTTCGACCTTTGATAATACTCACTCAGAACGGCTACTTACATTAAATTAAACAAAAACTGAAAACCTTATTGAACTAAATACCTTGGGTTAAGTTTGTTTTATCTGGTAGAGGTACTCTCATGTTCTCATACTACAATAGAAATATCTTTATACTTTCCGGAAGAAGTGAACATATTCTGTTCGTCTATCATATAAGCTAATTGTGTGATGAAAAGCGAAGATGAACTGAGAATGCGGGTTTATTGGTTGTCAACAACCTATTTTTTTATACGATAGAATCGCATATATCGTTGAAAATATTATCGAAGGAATATAAAATTAAGTCGTGAATATTTTTTTCACCAAACAAACAAGTCTTTTATCAAGTGTTTTAATAATTAAATGACTTCACAAAAAGAGTAGTACTCATTTCGTTTGCAGTTTTTTTGTGCATGTTACCTCATACTTCGACATTTATCAACTAATTTTGGATAATCATTTATTTAGAAAAGTATATCCCGAATATGATCTGATAATCTAATAATAAAGTCTCTAAATTGACTCGCCTAAGGGCGATATAAATCTACTCTATACCAAAATAAGGGTACAATGATGCAGTCGGGTATGATGACAGAAACTCATCCGAGATGAAGAGTAAATTGATCGAATTTCAACTCGTTTGGTGTGCCTTGACGTAAGCAAGAAAGTATGTATATATATATATATATATATATATATATATATATATAATACATAAGGCAAATAGAATATCACTAGGCAGGTAAATAAGTAAGTATACATATATACAAAAGCATGAAGTAAGTAAGATATTAATAGGCAAGTAGGTAGTATGTACTATCTACAGGTATGAAACCCTGACTACAGTGAAATAAAGGAGAGAATGTGATTTAAATGTCGGTAAGTATGTATGTACGTGTGTTTGTAATGTATGCGTGCGTGTGTATGTGTGAGTGTAAGGGTGTGTATGCAGACAACTTTGTATGTGGTATACATGGATACATTTAGGTTTATTAAACGCCCCAAAAGTTTGTTTTTCTTCAAAAAATTACATGTTTTGAATTCTTCGTAAGTTTGTGAAGTTCTGGGTAATATAGGATATCACAGGTGATAAAATGAAAAATAAAACTATTCAACCCAAAATAGTACCGACTTCAAATAACTGTCGACGAAGAAGCGCATTGAAAATTATAAAATAATGTAAATACGAGTGCTTAGTTGGAACTTTTGTGGTATAATATCGTTTCCGAACATAAATAAATTTACAGAAAACTGCTACAACTTTTTGGAATAGACATCGAATCAAATATGACAATCTTCTGTGTGCGTGAGTGTGACGCGTTTTGAATGCGTCTTGGCATTGGATTTTGCAAATTTATTTATATTGCTAAACGATATTGTACCTCAAAAGTACCAACTATGTACTCGTATTTTCATTATTTTATACTTTTCGATGCGTTTCTTATTATGATAAAATAAATATATGTTATGTAATGCTTATAACGTAAGTATTTGTATTCAAAGTTACCTACAAAAATATTTCATTTTAATTGAGGTGAAAAGCGTCGATATATCTGTCAGAGTTGAGATAATTTTTTTTAAATTTTGAGACGCTATTATGTATCATTTAGCGATAGTCTTTGAAACGTTACTTAATATTAGCTTTTATCCGCGGTTGTGCTTACATATATATTTTTTTTATTTTGATGGCTGAGATTTTCTTTATTAATAGTATTTTCATCTTAAAAACCTGATTTGATTGAAAATTACTTACATATTGTTCTATCCTACAAGCTGAATCGCTGTAGTAGGAAAATTTATATTGATCAGTTTAAAGCCTGCGTATGCGGTCTTACCGGCTGAGTGCAAACAATTGAATTTTTTTTCAACGCATTCGATGAAAAATTTGTACTTTAAATATTAATTTGTAACTTAAGGGTTATCTCAATGAACAAAAAATTAAATAGTTACAGACTGAGTAGTTTTTACGTGATGCTCGAATAAAAGGAATGACGGGCAGGCAGACACATAGATGAAATTCTAAAAAATACGTTTTGAGTCCAGAGAAGCCTAAATAGTATAATTAATTAATTTATTCAAAAATATATTCAATGTAGACACAACTTTATTATAGTAAATTAACAGTTTGAATATAATATTTAATTATTAGGATGTAATAAATGTATAATATATGTGTATAAATGTTTGGGTAAATACATATAAGTTATTTGGAGTCGGTTCAATTTTTTCTATTAAAAAGGTTTTTTTATTGATTTTGTCTAAGAATCTATTTATATAAAAATATAATTTAAAAGACGTCTTAGAATTATGATCAATTGAAAAAAAATTATAACTAAGCCTTTATAATATCTTGTGAACAAATATAAAACAAATCGAATCACTACAGTGAACAGGTATTACAAATAATTGAATATAAAGGCAAAAAGTTGCTATTATCTTGAACACATATTGAAAAAGAATTTTCAACATTCTTATCTATAGATTGTGAAAATATACTATATTTATTTTAAAATATCAGACGAAAAACCTCTTTGACATCCTTTGCCACCGACTTCTTACGTAGTATAAAAACAACTTGGGAAGTGTAGGGTAAAAATTATTGTAACATTAATTAAATATAAAGTTAGTTGCAAATAACTGCATCTTTTTCATTCCATGAAGTATGATTTGTACAAAGCCAATTTATCAATGAATAATTTGATTACATTAGTCAAGAGACCATAAGCACACAAATAATATTCAGACGAAAGCGATATTGCTCTCCTAAAATTTACTATTAGCTAAGTATTCTAGATATTTATAACTCTTCTTAAAATATTAAAAGCAGAGGCTGGCACCCTGAGTTACCTAAAAGTACTTGACGAATCATTTTTTTCAAATCTTCTACATGCTAATCAAAAAAATAGTTTCTGTCTAAACATCAGGCCTCGCCATATTTCCTCTGAGTAGTTTTTTCATTACAAAGGCAAAGGCCCACTCCGCGTTTTCAAAGCGAGCACCCCACTCTCGTGCCTTCGAGAGCTTCGATAGGCCCGTGATGTTCGAGTTAAATAATAAATATTTTTACGAGGCACTTTGGTTAATGCGTTCCAGTAATTTCGAGCTAATTTGTGTTCGCTCCGCCCCGAGGAATACCGAATAAGTATTTTCTTAGGTATATAATACAACTTGTTTAGGCTTTACCTGATTATGTGGGAAAATTACTTTGCAAAAAGAAATCGCTACAGCTAATGGATACAAAAATAACAAAAGAACGACTTTTGGAGAAATTGTAAAATATGAAGGTATCAGAACAGCCAAAGGGTACGAGACGAGAAAATAAGAAAAATATTGTATTCAATCAATAAACAATTGAATCAGATCAAAGAAGGCGGTTCCAAACCCTCAATATCAAATGTGATATTTGATATTTTATTTATCTGACTTATCAACGAGAAATAGCATGAGATTAAAAACAAGATGTTTTGAGAAAATCTTGAAATACAAAATAGTCGATTTAATAAATTATGTTCTGGAAAAAAATCAATTTAAAAGTAATAAGATGTTACTGCTCTGTATCAACTTTTATAAAATCTATATATACATGTTTTTTAATATTCGAATGTTTTACTAAAACGAAAATATGGGTAAATAATACGTATATAGAAACGATTTAAGACATTTTGTTGAGGCAAATTCAATTCATCATGAAGTAATTGGAATAATAGGGCCGGCAGCTATTCAGGGGTTGATCTATTATAATATTTAATTACATACTTGCAATTCCACTGTTCAGTATTAGCAAGTACTTTGCGCATGTGGAAGCACACATTTATGTTATGGATTTTGTTTTTTCTATTATAATTTGAATAATTGAAGGAATAAGAAACATCAGAGATGTAATTCTGTACATAAACTACGTTAATCATTAATTAACGGAGATAATTTAATGTATTAGTAATCATATGTTTGACATATCTTTATAATAAATGTAATAAAACAGGGGTGTCCAACATAATTGTGTGGAGAGCTAGGTTTATTATTTTTGAAACCATAGCGGGCCAATAGCATAGTGAACTTTAAATGTAAAGAAAACAATAATTTAAATTTTTCAACATTAATAATTTATTAAAAAAAAGAAAGCAGGTTTTCAGGTTTATTAATTATCGCACTAATGAGAAGAGTGACATTTTTTTTTGACTATCAGTTATTGGTTCATTTATCGACTAGTATAGTGCAAGTAACATAGACATATTTTTAATGGATATTTGTACAATATCTTATTGATGTTTTTAAAGTTTTAACTAGCTCGCGGGCCGGATGCAGGGCCTTTGTGGGCTGTGTCGTGGCTCGGGGTCCGTATGTTGGACGGGCCTGGTATTAAACAGTCACTTCCCGCCTCTGTCTGTTCCTCTGTACGCTTAGGTCTTTTAAACTACGCAACGGATTTTGATGCTGTTTTCCCTATAATTCAGATAATTTCTTCCGGAAGGTATAATACATGCATGTTATATTTACAGGAAATATAAAAAAGTCAATATTTCGTAAAAAAGTAGAATTTTGAGCGCTTTCATTGCTGACACTGACTAAACTTTACGAGATATATCAAAATGTTGTACTATGGAATTGTGTATTTTAAAAATATCTACAAAAAAGTACGGGACGGCATATATCTTTATCTTACGGGTAACCCACAGTGATCATTTTTATTAATTTTTTTTGTGGGTTATTCTTTCGAAGTTATTTTGATCAATATTATATTAATCTTTATTTAATTAAATAAGTTTGTTTCGTTGGGATTTAATATATATATATATATATATATATATATATATATATATATATATATATATATATATATATAAAATTTGCTCTGTGCAGCAAATCATTATCATTGATATTTTAGAAGATATCACTGATTTAAAATTACCAAAAATCAGTATTCGTGATGCCGATGCCGTACACAGACGGCGGCGGCGACGGCGGTAATATTATTAATCGCTTCACAATTACATGAAATTAGTACCTACATTGCACCCATGCGAAGCCGGGGCGTTGACTAGTTTTTATCAGTGGTTTCACTTACGAGGAAAAGGAAAAAAAACGGTGGTATAACCTGACAGTAATATTTTTGTGAAAGTATGGAATTTTAGCCTTTGAAATTACTAAGTACAGGGAGACGCACAAACAAGAAGTTAGTGCTCTCCAGTAGGTAGCTGCAGGCTGACACGTTGCTGTGATAAGTTATTGCATATTTATTTCCATGTTCTTACCGTTAAGGGGGTGTGATAGAGATGAACATAGGATCTTTGGTTGGCTTTAATAGCCAACAAAAGATCCTACGATCATCTCTATGATACAGGCAATATTATTGATAGCACAATTCTACGAAGATCGGTAAATACACAAAACATTGCGGCAATTAAATTATGAATATTGGTTATCGATTTACGAGTATTGGTAAATATATGAATACATAATACAGTAGCAACGCATATAATACAATGGCACATTTTATGAAGAGGGTGTGGAAACGAGATAAATAAACAAACAAATATTAAAGCGATCGATATTTTTTTCGATTTTATCGAGGTAGTGATTTTAGTATAAAAAATGATTTTATTTTTTTAAATCATATTTATAATCTTATTTTAAATAAATTAGCACTAGCATCCAAATTGCTTATGAATTTTGCCAGCAATCATATAAATATACGAGTATGCATAAATTTATCAAAAATACTCCTGTAAATTAAAAATAATCTGTAGAAAATGAAGCTATACATGAATAAAATTGAAGTTTTTCGTGTCGATTTTCACATTGTTTTTTTTTTATAAATGTGAGGTTTTTTGTGAGTAATAAACAACACTGGATATTTTATTTTGATCTTCAAGCGTTAGCATTCTCATGTTACGTTTTTTATTCGTGGAAAATATAAATCTGAAATAATAAATTTTCGTTTCATGCAGTGGTCTGATATTGTAATACGGTCACTATTTATAGTAGCACTTTTATGTAGTTATTTTTTATAGTGGTATTGATATATATGTACAAAGGATTAAATTCGATTCCCAAGTTTCCACAGGGATTCTTCATAATATTGTTATTTCTATTATTATATACTCAATATTATTATTTTGCCTTTTTTAAGAATTCAAATTTTATTGCCACTCTTAAGAACCTCATCAGACCGTTAAAATTTCCATTCTATGATTTGTTCATTTTACTATTAGGTTTATATGTTTCATTTCTCGAGAAAAGTTGAAGGTATTTTCAATTCAAGTTTAGATTCTACAAGATCAATGCTAAAACATGATTTAAAAATAATACTTTGTCCTCTCAAGCGTTATTGAAAACGCCTCCAGTCGTACCGTTTTGATAAGGTTGTTGTCGAGACAGAAAATTTAGTCGATTTTTTTTCGTTCCAATTTTCATTTCCATGGGATGAAAATTTATCTCCTGATTGAACTTAATTGACATTTTCATTTTATTCGAATATTCAGAGTTTTAATTTTGTAGGATATTAAATAATTATCTGGTTGAAGCAAATGTTTCGTGTTTGTTTGCCAAGTTCAAGACTTGTTCTTTCAAGTATAATCGGTAGTGTCTGAGTATGTCTTAGTGTTCTTATGCGTTAGATTTTTTAGGGCTACATTTTTTACTAGACACTAGGTGTGAAAATTGGAGAATTTCTTGAATTACCTCGATTAGCAGACACCGATCCCGGTTTTCTTTCTATAACAGTCTTTTCTCCAGTTAGAAATCCTTTTCTCCAGTCAGAGTTAATAAATGGTATAGTCATCACTAGCAATGTTTCAAGCACAAATGTTAGATAAAAAAGTTTGATTTGGTACGTTAGGTATAATTTTGGTAGAAGGTACGAATGTGCAATTTTTTTATTTCCAAGTTCATTGTGTATAAAATGAACGCTCCAAAAAGAAAAATTTAATATATAAGGTTCATTTTAAAACGAAAACTTGATTTTAGGGAGGTGAAAACTGAAACAAATTTTGAGTATGAGCAATGAAGTCCACATTAAAAATATGTTATATAAGTTTTAACCCTGATTTTTCCTAAAAACATTATTTTAACATCAAAACATACAAAGAAATCAAACTATTAATACACCATCTCGATCTACGATTCGCTATTATCTAATAAGTAATGACAATATACCGCCAATGTAAAAATGTGATGATTTAGACTTAAAAAAATACGATGTCTTTTAAAGGTTGGCTTTTAATCTAAATAATAGCTTAGAGCTTACGAGTGATAATCAGATGGGGCAATGTCGGGTCACCAAGATGGGTGTATAATTGTAATCCAGCCAGGTCTAGTCTTTATACTTAGTTGTAAGCTATTAAATCTAATTGTTAATAAATAAAAACGTCTAATAGTAGTAATTGTTGAAGAACATGAACTTTGTTCTAAAAGTGGTCTCGAGGTATACCCCAGTAGTGTATTTTGAAACATTTCCTAATTTGTGCAAACAGGTCCTATGATGTGACTACAACTGATACCCTCAAGCAATTGGTAGTTCACGATCTTCGTGGTTTAAGCGTTGTAAATCAATTATAATAAAAGGGTCCACAACGGGGTTCGTCTTCAATATCTCTCATTCTTGAAATTCCTTAATTAAATTGTTACCACCTCCCATTGTATCACATGCATTATTTTTCTGCTATCTTTATATTGAAACCCAGGCGAAACTCATAAAGATGAAGAACCCGTACTTGAGGTCGACTTAAATCCATTTTATCCATTTTCATATAACTCATTTCAAGAAATAATGCTACCATGTAGACTGTTACCTTATAATAAAATATTATGGAATCATTTTAGATAAATCTGACTAAAAACTTATTAGCCAACCCAAAAATCCGAGTGCGATCCACACTTCACAGCTCATTCAATATTGTTTTAAAGTTACATTGCTTAAAAGACAAAAACAAAACAAGTACAGAATAAGTTATTTGTTCACCTGCCTATCAACGAGTAATAATTACAAAATTATTTCCATTTGAAAATCTGGTTTCTGGGTCAGATCAATAAACTTAATTACAATTTTATTGATCTGCAACTAAATTATGAAAGAGTTACAAGTTTTCGAATTTAAAATTATAGTAGGTTTTTTTTGTTAGAAAATATTCCATTAGAATAGGTAGCTATTCTATAAAATTAAGAACGCAATCTACTTGTCGTAAGGCCATGGAAGTACGCAAAATAAACCGCCTTTGCGGCGTCCGCCCCGCCCAATTGACTTTGACCGTGTAATTCAAGTGGTTATACGAGTTTCCTGCAAAAGCTTGATTATTCACTTCGGTTTACGGTCAAAGCTCTTCAGTTAACTCAAATATAGTAGAGATATATTTAAATTATCTCCACAACAAATAAATATATACGTAAAATTGAGACGTTGTCATTGAATACGGAACGAGTCCACTTCGATGGACTAATAAGCAAATTAGATGGAACATTGTTTAACTTGACGTCTTTTCAAGTAAAAATGTCGCAAAAAAACAAATATACAAATAACAAATATAAAGTGAAACAAACAAATTTTAAAATGGAAAATCTTTTAATTAAAGGTGTAATAAGAATATCAGTATCACTTTCATAGGGAAGTCACTATATCATTTAGGAAGCTAAAATTATATCAGAATTTTCGTATCTTAATTTTCATAAAATTTTGGTATATATCGTAATCCGGGTGAATATTAATTAAACATATAGTGTATGTTCAAATTATATCTTAGTATAAGTAGAAGTGGGCCAGCCCACTTGTAATAAGAAAATATCAAGGGAGAGTTTTTTTACAAATACGCCTATGGCCGAAAGGCCAAAAGCTAGGCGCTTATATAGATATCCATTTTGTCTTTCAGGTAGAGCGATATAGACTTTGAGTTTATAAAAATCGCTATTGGAGAAACATTTTATCTTTCAGGTAGAGTGACATAGACTTTTGACTTTATAAAAATCCCAATTGGATCACAGTTTTATTTTCCAGGTAGATAGTTATAGACTTTGAGTTTATAAAAGTAACCATTGGATCACCATTTTATCTTCTATGTAGAGCGATATAGACTTCGAATTTATAAGTCACTATTGGATCACTATTTTATCTTCCATGTAGAGTGATATAGACTTCGAATTTATAAGTCACTATTGGATCACTATTTTATCTTCCATGTAGAGTGATATAGACTTCGAATTTATAAGTCACTATTGGATCACTATTTTATCTTCCATGTAGAGTGATATAGACTTCGAATTTATAAGTCACTATTGGATCACTATTTTATCTTCCATGTAGAGTGATATAGACTTCGAATTTATAAGTCACTATTGGATCACTATTTTATCTTCCATGTAGAGTGATATAGACTTCGAGTTTATAAAAGTGGCTACTGGAACACCATTTTACCTTCCATGTAGAGCGGTATAGATTTTGAGTTTATAAAAGGTTGCAATTGGAAAACCATTTCATCTTCCAGGCCGACCTGAAAAAAGCTTCTTGAGAAAGATAAGGCCCGTAAAGGACTGTCGAGCTAGTGATGGTGATAGATACACAGTCTTATGGCATCCACTCTGTCTGTGGTACTTAATAACACTACTTGTCGGTTTTTGAACGTATCTCTTGCATTCTTCACCACATACGCCGATTTTGATATTCATACCTTCAGCAAAAGATAGATTTTTCTTTAACTACCTTTTGTTTTATTAGCTAATTTATATACGTACATTCGAAATTTATTTGATCTATTTTCACAATTAAATGAAACTACGTGATGTGTTTCATTTCTACTTTCTTTAATTTCTTTACCACGACCTAGGTTTCGTTGTATTACAACATCTTCAGGTGGGATATTATTAATATTCCACATTGAAGATGTTGCAATACAACGAAACCTAGGTCGTGGTAAAGAAATTAAAGAAAGTAGAAATAATACTACATCACGTAGTTTCATTTAATTGTGAATAATGAATTTCTACAAAATTAACGCCAAATATATTCAATGATCTATTTTCATTACTTGTCCTCTCTTGAAGTTTTTCACCACATTTTCTTGCGCGTTTTACTTCTTTTGATTATTTATATACTGAAAAGGATCGTGACTATTATTTGTTTCAATTTTTTAAGCGTATTTTAGCGGTTTAGTTATTTATTATATACTTTAGACGAGCACAGCGAGTTTTTTGCCGAATATTGTAACATATAAACGCTCATATCAAACGATATATAATTAATTAGACACAAGTATTGTTTAATTGTTTGGAGATTTAATTGTTCTATATAGTTCTCTCAATTAATATTTTGATGTAGCTTTAAAATTTTAGCTTGTTTATTTAATAATACTTCTACGTTCCCATTTTGCAACAAAATACGGGTCATAACAGATAAAGTTTAATAACTATTGTAGTGAAATGTACTGTTAATTTCTATGTTGCCTACAATATTGACAAACATTGTTTTAATAAAGTTATTAGAGTTTAAAATTTTAACTTAAATAAGCACACCGATTCCTTTTATTTAAATGGTATTTACTAATTTACCGCAAGCCCTATAGATGTTTCGTCCACCCTATGGTCATTTGGACTCCATAAACTATACGACTGCGATTTTTTAATTCTTTATATAAAAAGATTTCAAAAGTGGGTTGCACGTGAGTTAAATAAATTTCTTTGACGCTAAACTCTAAAAAGATATACATATACATATAAACATTAGTATGATTAACTGAGCCTAGATTAGCATTGAAGATTGGTTTAAGATTGATCATTAGGATGTATTATTCTATAACCATAACTGAAACAATCATGTCTAAACATAAGACATAGTCAGCCGAAATGATAAAACTGTATTTAAGAGCAGTACCAATGGCAGAATTGAAGTTTAAAGTTCATAATTCAATTTTGTATAATATAAAAATATATTTTTAATGCGGTTCGAAGTTTATATTAAAATGACAAAGTAAAGTACAGGTTGACCGAAAATCTATAAAAATAAATAAAATGTCACATGATAAAAAAATAAAGTAAATAAAGTTGAATCACCAGCTCATTAATAATAATTTGTCATCTTTCATTTTATTTTAGTTATTTAACAAGTTCGCTATCTGTTAGGAAAATACAGATGGATAAAACGCAAAGAAAAAAAAACACAACAAAAAACCTTCAAAACAATATTCGCGATAAATTGCTCACACCACCATCAGTACGAAGAACACTAGAGAACTGATTTTGCGCATAAAAAGTATGTCGTCTTATTTATATTACTTCTTCCGCCCCCCTCATCCTATCTTAACTCTCGAGTGAGAGAGATAATAATATGATAGTGCAACTATCCTTGTCAGCGAACATCTGGCGTCTGAATAATGGAGCAATGCTAACAGGTTCAGTACCGGCTAATATGGATTTTAGAGTATAAACTATTTATTAAAAGAAGATGATCTTTATCAGGTTGTCGGTTATTTTTGCTAGCAGTGTCAATAGTATGGTGGGTAAATACGGTGATCGGACCCGATAGCCAGGTTTAATAGAAGGTTTTTTTTCGTATTACGTAATTTCAATTAGGTATGATTATAACTCACAGTTTAAGTCTACTGAACAAGCTGTTTTTGTAACTTGTGATCTAAAGTTTCCGTACCCACTTACTATGTAACGTTAAATATTTATACTATTGCTATATTATACCCATTAGCTTATACAAATTTTAATACCATTTTTAATTTTGTCAGTATATATATATATATATATATATATATATATATATGTATATATATATATATATATATATATATATATATATATATAATTCTTCATAAAATTCAAGTTTTAATTGTTTTAACTCTCAACCCAAAATATCATTCTATCTACCAAAATATTAATTTGTTTTAAATTTCAGATTTTTTAATTAATATTTAAGGGTCGCTACAGCCTTATAACATTTTTAAGAATTACCTTGAAACTTGCACTTATTGCGATGTTGGCTATGGTTTACTTATACAACTTTAATGGCGGTATTTAGTTGCTAACGTAAACAGTACTTTGTTTACTCACTTCATCGGTACCTCAGTGCTCTCTGTAGATACCCACAATTTAGTTAATATAAATTCAGTGACTCCATTGTTGCGAGTCAAAGTGATTGTGTTTTTTTGTAATTACTTTAGCTTTATTCTCATATTTGTATTTCTAAACATCAACTATTATAAAAACGCAAAAAAGGACTGAAAAATGGTTAATTGGACAATCTCATTCTAAACTGATGCAAACAAAATTACTGTCAGTGAAAGAAGTGATGTGTTTACTTTTTCGTTATAAAAACGTAATGAACAAAACAAATAGAGAATCGGCGTCATTAACAGCAAGTGATGTGATGACACTATGGCAAAAAGCAACTATTCCTACCAAAGAAAAACAACATATTACCACAAAAATACTTAAATATTTCAAAGAATGGCAGAATTTAAAAAGAAAATATAGCAAACCGCTCAGCAGCAATAAAAGAAAAAGAAAACAAATGGGAATCAAATTTAAATGTTTTGTTTGATATTGCTCACTCAAATGCCCTTAATATGATAACTATTGAAGAAGATAAGCAATTTCTTTTAAAACAAAGAGAAATGAGTCGTCCAGGAAATATTTATAATATCAATAGAATCCATGCGGAAAAACTTAAAAAACATTTACAAAAAGAAGCTAAGTTGCAAGAGATGATGGAAAAGGAAAAATAAGCAATGAAGGAATTGACTGGGAAATGTAATTTACTATCTTCTTCAGCTTCTTCTGTAGGGAATGAAAGTGATAGCGATATAAGTCAAAGTCATCCTATATCTCCTCAGCCAGGGCCCTGTTCAAGCTATGGTTTTAATACACCACAGAAACGAGGCCAAAATAGAATTTTAAAAGAAAATGTTTTTGTTTAACCATCAGCATAAAATCACAATTATACAAGCTACGGACGCTACAGATATTTGTATATTTGTTGTAGTTGTTTACGCAATATACTGCTGTACAGCGCCAGTGGCTCACATGGTCTCAGTGAATGACTTACAGATATTAAAAGATTTGGTTGATTTAAAAAAATATAACACTAAATGGTGTTTGGTAAATATTGGGTCATGTTTGGTATCTTTCCGAAGAGCTAATTGCTTCAGCTTTTTTTGCCAAACGAGTTTCTATTGAAACAAAACGTAATATGATTTTGGCTCTGAAAACTGAAGGAACGGAAAACAATCCTAAAAAGGCATCCTTCGAATATGATGCAATCGTAAACAGAAACATCGAAGATTTCATATCAACAAACTGAATTTTTTCAAAATCACTGGAATTTCTTGCGAGTTCATTCAGAAAGATCCTGAGCTATGGGAAGAGGAAGAAAGCTTCAAATCGGCTAAAGAAATTGTACAACATATGAGAGTCGTTAACGATATAGCTGAGAGGTGTGTTGCATTGATGGAAGAGTACAAAAAATTACATACTATTGAGGAAGAGCAGAAGTAATACTTAATGTTGATAGTTAAGAATTATAGGCAGAAAAACCCAAATTGTGATAAGGCAAATCTACTATATTTTTTTTTTACTTAATAATTTAGAGGAACGATAGTTACTGTCATTGAGTATAATATTTTCTCTAAAACCTATGTGAACACTCATTTCTAGTATTAATAAATTCTTAAAAATAAATGCTTTTTTTCGAATTTTAAAAGTGGGTAGCGACCCTTATATATAAATTTAAAAAAAAATTAAAAATCCTGGTATGTTTTCTAGTGGAATAGATAAAATTAAGGGGTTGAGAGTGAAGAAAATGTCCAAAAAAATTTGAATATATTTGGCGTTAATTTTGTAGAAATTCATTATTCACAATTAAATAACATCTTCCTATAAAATTGTATCACAATCTGACTTAAAATAAAAGGGGCACGATGCTGTGGTTGTGGACAGATAGATAGACGGGTATACCGATTAGGTATGTCGATAGACCATATAAATATATTGCCTAGTATGTCTTTCACAGGTTTATAGATATGGTGAAATTCTCAACAACTACGTGACTTAAAATCATCGCTCTACCGTATTAAAACAAAGTAAATAATTTAGTTTTCCGATAAACTTTAGGCAAACTTTGAGTAATTCTGTGTTTGTCCATAATATTGACTTTAGCAGTTTCGGAAACTTTGGGGAGGGTATATTTTTTGTGGAAATTTTCCATAATATTTCTAGAACCATCCTACTTCAAATTTCAAAAAAATTTATAGTTTTTGAATAAAATTATTCTTGTAACTTGCTCTTTCAAATAATATCCCACCCGAGGTATGAAACAAGGAGAGGAAAAAAAATCTATTATTTCATTTGCCCCTTCGCTAATTACCAAATAAGCTTTTATACGAGTGTTAATTATTCAGATGGGGTTCAACATGATTTATAACTATGCCAAATTTTAACTTTCTATGTCAAACAGTTTCTGAGAAATACGGCTGTGACAGACAGAGAAACGGGTAGAATTACTCGTATGTTAAAAGTAAATAGGGACACTTCTGAAGAAGGATCTTGATAAATAGTATATATTGTTTTTGTCTGACGGAGCGCCATAGTGTGTGGTTATTGTATTTTACATTCATTATGGGTAAATTATCTTAATATCTTTTAGCGCACCTGATCTGAAGCTAATTATCTTAAACGAATTAGGCAGTATCGTTTCACTGATTATTTTCTACTCTTATGTACGAGTACACTTTAACAGTTACGACTTGAAGATTTCTTTTAAATTTAAAACTTTGTAAGAATCGAAATTAAGAGTTTGATGATTTTGACTGAAGAAAAAGAAATCTTTTATCTCACAAAAATAATTTTTGTGTTTGCATATCTAGAGCATGTGTAAGTATGGTCTACTTGTGATTGTGTAAAGTATGACAAGTGCGTTTATAATAGTGGTCAAGTGTATCATAGTCATACGTGCATGATATACGTGAACATTTTGGTGGGAATAGTCTTCATGAGATGAAAGTATTTACATCCAGAATGTACATAACATTGCAAGATATCCATAATTATTCTATGGATAAACATCTGAACCGGCCTACCAAAATAATTCTATTGATGTGAAACATTTAATGATGAGTTTGGATGGGAGTTAATATTTTCTGATAGCACGTCGCGATGTACTATTTGCCCAGCTTCGCATCGGCTGACAGTATTATAAAGTTAAAAATATATTTTAAATAGATTGTGAAGATATAGTGGCAAATTTAAAGATTTGTCTGCTCACGGCCTCGGGCTGCGATCTGAAAGTTCACACACCCTACTTATTCCTAAACATACCTCTACCACTTACGAAAAATCCTTTACTGTCCAAGCAGCAAAAATTTGGAATCACCTGGATCCTGACATCAGGAAAATCACGTCTCTAAATATTTTCAAAGATCGAGTGAAAAAGTCCTGCATCTCCTGAAACCTTTTCCTTTGTGTCCTTTCCCTTTCCTGTCTTTTCCATTCCAAATCATGTCAATATTTTTGTTTTCTTTTTTAATTTACTTTTTGTCTAATGTGCTATGAAGAATTTTCAATGTAAAATCTCTCTACCAAAGTCTACCAACTAAATTTCAATACAAGTTGTTATGGTTGACTGGAAGATATTGCTCATGTAGCAATAAATCCGCCATATGTACTATACATAAAAGTCAATAAATAAATAAATAAATAAGATATATTGCTATGATAAATTATTTCATAAAAATAAAAAAAATATAACAAATTTAGATGTTTTATATCTTCGAGGTGCCCATTGAAGGTTCACAATTTTTTTTATTACACAGTCAAAATTTATAATACCCACTTACTATGTTACGTTAAATATTATTTTTGTTAAATGTTAAATTTAACAAATAATTTTTGTTAAATGTTAAAACATTCATTTTTAAGTTTTTTTTATTGTGAAGATTCGTTTTTTGTGATATTTTTTTAAATATAATAATTATATTGTACTTTTTCATTTTCCTACTATATTAACTATCAATCACCGTCTCATAAGAAATATGCTTTATTTACTGTTAGTGAAATAAATTAGTTGTAATTTGATATCTTCATATATATAAAATGTAAATTCAATAATTTAGAAAACATATATTTTTTACTGTAATATATCTGTAATCATATTTATATGTTAATAATAAATTACACAATAAACACTGTTTGTCGTATTTCTTTAGTGAGCACTTCGAATTTTTCACATTGGTTTTCAGAATATTATTACAGATTCGAAAATATGTAAAACAGTTCTTAAAATAAAAGAAACTAAAATATGCATACGTCGAGAAGAATATAAAGAATAAATTAATTAATTTCTAAAGGTCATTTTGTGATAACAACAAAGCCCGATTCAGGCAGCGCGTGGGATTATATAGTTTCTCTCAGCCCAATTGTTTCTAGTCACATGCAGAAAATGTAGAAGTAATGGAAATGGAAAAGGAACATTAGGAAAAGTTTGACGAAGGTGAACTTGCACGAAATGGCGGTGGTCTCGCGGTTAGGAGAAAAGAATAAATAGACTCGAGTTGTAATTTGTTTAGACAATTCCATTTTTCTTCAGACTGGACGATTTAAGGAACGTAGTAGACGAAATGAGAAGACATTGATTCGTTTTAAGAAGGGTATATGGTCTAGTGGAAAAGCATACTTTATTTATTAACTGACATACTTTCAAATTACAATATATAGGAAAAGAAATGAATTGCTTTATATTAAAAATAACCGTCATTAGGGGGAAAAATACGACCTATTATGATAACGATTTAATGATTATTTTTAATGGACTTAGTTCGTTTGGTATCAAAATTTTGCATATATATTTGTTCATTTATTAAGAAGTTAGGCGAGGGACGGGAAATCAATAAATCTCCTTACAAAATTGCTGATTTTAACACTAGACTTTTTATAATGCAGTATCTTCAGTTTTATGTCAAATTATAAATTTGAGTACATTTAATTTTAATGTTATTGTATTCTGTATTCAACACCAGTCATTAATTTGTGTATCCGTCGTTTGTTTCTGTATACATTTTGTCATATTTGCAATTAATTATGGATAAGTCAGATCGGCTACTGGCGCGCATCTTTTGACATACTAAGAAGTTAAATTTGATTTATGATGGGGGCGAACAGTGTAAGATCGAGCGCCGGTCGTGCGCGGTTCTGTAACGAGAGCTTCGCGAAGTCCGTGGATACCCGTTACGCGAGTATCTTGTCAAACTAGTATTTATTGTTTTCTAAATTTTTCGTTTCTTATATTAAATAAGGTGTTTATCAGGAAATAATGATATAAAAATACATGATATAGTCACATATTTTTATATATTTTTTAGAAATACCTTGGATCAAAGGCGTCCTGCAAATAGAGATTTTGAATGATATTAATTTAAGGTAATGCAAGTTAGAATTATAAAGAAAAACATTATTCAAGAGCTCTCTCCCTGAATCTGAACTCGAGCCTGAAACTGAGCAGGAGGTATGTGCAAACTATTCTGTATCAATAGTAATTTAGTCATTGGGGTGGAATAAGCGCAGCGGATATTATAATGGTGTACATAAATTTCCCTGATTGAGACTGAATACAGGAAGAATGCGCAGGTAGTATAAAGTATAATCTATGTGGCTCCTAGATACACAGAAGTGGCTCGTGAGAAAAATACCAGAGAAGAATGTTTATCCCTGTAATTTGGTAATGATATTATTGATTTCAAAATCAAATATACTAGCGACGAGAAACGTTACGTTAGAAATAAATATACAAGACGGACGTACGCTAAACTGGCGATGTTGTTGAGCGTAAGGCTTTTTTTGGTATTCTTTATATGGCTAGCGCGTTGAGTTAGACATGACAAGCTGCGAACAAATATTCTAACACAAAAATGATACCTGAATTGATATCTATATATTAATATGACTATGTCTTTGAAAAGATTCAAATTGCTTCGCAGAAACTTCCATTTAATGATATATATGACGTGAATTTTTTGATTTATTCATCGTAACCTCGCAAAAGTATTTTGTTCCAAGTGGAAAATTAAATGGATAACTACTGGCTTCCAGAGACGTTGCTCGTTTAGGCAGTATATCCTTAGCAACTTATGAAAATATGGAATGAAGACATTTGAACTGGTCGATGCGTTTTACCCATATACATTTACTTTGTGGGTAATTGCTTGAGTAATTGAACGAGTTGTTGCTGTGATGAGAGTTGAAAGTCTTATCTTTGGTAAATACCTTAATATAACTACGGATAATTGGTTTTCGTCACACCGAGTTGCTTATGATCTTTTTTGAGAACGGAAGTATCTGCGATAGTCGCTACTTTGAGAAAAGATAAAAGAGATGTTCCGATGGAATTTCGTGTGGCAAAGGAATACCCATTATACCCCTCAAAATGTGACTTTAGCACTCCAGGTACGTTAGTGTTCTATGTGCCAAAGTCTAATAAAGTAGTTATTAGGCCAGTGGTGCTTAATGATGCGGAAATTGACAGCAGCACGTGAAATCAACGGAAGCTATATATAGCGAATATATTCATTTATTATAATCGCAAAAAATGACGTGGGTAAGACCTGAATGCTCTCCATTATTCCACAGGAAATACAGCAGAAATCATTACCACGAAGTCTGGCATTCAATTCAAGCCGAAGTTTAGCCATGTATATCAGTATCATCACGAAGTAGTTCTGTCGGTTGCTGTTATGACTGCGGTAAATCGCGTAATAAAATCACTCGAAGACTGCGCCGAAGATGTACCGCATGTTGCAAATGTGTTTGAGCTTTGCAGCGTGCAGTAATTCCAAATATATATGTTTCTCCTGTTTAGAAACCTCACTCAAACTCAATTCTAAGCAATGTGTTTTTTCAGATATTGATGAGTAAAAGTATTTACTTTTGTTAATTTTGTAGAACGCCGAATACATATTTATTTGTTCTTCCTTTGTATTCATACGCAATACTGTTTTACGCAATACTATTGTATTCATACTACAATGTCAGCGTAGTATAAGATTAATGAATAAAATTTTATTAATGCATCCTACTTTTATTTTCATTCAAAATTGGATAAGTAATCCACGCGACCACTTACTTCATTTTTTGTGTACGATCACAGTAGGATCACAGTAGGATTAAAGAAATTTAGAAAAGTAATAATAATTACAAATTTTGAATTTCATTGTGATCTATCACGAAAAGTGGATTGATAACCGGCTAAATATTCGTGGTAATAATCAAATATCCAATTGAGAATTAAGTAAAATAGAATCGAAATAGGCGTTTTAACAAAACATTGTGCGAAAGCGAACCGAAGTGCGTCACAGAGCAATAAAAAATAATTATATGCGCTGCGTATGGCTCTGTGCTTGATGTAGTCCTGTTAAGTTCATAACTTTATGCGACGCTTATGGCATATGTACATTGTCAATGATTTGTAATTTGCGACGTTCGTAACAAAATTTTATTGGAGAAATCGCAATTAAACAGTTTAAACAGAGTTTAAACGAGATATCAGAAAGAAAGATAACAAGAGAATGTTTTAAATTAGCGGAGGTTTTCTTAATTTTTTTTTTCAATATTTATATCTAATAATTATCTTTGACCGTCATAAAAGTAATCTTATGTGGAATCGAATGGAAAATGTAAGAACAGGATTTTTGAATGGGGAGTTGGAGTTGAATTAATATGACTTCTATATATATGCAAACTGACTTCCATATATACGTTTTCTTTGTTCTAATAATGATATACATAAAGTTGTTAAGTTAAAAAGGGCAACATATGGTCTCAAACAAGTCTCCAGGGCATTGCGGAAGAAAGTTCAAAATTGTTTGTTAGCTAATGATTATAAAGAAATCTAAATTTTAACCGTGTTTGTATATAACAAAGCACCATTGTTACGTTTTATGTTTATGATTTCTTTATGTCTTCCAATTATAAAAGGAAAATGAAACTGTTGATAGAAATTTTAAGTAATAATTTTAAAATTAAAAATTTAAGTCAAATCAAACAATGTCTTGTATACGTGAAATATTGACATAAAATAATCTTATTACTTTGAGTCAAAAAATTATTGATACGATTGTAAGATTATTAGTACGGCTATGGAGACTGCGTTAAAAATGTCAAAATGTAAAAAGTTAATATCCATGTCAAAAACTCATAGGTAGTCTACCCAGTAGTTCTTATTAAGTCAGGTATAGTTTACTCCGTAGGATATCTTAGTCAATTTAATAATTGTCATATAACATTAGATATACGCTAAGAGAATATTGAAATATTTAAGAAAAACCAAAAGCTTTGATTTAAAATATTATACCTAAAAGCGGAAATGATAACATTAAAGTTTATGTTGATGCCGATTGGGCAAATAAATGTACATATAGAAAATTATACTCGGGTTTTTAAAGTTGAATCACTTTAACTCTCGTCGCCGGTTTTCAATATATAATAATTGGATTTCAAATTTAATTATTTTTTTTATTCAGATAAGGCGTAGTTTGTATTTTAAATTCTAATTTATACTTCTAATTCATAAGAATCATTCCTGTGAAAGCCTCATTCAAGTAAACAAAATAAACAGGCAGACACATATCAGTTTAAAAAATTGACTTCTATTCGATCTTAGACATGACCCTGGTACAAACTTTTGGAAATGTTTAGTATGCCAACACCCTGAACTATGTTATATATTTATTTAGGTAAAAACTCTATTCTAAAGACACTAAAAAAGCTCATTCATCATTTTAACAAACCTCAGAAGTTTTGGAATGATGGCATTATTCGATTTCTGCAGAAATAAAGAAAGGAGTTGAATCAAAATGGATCACAGTTAATTTAATAAATTTTCAAATAGTGTGAATAATTGTACATTTTTGTACTGTTACCTAAAAGATATAAATTGATATATAGCACAACCTAAAATATTAACGTATGTACATGAATACGGAAAATAATGTTGGTCAAATATGACTAGTGTTACAAATACTGCGTCATATTTTATCTGATCGATGAGAACACCATATTTATATAAATGCTATAAAAAGGTTATAATATAGTTTGTTTGGAGTTCTACTCGATTCTAGAATCGTTCCTGCATAATAGAATACAAATTATAGAATGTATACTCGTACTGTATATTGATAAGTTATTGTATAAATTTATTATGATGGCTTGTAAGACTATATATAAGTATATATTCCTTAGAACGAATTTATATAATAGTACATTTTTTATGTGTTACTCATTTTTTTAAAACCAAAAAATATCACTGTGCTATTAGTGGTTAATATCACGGTGATATTTATTGATTTTCTATACAATTTTTCAGTGTATTTAATTTTACAAATTATATTTTTAAGATAATAAGATATATTTTGCTTTCTAAACAAAAATGTATAAGATGTATCAAACTAAAAAATAGTGGAAATTCTTTTCAATGTATAAATAAACTGGCATATTGCGTTTACACTCAGACAGGTCAAAATAAATTTCTTTCAAAAATTCAAGTATATGGAATACAAGATGGCAATTTTTTGTCTAAACATCAAATAAAATTATATTTAATTTTTTTATGTAATTCACTTATGTTTGTTAAAACAATATTTACATTACTAAAGTAATTGTGATAAATTGTTTCCTCGCAGGACTATTTAGAGGAAAACATTAAATATAACATTTTTTAATTTCACCCAATTTTTTCAGAAACCTTCTGTGATAAGTTGTAATATTATATATATATATATATATATATATATATATATATATATATATATATATATATATTCATAAAGGTTTACGGGTTCAACTGACCTAAATAAATAAGACGATAATTTTATTTTAACAGAAGCAGTTATCAAGAAATTATATGGGCCAATGGATACGTCATTGGTCTGACGCAAATGCTTTGTCAATGTGATTCCGTCCTCGATGGAATCTAAAAATAAATTTCAATAATACAAGTAGTCTCTAGTCGCCCAGGAACGAATTATCTTACTAACATTAATGACAGAATTACGACTTTCATGGTAACTAATTAAACTAAAATTAACATTAGTCAGTCATGTCTAAACAAAGATGCATAATTACATAAAATAAATTGTAGGATCACTTTGCAGATACTTTTTTGCGACTTACATTTCACCAACACATAAATACATAAGGGTGTACTTTTTACGACATATTTTCAAGGCTGATTAACTCGTCTCATCATCTGAACGAAGAATGCTTTTAGGAAATTGAAAAAACCCAACCGTTTCCGCTGTAGTGGCCTTCATAACTAAAATTAAAAAATTATCCAATTTTTATTATAAGTTCACTTTAATATAAGTATATTGTAAAACCTTACTATTTTCACAAAAATAAATACGATTTCAAAATGCCTTTTTCAAATATCATCAATAAGATAAGGTCACTATCCGCAAACTCTTGACTTGATATATTTCTATAATTTTCATTATAAGTGTGATAAGTTACCTTATTACAAAGAGATAACTCTAAAAAAATGAATTCCTAAAAAAATATTTAATCTTTTAATTTTTCACACTAATAAGAATCCTTACTCTTTTACTAAGTGGTAAGGAATAAAACACTATAAACAAGTGAAGCTTTCGGTTTTTTTTATATTTTTTCATAACGGACACAAAATATGTTATGAAAAATTATAATAAAAACTAAAGTACGCGTACACGAACGAGTTCAGATATTGATGAATTCATAAACATTCCACTTACCCCGCTGAACGAGCTTATAGAGAAAGAAAAATAATGCGGTTTCTCGATAATAGAAATACGAGTGTTTAATTGGAACTTTAGCGGTATACATGCACACACGCATACACGTACACAGACGGACTTTGTACGTGAGAAACTTTTAACATCAGACGATTTCTGAGAAAAATTATGGTGGACACGAACGTATGTATGATTACTACAAGTTAATTTTTCTTTAGAGAAGTTGAAAATTAGAAAAAAATATTCTCCACCATTACCTGTGAAAGTACGAAATTTATGAGATTGATGTGACTGATTAAAAAAAAATTGAGAAAATATATGTCATCCTAGACGTAACAATATTGTACGTCACCACATTTGCAAACGCAATGATTCGTTTAATAAAATCATAAACTGTATAATTATGGCCGTTGGCATAATCCGTAACAGACCCTATACTACAGTTACTTTTATAGTAATGACTTAATAATTAATTACAAAATTATTGAAAATAGGATTGCGTGAAAAAATTGAACTGACTTGTGATTAAGAAACTTTATAGCAGACCACTTTCAACGTTCAGCCATAGTATACCGTTACTCATTACGAGGAAATTTATGTTCATTGATTAAAATTTACATCAGGGTTAGGATAACTTTTGATAGCATAGTGGTTTAATTAAATGATAGCAAATTGGTTTAAGTTTTTAACTACAACATATCGCGTACTCTACACGGATACTTATTTTTAATGCAATGTTCATAGCTGTCGTGAGTCTGTAATAGAACATCACGGATGTAAATCTAAGAGCCCGCGACTACAATGAAAATTTCATTTTAAAATAATATCTGTTTAGCATAAGATATGTTATTTTTGAGAATTTGGACTAATTTACTATCAGACAGCCCCCCATCTCTGATGGAAATATCCATCGATGAATAACAATTTCCTTATAGCTAATGCGATATATCACTGTTGACTGAAAGTTGAGAGCGGTCACCTGTTATGATTCTTGATCTTTGTTTTTTACTTTTCGGTTCGATATTTTCACGCAGTTATATTTTTTTTATTGGTATCCTTTTAGTCATAACTTAATTCTTAAGATTTCATATTCTTATAACTTTCCTGTATAATGAACGCTTATGATAAAGCTTGTACGGTATCCTGAAAATGAAAGTAAACATATGATATAAATCGATTTCGTAAGCAGTTAATTTCTTCAGATGTTTTTATTTTTGAGTTCATATTTCATTTTCTTAATAGAGCCATGTCTCCTTCGTCAGAGGTATCTACACAATCAATTTTCCCAACTCACACATATAAAACGAGAATTCTGGAACCTGAAGCCAAAATCAATGAAACAACAATTATTTTAAACAGTCAACAGTTCAAAATTACGAAAGCAAAAATGATTCCTAGGAATAAGACAACGACATTTTAATACAATTAACCAGCCAAAATCATAAAACTAAAACCATTGCAGTATTTATTGGAATTACGATTTGCATCCACAGTTCAGAAACAAAGAGAGTGCTTAGAGATATCCACTCACATCATACCTGTCTTAATCTGTCTTAATAGGTGCACTATTCGAATTACTCATAGAGACACAGTGAAAGTATCGATACCTTTCAGTATCGAGTATATTTTTTTCAATACAGAAACTTTGGTACTCGATATTTCTTAATAGATACTTTCACCTATATAAGTACTTTACAGTAAGTTACACCTCAATTACAACTTAATGGTGGCAATATATTACTACGAAAATGTTTTTGTTATGTCGACATTTCGTACTTTTTGTAACTTGAGAAAACGCATTGTTCGTTGTTCCGTTCCAAGCAAGAAAACAAACTGAGAGAAAACAACTTTAAAACACGTTTCAATGTATAACAATTAGTGTAAAGACTGAACAAAACATTATTTTTAGTCATTACAGATAGAGAGAGTGGGAAGTTTATACATACACGTTTACTGTCATCTGGAAACATTTACTGATCTGTATATAAAAAAAGTTGATTAATTACATTCCTGTTTTATTCTTTTCGATATAAAAAACTTTTATAAGGTAAGCATTAAATTTCCAATTTACACGAGCATAATGTGTGTGTTTCTAAAATTGTCGATGGCTAGAAGTTGATAGGACATCATAAAAGCAGTGATAAATGTGTATGCATATTAAATAAGGATAGTAATCTGTAAAAAAATAAACATAAGATTCAAGAAAAATATCGATACCTTTATTTCGATACTTTTATCGGTACGCTATTTTTCTCCTTATTATTAATGAGTAAAGTATCGATATTTTTTATTCGATACCGTGTCCCTAGTTATTCAATTGTTGACGTGCTCAGTCACCTCTTTGCGTACCCGGTACGTCCATACCCAATTCTTCTGTGGATTTGCGCGCAATTGGCCGACTGAGCTGCACATATTTTTTGGTGAATGCATGTTATTAATTGTTGTAATTAAAACAATTTTAGAAGCCTCCTTCCTATGCTTATATATTATTTACGCATTTATTCATTATTTGCAATTTCTTCCCTTCTACCTTATAATAAATACCAAACGAATTCTGGATAATGATACTACATTCAATAGGTATTGCTAAATGTGTTTTTGTTTCATATGACACATTTAAATATTTCTATGATTATACATATCACTTTTTCAAGTAGATGTTTCAGGTAGGAATCTCAGCCGTGTCTTCTTCTATGTACATGTCAAGTGGCAATTCTGTTTTTATGATATTTTTCTCTTTCGGCGTTTCCAAATATTAATGAAGATTACAGATGTGCAAACATAATGAAAAGATGATGACAGAAATAATAAAATAATAAAAAATAAAAATATTTTTTTTTATTATTTAGAAACGAAATTTCCGATTAAAGTTATTTTCAATAAATATATTAATTATTTTAAGATATACAGACAACTAAGGAACTGCGAAGATGCGAAGAAAAATATTTTTTTTCTATTTTCATTCAATTTTTTAAAATGTTTTTTGCAAGAACACAACACATTTCATCTATTTTAATAAAAGCTATTATAGTTTCACAGACGTTTCTTCATCATTCGCTAGACGGTGATGCTCTAGAGGAGCTCGTCTTCATGATTAAACACCTAAAATCTGAGTCTTATTTCAAAAATTGTCACATAAAATCCGCACCTCTCGTCAGTCTCAACGTGAAATTGACAGAATTTGTCATAAACACGAATGTTGATGAAGACTCCGGGTTCCGATGCCCGCTCCACCCTCACCACCTCCCTCTTATAACATACCCACCCCTGCCCACAGCCACGATGAAGATGGCGGTAATAATAATAATTTGGAGCCGTCTTTTCTCGGTCGCTCGCTCCGTCTCGCTCAAGACATGAATCTTTAGCGGAAGGTGAGGCGTTTAATTTGGTTAGAGGAAGTCGGAAGGTGATTTTGGCGAATAACCCTGAAAAAGCTTATGACCGTTTTGTTTGCGATGACGAATATTTTCTGTGCTTGTGAAAGAAAAAATTACGAAACAAGTAATAAATGTATATTTGGCAGAGCCGCAGCCGTGGTACACCCAATTTTAATGACACATATTCAATTGTTTAATGTGCAACTCCGTGTATAGCACACCTATCAATACGCGATTCGCCCGTTCCACTCAACCAAAGGATAGGAAATTAATCTTTTTTATTATTAATTTTGAAAAATCATGAAGAATTTTGTATCCTATTATTTTTGCAGATTTTCATTAATGTCTGGGAAGCTAAAATGGAAAATATGATTAAAATATTGTCTAACGAAAAAGTATCGAAACAAAACAGAACTATCAAACAAAATAAAAGTATTCTTGAATAATTAAAACGAAAATACGTTAAAAGTACTGAATGATATGAAAGTATCGAAACAAATGAAAAATATTAAAAAAAGTGCAACAAAAATATGTTATCTCATACGGGGTATCAACTTGAGAAAAGTTTAAACTGAAATGTTAATCATATAAATCGTATATTAATTTTGTATTTAAATCGTATATTATAGCAAACAGAACCGCAACGGAAACTGACAATGTTATAGAAAAGAAAATCAAATTTGGGGTGGATTCGTCCGCCGACAGTTTTGCACTTATTTCCATTATCGAAGAAAGTTTATAAAAATGTTAAATAATTTTCAAATTAAAAAAACTTACACTATATGTCTTTAGAAATTTTACGAACATATTAAATAAAAATTGCAAAGGAAAAATTCTAGAAATATTTTCGGAATTTTTGTTTTGGATGCTGCTTAAATTGACTAAGTCTATTTTTATCCAATCAGTCGACTCAAAACTCTTTTTAGCAATAGAGTAAATTTTGAGAAAAAAAAACATTTTTTGAAAACAATAAAACCCTTGAAAAATTAACCAGTGTCTCTATATTATTGTAAGAGTTTCTTATTTTATTCCTTAGTTTACGATATCTGATTTTATAATACTATGATTACATACAAAATTATATTTGGGTGTTACCATGTAGGTCGTGCTAGTATTAAAATGATGATTGCAATTTTATTTCAAATTGTATTAGCTTTCTGTATATTTTTTTACAAGTGATTGTTTTGTGGTGTTTATAGTAAAAATATGTTAAATAACTGTATGTCTGTCTTGGATTCTTCTGACATTTTTTTTATTAAACGTTTTTCTATGGATTTTCACTGCTATGTAGCTTAAATTCTGGGATAAAATATTCGTTATGAATCGTCAGATTGCAGAGGGAGGGGATATAGAAAAAAAAATTCAGAAGTCAAATAGCACCTTAAGAAGCAATATTAACATAATGATATATTTAGGGCATACAAAATGGCACAGCCAAATTTTTATGGATTATATATAATAGTTTTTTTGAAGAAGTATGTTGTCACATATGAAAATTTAGCGAACTATGTCGCGGGCAAACCAAATCTTTGAATATTTATATTTATTGATGAATTTTAAACTTTATGTTTACACAATTTGCGTAAATAATTTATTGTTGAAATATTTGTGCCCTAAGTATTATAGTACAAAGGTACAAATTGTTAAGAATAATAAAATATTAATTATAACCGTTCAAATTCATTTTTACGCTTGTCCATTTGTGTGTAAAAGAAAATAATTTCTTATTTCTAACGATGAATATTCGCAGAAAAAATTCGAGTTAAAATAAGCTACAGAAAAAATATAGAGACCGATTTTTATTGTACAAATAGAATCTGTTATGGATAGATAATCTGTTAAAGATGTAATAGGATTAGGTAGTTCTAGGAATGGAATAGTAGAAGTTGCTAGAAATGGAAAAATCTTATATGCTCTCATAATCATGTCTAAGTTTACGCCCACACCTTAACCCACGCAAATCTCAATTCACGTTTGAAAATAAGATCTGTTATTCAAAGTATTGCCTAACATTTTAGTTTAGAAATATAAACGGTAATAAGAAACGCGAAAGTATGTAGCTGACAAAATTAACAGTATTCTTATTGAAGTGATAGCAAGTGAAAGAATATAATAATGCAAAAAATAAACTATTAGTAACGAAGGATGTTCAATATAAACAAACATTTTAATCATTGTACGAGCGGTGTCGTTATTTTCTCTTGGCAAGTGGCACTTACCTTCTTTTATTTTTGCAACAAATTGTACCATGCGGAAAGTAATAATTCTTAACAAGTGTGTTTAGAATTTTGTACTCATTGTTTTTATATCATACTGTTGTTACGGCTTATCAAAATGATCTTAAAAATAGGCAAAGACGTTATTTTGAATGGATTTGTCGTTATATATATATATATATATATATATATATATATATATATATATATATATATATATATATACACACACACACATATTTAGATGTATTTGCGAAGTATACCTTTGTCAAACAGCCCTTTACAAAGACCTTATAATCTGCGTGTGAGGAATTTGTCACGATCATTTAGACAAGTAACGGTAGCACACGTGTATTTATGATAAATAACATTTTACTTAACGAATTAATTAAAACGAAAAAAAATACGACCTCTAGTAACACGATATTTGAAATATGATGAAAAAAATAGTGTCAAAGGAAGCAGTAAATAAAACAAATACTTTTAAGATTACCATAGCCTAACATTTTAAGAATCACTTTTAGAGTAATAATGATAAGTCTACCTGATATAATTGACCTAATCGTGGAATTAAGAGAAATAATGTTAAAATACCCGATCAAATGCATGTGGAATAAAGTAAAGTCCCAAGGTTGTTTATATACGTCTCTTAAATTATTGATTTACAAATTAATCACAAATTAATCGAAATAATGGTATTTGAAATTTCTAATGAAACACTATTCAAAATTGTTTCGTTTTTTTAAAGTTTCATTTAAAATTCAGGTTTTTTAAAATCTGAAAAATTCAGATACTTCAAGAGTGGCAGGGGCTCATTGCACGTCACTCTGAAGCGTAATATTTTCTGAATGATACTTATAAATTAAAAATTGTAAATAAAACCTTATTTTCATTTTAAAACATCTATTCAATAATATTATACTTGATGGAATGTGGGAAGAACAACTGAAATATTTAGTTTTAAATATTTTACATAATAATTGACATTTGAAGAATCAGTCTGAAAAATCACGTGCTCATTGTCAGGTAATGTGAAATGTCAGGTTTAACACTCTAGAAACTTTGAGGCTGTGACAGACCGATGAACTGACGAACTGAACATGAACGAAATTATAAGAATTCCTTGTTTTGCTACGAAATCTTAAAAGCAAACTTTAAAAAATGCTTCTCCAAAAATCAATGTAAAAATATTTTAGATTAGTGTAAAAATAGATGAGGTAATAGAAACTCTAAAGGAAGTGGAAGTAGTGAACTAAGCAAATAGTAGAAGTCTGTATGAAAATTGTGAAACAAGCCAAGGACGAACAATTGTTAGGAGAGAAAATATAAGAATAAGCTAGAAAATGGCGAAGACGGATGTCTCTATTCGGATATATGATGTAAAATCCTATATCAGCTGTATGGCATTCCATCATAGTTGCTTACTTTAACTAGGTAGAAGACGGCTTGGTACAAATATAAAGGTATTAACTTAAATTTTTCCATCCACTCTTTTGGTTATATAAATGTTGAAAAAAGTTAGAAGATGTATCGTTTTCCTTAAATTACGACCTATATTTTACGGGATATTATTTTCTAGAAATGGAAAAACAAGACGATGTGAAAAGTCAAGTACACGTGATTGATGAAATATTATAAAAAACAAATATGTAGAGAGTAGGTTGTTTGTATTAAATTTCGCAGTAATGATGTACATAGGACTTGCTTGCATTATTGGAACTGACTTTCATTGAGTAATGTCGAATAAAAACGAAACATAATTTAATCGTGGAATATCCATAGACAGTTACTGTCGAGAGTAGAAAGTACAGTGGATTATGTAAATAGAAACACGCAAACACACATATACACATGCATGCACCCACGCACATGTCCACGCGCGCATATATACACACACGCACGCGCATGTGGACTTGCGCGCACGCACGCACTCACGCATTTACGCACACACTCATTCACGTAGTAATAAATCATGTTATATTGAGATATAACATTATTTATTACTACGTCAAATTTCAAGTTTCTATGTCAAGTGTTTTCTGAGAAAAACGGTGGTGACAGATGGACAGGCAGATATGTAAGTGAATTTATATGGAATTATTTATTTTGCTTTTGAGATACAGAAACCTAAACACTTACCTTTCTATTATTCCTATCTTGCTAACTGTTATAGTGTATTTTCTTTTACAAAATGTTTGCAACAGAAATAATGTTGCCTCGCAAAGCGTTATTTTTTAACGAAACCAATTTTTACAAATTAATTTGCCCTCTACTCAAAAATCTTTTTTATTTACTCATTTACTTAGCTCTTTCATGTACTAGGTGTTACTTTTAAAATGTATACATTATTTTAAATACAACATATAATAAGTAGAATAATCAAATATATTTGAAGGAAAATAATATTGACATAAGAATACAACAATTAACTCTGAGGAAAGATATAAATATATCGTTTATTAAATACATTTTTTATCGAAATATATCAATACCTATCTATAATATTTACAAATTTTCGGAACTTTGTAAATTTTGACTAAAATTTTAAAAGTATGCCATCGTAGTTCGACTGCCATCGTAGTTCTTCAAAGACTTCAAGGTTGAAAGTAACAACACAAATACACTAAAGCAAGTGCTTTAGTCGTCTCCTTTTTATATCATTTTTGGAAAACTTTTGCACACTCTTTTAAATCCATTGCGCTAGGTTAAATATATAAACATGCATGAAAAGAGATAAGTTGAATTGAACGCTTTTACAAAATTCTTCATTCTCTTTGGTTTTGTTAAATAAGAACTATTTTGTATATTCGAGAACTAGTAATCTCTCTAAGGGAAAATGTTTCGGTTGCAGAAATTTAATTAACAGAAAATCTCCCTTCCTCTGTTATTGGTGTTAGTGTTGGGAATATGGAGTTAAGGTAAAATATTCTATAATTATATATCATTCATGAATGAATAGTCGTAAAAATATTTGTTTATATGAAATCGCCTTGAGATTTATTTCTTAAATAATCTTTTGGGCTATACACACCATCATAAACAATGTTGTTTACATTATCATCATAAGCCACGTTGTTATTTCTGGTTACTTTTATTAAAATATAAACATGTAATTAAATCCACTAAAAGTGTCAGCTAATAACTAAGGATTTCCTAAGAAAGTTAAACACTTGAAAGTACTATATAATGAATTCATTTATATAACGATGCAATTTTAAAGTTATGACACGCTTAAATCTTTTCATAAAAGTGATACGATTATAACGTAATGAATTCACCAAAAGTTTTATCAATTCAATCATTATTATTATTGATATCCCTTTTTATTCCTCGTTGATTCACTTTTGTTGAATATTTTCGTAGCATAGTGGTAATTTTTTTTCACTAACTGTTAAATGATCGTCGAAAAAGTCAGAGTCGACCGGCCTTAATTAATCAAACAGATTAAGATATTGCGCACCGTCAAATAACTTAAGGTTCCTTCATGAACATATTTTCTACACAAACACTTCGAGTTATTATCGATATACGTTTATTGAGTGCGCTGGTACTTTATTCGAGAGTCAGTCGAACATCCCTATTCTTATCATGCGATAATTAGAGCATTTGTCAGCACAGCATTGTTTTATCATAAGATCGTTCAGATGCTAATTAGCGTAGCCAGCATCGTTTTATGAGAGTGATTTCATAAAATTACCTAGTAATTTTTAATTTCAGGAAAACCTTTCAAAATAATTCATTTGAAAAACGTATTTTCTTTTTGTTGTGTAAGTTTTCTATTTATTGATAATCTTCGTAATCTTCGTGAGTTTGAAATACTCTTAAATATTTGTGAGTTACACCAACTAGTATTAGCTTCATCGTTATACTCATTTATCTGCGGAAATTAATAAACCACAAGCCATATCTCTCAATCAACTAAATCAAATTACATTAAAACCTGACGTGTATGAATTTTTATGGAAGAACTAAATATATTATGGATTCTTTATATATGATTGTTTTGAAGCGAAAAAAGGGAAATATTCAAGTAATGGTGTAATGAGTGAGAAAATGGAAAATTTGTTAATAGAAAACGTCTCTTCTTTTGCCTAGTATTAGGGTTATGAATAATAACCTGAGATAAACCAGAATATGATCACAAAGCGTTCAGGAATCTCTGAAATCATGAGATACTGAAATAGTATTTGTAAATAAATAGTCGTACACATATTTGTGTGCACGAATAGTATTATCGATTTCATTCCACAGTATTTTAAATCGTTATTTATTACAATTATAATATACTGCGCAATTACAATTAATATCAGATCTAATTACGGAATGTTATTTAATAACTTATATTTATTTATATATCATTTTCGCTGCAAATTTCACGTCTTGTTTATTCATGTCTTCATTTATTTTGTTTAATTTCATGTCTTCATTTATTTTGTTCACATACATTTTTAAACAAAGGCTGAGACGTATTTACTGGCGTAAATCATTGTGTACAACGTGGTTTTTAAATAGAGGTCAAACCATAAATTTCAATATAACAGTTCTTAGTGTCGAGACTTATGTAAACTAGCGTCTATATTAACGAAAAATGGTATTTTTTATTTACTGTTTGGTAGGTAGTATCTTCAAAATTTCTTTTAAAAATGTATTACAATACTGAGTTTGATTCGTCGAAGCAAAGAAAAGTATACAATTAAATTCTGGCAATACTTCAAGAAAACGGAATAGAGTAACAAATTCATTCTATTTTCTATTCCATATTCCGCCTTTTAATCTGCCTATGAGTTGAGTAAAAGTTTAGGGGTTGTAACCTTTTATAAAGGTCGATTAACGCCTTGTTAAATAATATAGTTTCACAAGTATTTTTTAATGTACTTTTATTTGTGGTAAGATTTTACGTAACTTACAATTAATAGTAAAAGTTTTAATGTCACGAATTTGACGTTAGGATTTGATACATATATATATTTATATATATATATATATATATATATATATATGTATATATATATATATATATATATATATACATATAGTGCCTGTTTGTTTGAAATTATTGAGTTGGGATAATTTCGGGTAAAGCGGCTCCTCGAACACTTCGTTAAGCAGCTCACCCGGCGAATAAAGCGGTCTTATGGGCGTTGGTTCAAAATGTTGGATCATAAAGCCGTTTCATTGGTAAGTAATTAATGAAATTTCTCTATCAATAACGATCATCTCGAAGTGTTACTTTTTTATTAGACGTAAATTTTAGAATTTAAAGAGTTACTTCGTAAAATTGTGTATTTATTAGCTTAGTCCTATCCGAACAAATTTTATTTATCACAAGCAATTTTTTCTGCTCTTCGAGGGGGGGGGATTTATTCTATGTTACATATTTCTTAATTTTATGATTTTAATAGGATTACCGTAGAGTCTGGCAGATAGGGATGATATTACAGCCACTGATGTATTACATATCGTATGTGTGCGTGCTTGCTTGCGTGCGCGTGTGTGTGTATGTGTGTGCGTATGCCTACAAATATTTTTGAGTTGATTTTTTATTATTTACGAGAAAATAATGGATTTTTCAATAATATTTTTTTTTGTTTTCAGGATTACCTCAATAATAATTATATTTAAACGGTTTATTATCATAAACATTCACGAAAAAAATTATGACAAATTTTAATTACCAGTAGAAATGATTATTTTTTCTGTGAAGTAATACTCTTATCGCTGAAAATTCAAAGCTTTATAAGGGATTTGCCACGTTCCATCGCTTTCATGATGTGGCTTGCCAGGCACGCAATGTGGTGGACGCAATTCAGGACGCCTAACTCTTGCATTGACGTTGAAATTTGAGAATGGAATGAGATACAAACCAATTATTCATTACAATCATCTTATTTTATACTCAGCTTAAGGGAGCTGGCTTGCTGTACCAATTTAACGCCAGCCTGTGAACTTACGCTATTAAACATTGACAACACTAACAAAGGCGCACTCGCATATAAAAGAAATATGTCCGAAGCGTGTATGTACAAATGACACCAGGCTTCTGCTGTAATTAAATAATATTTAATTACATACAGTGTTTGATGCCAATAGAATCAATCGTTAAACAGTTTTCTAAAATTGTCATACGTAGATTTATTAGAAAGGAAGGTTTTTGAATGGAAAATTTCTATAAATATACCTGTATGATATTATCATATATAGGCTGTGATTAAAATTGCTGCTTGATCCATGGTGTAAAAAATATTGCTATGTAAACAAAGAAATAGAAATTTGTTCTCAAACAATTTAGAAGTAATTTTATAATACTAGACTGAAATAAACAAAATGAATTTACTATTTGACGATATTTAATTAGAATTAGTGAAAAAATAATTAACCAAATGAGGAATTATACTTCGTTTATACACTGCTTTTGCAAAGACATGCGAAAAGACATGGAGAGTGGCCAACTTGTTTACACCGCTGCAATTCTTTATTTGCATTTAAATATGTTGCACGCTTACTTATACTAGTAGAAAATAGTATGATGTTTGCACCGTGTTACATTTAACACAGAAAAATATTTTAGAATTTTAATATTTTTAAAACATATATATATATATATATATATATATATATATATATATATATATATATATATATGTATATATATATATATATATATATATATATATATATATATATATATATATATATATATATATTATAGAATATATTTATTGAATACATTTATATGTACCCTGCAATTATTATCTAGTAGGTTTCGACTTTAAAATATTTTCAATGCTTTTAATATAACTGTAGTTTTAATTACTGATGATCGTATATGTTGTTTCGAGTGATACGAAGATTGGTAATTGCAAACAAATTACTACAATTTTTATCCGAGAGCTGTAACAGCATTTGTTTATTTCAATATATATTACAAAACGCGAAGGGCCCGCCTTTGCTCCACGCTAAAATATTATTGTAAATTTACGCTATGATAAATGAGTTCGTTACTATCAAGTACATTGGTTACAAAAAAAACTAACTCCATTTTCTATTATTAATATTGATAAAAAAACAGTCTAATTTTCAACGCGGACCCGCAATAAATAATGCCCGGAACAATTTAAGGAACCATCCAATCACCCTCGTCTCCTCGTTCTCCCTCCGCCCCCTTGGAGGGAGAAACTGTTCTTTGTATAAAGGCGAGCAATATAGCTCGGAGCAGCAGTGTGCGTTTCGTCGGCCGGGCGCTAGGTGGTTATGGCAGCCGTACATTGAGGCCCGATGTTTAAGGTTTTACGACTATAAATAAAATGTATATTAATAATTTAACTTAAAGCTTCTTCGTCAAAGAGAAAGCTGCAATGATATAAGTCTACATTGACTAAAAGTTGTACATCAACCGTATTCTAATTGTATGCTTAAATTATAATAGCGAAGAAACAGTTTCAAATTAAAATCCATATATATTTTCTAAATGGTATTAGTTTAAATTTCAATACACTTTTAACAAATCGGAGCTTTTTAAACTATTGAACACTGATAATTTCTGTGGCTTTATGGAGTTTGCTTAGTTTTATTGTTAGGTCTTTTAAATTGATGTTTACGGTAACAAGCATTAAAAACATCATTTAAGGTATCAAAAACATCAGTAAGGTATCAAAAACACCATTTAAGGTATCAAAAACATGAGTATGGTATCAAAAACATTATTTAAGGTATCAAAGACATCATTTAAGGTATCAAAAACATCTTTCGTATTCACTGCCATAGAATTCTTCTTTTTATTACATAAACCTACTCGTAAACCGTGAGAGTTTTTCTTACAATGTTCTTTCAAATTATACCTCATTTATGCCTTTTCCGGTCATGTACATGATCGATTTCATTTTTATATTATTTAATCAATGCGAAGATATTCGTTAACAGCATATAGAGTATGTCAATTCGTTGAAAACCTTACTTTTTGGAATTGCATCTTGTAAACCATTTTATTTATTATCTTAGATGTTGCTTAAGTTCTCAAGATAGGAACTAAAAGATGTTAAAGCAACATCCAAAGTCCAACTTCATCGTTTTATTTAGTACTCTGTATAATGCTGTAGACACATCTATCGAAGTATTTTTATAATTTTTGCTTAAATTTATTTTCCTTCATAAAATGTGAAAATAAATAAATTTTTATGTTCTTATAAATTCATCGGATTAGTATTAGATTGGTTAAACAAACAAATTAGTACTTATTGCCTTTTTGCAGAGTATTTTTAGCAGGTTTATAATTTTTAATAGTTGTATCAGCGCAATATCTCTTGTTTCACATCGAGAAAGTGAATTTTGTAATCAAAATATGTCAGTGAAGTCGATGTATTTGACTAAATACATAATTTTATTAATATATATTTTTTTGAGTTCGGCCCTTTCGACTATATTTTTAACTTTTTACATCATTTCTTCTTTATTGTATAGTTTAATGAATAAATGCAATTATTCCTACACCAGAGGATTTTCTTTAACCGAACGGAGCCATCATAATTTACCTGGTTTAAACAGATTTTGAGTCTAAAAATAACCAAAGTAAAATACTTACGGCATCGGGAAAAGAAAAAATTATAATGTTGTAATTAAAAATGGTTTTGACTTGTAGCTAAACTGCAATCCATATTAGAAATGTGGGATTTTTTTTGGTGACACCGATTCACGGAAAAGTGTTTCTCACATGTGGTTTTCAATTTCAACAATTAAGGAAAATTAAAAAAAGAAGCTTTGTGCTTGCCCCTCTGTATAATTGCTTCTTTAATATTTTCGCCAACTTCACTGCCTTTTTCTTTCTTTTATACAATTACTAAAGTACTATCTTTCATATAGTGTTTTGATACATTTTCTTTAGCTTTGGCAACTTCTTTACACATTTTCTACAATTTTCTATGTATGAAAAGCATTTTTTTAAATTTTAGTTTATATTTAGTCACTCCTAAAGACTATGGAATAGGGTTTTTTTTTATTAAAACGTGTTTATTATTATTTTTCTTTTAACTTTATAGATACGGGGATACGAAATACGTGTAAGTATTGATGTAGTAAATGAATTGCAAAAATAAATAATTTTAAGTACGATCATTTCAAAAAATTATTAAATTACAAAATTGACACAGTTTGATTTGGAACAATTTTCTGAAATATACTTAGTATATAACACAGAGTATATATGTTGATGTTCATAAATGCAGGATACACGATAAGAAAAGTATTACAATAGAAAAGCTACAGTAACAAGTTATGATTTATCCCATAAAATCAGCTGGCGAACTTAGTAATGAAGTGTGACTGCGGTTATATGAATACTAATATTTATATCAATAATTTTTAAATATTGTCTGAAGAATGTAATAATAATACGATTTTATGTCATATCGCAATAGATCGATTAACGCCGCATTGCTGGGTCAGACATATTTTCCAATGAAGGAGAATTAGCTAGAACCCATCACACGAGTCATGTGTTTGGTAAAGTGTTATGTTTTCTTATAAAAAAAAGTAGTAACAAATTTTTTTTATAAATTTTAAGGGTGTTTCCAATCATATTCGGTAGTTAGTTTTTAAAATTTTTAATTTAATTATTTTGGTAACGGGTTGTATAAATTTTTTTGTTAAGTATAATGTTAAGTAATTTTTTTGTTAAGTACAAATATTAGTATTCATACAATGAGACTAATTTCATTGTTTATACTAAAACTATGAAATTAGTCTCATTGTATTTTATAAGTATTTACAGAAAAAAATATACAGGGGCGTAACTGAAGTAGTGGCACAAAAATATTGTTCTTGGGTTTTTTGTCTGTTAGCCTGTTTATATGTTTGTTTTTTTTGCATCACGTAAAACATTACATAATATATGAATCAATTAGAAGTAATAATATATAGTTATTATTTTAACCAAATATTATTTAAGCACATTACAATGTTTATTAAAGCCGTTGTAATTTTAAGTTTCAACCATATTGTAGTAATTTTCATATAATTAATTACAAATTACTTATTAATCAAACGGACTTTTTTTAAGATTGCAAAGGTTAGACGCATCATTCATGATCATATCCGAGTAAGTATTTATTATATTTCTCATGAAATCATCATAAAAACATAATTCGTAATTATTACTGAACATCGATTTCATTCATTTACCGTTTTGTTTTTGTAAGTTGTTAATAATCGTAGAACCGTTTAACAGCGTAGCGGCCCCACATTCTGTATGTCACAACCATGGTTCTTAAACAACTTAACGCCATCGGTCAAACTATAATAATCGTATCGACCCCGTATTTAACTGTAAAGCCAATATTGAACATAGCAATAACCACAAAGTTTAATTAGTTCATCGAATGAAATGACCTCATGACCTAATTCTTACTCAGGTTCGTGAGGTTCGGTGCCTTTAAGTGTTTCTCCTTTTCCTTGGAAATATTTTATATAAATGAATTATTAATGTCTTCGTATTATCTTTTTAGTTTTAAAAATAAGTTATTGACATAACTCATGTCATGACTAGCGATACTGAACTCGAAAGGGCAGTATGTTTTACCAATACAATTTATTTTTATCTAATGGAAACGTACACAATATTTTATAAAGCATATCATACTTGAGAAATTGAAGAAAGGGCGATATATTCATCGAACCTAGTATATTTTCACATTTGACTACTTTTCACTTTTTTCTAAATATATTACTAAATTAAAATGAAATTAAAGGGATTTAATTTGAAGCTATCACAATAATAGTAATATTTTTCTTTATATTTATCCATTTTTATATGCCCTTTGGTTTCTCCATCTTTGTTTATTTACATCATGACGACCAATGTTAATTTATAGTAAAATAATTAACAGGTAAATAAAACAAAATTATATAATATTATAATTTTATTATTATCAGACTATTAACCAAATATTAATCACAATATTTCGGCAATTTCTCAATCGCTAACGTTGGTGTAAACCCGTGGCAGTATAATAAATTCATGCACATCTAAAACCGGAATCTGAATAAATTTTCAAGAATAATTGTAAATATCGTGTCTTTATCTGTAAAAAATAGCAATTTGCTGCGGTGTTGAATCACTAGAAGCGAAACTTCTAAAACAAGGTTAATGTCGCATAGTGTATTCAGACGATCGCCTATCAAATTAGCAACCGCATCGGGTGTTGTGTTACTTGTTGCGATCAAAGTATCGGCAGTACCAGTATCGCGGTGGGAATGTGTCGTGTTATCTATAAAAAAGTAGCAATTTGCTACGGTGTTGAATCACTATACGTTTATCTATAAAAAATGCGGTGGGAATGTGTCGTGTTATCTATAAAAAATATCAATTTGATACGGTGTTGAATCACTATACATTTATCTATAAAAAATGCGGTGGGAATGTGTCGTGTTATCTATAAAAAATAGCAATTTGCTGCGGTGTTGAATCACTAGAAGCGAAACTTCTGAAACAAGGTTAGCGTCACATAGTGTATTCAGACGATCGCCTATCAAATTAGCAACCGCGTCGGGTGTTGTGAAACTTGTGCGATCAAACTAGCGGCAGTATCAGTATTAAGGTAGGAATGTGTCGTGTTTTCATATGTGCTCACATTATTCTACCGTATGTTCGACTACGTAATTTCAAAGATTGAGATTATCTTTGGCAGTTGTTTTCTGAAACCATTAAGGCACAGAGAGAAAAATGATTTATAGGGTAAAAATAGCATAAAGTAAGAACTTAAATTCACGTGGTTTTTTTATTTGAGTCCGGAGAAAATTATAGGAAAAGTGTGAACTATATGGAAAAATGATATAATAAAATTCTATAAAAAAATGCTCTCTCTCAACACCTGGAATTCGCTCTCTAAAAATACACGTAAGGGTCGTCGGAAATGATTGTGCCTCACGTAATCCTTTATCCCTTCTCTTCCTTAATTAAAACTTGCTTTTTTAGCCTGAATATAGGATGTAAATTTATATTTATAAATTTCATAATCGATTCGTCAAAATACTTCGTAGTCTTCCACATAACTAAATTTGGAAATTTAATCATTTAGGTTGAGTGGAAGAGATGATTCATGTAGCAGTAAGTTCATCAAATATATATGATACGTTCATCAAAATACTTCGTAGTCTTCCACATAACTAAATTTGGAAATTTAATCATTTAGGTTGAGTGGAAGAGATGATTCACGTAGCAATAAGTTCATCAAATGTATATAATACGTTATAGTCTGAAAATAACCAGGAATATAATAAAATATGAATATATTCATATCTTATTTCGTATATCTCATATTTAAATATTTTTTGCGAGTAAATAAGTTTATATGTCACCAGTATTCAGATTCGTATATTCTCATACGTTGTGTTATATTTATGAATTATAGAGAGTAATTTCATTTGTACTTATCTATGTTTATATTACTCGATCGAATACAGTCGGTCGCGCTCCCTCTTGAAGCAATGAGACATTAATATTAAAGCAATATGTCTGTTTTGCATGAATTCTATAAGTATGTAAATTAATCAACAGACAATTTGCAATACCTATCGATGCTCGCATAAAAGATTAAATTATTGCGAAATTACGGCGAGCTGTGTTCGAATAATTTCTGTTCTCAATCTGTAACGTTTTTATTAATTCAAGTGGTTATTGAAAAAAAATTATTATAATGTTAAAGAGTTAAAGAAAAATCCATTCTCGTTTTTGACGAATTTTGATAAAAATGTTTTTGAAACTAGGCTATACTATAAGTTGAATGAAAACAAATATTTTACTAAAAAGTTCGTGGTACCAAACCGATTATTAACCTTTATTACTTATTACCAATTATTACTTTTGCTTGATAAATAATTATAAACATATAGTAAGTTTCTTTATATCTTAACTTATATTTAGGCACTAAGGTCTAAAACTATATATATATATATATATATATATATATATATATATATATATATATATATATATTATTAATGTCGTTACGTAAACGTTAAAATATATATTCTGATAGGTTTCGTTGATATGACCGTGAAATGTCAGGTGAATTTCTTAATCATTACGAAATCCTCCACGGATGAATTCCTTTTGGGAGTATTTCCATCTAGCCCATAATTATAAATAAACGGGGCACATAAGCAAAAGTACGTCATTATTGAAAATTTGCTAACTTTAAATTGTAATTTGAAACTCAGAGACCATTGAAATATTGAGTCTGTATCATGTTGGAAAGAAGAAAGAGTTTTCAAAAAGAGTTTCAAATCATCGGCAAACGTAAGTCAAAGGAATGTGAAAAGTGTACATAAACTGTTAAGGGTTGTTCAAATTATATGTCAATGAGGATACAATATGTAAAGGATTGGTCTCTTAGACAACTGAACAATAAAATACTATACGAAATGTAATTTTCTTATATTATCTCTTTACGAATAAACAAAAGTATTCACATAGTTGGTTGAAGTAACAATACCACGATTTGAAATGTTTTCCATTTTAATTTAATATTCAAAGATGTATTCGTTGATTTTAAAATATGATAAATCATGATTAATGAAAATTACACAACTGCTGTTTTTGGCATTTTCTAGCGAAACCATATATCGATAGTTAGCTTGGGATAAAAAAAGGAAATTTTGTTATGATGGTAATGCTAAGTGTAGTATTACAAAAAGGAAGCTGAATGTTATCGTATTTCTTTGACATTTGAGTGAATGGAGATTTTAACCTCACTCAGTGGAAAAAAGAGGAAAGTAAAATTTTCTATGTCATATGAAATATTTGTTTTTTTAATATTTTTAGCTATACCTAATAATATAACTAATTTGTCAAAAAGGTAAAAAAAATTCTTATCTTTTTAACATAATCCAGATTATAAAGTTGACTCCGAAATTGTACAGTAAGTGAACGAAGCTGTTAAAAAACGAGCTTTTGATTTTGTCAGCTACGCGAATCAATAGCTACGAGTTTTAAAACCAAATTGGTTAGTTCTCCTCTATAGCGTAACATACAGGGCGAGGTTTTCTTTACTCTCTTTACAATACTTACTAACTTTACAATCTCAAACGTTCACTATCAGTCAAATTTAAATGTAAAATATTCGCAAAACGTCTGTTCATCTTCAAATGAACGTTTCATTATAATTAATAATGAACGCTCATAATGGGCACGGCCGGCGGGCGTCTGTCGTTCACGGGTCGTATCCGCTCAGCTCGGCCTCGCGCCTGTGAAAGATCCATTTTAATAAAAGGGCAATCAATAAATTGTGTCTCGTGTGTAGTCAGAGCGAGGGATCCAGTTAGCGTAACGCAAAAAAGGAAACGAGCAGAGAGGCGGAGTTTCAAGGGACGGAAGGAACGATGCAATCATGAACATACTGCGGAATAATAAATTAATTCTTTTCTCGTAGATAGAGGTAGTATAATCACAGAAATGTAAAGAACTTTTAGTTTACGTTTTTAAAATTGTTATTTACTTATTGGAAGCTCTTATTATAGGGTTAAAATAAAAGTATGCTTCGGTGACTGGCCCACAAGTTTTGTTTCATACCTGAATTAAGAATTAATAAGCGAGGGAAGTATAGGGTAATTTATTTAACATTTTTTACATCAATTTATAAAAATCATTTATTGGGTATTTGATGCTGTGGTCCTATAAAGTATATTTCATTCCATGACTATTACATGAAGCTATACTGAAATATCAACGAATAGACTTTCGAACTCTTGCAGGAACTTCAAGATATGGTAGAGAAATCTACCTAGCTTTTTTGTGTTAAACTTCTGTAAACGTATCACATACGATTTATAATACATAGGACATGGCACAAAATAGTGGAATAAAATGGGACAAAAATCTTACACCATTTAATTGATTAATTAATGATTTTCCGTCAACGAGACACAATCGCAGTGTGTTTTCATTTAGCCGATAACCTAATCTTTTAAGAGTACTTAGTATTCGCGATGGTGCCGTTTAAAATGATATCAAATCAGTTCCTTAATGGAGTCTGAGCAATAAACTGCTTTTTAATTCTCTCACGCTCTATCGCACCGGTTAGAATTATTTTCTATGTGGTATTGTATAATCTCCGGTAATATTGGAAAGACATGTGGCTGCTAACAAGGCTGATGTTCTCATATAATAATATTTTCTAAAGACTATAGAAAAGTCCTAATCTTTTTATTAGGCTCAATTCCTTTGTTAGGAGTAAAAGTTAACTGGATAATTAACGAATTTCCTTGAAATATAATTAACTATTTGTCTTAATTTAATAGTCACTACCTTTATTATATAAAATAGTGAGTAACCATTTTTTATGCATAACTAATTTGTCCAACGTTTTATTTGTAATTTAATACGAGGGCGCGCTTTAATCACAGATGATTGTCATATGATTTCTTACTTTTATATGTATAAACCCTTGGGATGATGAGATAAAGTACTACATATTTTTGAAAATTTTGTGTTAGAACTGACGAATGGAAGATACTGCCGCAGCGATTAAGCTTGGAATTTAAGTTAAGCTATTAGTTTTTTATCCCAAGTAAGTGTTTTAATATAAAAATATTGCTGTAGGAGAAAACGCAGTAGCCATATGTATTTATTATTTGGGAAAAACAGAGACGCTGCTACCTCACGCCCTTAAGTAACATATGTTTTTAATTATCTGTACTCGGTATCTAAAAAGCTATTTATTATTACTGATTTTTCATTTTATAAAGCACAAAATTTTAATATGATTTTTTAATAAAATTGACGCACACAACTTATAAATTTAAAAACTATATTTGATTTAGTTTCAGGTATATATATATATATATATATATATATATATATATATATATATATATATATATGTATATGTATATATACATATATATATATATATACATATATATATATATATATATATATATATATATATATATATATTCCTGACACTTATGTTTCGGTTCTAGCCTTTTACCACAAAATTGGATGGAGAAAAAATAAAAAACGAAATTTATTTTAATTTTTCTGAGCATTTTAAAAGTGACTTGTATTGTAGGATATTTTTTTAAATTTTCCACAAAAATTTAAACCACAATTTTACTTGTGTAAACAGTCGTGCGGAAGATATATTTTTTGCGATATATCTATATGTTGCTCTAAAATATTATTTTTAATTAACTAATATTTTTTTACGTATTCTTTACGTATTTCTTTATAACAAAATCATTTGTAAAGGATTTATCTGTAAAGAATTTTGTATGGCAAGACGAAGTTTTATTATATAACCTAAAATATTATTGAACGCTGTGTTCATATTGTTTATTTCCTTTATTGTTTAAATGTGTAGTCAATCTTAATTTAAGATTGACTGCACATTTAAAACTTATTTTAAGTACTAAAATATTTACATAGTACCATATTTATTTAGTTCTGATCGAGTTAGTTCTTTTCTTGAGACATCGGATAGTCGCTTTGCGAGGTTACCTTGAGCTGTCTGCCAGCAGGTGCTTCAGCGACTCACGGCCTCCTATTAAATTGTTTATCAGCCTACTTCAGTTAGAGAAAACCAGTCGCGTGTAAATTTAGTTCACGTACTAAGGGGGTCTCGTCACCGTTAATACAGAAAATATTGAAGAGAGTTTATTTTTATCGATAAAAATATACTCTAAAAGATATAAAATATACAAGAATATTTTTATCTATGCAAGTAAAATGCTTCAATACCTTCTACGTTAACTTTCTTTAGTATTATGTTGTCGATTTAGTTTTTGAAATTACGGTCGGTTGAATGAGTGAAAAATATTCATCAGTTTTTTGTATAACTAGAAAAGAAACAATTTTTTGGTGATCTCTAAACAAAGTTTAGTTTTCGGGGAAAATGTGTTTTTAAATTGCTAATTCGAGATCGAGAAGATCGCGTGAGAAGGAATTAATAATTTTTCACACCAAATTTTGCTTAATGGTTTTTAAATAGTTTCATTTGAGAGAAGACAGCCTATAAATATAATAATATTTAAATCAAATAAAATCCACTTTTTTAAAGTAAAGTGGTATGATATAATTACCATTGTTAAACAGAGATTCTACTCAGTAATTGATAAAAATATTCAAATGCCATCACATGATTTACCTCGTAAATCACAACAAACATATAGGTGTAACTGCTAGATTAGTAATGTAGAGGTGTAATCCTGCTGGTATGAACTAGGAACTCATTATAGTTGTATATGTCAAGTGTTAACTCTAAGACGTGATTTGTTTATGATATATCACTCTACATATCGTATCGTGATAAAGTTTCTCACCAGGTAAGGAACAACTTTTCAAACTATAAGGGCTGAGATTGTCGGGGTCTTTTTAAACATGGCAGATCATCCATTCAAGAATAGTAGGTGTACTGAGACTACGACGTCAGATATCGTCGAAAAAGTCAAATAACTTGGAAGATTAGTGTAAGAAGAAAGAGCTTTCTATTGTATTGTATTGCTTTTGAAGACAATGCACCGATTTACAAGAGCAATGTGACGATGGCTGCTCTATTCAGTTGTTTTTTCAAAACACCCTACAGCGCCGATCTGGGTCTCAGTAATTATTATTTATTTCCAAAGTTTAAACAGGAGCCAAGGAGAAAGAAATTTCACGATGACGAAGAGGCGAAGGAGATAGTTTCATCATTATGAGTTCAATTCGTGCAACAATTTTTTCAATATAAAAACCTATTGTGTAGTAGTTCCACCGTGTTGACGCCACATTTGTTCTGATTAACACGCTTTTATGAAAAGTGCGAAATTAAATTTCATGCATTTCCATTTTAATTTCATACCATCATGAAACTTGACAGTTGTGCGAATTTTTCAATTAAATTTTCGACCACTTCCAGACGTACGAATTATTTAAAATTTTGTACACGTATCAAGAACGATGGCAATAAAATTATTTCATACGAATATTTCATAAAAAACTGTCTAAAAATCAAAGACAGTTTTTTATCGAACCTGTTTTCTCTGTATATTCAATAAGGACTTTAGTGTAAGCTATATTTGTTATTCAGTATAATATTTGAGTGTAAAAAGGAGGTGCGCTTTTTCTCTAAAATAAATTATTTTGTTTCCCAAATTAATATTAAGTGAACGAAAATGCTTAACATTTCAATTGGATTTTTAGAAAAAGTGCTGCACGCTTTTACACTCAAATATTATATTCAATAACAAACATGGCTTACACTGAAATCCTTGCTAAGCAAGTAGAGAAAACGAGTTTAAGTATTTTTGGTTTTTTAAACTTTTTATTTATCGATAAGGAAGTTACATCTACCGATACATCCAGGACTTTGAATAACAAATGTGGTCTCATTATTTTATTTCATTATTTTTAATGCAAATATATAAAAATATGAAAATTCATCACATGGAAATTTGAAATCTTTTATTATGTTTCTAAAGTATCGTTCGTTCTATATCTTTCACTAAAGTATATATTCACATTCGGCGACATTCATTTATAGAGAACAATAAAATAAGAATTATAATACCGTAGCTTCTTTCAAATTTACATTCACAATAATGAGAACTATATTTAATTTTACTTGCTCTTTTGTTAGTGGCAAAATATTAAATAAAAAGATCATAAAAACTCGAATAAAGAGTTTTCGAACAATTATTTCGCAAAAAGGAAACAAGAGAGTTATGTACGAGGAATCGTAAGTGTCGAGTGTATCAGAACATAATGGTTTACTGATGAAAAAGGCACACGCGATAAATCCGACTAACAAGCTTTGAACCAAACAGCATTCGGCATAAACAATTTTTAATACCTACTGGTTTACAATGACTACTAAGTAGTCTAATAGTTGCAATTTTTCATTTTAATTCGAGTTTTAGACTATGAGATATGATTAGCGTACAGTTATTAGCATACATGCTACATAAACAGTAAGACTTATTCAAATGTATTTATAATTATTAGGGTAATTTATTTTTTCTCAGCACAACTCCAACCTTTCGAACATCCTCCCTATTGTTTGTCTGTTTGTTGTACAGATCGTTTTTTAATTCTCCATTTTAATGATTTGAATTTCTTACCAATGCGGTTTGTCCATTAGACTTTAGATCTTTCCAATCATTTGTTTTTTAACACAAATTAAAAAAAAATTGTAACAATGTTGGGTTACGAAAATTGTATATTAAGTTAATATTTATTATTATTGTTCTGAAATTGTTTGTTTATTGCTTTGTAATTTTTTATTAACATTATTCTTGAACTGCATTAAAATATACTTTAACTTATGGAAAAATAATGTGTAAGCGATGATATTTTGTCAAAGATTCCGTTCGATGACAATTACATCGAATGTTCTCGAAATGTCTTGATCATTCACGACCATAAGGGGTATATGAGCCACGCACGTGCAATAGAATGTTGGCTGTCATGCTGTGGTGACACAATGTTTTGACAACTCAGAATTTTCGTATTACGATTATTTCATTAAGAGTTATGCTTCGCAACCGTTTGTTGCTCGAAAATCAATTTTTTTTGGCAATAAATTATTTATCATTTAATTTTGTAAAATGCTGTCGTTATTTATTTGTGTGGGGCTTGATATAAAAGTTAATAAAAGTAATAAAGATGGGATAAAATTAAATCGTAATTAATTGGCATTGTAACAATTTATTCAAGTACCTAAGTGCCACACTATAATCAACAGTTCTATGGATTTTCATATTCGCATAATTCAAATGTGACATTATCTTGAACGCGATGTTTGACTATATCGCAATATACAAATATTTCTCTTATTTTCGAAACATGGCAGTAGGATAAATCCATTTGTGTGAGGTCGACGATAAGAGTAGGCAAATAGATTATGAAGTGATTTTTAATAGAGGCCACGATGGCTAAATTACCTGCTTCCTCTTTAAATCGTGTACTACAATTCTTTACAGATTAGAAGTGAAAATATATTAGGCAGTTTTGGGATATTTTTTTAGTGTAGACATTTTACTTATATGGAAAATTTTACTAAAAATAAAACTAAGGCGATATCCACTCAAAGGTCAGCAATAAATTAGAACGTGTGATCTATACTTCGATTTCGTTGTATAAATTTCCGTCACCCTTAGATCGAAATCACGTTGCTTAGGGCGGAGCCGTGATTTGAGTCAAAAACATGCTCCCAACCTTCCCTATGACCTTAAAAAACTCAATAAAAAGACCTAATTTAACCACATACTCAAAACTTATATACGATCTAAACCTTCACAAACGCCAAAGGAAGTAACATAGACAACAGGGAACCGGGGAAAATATGACCAGATTATATATTTGAAAATAAGAAATTGATATCACATAAAAAAAATTAGTAACAAACAAAACAAGGCAGTTTATTATAAAATTATATGATGTACGAATTAAAAAAATATCTCTTAATGTAAATCCTTTACAAAATAATGTTATTGCTTTAATTTCACCCTTGTTTTCGTATACATAAAGACGATAATGGAAGTCACGTTAATTAGCGATTTTCGATTAGGTTAGGTGTACTGGTGATTTTAGAGACTAACTATTTTATAAGGTTAGGTATGTAATTAACTGGCGATTAAAGGGTCTGACGATTATGGGTTGGGTTAGCTTTACTGGCGAATATGGGCTCTTTTTAACCGACTTCAAAAAAGGAGGAGGTTCTCAATTCGTCCGATTTTTTTATGTATATTCAGCGATAATTCTTTACCGAGTGGACCGATTTTGATGATTATTTTTTTATTTGAAAGAGGGTTCTATAGGTGTAGTCCCATATAAATATGATGATGATCTGATGATGAGGTTCGCAAATGAACGATGGAACTATATGGCAGTAAATCAACTATGATTCAAAATATTTACTGCGCGTAGATGTTATTTTGCAAAATAACTACACCACTTACCAAATCGGGCTCTGATGACAAGTTCTGTATATGAACAATGGAACTCGTTAATGGATATTAGGAAATCAATCATGACTAAAGATATTTGCTACTAGTAGTTGTTACTTTGCAAAATAGCTACACCGTCGACTAGGTCAGGGTCTGATGGCGAGTTCTGGAACTCCTTAACGAAATGTAGGAAATTGAAAGTTGTTCAAGATATATGTTACTGGCAGTTGTTATTTTAAATCAATACACTATCACTACCTTTAAAATCACTACACTATCACTGCAATACACTATCGATCATATCAGAGTCTGACGATGCCTTCTAGGTATGAACAATGGAACTCCTTATCGGATGGTAGTAAATCAAACGTATTTCAATATATTTACTTCTGGTAGTTTTTTCTTTGCAAAATAACTGTACCATCGACCAGGTCAGTATGTGATGATGAGTTTTGAAGATGAATAGTGTTACTCTTCAACGGATGGTAGTAAATCGATCGTGATTCATTGTATATGCTACTGGTTAGTTGTTACTTTAGTTATTACTTTGCAAGTTCTGATATTGGATTTCAGATTTAGAGAACGGAACTCCTCAAGTGGTAGTTTTTAATTTGAAAAATCTTATATTGAACTTCAGAAATGGAGAACCGAACTCCTCAACGACTGACAACTAACCATTGGCAGCTACTACCATTGCTTCCTTTTTAAGTGTTGTTGATAATAAGTTTTAGGCAAAAAGGAAATTATCTATATACTAGCTCTTGCCCGTGACTTTTAATAATTATCTAATATTCCAAGAAAGAAAATAATTGTGACTATTAATATATTAATAACTAAAGATCTAAAATAAAGTATTTTTTAAAAAGCCCACTTCAAAAAGTTAGGCACTAAGAAGTAAAAAATAATTAACTGAAAATGGGTACCTACTTATTTGCAATAAATATCTAAGTTACTTATTTTTGAAGTCGGTGCCACCATCACTGATCAACTTAAACAAATGTAAATTTTTATATTGTAAATACGCTCTTTATGAATCTGTTGTTTGTAAGTACATTGAAAGTTAAAGGGTTAAGTTTACATTATAAATCAAGTTGGTCGACGGTGCTAGCACCGACTTTAAAAATGAATTAGTTATTTATTGCAAATAAGTAGGTACCTATTTTGAGTTAATTATTTCTTACTTTTTAGTACCTATTTTTTATAAGTCGGTTTTTTAAAACATATTTTATGTGACTTATAATCGAAAGTTTCCTTGAACTGACTTTCCTTGAACTGAACTGAATGCTTTAAAAATACCAATTGTTTAGTTTATATTTTGTAACGAATTCATATTTTGTAATATACCTTGCAATTTAGAGCGAATTTAATTTAAAATAATAATTTCCAATTGGCAGATTGTTTTCACATTGTGTCGTTTTAAATTTAAAAAAAAAACAAGAATTGGTTTTTGTGAAAGAATGATATTTAATTAGACGGGGAGTATCGTGTCACGTTTTATTATACGCTCTGCTCTTCGTATGTGAAAAATGAAATGGGTCGATGAAATTGTTTTAAAAGTAAACAAAATCTAGTCGCAAAATTAAAACGTATAATAGATCTCAATAAATTATATTAGTAAATCGACTGTACGAATGATGGGATATTTGTTTTTTGTGTTCTTTGTCAATAACCAATTAACGAAATCAATGAAGCGTGATTATTTAACAAATTTGAGCTCGGTGCAAAAGCACTGCAGTATTATCGGGCAGAATTAGGGTTTCTGCGAGTATTTTTAAATAATTTTATTTAATTTATAATAAATTGTTATTTTAACGTAATTATGGTAAGTTATATGTTTATAATTATTTTGTTTTCATTAACATTAAAAACAATTTTTTCATAAAAGTGAACATTTTTAATATTAAATTGTTTTCCGAAACAAATGAAAAATAACAAAAAATATTGATAAGTCTTTATTTACAATTTGTTTTAGTGCTATTTCTAGCCTAAACATAACGTTAAATTTTAATTTAATCTAGGATCTTGTTCCAATCAAATGTTTCTTCTATATAAATACAATTAATAATTTTAGAAAACTTGTACGTTTCCGGGATTTTGAATTTATTAATTTTGCCATCAAAATGAATTGATAAAACCATTGAATAATATACTTAACATAAACATTAATTTTTTTTCCAACTAGTATAGGGATCCGAAAATCCTCATTTATTCCAGTAGGTAAAATATTGATGTTTCTATCACTATCTTTGTATTTATGAGTCACAAATAAATAAATTGAGAAACAAGGTAATAAATTATTTATTACGTTCAAACGAGAAATAATTAATTTGGCCTATCGAAAAAAAGAACAACATATTCCTAAACGTACTTATAAAAATTAAAATTGTTAAGTAATTATAGTGAACGGTCATAGTTAGATTTAATTTTATTTAAAGGACGAAATGCTGTATTGTACAAAATTTCCGATTTTCTGACATAATTAACTCACCTATTTAAAACATGTTAAAGAAAATCAACTAGACATGAAAGAAATACTAGAAAATATTAATACACTAAATGTGGTCGCACTCCCGGGAGAGGCAAATGGAAGGGAGTTGCGGGGAGCTGCCAGGCGCGGGGAGTAGCCAATACCGCTCCGCCCGCCCACCGCCCTCCCAGCCGAGTGAAAGTGAGAGATATAAAGTAAATAATTTCCTGTTGAAAATGTCTACGTATATTTCGTATAAATGTACTTTCGTAAATTGTAACGCGCACCGATGGATGTGCTCGTGTAAAGCGGCTCTATTTACTAACTCGTCCTGGAAAGTTCGTCTCGTCGTTTGATTAGTCTACGGCCTGTATTAGATTGTCCGTCATTATGGTACGAGCCTTGCTATCGGCTTAATTATTTATGTTTCAAGCCCAAAGTGGTACTGTCGACGCAGACGGGATATTATGTTCAATATTTGATGATATTATTATTAACTTGAAGAACGCGTTCGGTTATTTAAAAGCGAATACTTTTAAGGGTTCCATATTGAGAACGGAAGCTTTATGAAAAGCTCTGTTTCTGCCTGATTGTGTTGTATTGGATATATCATAGTGTGTTAAATATTTTCATATACCATCTCAGTGCCTATACTCACGCGAAACAAAAATAAAGGCGGCCATAGAGTATTTTTCACTAGTTTTTTGGGATACGTTCATTTGCATATTTTAGTTACTGTGTAGTAGTAAAATGCGAAGCTAATCGGAAACCCGAACGTGTTCTCTTTATATAAGTCTATGAAATCCAACGCTTAGATAACTGTCAATTGGTATGTTTTGTTAAACGTATTCTATCGATACCATCGCGATCATTGTTTAACATAAATATCGAATCTGGCTTTACTAGAACCTAACTCTCACGGAATGAAGTACGGTAGAATAAACCGACATACTTAAACCACAGTAGTCGTTCAAAAAATGTCAGGTTATCTCTGTTCTTCTATGAAGGCTGATATTGGGGAATTAACAACTCGCTAACGCATTCCCTAATTCATACTTTATCGCCTGTATCAGGAAATGTTTATGGGACGATGTAATTAATTTTTCATGAAATACGTCGAAAGTAACAGTATTATCAAAACACTATAATCAAAGTGCGGAAAGATTTAAAAAATATAGCCTAGACTTTAAATACTCAAGAACGTGAGGTGGTTCAGATTTTTTTATAAATTCTTGATTTAAGGCGAAGATTATTTCTACAAAGTTTCGATAAAAAAAATCGTTTTTCTTTAAAAAAAAAAGAAAAAAAAAGTATTTATATATATATATATATATACACACACACACATATATATATATATATATATATATATATATATATATATATATATGTATACATATATAATATATTTGAAGTGATCGTTTTAATAATTGTAGCACAAAACTATTCCATTTATATTTGCTATTTTTATCACAATTGAAGACTGAAAGTTTTGGTCGTGAATTCCTGAAAAATATAGACATTTTATAAACATTTATATTACATGAAACTGTAAAACTAATCTGAAAGTAATACATTTTTATTTATCAACACAAAAACTAATTAATTAATATAAATTGCAGATTGACCACATATTTGAACGTCAAAAAACATACGGTATAAAAATGACGTTAAGGCTTTAGTAACTTTTACGTAAATACACTTTAAAAAAAACCCTACATACGATGTTATAAAAAAATCGTTTTTCAAAACTGTTTACCCATTTTCGTTGTTTAAAAAATAGGTTTCAAACCGCCTACTTATTCTTTTGCTAAAGTCGTATTCCGTAATAATAAAAATACTTCCAGTTTATGACCGGAAAACGAATGTCGTGAAATGTTGCCACGCACTCGCTGCGCATAAAATAAAATACACGCCCTCACCTGCGCCTAACCCCCGTGAACATAAAAGACGTCAAACCCAAAAGTAATGTGATACCAATGCAATTATTAAAGTAATTTTATAAGTTCATGGTGAGCAGCATGAGCCGCCTTACAAAAATAATGTTAGAGTTCGTGATAAAATTAAATGAACGAGAAGAAAGGAACAATGAATATATGTCAATCGCGACTACACTTTTATAAGGTGCCATAGACGAATGGTACAAAGTAATCCATTATAATTTCGTCATTTCCGTTTGTTCGCCCATCCATGTTGCAGCATCATACATAGAATTTGGAGATGAAAAATGTATATTTCTTAGAAATAAAGCATTTACAATATCTTCTGAGTTAATAATGTGTCTTTACAGCGTTTTCCCGCACCCCTTTTCTATTTTTTTAATCATCTACGTTGACATTCTAAATAAAACAGGATAACGCATAAAACTATGCACCCCTATTTAAAGGAGAAGCCGAAGTGACTTTCAAGGTGGGTAGAGAAAGTGACACTTTTATCACTTCACTAAATGAAATACAAATAGTTCGAGATTCAAATAATTCTTGTTTCGAGTTTTTTTATTTACGCATGTAAAAATAGAAAAAAAACCGATCATCTTTCCGGTGCTCGCTAACTTCACATCTCCTATAGTCTACCGTCGTAGTACACATATAAATTTGTTATCGATGGCACCTCCAGTAAACCTGCCGTGCGTCAGCGAAAAGTTTGTTTCTCTAACGATATTTTGCAATACTTTAAAGCTAAATATTTTTATTAACTGAATTTGAAGAGATATAGGTAACAAAGCAATTTTAATGTGTGACTGTCCGTATGCAAATTGAAATAGAAAGAAATGTAGATTTCAGCATTTTTACCTGAAAAATCCGGATAAAAATTATATAACAAACAACTTCTATTTAAAAAAATATATTCAAAAAACGCTTCTTGTAAAATCCGGATAAAAATTATATAACAAAAAACCTGATTAACAATTAATCTGATGCAGATTAAATATAGACAAGAACGTTTTTGAGATTTAAATTTTGTGTTAAAATATTGCTTTATAAACATGTCGATTATCTTTATCGTACAACAGTTCCTACACCGGAATATAAATATGTATTAAATAAATGGGTTAGTAAAGATAGTATTTTTCCAAAAACGAAAGGTTTCGACAACAAAATATGATCAAGGAACAGAGGAAATATTTCTAAAAATTTGAAAAGGACCATACAAAAATATTATGATTTTTTTATTGCTGAATATTATAACCATGGAACAATATTATTTTTTTTATGTAAATACAGATACGTTTACGAAAAACGTAGTGTGCAAGTCTGGCTAACACAAGACAACCGTCTTAAGTACATAATGCCAATACTTCAATGTTGTTGATTACGTAGTCGGCTTTCAATGAAGCTCTCGTTGTAAGTAATAATGGATGATAAAAGTTCTGAATTCATATCGCCTTATGTAATTACTTGAATTCTGAATTTGCATATAAATATCTAGATTATTAGACCGTGCAAAACGCATCTGCCTATCGTATTTTATAATAGTTTAAATGCGTTTCTTAATAATTTAGATTGTGAAAGTGGCTGTTTAAATGCTTAAATATAATAAGTTGATTTTGTAGACGTATTTACCAATGAATTATAATTTACCGATCTGTAGGTATGGCATTATGTATTGAAGCGGGAAAGCAACCGTGCAACCGTACCATATCGATACGTTTCCATGGCAGCTATTCGCTTCGTGAAGCCTCCGCGTTTACGGGACGCAGCATGGAGAGTGACCAGGCTTTTCGTTACTAATGGAGTATTATAACTTACTCCAAATATGTTCCAGGTGGCACGTCTGTAGTAACAGCAGTAAGTTGGCTCTTAATTTTGAAGGTGTACTTGTTATTGTTATAGAATTATTATAGTGTTCAATAATTGTTAATGTTATTGTTATAGTGTTCAATAAATTCCGGCGTCGGGCCAGTTTCGAAACCAATTCTGTGAGATTAACTATTCTTAAGTACATGAAGCTAAAGCTATTTATTTATATGGAAAAAAGAAATAAACAAAAGGAAATAAAATGATTTTAGCTAAATAACTTGTTTGTGTTTTAAATACAATTAGTTTCACGTGATCTTTACAAACACTATAAGTGAATACTGAAGCTTATTTAGTTAATTAATTTTATTTTAATTTCAAATACAATATTTCACGAAAATTATGACAAAAATTATGTATAAAAAAGTCTCATAGGAGCAGATATGCGTAAACAAACTTTAACAAATAAACGCATTAATCGGCATGTTTGTTAATAGTTGATTAACAAACTTGCGGATTAACCATTTAATAAATAAGGCAGTTTTCAGTTTTAATTTATTTTATAACAAAATTTTCAAATCAACCTTCAATTCATTGTTCGAAATCGGCAAACATAACATTCTACTTTGGAAAAAACTTCGCCGTTTTTATTGAAACATAAGTATTTGAATTTTTTACCATATTTATCGCATAGCTTAAGATTAAATAATAATTGATTGCAAACGCGTACAATTTTGTGAGAATTGATAAATTTGCAGTATCTTATAGTAAATATAATCACTATTCCGTTTCTGGTTATGATGGAAATATAATGGAACGAAAGGAACCTTGTATCAATGTAATTAAATCATATAAGTCCGGTCTAAGTTACATACAGTTCACATGTTTCTTAATAGACACGAAATATGTATGAAAGTGAAAATATATAAAAAGAACATTAAGTACAAAAATGTCAAACTTCTCGTGTAACTTTGATCTTTTTTACAAAGAGTTATGCCGTTATGGGATTCCTTTTTGTCTCCTTATGAAGTGAGTGAGATGATGGTATATGAAAGATAAGTTTTGATGTACTGATTTGTGAACGGTGTGTGTGTAATGTTAATGATATTTTATTAATATAGTCTTACATATTTTTGACAAAAAAATAAATTGTAAAAAAAAAGATTAAAAGGACACACAAGGTCAGAAAATAGATAGTATTTTATCTTCCATGCTACTAGATCTTAGAACTGGTACATAAAATACTGATATAAAAGTACTATATAATAACTTCATATATATGTATATCTAAAAATAGTTGTATCGCCATTAAAAGTCAACAATTTCTATTGAAATTACACCTGATATATAAAAGCCACTGGTGTACTACTTGATACCTTTCTGTACTTTAAACGATTTTGAACCACTAATTGATCAACATTTACGATGGTCTCGCATTTTCGTTAAAAGATTTTCTACAAAATATATTCCCTCAATCGTCTGTAAAAATATATCCCACTTTAAATAACATTCTGTAAATGTTACCTAAATTTAATAAAAAAATTACTCAATAAATAAGAATGACTTCGAGACTTGCGTATTCACTTTATTTTCAGCTTCTACAAGATATAACCAAGTATCTGAACGTAGGTATTTCTCGAACGATTAAAAGTTGGTGATTAGTGCAACCTACAGATTGTCTCCTAAATAATAATCAAAATTGAAACACACGTCAGAACGGAACTTGTTCCACCACAATCTGATCCTTTATTGTTTAATGAAAATCGTACGGATTCCGGGTTATTAGAAGTCTTTAGAAATTTTCTAAAGATTCGTATCATTTGCCTAATACATTTAATTACTTTGGATGCCATTATAGTAAATGAAAAGTTTTTTTTATCATTTTTAAAAATATTAACAAGTTTTCTATTTAACTATAATTTAAAAAAAGTGTAAAACTTTCATTTTTTTCTTTTCAGATACAAAGATATTACAACTAAAATATCAAAGCTAGCTATCTAATTTTAGCATTTTTAACTATTATGTGTTTAGGCGCTAATTTTGTTGAATTTTTAGTTTTAATTTTGATTATAGATCATAAATCGTTTATTCATATTTACGTATGAGAAGAAAAATGATGGAATGGTACTAAAATGTTTTCTGATTCTCAAGCGGTTTCTTTTTTTCCTACTTAACTTAACTAGATCTTTTTTATTCTGGATTTTAGGATCTTCATCCAATAATTTATTTTGAAATAGTACAGAACACACCCTTTTTTGTAATGTAAAGTTCTTGAGCTGCAAACTGTATAGATTAGTATATTCAATAAACTATGTCTGCTGCATGTCAACTTGTCACTCCAGAGTAACTCGTTTGGATAACGTCGAGATTGCAATGTTGTGCATTGCACATGGATGAAAACGATATTTGTCCAAAATCATATGAACTGTTATTTTGGGAAACGTCTTTCCATGATACTCTCGAAAAGCTTTTCATTTTCTTTGGTTGAGTGTTTCTTCATCAATTTTTTCATTGGTATCACTTCTACCCTCACCAAAAGTTCTTCCTTGAGAGTAGGGATTTTATACTCTTAAAAATGCGGTAGCTAAATATCGGCCTACATTCAGGTTGTTTTGTCGGCAGAAGCAAGTAGCGAGGCGCTCACTGCACTTGGGAGCGGTAATTGCACTTGATGTAAATTAAATTGCGAGAATTCCTTGTTATTAACATCGATAAATAAATAGCCAAATCGTTAAGCAAAAACAAGCTCACATTCTAAGCAGAAATAACTTCACATGCTGAATTTTTTGTCCAACTAAATTCTTAAAGTTAAAAACTCTACTTATTGCAACGACCGAATTCTGTATGAAAATATAATATAATCCAACAGAAAATTTAATACAATTAGCAATTAAGCACATATTGTTATGAGATGTACATTTCTGTAATTAACTTCTTTGATTTTGATAGTTTTAATATATTTTCTCCTGAAAGAGAAAAAATGAAAATATAAAGCGAACGTCCGTTCAGTATTATGGAAGATTTTTACAGTGCTTAGGAAAAGCTGTATAATAGGGTACTGGTTTTTTGATGTTTTGTAATAACCTTCATAAACACCCTCAATGCAGGTCTTGATTTAATAATTCAATGGGCTCATAAAATGGGTTTGTTAGTTAATCCAATTCAATTCCAAGATAATAATTGATAGTCAAAGATAACTTTCCAAAATTGGGCCATCAGATCTACCGCAGCTAAAGTTAAATGATACACAAATTTTATTTACACAACAATCAAAATTTTAGCTGACAATCTCAAATGAATAAAGATAGTCTTTGTATCTTTTAGCAGAATGCACTTACTTGATTATCTTCCAAACTTTCCAGCTGTTAAAACCAAAGCTCACCTCCGCCAAATGTTCTTACTGCCTTTGTTTGACCATGGAGATGTATGTTGCTCAGACCTTACTGAAAATTGTCTTAAAAGATTAGAACGCCTTCAAAATTTGGGCATCCTTTACATTATTGGTTGCAGAAAATATGATTATATTTCACAATTTCAAACGTAACTTAAACGGATGGAAGTCCGTGACCGATGCAATCTAAATATACTTACACTTCTTTATAATATTTGAACAATCAAAATTATCCAACATATGTTAGAAACTGGTTTAGATACTCATTGTTTGCTAATGGTATAAACCAATGCTCTGAAAACAAGCTTAGTTTCCTTTTTCCCTATCATAGAACAAACTTTTATAAAAAGATCGTTCTGTCAAAACTGCAAAACTTTGGCATCAACTGGAAACCAGGAACTCGTCCTTCACGATTGTTTTCAAAGGTCATCTGAAAAAGGTCTTCCTCTTATAATCCCTTAGGAGATAGGACCTCTCCTTAACTTCATATTGCTCAACCATCTCATTCTACGTTGGAATTTGTAATTACTCAATAGTTTTGTTCTACTGATTGTTTTGTTTATTACTTATTTATTTTTATGTAGTACTTTTTAATTAAAGAATGTACATACAACTAACTTTTATATTCTGCTATATTCATAAATTGTCGTATTTAACTACTCTGCTTGATTGACAGACTATGTTCATGCGGAAATAAACGGCTAATGTGGACATTAAAGTTTGAAGTATATTAAATAAAAAAATAAACGTTTTTTATTATTTCAAAATTTTGATTAAATAGGATTACAGGAAATATTAATATACTTTCAAATATTTACTTCGACCTTCTTGGTCGAAGTAAGATACGTGGTCGAAATTTGAAGGTGTAATTTTTTTTATAAATGTATCACGTTTATATAAAAAAGACAGATATGCTTATGAAATAATGTAACTCTTTTGGAAAATTTAATAGAAAAGAAGGAAGATAAAATTCTTTACTTATAGTAATGGCAGAAGTATGAATTTTCAAATTTATTTTGAAAGCTACCACTCCATTCGGTCTAAATTACAAAACTTGTCAGCTGGGGTCTTTGGACAAAGTTATAAATGTTAAACACCCTTCTTACTACCTCACTATATAACTGTATTCTACGAAGAATCCTTTATTATACACCTGACAAGATAATGACATAAACTAAATATGTCTGAAACCTAAATTCGAAATACTTATTATACTCCGTCCTTCACTGGGGTTCTATATGACCAATGTGGAGTAACGTAGCGCTTCAGTTGGTTCTGATTAAATTTCATTTTTAATGTATCCGTCTCTAATATATATTTGTCCTGATTCAGTATTTACTACCTATTGCCACATTACTGTTTCATGCTGGATTCATTATATTTGGCTATAACATATTGGTTTTTTTCTAGGAACAAGTCCACCCCATGTGTAACGTAACTTTGTAGGTTGATTTTAAATTTCAAAAAGAAATGGATATGCTCAGGTTCATATCCCGTTTATATTATTTTTATTTACAATTAACTTTTGCAGGTAATACTGCGAAATGTCTCTTGTTTGCTAATGACCTGAAGCTTTTTGAGAATAGACGATTACAATGTTTATATACGTTACTTTATGTTTAATTTTCTAATTCTGTGGCACACACCATCAATTGTCCAACGTAGTGCATATACATACATATATATATATATATATATATATATATATATATATATATATAAACTAATTAGTACACAGCTGTTATATGGAAGAACCCAGTTGCAGCATAGCAGACTAGAATTCTTTACATTTTAATTGAAAAGACTAATAATAACAAAAAAACAAAAATCATTAGAGGTGCAACAACGACAGTCGCATTTTATTTGCATTATAAGTAAAACGACGTTGTGCTGCTATTCTAGCTTAATTTCTGCAATATGTTATTTAAGAATTACGAAGAAATCTGCAAGTTTCTGAGATTGCAATAAGGTAGGTAGCTTCAATGCGATTTTATAGATGTTGGCATCACATTTCATTATCTAATTATAAATGTGTTAATTTTTTTTTATAAGTTCCTTTAATATTTCATGGAATATGTTTTTAATATTCTGGATTGTGACTTTATTAATCTTAGTTTAGTTTATTCATTCGGGGTAAGCTCAAAATAAATTCCTTATTTTGATTCATCATTCGCAAATAATTTTAATTTCAAGCCACCTTATATCTTTTTTTAAATCAATCTCTTGATATTACCATTAAGTAGAATTTGATAGAAGCGATACAAAGCGTACTGAGAGTATGGGTCTATACTTCGGTAGACTTAAATGACAATTTTATACGAGACGTAAAGAATTAATGTCTCTATTAGTATCTAGTAAGATCATATTTTATCAAAATTAATTAATAATGAAGGAAAAAACGTATTGACACTATTGAAATATAACTTAAGGTACTGTTATCTTATTTATACTTCAAATTTGGATTTAATAAGTCGAATTCGCAATTTTCATGGTTCTTGTGAAAATAATACCGCCAGAATTAAAATAATCTTGACATAGTGACGATACGATAAATGTCCTCTATTAAGTATACGAGTAATGTTGATGTGATAATTAGTTTTTAGTTTTATAAACTTTAGGTTATTATTTTTACTTTTTGTTGTTTTCCTTGACTGTTAGAAATAAATAAATCAATTTGATTTTATTCTACAGTAAATTCAGAAAGACTCCTGCAAATAGTTTGCAAAACTTTTGATATAAAATGTTTGTTTTGATTTTATTCATATATATCTGTCAACGGAAAACTGTTTTAAAGGGATGGCCCAAGAAACATAGATGTCGCTATAAAATATTTACAATGCCCTGAGTAATGAAAATAAACTTTTAGTTACTTATCTGTCAATGTCCATTCGTATTTTTGTTTTTAAATAATATATGAAGAACGAGTGAATTAAAAAAAATACTTAAAATAGTTCATTCATATTCAATTTTGTGTCAAGTATCGTTAATGTCAGCGATGATCGCCTTGAGGAAAGCAAATGGCGAAATGAAGCCATTTTAGGTTATGAAATGTGTAATAAGATGCTAAGTATTTAATATTTGACGAGAAAGCGTTTACTCTGAAAGACAGCAGCGATAGTTATATTGAAATACACAGTTTGACACACGCGACTTGCGCGTACGTGATAGAAAATATTAATGTTATGTTACGATTCAATCCTGTTGATGGAAATATATTTTTGCAAAGTTAAACTGTGTATTTTTTAATTAATTATTTGAATATTTTTACACAACACACCATATTCAGTGATTACAAATAGTGTTGTTTAATCACAATATGTACATTATATGAACTCCACACGAACGGTAACCGAGTGTTTATTTATTTGTTACTAGACAACGCTGGCGGCTTTTCACGCTTCTTTAATAAATGAGTCACGATTAATTGCACGTCCATTGTAAATCACTGTAATGCGTATTAATTAATATGTAACAAAAGTGCAATACGCATTATTTTATTGTCACAATTATCAATTAATATATTATAGACGGATTAGAAGAAAATAAATTTGTGTTCCGCAAACGTCTTAACCCGCTCGCTCGGTTGTAACTCTTGGTCTGTTGAAGAAAATTGCCCCTGGATATGTACTTTATAAAATGACCTGATAACTTTATAAATTGGTCGCATATGTGATCGTGTGGTTTTAAAACGGTTGTCGATCTATTTACATATATTAATTTAATGTGCGTTATCATTGTTCTATTATTGGCTGCTAATATTGTTTCTTATTCGTGATGGTGTAACTAAATTACCCAACGTTTTGATTTGGATCTTCGATTTATTCAACGCTTTGTTTGATTGTATTTATAACATTAAAAAAGAATATGCAAATAAATGATTGTTAAAAATATCACATTTACATTGATTTAAAAAAAATTGAACGTAAGTTATTTTTTATTAAATTAGTGTAAATGTGAAATTTTAAACAATAATTTATTTGCATATACATTTTAACAATGTTAGTAAATCTACAATCAAAACCAAAATATTGGGTAATTTAGTTATACATTGTTTTTTATAAAAAACAATATTTTCGGCACTACAAACTTCACAGGAAAAAGAAATTATAAAAACTCTTAAAAGTTTGAAAACACGTAAACATTTTGCTCTTAATACCATTAAAGAAACAAATTATGTTCTAATAAGCTGTTTATTTCAAACATCTTCATTCCAGGAATTCGTAGTCAATGAGAACAGCATAGCGCACGGATACAGTTTACTCCTACATTTCTCAAACGTCTGGCGTGCGACGATTATTTTCAAAATTTTTAAGCTAGTTGTATGTTAATAGAAACTTAAATGGCTCATTGAATTGTTAATATGCACCTGATTAGACAGCAATTTATTCCTACTACTACTATCCTTATTATTTTTACTAACTGTTTAACTCTTGTTATATATGAGTAATTAATTAAATTTATCAAAGTTAAATAACTTTTTAAATAAATTGACTGAATTGAGGCAAAAGTAAAAATATTCTGGATATTGTTTTTAAATTTAAATTTATAAAAATATCATAATTAAAAAAATCACTGGTTCTAATCTTCAAGATTTCTTTTAAATAATAATAAAAATAATAAACTGATGCTTAAAAGATATGAAAATGATATTTGATATGAATATAATAATTATTTTATACGCAAATTTATTTTTACAAAAAAAAATTCTGTGAAACCATTCATTTCATACCAAATTTTAAATATATTAAGAATAGTGTTAGAGGTAGAGGACAAGTTGGATTGGTCTATATTTTTAGATTTTACTTCTTAATAAGTCATAATTTATCTGATTCTCTATGTTAAGTTTAAAAAAAAATCATTATTTTTTTCTATAAGATTAAGTTTTTCTTATTAAATTAAATTAAAAAAACATTGAATGTAAGTGAATACATATGTTGCGGGTCATGTTTTAATGTAATTAAAAGTTAAGTATAAAAAGGCAGATTTTTTAACCCAATTATGTTTTTATTACGTTCAGTTTTCAAATCAATCTAATGAAGATGGTATTTGGATGGTACCGTTTATATGCTATTTTCAACTTATTATCAATTTCGTCTCACATCGGTATTTAAAATATAAAAATGCGTCAAACGCAAGATAAATTCTCACATCTGACTCCATTTACTTCTTATACAGGGTAATAGTTACGGTAGTTGCAGTAAACAAAACAAATATATTTTCGACAACATAACCGTATTAGATAAAGTTAAGGCGTGGGTTCAAAATATTTCTATTTTTTTTTAAAAACTCTAATTAAATAACCCTTCATTATTTATTTGATGATTATATTGTATGACGTATTTTATGAAACATCAATTCTTCCCAACATAATTTTTTTGCTTTCCAATTTTGTCATTTACAAAATCAGAGAAGTAACAAGAACCGATGACCTTCGTTACGTCTTTCACATACAATATATAGGTATGTCTGTGATAGACTTGACGAACAGGGATAGTAATCTTAAATCTAACTTATTTTTTTGCTTTTAAACGTTCGTCATTGTAAAACGATAAATAGTTCACAAATTAGTACGAAAGTCAATGTTGAGAAGCGGCGATCGCACTAGTCGCATCGGGCAGCGCCACCGCCGCGATCCAAGTGGCGGACGCTGTTTACGACTTCCTCCCGCTACCTGCCGCGGGGTTAACGCACGGCCGCCGCTCGCTGAGCACTCGTCGCCGCGGCGCGTGCCCCGCGCCCGTCCCGTGCACCTGCCCGCCTCCTTGTGTATTTGTTTTTAAATTCGATTACACAAATGCGACAATTGCTAATGAAATTGAAAGTATTAATTTCATAAAAAAATATCCTAATTGATTTGTTTCAATTGCGCAAATCAGTTCATACCCATGTCGTAATTGTTTGCTAAGAATGATTTCTTCCCCGATCGTTTATTTAGCTACTTCATTCTAACTATAAAAATAATATGGTTGAAAATATATTTTAATAATTACGATGAGGCTAAAATTATAACACAAGTTGTATGACATTTGTAAAATATAACCTCGGCAAATTTCAGTAATTTTTTTTCACCTGTTCTAATCTCTATGGTGCAATCACGGTCAGTTGGTTAAGCAGTCAAATGTAGCAGAAAAGGGAAAAAGATCGTTAAAATTCAAGGTAGTGACAATGCAGAAAACAATTTTCCTATATCAAGAAAAAGAAAATAATATTTCCATTGAACAACAAATAATTTTTACCAGAATAATATGTACTTTGAAGCACCAAGAATGAAACGTAAGAAGCTCATCAGATGATGGGTAAAACAAAGAACAAGGAAATAATGAGACTACTTCATATGAAGATAATTAAGTACCTACCTCACTTAGAGATGAATAGGCAACAAGTATTGTATTTTATCATATCGGTTCCAGTTGACTAAGTTGGCTTCTAACCCATTGCCTTTAATGAAGTACTAGTAAGTTAACTAAAATTAACTACATTATTTTAATATCTAAGACGATTTTAAAAATATTTTATTTTTTTCTTAATTGTATTGTTTTCAATAATGCCAGTTCATTTCAAACGGACATTTTCCAAAAATCCAAAAACCACAGCATCCAGTGAAAGATTTAATTGACATTATATTCAAACACTTTTCTTTCGGTATTTTAGAAACATCTGGATCATCAACACCGCACGGCAGATTTATGGATATCAAAAGAAACAATTTCTTTTAATCCATAACTTATAATTTCCAAATATTCAGTAAAAATATTTTCTGTCGGTGGTTTAGCAATATTTTTCATTTTTATTTCTATTTTTTTATAAGGAAAAAACTACCAAGAACTTGTAAATAAAACTGTTCGGGAAGCGGACATAATTAATATTCGTTTGGTGGAATCGTTATCTAATATCGTCATGATGGAGTTCTATAGGTTTACTTTTATATTTCCAGCCTGGTATTAGAATAACTATAAACTCTGAATAATTTTAAATTGTCTAGAACTTTTAATACTTTTTCTTTCTGCCATCTACAGTGGTGTTTCTAATTTTCAAGACTATACCTTTTTCCTCTTCTAAACAAATCGGTGTTTTTGGTAGTTATAACAATTGAATTGAAATACCCAAAAAGTTATAAAACATGCAAATTGTATGTTAAAAAGAAAGCATATAACCCAAGATGGTGCGGAAACTCTTAAAAAGAAAGTTTTACTTACGAATGAATCCTTTTTCATGTTACTATGAACTTATGTTTTATTATTTAAACTTAAATGGGTAGTTAAAACAATTAATTCTAGGAGATTTGTAGACTGTTCACAGGTAATTTTGTGTTAGTTTGTTGAATTTCAGAGGATATCGGAATTAATTGTTTTGAAAATCGGCAAATTAAAACTTTCTCTAAGCAATGTTTTTATTGCCTACTTTCACTTTTTAGATTTAGTTTATCATTTATGTGTTTTAGACGAATATATCTACATTACTAATAAATAATAACAATTCGTAATATATTAAAATCAATTCAAACGTCGGCGATTGCAAATAGACTGGGTATTTAAATGTGTAAAATACTAATATTTCTTCTTTTTATGTTCTTAAATCCTCTTTAATACTTTTTCAATGCCTTTAATTAGTTACCATAAATAATAATAAGATGAATAAATATTTAGGTTAATTAATAATATTCGACGACGTTTATCAATTTATCACGTAATCATCTAATTAAATTTACTTAGTCAAGTAGACTTATAAAATTTCTAAAATTTTAAGTCAGCCTTACTTTCATAAAACGATTAAATATTTATACATAAAAGGCAGAACTGAATATAAGACGATGGAAAAAACGGAAAAAATCAACATTTCTTTTCCTCAACGGACAATACGTATTGTTTACGTGTGAACTCGATTTAATTTGATGGGGAAGTGTATCGACGTCATGGGTTTCTGTTTTCATGAAAAACACATTTTCTATCGTATATGTACTGTTCGCAATTTACCCTCAACAGTTTATACGTTGGTTGCATTGCCATTTTCACTTTAAGTCATATGGGATTAGATTGTACGAAAACGATCATGTATAAAAATGAACGATATTGTAGAGTAGAAATCTGAGCAAATTTTGAATTATAGAGTACGAAATGAGGATGCGAAAAACGAAGTGGTCGAGAATCAATTAATTGCAAGATAAGTAATTACAAAGTGCCGAACGCTCTAAAGAGAAACTTTGTTCAGTGAGTAAGGCGTCGATAACACAGATATTTCAATTCACAAGTACTATATTAATCACGCATTGATTGTCTATCAACTATTACAACGCCTTACACGGAGCGCTCTCAGTTGTTAGCACGCGCCGCGTATCTTAATCAAATGAAACTAGTGTTGCATCCACCATATCGATATAATTACGACTCTAAACTTTCTATACTCGTCTGTTAGGGTCTCAGACTGATAAAAATACGTTTCTTATTAAAAAACGAATTATGTTAACGCTTACTAATCTTCAATAGCTTATGAAACAAAGCGCATTTTAGTGTGATACTCGTGCTCGTTGCCGTGTGCGCGTATCGATTTTACATAATAAACGGTCCGTGAAACTGACGCGAGTATTCGCGTTGCTTAGTTAAGTGACACATTTTCGTTTTTGGATAATTGTGCAGTATAATGTAGTGAGAAGTATTTTGGTGAACTACTACACTTATAGGTGTGTATTGTGTTGTTCTCGGTATTATTTTTAATTTGTAGGTTGTTTTATCTTATTAATACGACGAAAGAAGAATGTATGAGGTTGATATTGTAGGCGAGAGTACTCAGAGCTAGATTGTGAATAAAGGAATGATAGGAAGGTGGAAAATGTTCTGAATTGGAGTCGGATTCGTCAAGCGAATATGTCGTTAAGTGTTCAGAGGCTTTGTTTTAAAAGGCTGCAGTAAAATGTTGTTACTTTTGATGTACATGTACATACTTATTACATATATATATATATATGTGTGTGTATATATATATATATATATATATATAATTTCTCAAATAAACCTGTAATCTAGAAACGATTTTCGGAACATATGTATCACGCTAATTCGCCCGGGTGAATAAAAATTAATAATAGGCAAAAAACATAAATATTTATATATATGTAGAAAGGATGGAAAAGACGCTCGAGAGCTGGCGTGGTGCTGTGTAGTTTAGTAGACATAATTCTTCGTATTTCTTATTTTCATCATAGATAATAAAATATGTTTACGAGAAAAAAAAGATTTTAAGATAATATTTTTTCACGAAATATATTTTCATTAATTTGCTGGCAAAGTCCCGGAATTTTATATCTTTTCATAGGTTTTATAATTTTGGAATATGTGCTATGATAATATGACAGTAATTTTACTAATGAATTTTTAAAGAAGCTTTCATTAGGAAAAAATTGAATGTTGTTTCCTCGTTTATCTCGATAGTTTGAATATAAGCCTGGATAAGTACCAAAATCACATCCTCATCTCTCTGTTTTTCTTGTATATAAGGACATGATGTTTCTTAAATAATTTTTTTTATTTCATAATTATATTTTCCGTGAATTATTAGGAGCGCGTAGTCTGTAGAAACAGTGCTTCCGCAACTGTCGAGGAATGGAATATACAATACTAATTTAAAAATACGAGTGGACATTGTCTTGCTTCATGTCTACAAACAAAATAAAATTTTTATTTCTGGATTACTGCAGTCTCCGGCGTTTCATACCCGATAATTGGCAGATCAACCTTAAATATTAACAGTGTATACATATACACTATGTACTGTGTTGTTTTCTAGAATAATACTGCATAATTCTATAACAAATTACAGATAAAAAATATATTTAGCGCTTAATATCTTTTTCAAAATAACAAGGCCGAAGTCCTAATTGATTAATTAGATATGTCGACTCAGCGTTTACTAATGTGTGAAAATACAAAAAAAAAAGATATAATTCTTTGTACTTTACTTTTACTTTGATCAATTTAATGAAGGACTTATGCAATTAAATTATCTATAAAAAAATGTATTAAAAAAATATATTTATATTTAAATACTTAAAAATGATGAAACGACTTCGAAAATGTGATGTCAAAAATATAAAACCATTTTTGATACGATTTAATTGTGATCCCTTTTCTCACTATATTAATCTCAACAATTTGTGAATCGTTAATTTTTAAATCCATTTGTTTTTTTTAATTTCGATGTTTTTCCCGCCGTACCTAAAACTAGCCTAATGAAAAAAACTACAAGCGCCAACGCCACTGGCGGCGGTACGGAGCGTTCGGATTTACTTGGCCGTTAGAGAGAGAAAGAGTATTACACTTCTATATGCAGCCGTCTCGCGTACCTTCGTTCGGTCGTCCGCCCAAATGGCATTTTTTATGGACCAAATGGTGCTTTGTTTAATGGGCACGTAATGATTATTCAGTATGTATATACAGGCAGGTTGACGTTTTCATTCATTTCCATATGTCAAAACTCAAATTATAATGAAGGAATTGGTGTGTTTGATTCTGTTTATACGTTTTCTAAGTGTTGAAAAGAATGCATACAAAAATGTATCTAGTGAATATTGAAAATATGGTTCTAGAAGTCTGGGGAAATTGTTTGTTCAACATGATTGTTATTCGAGAATGGTAACAGAGTAAATTATATTGCGAATATTGGTGTATTAAAAAAATCACTAGAAATTTCTGTAGAAAAACTTTAGTAAAATAATTATTATTTCTTTGTTGTTTGTGTTGCGTTGAATGTGTCACAATATGTACATCATTTCTTTCATTTTTTGATTATGGATTTCTCTGCCGCATTCAGTTAAAACCTAGCTATTTTACAATCTTAGAAAACTTATTAGCACCAAATATATTGTTCCCGATCACAAGTGCCGTTGTCTTATTCAAACAATGAAATGAGGCATCTGTTCCAGATATCTGACCTATTGGTATTGGAGTTACGTGAGACTTCGTAATATTTACATGATATAAATTTTTATTAACAATGACAATATTTATTGGTTTAATTATTCATAAATATGCAATTAATGGTAAATTACTTAATAGAAAAAGGTTTAATAATTTGTTGATGAAATTTTCTAATACACATATATATTCATAGAGAAACATGTAAGTACACATTGTATACGTGAACTGTATTTAGCTATACATTGCGTTGAGTTGGTTAATTTCCGGTATAAACTAGACTAGGGTTCTCCAATTCTTGTGAATTATTTTTCTGATATTTTTCTATATTGCAGATGGCAGTAAAAGTGTAAGCAAACTTTTGTTTGCTCAAGTACCTTCAATTCATAAAATTATATTCACATTTGAATTTTGAAATTGATCAATTAATTAGTTAGTTATAGGATTGGTTCGTACAAAATGATAAATTGTGTGGACTTAACTGTAATAAAGCAATGGAAGGTATGGGAAAAAAATGGCTACGCGCTGTGGAGAGGGAATGGGAAAGAAAACTCGAGTGGAGGGGGAGGGTCCGATCAAATCATGCATCATACATGCATGCATTCCGTCGTAATGGACAGTGCACTTTCTCAAATTTTTCATCGTGAAAGGTTAATAAGAAAATTTCATGAAAATACGACGTCAAGATGAATTGAATTCCGAAGATGAAGGTAAGAATGTGGTCTTATGGCATTAGCCCAAAGTGAAAAACGAAAGAAAATAAATGGAGGTTGCTTTGAAAGTGTCTTGATTCGTCTAGTTCCGATATTCATATGTACTATTCTTGCTGAATTTATTCGTGATATTTTGTAAACCATTAAGATACTCATTATATAAAGATGTTTTTTTAAAGACCTATGATAAACGAATATAAAATACAAATAAATGACTCTAGTTGAAATAATTTAGTATAGCTAAAAGAAAATAACCTTGTAAAAAAAAATTCGCTTAGTAAGCTTATGTTTAAAAGAACCCCTTAAGTAACCTTATATTTTACTTTCTATTTCTATCTAGTTCGTATATTTAGAAGACCGTGCTGCAAAAAGCAAAGACTTCTGAGAAATATTCAATAAATGGAACAAAACCTTCCTCTTTAACTACTTAATTTTTTGCTTTAATTTACTGCGAAAATGAAAATATTTCATTTAAATAAGTTTTACCGTTCGATAAATAACCGCGGACATCCAGACATGGATGACAAACAGAACACCTATATTTCTCAGGGTTCGTTTAAGAATGAGAAGCCACTTAGTAAAAGAATTTCATTGGGTTTTTCCTCTTGTTCACCTGCGACATATTACCAATATTGCTAATGTATTTAAGCTGTGTTATCTGTGTTTGTAGCTGTATGTAAAATTAACTTCGAGTGATTAATGTACACTTGCAATTTTATTAAAATTACACATTTCTGGAAGCTCACACTTTCACAGCTATGAATTCAAGAAAAAAATGACAGAAAATAAACTTGAACAAAAAGCAACACATGTTATGGATTATAATTTCATTGAAAATGGTCTCATATTTTTATGTATTAAAAATATATTGGTGAAACCAAAAATATTAGGTTTAAACAAGTCACCAATTCATTTTGCTTTTAACGTCATTGTTATAAATCAAAAACAACATTGAACAAAATTTAAAAAAACAAATACAGATAATGTGTAGTTGTCTACTTGTATTTAATGTATACCCGGAAGATTTTTTTGAAGGTGTAGAATGTAATACGTATAATGAAAATTTAAACTGAAAAAAAACAAATAAGATATATATATATATATATATATATATATATATATGTATATACATATATATATATATATATATATATATTTATATACATATATATATATATATATATATATATATTTATATATGACATTTTTAAGCTGACTTGTTGAAAAGCCAATAGGAACAGTTCTTAATAATTAGATAATACAGCGAGACAGAAGAAACATCTGTTGCTTAAAGACTACAGCGTTAAATGCTGTACCGCAAACTTTAGCATAAGAAATGTTTTCTAATATAACTTTACTCGTTTGTGTCGGTTGATTGTGAAATTTATTTCATTTATTTTTACAAAGAATTCAAGAATTTACTGTCTGCATGTATTTAATCTGTTTATTTAATTAATATGTATTCCATTACCCTTCATTTCTCAGAAACTATTTAATATACCAAACGGATCGAATTTGATACAGTTATTCACAATAATGACCCAAACATACGAATAAATTACAAATATCATATTAAACATTTTTAATGGTACGTTTTCACTAAAGGGTTTTTCGTTTTAACCCCTCAGTGAGAACGTACATTATGCATACATACATGAAACGCTTTGTTTGTAAAACAATTAAAAAAATTCGTATCTTTTGTAAGATATCAATAATTTACAATTACGTCCTTTTGATGATTAATCGACCAGGTATTCCATGGTTACAACTATTTTTCATCAATTAGAATAAAGACAAGAATCCAATTATACCAGACTGTCCCACTTTTTTATGGTCTTCAATTGTGCAACCATCGATCGCAATTGAGTAAAATTCGATCGCAATTGAGTAAAGAATAATGACGAGGAAAATTGTATAAAAATGTTTTAAGTGATAAAGTTACTCGACCTTATTTTAATGCAAACTTTTCTTGCTACCGTATTTTACGTGGACTAAAATTAATCAAAATACCATTCTCATGACCATCGCATCCTCAATAAACACACTGAAGCACTGGAAAAATACATTTTATCGCGCATGCAGGATCTATTATATCACACGTGTAAGAAAAATTCTCTTTCGATATTTAAGTCGTTTTTCTCTTGCTTTTCCCCATTTACCAGTCCCCCAGTTTTTAAAGGCTTCGATTCCTAGCTGGTCACAGATAACAGCTTGTTAATTGCTAGTTAATTATCACAAGCGTAACGAAAAATTCCGATCGTCTATTCATTTGACCGCCGTAACCTACAAATCATGGTTCACGGTGTGTAAATAAAAAAAAAATAGCGTCGCATAGTCCGCGACTAGACTGCCCGAGGTCATTCCCGCACGACCCCGAGTTGTGTCTGGCCAAAGACCCGGATCGGCCAGTCGGCCAACTTGACGCAGGATTGTTGTATCGTTGATTCCTTTTTCTTCAGAAATGCACGCCCACAACGAAAAAATCGATAAAGCGGTTTGAAAAAATAAATAGGACATTTTCTTTTTGGGTAGAAGTACGCCCACAAAAATATTAAAAAAAGACAAAGAAATACAAATATTATTTTAAAAAATCTTTTCTGTTTTTTCTTCAGGTAAATAAAATACATATGACCGATAAAATAGTCACAAATTTTATATCTTTACAAACATTTGTCATTATTTTAAGGATTTTAATGAACACAGTTGTAAACATTTTTGTGCACATCTTTCTAATACATATCTTGAACTTATTAGAATAGACCATAAGAATATCTTCATAGCAAAATATAGATAAAACAAAAGATTTTAAGCAAATTGGTGATATATTTGAATTCATTCCGGAATAAACAACAGAAACACACTGAACTTTTAAATGTTACCAGGAAGTCTGTTAATAAACATAGATAAATTCATGGAATTAAGTACCAATATGGTTATAAACCACTACTTCGATAATTTATAAATGGTTATAAACCACTACTTCTATAATTTATAATGGATAATTTATAAATGCAATAAAATTGTATCTATTATATTTTAACATCTTGGTAATTTTAGACTCAGTTAGACTCCGTCAGTAGTTGTTAGTAATGAGGAATAAAAAGCCCTATAATTATATAATATCCGTTCGTCTGTCTGTCACAGCTCTAGAATTTTGGAAATTTTGTAATTATATAGTTAGTACAAAAATCTCAATGAATATATGAGAAAGTATTAAAAAAAAATTGGCGAATTATTTTTATCCCTTTGAATTTGATTGCGTAGGTCTTTTAAAATGAAACTGAGGTTCCATTTACTATTTTTAATTTCTGCGCGGCGTTTATGAAATGTCCAGCTTCAAAATGACTTGCTATGGGTTCCTCGTTCTAATTTTAAATTGTGGTTTAAAAAAATTCAAAATATTGTAGGTACCAGCATTTGATTAAATTTTTAAATCGATTTGCAGCAAAACGGCAAGAGATATTCATAACTATGGAACCTTATTTTATGTGTGTTCCAATACGCACTTGACCTCGAGAGCAGTGTATACTTTATAATGCGTATGTAACAACGGTATATATATTTTATTCAATGCTCAAAACTTAGAGTCGATTTCTTTTTTTTTTTAATTTTAAATGTCCAGTACTCGTATGAATCAATGAATGATCCGTAACTGGCGCCCAGTTGAGGGCGACCCCGAAGCCAGTATCCTGCTATAAAATCTGCTATAAAATGGACGTTATTAATATTTGTATTGAATTCTTTACTATTCTTCCCATTTCTTTTGGTCAGAAAATGTGATTTTAGCTTTATAATTCAAACCTTTGATTTGTTTCAAACATATTTTCTTTGATGCATTTCGCTGGACTTATCGTTGTTCGGGTCGAATTCTCCAGAGAATATGGTAAGAAAGTCGGGACTCGCTCATGCGGCACACGTATCCGTACCATCTTAGATGACGCTGCTGAATTTGATGATCGATTGTCGGTTGATTCTGAAATTTCCATAAAAATTTATGAAAACCACTTTTACATATCATCCTTAATAATTCTTCCACCAGCTTCATATCTCCAATCTATATATTACCACTTTTCGACTCACGTCCTTGAACTGTTCTCATAAAGTAAGTCCTACTTTTGTAGCAAAGAACTGCTTTCTATAAAGAATCATTAACTGCATAAGTCACAAATTTAATGAACCAACTAAATATGAATGCACAAAGTGCACTGTCTATGTCTCTGTTCGAGAGTCGTTTAATATCGCGTTTATTAAAATAATCTACTGGTTGAATATTTAATCAAAAATTTAATCCTCATCACCTTCACATCTCGGACGTGTCGCCTCTATTTATTTATTTATTTTCATATTGATTATATTTGTACTTCTTGTTCAAGGAAAAAATGAATTCTTATAGAATCACTTCGTTGTCCATCTGTCGGTGTGTCTGTATATCGTGACTCTTTTTCTCATGAACGCGTGAAGGTATCGAGTTGAAATTAATATCAAATACTTATGTCTACTATTTCTTAAAACAATCAAGCTTCCAAGTCAAGTTGATAGATAAAAGAAACTTAAAAATATGGACATATTATTACACCTGTAAATTAATCAAAACCTATAGGGCGCTTCCCGTAGATCTCTTGAAATTTGGGAAGAAGCAAGGACTCACGGGACAAGTAAATGAAAAAGTCCGAAAATCTTTAAATTGTAGTTCTCACATAATTTTTTTTAAATATGCGCCTGTGAAAGATATAGTGCAATATATTTTTGTTCGAAAAACATTTAATTTTGTAAATACTTTAATAGGAATATTATGTACCGTTAAATGTTTATAAATGCCTAAATGTGTGCGGAAGGCGAAACAATTAGAAGGCGATTTCCGACTTGTGCACATACGCAAGTATGAATATTCGTATCCATATACGTCGCTGAATTATGAAATAATTCCTTAATTAAGAATTATGAAATAATTTCCTTGTGCTCGCTATTTTTATGAATATTCGTACCCGCTGAATTATGAAATAATTTAGTTACGTATGCAAGATGTTTACCGTCAGAACATATACTCAAAACATCATATGGGTGAAATTCCTTCTTGATGTGACTTCTATTAACTTTCCGGCTTTCATCGTTCATTCTTTACTTGTTCTATTCACAAAATGTCAAGTTCATACTTTTCTTTGTAAAAAATGTTTTGTTTATTTATTCTTATATAAGTATTTAAGTACAAAGAAGATTGATTACGGTTTTAAAATTTTTTGCAGTCCGCTATACAGCTGACCTTTTTATTAATTCATCTTGCTGGATTTTGATGATTTATTTTGTAGCAGCGACCCTCGGAAAGTATATATTAAGGCTGTATTGTACATAACTATGTACATAAGTTATAATATGCATATAAACAAAATTAAATCTATCCATTTTTTTTACTTTAAATATATTCTTGTCACAAGGCTCTTTTTCGCTTATTTTCCTATGTTATATTATACACTAGCAAATATTAAAATTGTCAATGAATTGAAATTGTCTTTCACAATATTGCTTTGGAGTTTTAGTTGACTGTAAAATATTACAATCGCAGCAATAAGTCCGCCCTATATATCAGTTGTGTGCATAGAACTTTTGGATTAAAAAAATTAAAATGTTAAAGAATTTTGAATATTCCCAAATATTTATGACATCCAACGTTTGGGAAACTAATAAAAGTGCGAACATTTTGGACAGATAATTTTTATTATTCATCAATGACGAAAGTTTCTTGTAATTCTTTCTATTTCAGAAATATTTCCTTTCTTTCTATTCAACATCATCCTCATACGAAAATTGTTTCTTCTTTATTCTTTAGTTGTAAGAAACATTGCTTTCCTCATTAAGGCTGGTTCATATTATTATAAAATATTACGAAAATGAAAAAGATAAGAAAAATAACGGCTTGTAAGTTTAGAAACGACACATAGTGAAGTAGATTTTGAAATAATGTAGTTAAATATATTCTATGAATGAAGGAGAAATTGAAAGTAACGACGTGTGCAAACAAAGATGCACCTTAAAACAACTTTTTTCCAAAAAAATCGAACCGACTTAAAATAGTCGCCGAATAAGAAGTGCACTGAAAAGTATAAAAATATGAAAATATGAGTAATTTATCTGAAAGTTTGCGGTACAATATCGTTTCTGAATAAAATAAATTTGCATGCTAAATTTATATTGCCAAGTCGACGCTTTATTCCCCTCTTATGCACATATACGCCCATATAAATGATTTCACTTGGCACCGGCCCTAAAAATCTTTAACGGTAGCAGTATTATGCAAAATTATTTATGTTCGGAAACGATATTATATCACAAAAGTTTCAATTAAGTAATCGTTTTCTCATTATTTTAAATTGTTCAATGCACTTCTGATTCAATGGTTATTTGAAATAGGGATTTTTTCGTAAAAGTGTTTTATTTTTGGTGACAATGATAGCCTATGCTACTCAGAATGTCACGAAGTGACATTGAATTCAATATCAATAATATTTCATTTATCGAAATCGGAACAGACATATGTGGTATTTAAAAAAACCTAAATATATACGTTTATGTCTACAAATGTACATAGATACACACACTTACAAGGACAGGGATATTAAATCACATTCCCTTTTCTGACTTCAAGCCTCTATGTACTTGGACAAATTATATATGTGCCTACCAATATTCTAGCTACTTCATGCTTTTGTATATATCTGAATATATGTACTTAGTAGTCATGTCACTAATGTTCTAGTTCCTATATGTCTTTGTATATATCTGGATACACTTACTTATATACCTAACTGTTTACTTAGTTATTTTCTTGTTTACATCAAACAAGGGAAAAGATTCCAAACTTGATGAGTTTACGCCCCATCAGTGAGAATACTTGTGACCATTTACAGGTTCCATTATTAGATTATTATTAGACCTATGTCATTCAAACTCTGTCACGGCACCTCTGCTGTTCATTGTTCAGGAATTTGATGGTGTACTTTCATCTTCCATAGACACATTCATAAAAAATTCTTTAGAATCCTTTATGTCATTCAAGTAAAAAATCAATCGTCCAAATTGGTTCATTAATGCTGGAAATATGAGTTAACATACACAAACTTACCGTACCGAGTACGTACCGAGTTCTATGACAGTCTCCTCTTGAAATCCACAGTTAGTATTGAAGGTTTTAATACCATTAAATCCTCGAGTTTCATGATTGAAGCAGGCAGTGCAGCATCGGAACAGAAGAGTTGGAGGCCACAGTCCAACGGCAGAGTCTCTGGTTGAGATTCCAATAATAATTACAAAAAAAACAATACTAATTTGAAAATAGCAGATCTTCAAGTTTCATAGTTTCGGTGGGCAGTACACTTGCGGCTTCAGGATTTTTGGATCAAATGTTAAAATTATCATAACACTGTACTGTTATGGAAACTGAATATATTTGCGAAATTTCAGGAAAATTAATTAAGTAGAAATAGTTGCAAAATCGATAGCAAGATTTGAATGAACAACATTAGAATACGAAACGTGAAGCTGAGTAAAACCGTTTAAAAAAGTGGCTTCAGGCCAAAACTTTAAGTAAATAAGCAAGCGTTATATGTATACCATTTACCTATCTACTTACTTTGTTGCCTTCTTGCTACTTCAAGACTAGTCAAATCAGTCCAAACTCGATCAGTTTATTCCTCATCGCGAAAATGATCCTGTCGCCACCTTTCGGCTGCAATAATGTACGTTGATATGGTTACAGAGAGAATTGACATCTCACTTAGTAGTACCTTATTAGATTATCATTAGACACATATACGAGTAAGCCATACTCGATCACTGCCCCTGTGCTGTTCAGTATTAAGAAATTCTATGGTGTACCTTCAATTTCCGTGGTCAGATTTTTACCAAATTTTCATAAGACTATACTGGGAGTATACCCTAACTTGGAGGAGAATTTTTCTTCCAGTCATTCTAAAACTTATTTTTATATTGAAACTAATATTTTCCGAAGTACTCTTTCTCCTTATTTTATCTGTGTTTTCTCTATGATTACTTGTACCTCTTATGTATCGAAAAAAGGAATTAATAGCTGCCACTTTTTACCAGATTTTTAAGAACCAACGTCAATATGGATAAGGAAGCATGGTTTCAAACATTATTTCTGGTCCGATTAAGGCTGTTTCTGATTGTAACCTTAAGTTTCAAATAAAATTATTACCTATATTTAATTCCATAATTTTCAAAATACGGAGATAGTAGTATCGAATGATCGGAAAGTTATTTTAAAAATACAGTGAAGTAAAATGTATTGATTGGTACTGAGGTACAATCTGATCGATTAATTAATTTTCTATTATCGGTTTAATATTTGTGTCGATAATTAATCATATAATTGTTTAATTTATTGCATAAATTGCTTAATGACTGCAAATGTTAAAGGAAATTTTAAATAATTAATATTTCAAACATATGGAAAAATCTCAATCAAATCAGAAAGAAAGGTGTAATTATTACTGATATTTCAATTTCAAAGGTATCAAATTGATGATGGTTTAGTAAATTAAATTATATCATGACACTGTTCTTATAGTAGAGACAAAAAATGAACCGTCACCAAACCATCAATTCGATCAGGTCAGAGCATCAGTTATTCAGAGTGCGAAACAAATATTCGGGCCGCAGTCGTTTCATATCTCTGTAAATTGCTTATCGAATGTATTTATTATGTTTATGGCAAAGACATAATTTTTAGTCGATCGCTCGGACACCTGTGGAAACTGGAAACCTTTGCTTGCGGCGGTTGCGGGCGCATAGCTTCCAAAGTCTTTCTTATTTCAAGCTTGATGCTTTCAACAGAAGATCGGTGCAATACCATTATTTTTTGGTAATATTTGTAAATAATTAATTATTTTAATGATATTCGTATATATTTTAAGTAAGTCTTAGAATTTTCGTTTCGTTACTTTCTCCTTTTACAGAGGTATTTTAATATTGGAACCTTTATTTTTTACTTTTTTCTGTTGTTAGGAATAATCTTGATGGCATTCTTTCAATAAGATTATATTTTATCTTGGAAAAAATATTTATAAGGCTTTTACTCTTAAATTAAGACTTTTTTATCGATTTTTCAACAATTATATCTGAAGCTTTAACACTCTGCTTTGTGGGAAGTGTCTGTGCACATTGTAGAATTATTTAATAATTATATCAATAACATTGAGTTTAGTTTCATTTTATTATATATTAATTTCAGACTGTAATTTTATGTTTCGCAATTATTTATTAAATATTTAGAGTGAGGAATTTTTATTTTAAAATGTGAAAGAAAACGGCCGATATGCTCTAGACTAGTAAGTTTTTTTAAAAAGCAATGACGCGTCTCTTATGGGCTATCTGTTTTTTTATACACAACCAGTTCTTAATATATAACTTGTTTTTAATGCACCGTGACATGGAAGTGGGCAAGTAACAGTTAGACGGTAAGTTTTAGATCATTTTCTGATCAGGCATCTCTCCATCCTCAAGAACAGAGTTTGAAGAAACCTACTATTTAGTTAAGATTAATTTCAAGAGATCATATATTTAACGTTGTTTCGAATAGAGAAAAAGATAAACCCAGTGTTTATTATTGATTCAAAAAAATTAACAGCAAGTCTCTGTCGACTACCAAAATTGATGAGTTAATTTATTTTCCATCGTCTGTTTCTTACCATCCACGTGTTTGTCATTAATCTTACACTGCTTTCACATTATGTCGAAATAATAAATACTTCTTATTCTCGTTACGGGAAAAATTCACAGTAAGCAATTTGCTTAAGTTTTTTAACGGTTGCAATGACAAAATCACCATATACTGAAATTGTTACCGCATTGGCTGTAAATTTATAAAATGGTACGAAGAGTTGGTGAACATTCCTTCTTATGTCAAATTAAGAAAAAATGTAAAATAATTTTGACTCAGGGAGAAGAACATTAAAGCTTGATATAAATTGGTGAATAAATTTTCACAAATTTAAGAATATTTAAAAAAAACTTAAAAAACCACTAAGACTTCCTATTAAATTTTTAAAATTTTACGGTAAAAAGAAATGTGAAAATATTCTGCAACAAAAATATGAAAAGAATACAGAAAAACTGTGTCCACGTTCATATTAATTTTGGTTTTTAGTTCTATAACCTATATAAGTAACTTATAAATACATTTTTAACGTAATTTCATTGTTTCAGTATTTTTCCGATAATCGAAAAATACTCAAACAATGAAAAAAGAAACAAGGAAAAAGTTAACAAGAAAAAACAAGTACTCTATTAGCCTAAAGCCTGTTGTTTAACAGGCTTTTTCTACATCACACATTACTAATTAATTTGAGTTCAATATAACGCGCTGTTCCTGACGTAATACTGACGGCGCGATAACACAGTACAATGTTTAAATACTTTCTGTACCGCTCAGTTTTATTTCCATATTGTAGTATGAGAAGCTCATGACCAAGTAGATGTATTGTTTTTGTAGTTTAAATACAAAAAAATCCATAACCCTTTACACATATCGACATAAAAAAGTGTGGTGCAATAAATAATTTCATATATTACTTGTTACTGTATTACAACTGCGTCTAATACTATAATATTATAGCATAGTCAATTTAATTTTAAAATTATTACGATATCATCATTTGTTACCATTAAAGCAACTGATGATTCTAGCAAAAGGATTATAATAATCACGTAGCTATGTTTATCAGACAGGCAACACAAAATATTTGGTCTTCCTTCAGAATACGGACCGTAGACGAATAGATTCACATCAATATTCATAAAGAGCGGAGGACGGCCTGTTCTAATTGAGGACATCAATAGCGTTGGATACCGTATACCGGTTACGGCTGGTGTTACCTAACGGCTCGTGATGAGGTATGTAACCGATAATTGGCATGTACATTAGTTCATGAGCATACGAAGGTTATGCGTGTGCGAAATTTTAAGGGATATATTCTAGTTATACTGTACATGCGATTTAATTTAGCAGGTTATGGTGGTGCGGTGAATAACATCTCATTAGTAGCCTGTTTGCGACGTGTTTATAAAAAAAATACCTGACATGCTTCGTTTTACTTATTTTTCAATTCTTTCCAAATACTTTTAGCCACAGCGTAAACTTAAATTATGAAACTTATCAATATAAAAATGTAAAACAGTATCACTAATGAGACGTTTACTAGACGAAGATACAATTAAAAATTACAAATGATTAATAGTTTGTTAAACGTCGAAGGCTTTTACAACAGCAGAAACACTGATAATATCGTAGAATGTAACTTGATATACATAAATATTTTTTCAACCGAGTATTATCAATTACTAAATTAAATGCCCTTTCTCGGCCAGAAAGTACATCCAGTAATAGCAGTGGTAAAAGGGACCATGATTGTATTTTGTTATAATCGCATTTTTACATAATGATTATTTTCGGTTAATTTGTTACCTCTTTTTTATTTTGCGCTGTCCATTCGAAAAAAACAAAGTTGATCACTTGACTAGACTAGTTCACGATACTTGAAATTATGGACAAAATGTTGTGAGTAGTATTATATTAACATTATTTTTATGTCGCCAAATACAAGGTGACAAACGCAAGGGTAAAATCCAAAGACAATAAATAAGAGCTCTCGAAAGAGACAGAGAAGAGATCCGCAATTTTTTGAAAAATAAAAGTTGTTGTTTATAATTTTTTACGACCAGACAATTTTAAAAAGAAAAAAGTGTGAAGGGGTTTATAACAGCATTTTCAGACTTCTAAGATGACTGAGGTTAGGCAGGTACAGCATACAAAAATAATATTATGTAGTATTTCTTCACAGCTACACATATTTATTCTGTTTAAATAAGAATCGATACGATTTTAGACAGATAGCAGGTACACGTATAGATATTGACTTCACACAAAACTGTTCACAATTAATGTATACTTGTTTAAGTCATTATTACAAACTATGAATAGGTAAGTTACGGTCGACCAAACTTCCGGAAGCCAGCAGCATTCTTTGGCAACTAATAACGTTATTCAATCAGTACTGAATAAAATAAATAGATCATACATAATGAAAAAGCGACTGCCGACATGCATCCATTCGGCCACTTGATCATTTCGACTGCGGAGTGGAATGGAATCAGTTCTATAAGATTGTATTTGGTCACCCTCTAACGTTAAAATATGAAAAAAATAGCAAGAGAATCTATAATGACTCCTATAGTCTTCTAATTCTTTTTTATGAAAGTAATGTCATTAAATTACATGAAGTGTTCTGTCAGTATATTTGAATATTGAAATAAATGACGTTGGGTCTACGCTTGTTTGAGACAAATTCTTTATGCGTAGAACGGAAGCTATGCATGACGTTGACTTTTTGTTAAGAAATGTCCCGTCCAACATGCGTGATATGTCTACGTAATTTTCGTAAGATATAGAAAATCTTTGAATTGTTATTGCTCGACCCCCTAATGCTATGATGTAATCAATATTTTTTTGCAAATTGCTATTTTTCAGCTCGTATTTAACCCATCAAATGGAAACAAATTTCAATTTAATTTATATAAAACGAATAGGTCGATTAAACTCTGTAATATTTTATAATACGGAGGAAAACAGGCAGATAAGAATTAAAATACAAAATTTTGCACTTCGTCGAGTTGTTCCGAGGATATTCCTCGAAATAACCATTGATCGAATAACACGACGATGGATGAGCACCTCAAACGTATATTATTTTATTATCCTAAATTTATGATACTATATTTAATAATCCCCACTGTATTTGTTATTTAATAATTCTGCAACCAAACACGCTACCAATAATTGCGAATAGTTCGTGTGACCGGGTAATAAATAAGGTATTATCCGTAGCATGATATGTTAATACCGTGAAAAGTGTTTTCGGATGTTTGTTAATTAATCGAACCTAAACAGCTGGAAAATGATCGATGAAAATCTTAAAATTTGGTATACATGTAATTTATATTGATATATTGGTTATTTTTTAATTTAGAATGTAGAAATTTTTACCCAACAAAAATTGAGTATCTATACGTACTATAAGATGTCAATACTTGATTCAATGTGTATATTAAACCTGTTGCTCATATGTATCGAGAATCCAAAATCTGAATTTTCTGAATGATGCAAAACGTTTGATGCTTCAACTACACTCGCCGGATCGTCTCGTGTCTCGTGAGGCGAAACTACGAGCAAAAGCTACGAGTTGTTATTAATAATAGCGAAAAATCAGTCGAATAGAGTGACCTACGAAGCGTGCGAAACTTGTGTTTAAATACTTTATTAGGCGTTTTATACAATTTTATAGTGTGCCTCATTTTTTATTGCTCACTGTACCGGTTTTAAGCCAATAAAATTACGTGGTAAAAATTATGCAGTAGTACTAAATACATAATGAATAGAATCTTTCTTCATCCAATATCAAATAAAGGCTTTTATTTACGTGTAATAATATCTTTTTTATTTTAGTGTGAAATACAATTAATATATAAAAAAGTCAATGTATTTACTAAATAGTCAGTTTTAAGTTTTATAAACATAACACTCAATGAGCTCGTAAGTAAAAGTGCGAGTTTGTTTTACTTCTACGAATGTACTACGTACTTATCGTCCTATATTTTTAAGTATATAATTACAAAAGTATTATAAAGAGAAACTCGTAAGTTATAGTGATAACATATTAACAACATGTAGTGTTATTTCATTACCACTGCTTTATCTGTATGGTGTAAAGGTATGTCGTTTTTAATTACATTTATAGCTGCTACTGACAACGTGTACTCAATTCGAAAATATAATTACAGATGTAATTATAGTTAAGAGTGATGATTAAACAGGACTTGCCCCTCTTTACACTCTTCTCACTCACTAGCGGTCTTAATTTCCGACAAACGACTTCCCTGCGGAAAAAATGTACCAGGCGAACATCAAACGACAGAAGTTCTATCGTTTATCAATTATGTGACGTCACCGGGTGTCCGTGTGTTTGTGAGTGCTCATCGTGTGAGTAGTGAGGGTGTGCGTGCGCGTACGGAGCGTCAGCGCCATGCTTGGGTGGTGTATGTGTGAACACGGATATGTGACGTCGACCAGCATGCGCGCATACAAATAAACAAAACGTCACTACAAAATCCTCCTTGCGTCACTGAAGCGCCGACTGATCGCGGTGCTTAGATGGGATATTTGAGTTTTGTTTTTAGAAAATAACATTTTGTGATAAGGTGTCATGTAGTCATATGGTAAGTAGAAAATCATTCGGCATTGAGTTATAGTACTCGTTGTGTTTTTCATTCTCGGCGCTTTCTCTAAAAATTGTTTGCTTTGCAATTTCCAACTCTTTGTTTATGTTTTATCAGCGAAGTTGGTATTTTGAAGAATAGAGGTTATGTATATAATATATAAATAAAAATAACGGTTTCCTTCTTGCCTTCCGTATTAAAAGGAAAGAGAGCTAATGTATTTTAAATATTAACTTTAAGTTTGCATCGTTACGTCTTGTTAAATAAATTCTGTAATTAATTAAGTATCTCCATTATTCAGTATTGTTGAAAGAATTTATGCCCTTTTACCCCTTACAATGGCAAATATTTTTTTTCCTTTTAGAAAAATTATTCACGAATTGCCCGAAATAATAATATATTTTTAATTTTTTTTTCCAGAAACTGAGATTATTTTGAAGAAAATCACATCAACAGTTCTCTTCCAGTATTTCAAAATGTCTTCAGCCGTACATTTGATAGAAAACTGATGTTTATCGAGAATACCCTAATAGTCTTGACGAATTCTCCAGGTGACGATGCGCTGCGATTTACGTCATAAACTAAGATACGATACTTTAAGTTGCAATTCAATAAAGATGCACAGGTAGGCGGTACTAAGAAAGGAAGATGAATTCTTTAGAAGTAATGAGCGGTGGTTGTCTGATACATCGAAGGTACATTGAAGAGGTCTAAACTAAGTGCGAGCGGTACCCATTAAAATGATTCCCATTAAAATGATTTAATAGTATTTCATTATATGCTACTCAAATGAGTGTGAACGTGGCAGATATAAGCGATACAGCAGCTATCATAAAATAATTTACACAACTTCCCACAAACGCGATAAAGTTTCGAAAAATAATTAGTTAACAATAAAACAGAATAATCGAACCTTTGTCAATAAAACAAGTATTGTCTTTGTTCGAGACAAAATATTGACATGTGGCCAATAACTGCCTGTTGCAACTAGGACAATTACCTGAGGAACCTGAAGAAGCGAGAAACAGTAATTACACAGATTATAGATAAAACTTTGGGTGACAATTTTCAAGGACGGCATATAAAATGGATATACTTAACGATATTTCTTTAACATAGGACCTTAAATTGTCTTACTAACTTACTATACTATAAAATAAAGAAAAAAATAGACTTGCACTAAAGAAGCATTATAGTTTTTCAAGAATTCTTTTTAGTAGGAGAAATAAGTTTGGACGATGGAGTAACGCCTTCGTTAGATTATCATCAACATTAGTATAACAATATGAAAAACAAATAACCTAAAATAAAAAAAAAAAAATTAATTAAATGTTTTTATTATAATATGTTTTATATAAATCATTATTTTATGACCTATTATATTATTCCTTGAAATAATAATAGCTTATAAAGTTTAAATACAATAACAAAATTATATATTCACAATAACAAAATTATACATTTAATAGCACATCCAGTGCTATAATATGTTCTGTATACTTAAATGCGCCCAGTTTTTAGCCACAAAGTCAAATTAATACTTTTCTGTTACAGAAATTAAGTAACTTGAAAGTTTAGTTTAACATGTAACGAAGGATTCGATTCAAACGAAGTTTTGAGTTATTTCTTCATTTAGTATCGTTTTGATTTGAATTAGGATTGTTTTGGTTTGAATTTTATTTTCTTTTGAATTTGATATACTTCTGAATCAGATTCAACTTGATTAAACTTTGTTTTGTTTAATTAATTATGGGCTAGTTTTTATTTACGTTTACTTATTTATTGTAACTGGAGACTTTCCAGTTTAAACTGAACTACTCTTCTTTGGGTATAATATAATTGTTTTTTTTTAATAACAATTTCTTTTATGGTATTTTAATGTAATTAATCATCAAAATAAAGTTTATTAAAGAATTAACAGTATCTTTATTATTTTAATCTATTGGTAGTATTGATTGCATGACTTCTGGTAATGGAATATAATTGTTTTTATTGCTACCGTCACATAAGATTTAAAAGGGGCGCGGGGGGCGTCGTTAGAAGCGCAAGCGGTGCAGATGTTTTAGTAGCCATGGAACAGTGGAGTGGAGAGCACCGCGCTTTTGCCGTCGAGGCGTACATTTCGAGTGGATTTTCGCTGTCCGTAGCACGTCGTCGATTTAATAATCGTTACAGTATTCGTCGATTACGTGATGGACCATCGATCGACCTCATTCAGTCATGGGTAGCAAGGTTCAGAGCTACAGGATCAACATTAAATAGGCCCAGGCCAGGACCTACACCATTGGTAATAATGCGAAAAAAGCTCAAGTTCCATCCATATAAAATTCAAATTGTTCAAGATTTACACGATTCTGACTTTGAATTAAGAAAAACTTACGCGGAAGTGATGTTGTTGAGATTTCGTACTGCTACCCGGATGGGCAACATATTCTTTAGTGACGAAGCTCACTTTCACATTGGAGGATATGTGAATAAGCAGAACTTTCGTTACTGGGATGTCCACAACCCAAGACAAATGCATCAAGAGCCTTTACATAAGCCTAAAGTAACAGTCTGGTGTGCCATGACTGCATCTGCAATCATAGGGCCTTATTTCTTTGAAAATCAACGTGGCCAAACTGTAACTATGAATTCGGAGAAATATGCCCAGATGTAAAATGACTTTTTCAGAGTAGAACTACAGAATAGTCCGTCCTTCAACCAAAACACATGGTTCCAGCAGGACGGGGCCACAGCTCACACTTCTAATGTGTCCATGAATGCAGTGCGGCAGTTATTTCCAGAAAAAAACATATCCCGAAACGGTACCGTACCGTGGCCACCTAGGTCACCCGATTTAAGCCCATGTGACTTTTTCTTATGGGGATACTTAAAATCCGTTGTTTACAAAACAAATCCGAGCACTGTGACACAACTTAAAGAAAATATTCGAGCCGAAGTCAGTAGGATACCCCAGTCGCTCTGCAAACGCGTTTTTGAAAACATGCGTGCTAGACTCGAAGAGTGTGTCAGACTCGATGGCCGCCATTTGGAAAACGTGGTTTTTAAAAAATGAAATCCGCATTTGTTGTTATAAAGTTAAAATAAACCTACTTTGTATTAGAGGTGTAGTTTTTTTTTACAATTTTTCAAACATAGAAATCTGCCACTGGACAACCTGTACTTACAAAATCAACAATTTAAACATTATATTCATCGTACAATCAGGCAGATCAGCCATCTCAGTTAGTGTCAAGTCTAAACCGCGCTGACCCAATGATCTGGATCGTTCGAAGTATTTGACGCACACGTGCTGCGCGCGGGTGTACGGCAGCGAGGGAAGAGAGGAGAGAGGCGAGGGTGGACGAATGGGGGCGTGGCCAGTGCATGATGACGGCTCGTATGGTACAGTCGGTTATGGTTATAAGGAGTTTGGAAAATCTCTGAATTGGGTATATATTAATTTTTAAGTAATTTTGTATTTATTTCAACATATGTTTTAAATGTTACACTAGTGTACACCTTGGTATCTTTTTCCTTATTGCGAAGTAATGTTAAGATGTATTCATTAATTTAACAATCATAATTTGCTTTAGGATTATGTATTGAAAGAGAAGTTTCGAATACACATTTTCAAAAAATGAAACGCTAAGTGGACTCGGATAGGAAATATCTATATATATATATATATATATGTATATATATATATATATATATATATATATATATTTACATGTGTGTGTGTGTGCGTGTGTGTCTGTTTTTTCCTAATTTAAAGACGCAAGTAACAATTAACAAATAAATTTATTGAACAGAATCTATCTAACAAAATTGAACAATTGAACACATTAAGAACTGAATTTACTCCTATTCGCCACAAACGAGCATCTTATTTAAATCTTTTCAAGACAGCCTACCTAATTCGTATCATGAAAAAGTGGGATGCTCCAATAAAAGTTGATTAGTTCAAACCAAAAGGGGGAATATATTTTATTGGCTATAATATAGCTTTATTTTATATTTTATTGGCTATAATAGGCTTTAAAAACTCAATTAATACTTATAATATAATGTATGCTCTATCTCAGTAGATAATGTATTGACAAATAAGAGAAAAAATGGTGGTTAAATTTCACACGAAATAAAAAAGTTGTTATTTATATACCTTAATTGATTAATCCTTAATATCTTAAAAACTATTTTTGTACCAGGATCCCTGAGAGCTGAGCAATGACAAGTAAGGAATGATAAGCATTGTGATGTGATAGGCATGTCGAAATTATATCAAAATCTGTTTTAATATTAAAGCGAAAACAAATTTGGAAAATTGTATGTAATTAGTAAAATCATTAACAAGATTGGTAATGTTTATTGCAGTGAACGAAAAGCTATTTTTTTCGTCCCAATAAAATCTTAAACAAAATTTTCATTTTTATTCTGTTCATCTGTCACAGTCGTTTTTCCTGGGTTTTGAAATGCGTCATTATTATAAAACATATTAACATGAAATGACATGAATATGAAGTAATAGACATTTTTATTTTATTTTCATTTGTCGTTTGGAAAATCGAGTAAAGAGGTAATTAGAAAGAGGTAGAAGTGTTCGATAATTTTAATAATTTTTTTTAAATTTTAGGTGAAATAGTTTTATAGTTACTCTAGAGAATTGTCCACGAAAAATAAGTTCCTCTTCGTTTTAGGAGATTCAGTTTCAAATTCTGCGTAACCTGAAAATTGAATTGTTTGTTTGTGCGTAAATATACAATAGTGTAAATTTAGTGGTGTTCAATAATATCGGTAAGGATGTCGATAATCGTTGTAAAATTTTATGAGATTCTATTTTTAAAACTTTTATTTAATCAGTCAATCTAACTAAACCAAAACCATTTTCAGTTGCAGTAACAAACATTTAAAAATTAAAAAAAGTTAACTCATATCAAAGACAAAATAAAGCTTCTTTGAGTATTCCATTTACACAAAAAATAGTTTTAAAAAAATTAAAATAATATTATTATAATAAGAAGAATTCTGAAATTGAAGGTATAATTAAAAGTTAATATTTCGAAACCAAAAATTTCTATAATTAAAATTGAGTAATATTGGGTAAGAAATTTGAAATGATTTAAAAATTATGGTATTTAAAGTAAATTTAATTTATCGAAATTGATTCTCAGACTTTAATTAATAAATATGCTTAAAGTAAGTGTTATCAAATTTAAAGGACTAAATTAGCTAATTTAGTTAATGTAGCATAATTATTAAAAATAATTAATCAGAAATTTAATTTTAATCGTTTTTAAAACTTTTCAGTTTTCCAATAAACAACATTTTCATAATTATTTATTATGTTATAAGTTGTATCATAATTTAAAATTAATTTTGTGCATTTTATGGTATAACTTTAAAAAACATTATTAAATAAATACTTCAATTTCAATTAAGTTATTTATTTAATACTGTATTTTAAAGGGTACCCCATAAATTATTTCGGATAAGGGTTAAGTTATATTATCATGATTTTATTCCGATTTTTGAAACGTGGGTTTGAAAAAAGGTTAATAATGAATCTAGTTAAATATATTAGATTAAATTGTTAATTGCATTTCGAAACAATCTTTGCTGATACTCTATTCGATGGGGCATACGAAAACATCTATCTCAAGAGTCCATGCATTCCCTCAACACATACATTTACAAAATATGTATAATGGAGAATTAAAAAAAAATTACATAACTACTGCGCTGTGTATTGTTCCATTTGATTTGAATCCATAACAGCAGTTTCTGGCGTGCGTTCCATTTGATTTGAATCCGTAACAGTAGTTTCTGGCGTGTATGATGTGTATAGAATTATTAACGCGTTAGCTATATATTGAGGGGTAACCAGACGTATGTGCGCATTGGTCTGCGTGGTTTGAGTAGATACGTAGTTGTGGTTAAAATTGTAGCTGCTGGTTGTACGGTTCTACTTTCAGACAGATATGTGTTCGGAAACCTCGACTAAAGGGAATTATTTCTTTGAATATATTTCTCTTCTGCTTCACTGACAAGATTAAACACCGCTCTCTTCACACGTACTTGCAAATTAGGTGGAAAGTGCTTTGCAGCTACACGGGTTTTTGAAAAAAATTGCTGTTTTGTTTTCTTGTACGTCTGCGTTATCGTGCGAGTATTTTTATGTAAGATTATAATAATATTAAATGTATGTAAGATTAAAACAAATACTTCGAAATTGTTGGCGCTCCTTCTTTCTAATTTATTTTTGGATCTAATTTTTTTGAGTCCTTTATTTTCCGCTAGTAATGCTCGTTTCCGATACTGCCGGAGATCCAGGTGTGCAGGATGCTGAGGTTATGTTTTTTGTCCATTATCACTCATTATTGAGGCTAAGTTTGTCAGAGGATATGATTCATCCTTTAGGTGTGGCGTCAGAAAGCTTACCTCCTCAGCAAAGTAAAACTGGTTTGAAGATCTTCAAGAAGAGAAGAGTACTTTTATTCGAGAGCGTTCTGATGAGCAGTTCTACCCTAGCTGCATCGCTGAAATAGTTAAGACCCCTGTTAAGATCATAATGTGGTCAATGATTACTTCAAAATGTATTGGACGTGTTTATATTGTTCAGGGCACAATGAGGTAGAACCAATATATAGAAGCATTACGGTCTTGCCATGTTCCTCAACGACAAGAATGGTTTCCTTAAAGCGAGGATTTCATATTTATGCACAACACTTTATGTTGTCTTACAGCCAGGAGTGTTACCAGTTTCTTAGCTACAAATAATATTTAGCAATTTTTACTATGGCTAGGTAATTATCCGGATATTAAAAAAATCATAGAAACTTCTGTGAAATTCTGTAAAAGGAATAACATACAAAAACAATTGATCTAAATCTTAATAAAAGTATGATAGAACTCACCTGTAGTAAAAGGAAGTGTAAAAAATTCATCGATAGTATGCCCAGGCGTATCGAAGCATTAATTATTGCTAAAGGCCATGTAACAAGATATTTGACTATAGCCATATTTTTAAACAGGAATAAAATATCAATATATTTTGTATAATATATACAGTAATTTTTATTTATTTTAAGTGTAATCAATTATTCCATAAAACAATATGATAAATACAAAAAATCCACATTTTATTCAAATAATTATCTTGAAGTTGCTACTATCAAGAAATATCGATTAAATATATTTTATTGTATATTATTAAATATCTATTAATTTGGTAATCCATTATATGAAACTTCTGTATTAGAATTGTAAAAAAAATATCGTCACTAAAATTTTACCTGAAGTTTACTGGAAAACTACAACAATAATTCAAAATCTCATAATTTTTGATAAATATAAGAAATTTTACCCATGTAAAAAGTAATTTATTTCCATGCTGAATAATAAGTATTAGTATTTGTAAATAGTCTAATGGAAATACCACACACTACACACACAATTTGTAAATATTTATATGTACCTCCATAAAAAAACATACTTACATAATTATATATCTATTAACAGTTAAGATTTTGTTTAAAAAGGAGAAATAAAAGTAGAAGTGATAAATCAAAATTAAACATAAAGTAACAAATTGCTCAACAACGAATGAAAGAACCCCACATTAGGTAGGCGCTTTTATCATCGATACCTTTCATATTACCACTGCTTCAAGTTGGTAACAATATTACGTATGTTGTTATTGTTATTGGCCACTGGTCACTGCTTCAAGTTGGTAACAATATTACGTATATTGTTATTGTTATTGACCACTGGTCACTGCTTCAAGTTGGTAACAATATTACGTATATTGTTATTGTTATTGACCACTGGTCACTACTTCAAGTTGGTAACAATATTACGTATATTGTTATTGTTATCACATAAATATTTACGTGAATTTTTAGTATTCTCTGAACATATTAAGTGAATATTTTCTTTAATATGTGTACAAATAACAATATTTTAATGCGTACTTTAAAATGTTATAAGTTTAAAATTCGATTCCGTTTAAAATTTTCATTTAGTGTTTTTAGCTACATTATTTCATTATTTTACAACAAAAAAGAATTTAATTTTAAATTATTTTTATTAAAAGAATATAAATTCAATTGATGAATTTTTGTGACGTCACATCGCTCTAGTGTCCTTTCCTCTCCTCGTCACCGTTGTAACGCTAGACTCTTGGCTCCCCCTCACCGCTTATTTACGAAAACGCCGTAGTGCGAGTTCCACTCGTACTTAACGGGTTAATTACTTTTCACGAAGAGATAAAAAAGACTTAATTAAATGTGACTGAACACAACACACCCAATTTTAATCGCTTAGCTGACTGTACACCAATGTACAACATTACCCCCTGCGAGAGGGGTGATGATGCCGGGAGAGGGAGGTGATAATAATAATCTGCTTTACCTGAGTGGCCTGGCGCGTGTCGGTCGGCAGTGCGGTTGGCATTAATATGTACAAACATATGTACGTGTGTCCTTATTTTCTTGTCAGTTAGCGTTGTGATGTTGAAATACACATCGGTGGATTCGTTAGTGATATCAAACCTTCAAAATGATGAGTTTATTTTTTTAGATTATTAGAAGTTGTGCTAAATATCTGAGTCTGTATAAAGATTTATAATACGTAAAATGTCTCTACATAAAACTAATTTACACTTCTCTATATACACTTACGTTTTATAAAGCTTCTAGAATACAAGTATATTAAATATTATACTAAAGTTAGGGCTTTTTCGTTTTAGTAAAAAAGAAAAAAAGGAAAACACGTATATAAATTGGTAATGAATTTTAAAGGGAGATGAAAGTTCTCAAAATAAAGAGAAATAAATTATCGTTACAAATATTTGCGTTTCAGTAATTATTTTTCAGTAGTATTAAAGGTTTTTTTTATTTCTTGTTTCCAACAAGAAATAAAAAAACCTTTAAAATAAAGTCATTTTTGTTTATTCTTACTGGCAACACTATTGTATTATGTTAGTATGTTTTGTGCAATATATATTAGTAGGGTAATACTAACATTTGGAATAAATTACATTGATTCCAGGTTAACGTATAAAGTCAGTCAATTAATTATTATTGGAGAATAAGAAGTAATAAAGTATGCGAGAATATTAAACACGCTCAACTAAACTAACGACGTTTACTTTATATAAATACGAATATATACAATAGTAAAACGCGCAAAAATTTCATGTCTATATGTATTACGTGTCTTTTGTGGTATATGTCACTTATTCTTCTTATTGCTTTGAGTCAAAGCAATGTGACTATTCCAGTTCAAAAAAAAAATCCGAATTTGAATAAAATGCTTATGTTGTCATAAAAATAAGTTGTTGAAATTTTATCAACTTACAAGATCTAAGTACCAAATGTTCCGGTCTCCTTTAATCCACAACATATACATAAAAAGTATAAGCTACAAATAGACTAATGTCTCCCACCCTAATACAACATGTTTCAGCTCCTTTTAGAAATGAAACATTTTTTTTATTATTAACGTATACAACTAGTGGTAGAAAAAAGTAGATTACAATTAAACAATTTTTTTATGAAGAAAAAATTTTATTGAGAAATTTCTAGATCTTAAAATATACTTTTTAATTTACATAGTTTCAATTTCATTTAAAATTTTTCATGGTGCTTCTTGTAGTTCCCTTGCGAAAAATGTTTCATAGTGAAAGTTTCCATGGTATCCATGATCACTCCTGGAATTTTGATCCGAAATAAAATAATTTTTTTTAAAAACTATTATATTAAAAAAAAACCTACTATATTTACTAGAAAGTTGTACAAAGAAACTTTGTGTAAAACAGGAACTGAATCGGTTTATTAGTTCTCAAGGTACATTTGGCACCGTCTTGGAAAACATTAAACATAGTTTTGAGAAAAACAAATTAATGTTTTAATTATCGGTATAGACAAAATAAATTATTTTTTTTGTATTGTTGCATTCTAACTATATAATAAACCTTCTGCGGATATTGAAGTTTTAAATTTTTTGTCGCCATTCTGGCCTCTTTGTTAGAACTGTTTGTTGCAGATTCTGTCAAGTTTAGCCATCATCGGCCATCATCGGCATCATCGGTTTTCGGGCGAAGTCCATTGACACCGGCGTCAATGGTACTGCTTGCTTTATTTTGAATATTTATTGGGCCCTCATTTAAAATATATGCATATATATTTAAATAAATTTTAACTATAGTTGAGTCAGTTTGAGTTTCTTACGGCCTTGCTTTGTTCAGAAGTTGTTATCATCCTACTCCTACTCATAAATTTTTGATACTCTCCTTAAGGTGTAATTCACGACGTAACTATCTATACTCTCCAGAACGACATAATTGGTGAGACCCATTCATTTTGATTTTGCGAGAAAAATCTGTCTTGTTTTCTAAATGCTCGAGTACTTGCTATACAAAGCCAACTGTTCAATTCAATTGGCAAAATGGAAATTAATTTTTATACTTGCAGAATATGATGGCCATCTGACAAGTTTACAAACAAAGACATTTCTCGGTAACCCTTGTTTCCTTTTTACAATAAGTAAAACGAATACCTCCGACGTTGGGATAATAGTTCTCATCAGAAAAGGATTTCACGGAGGAGTCCGCTTGGAGCGCAAAGGAATCGATAAGGTGATCGTTAGTTATAAGCTATAATTTTGTCAATGTTATCATATGTTTAATTTGAACTGAACATGGTTTAAATGTTATATAATGGAATACGTATGTTAACATAAATATTTTTTTTATCTATATAGGTTTGTGTTTTAGTCTGTCAATTAAATACATGAACACTTACAGAGAGCTTGATTTGTTTTACAGAGTTTGTAATAAAATGGAAATTGAATTGAAAGTAAAATATTTATGTATTTGTACATAATATTAAGGAGTAGGTGCTCGAACGGCAAAGACTGAAATCACTCCATACATCTAATCGCTAACAACGATCCTGACTATAGGCCTAAAACTTGGCAAAGGTGTTAACAACAGTGTTACTGAACTAAACTAGCTCGTGGATTTAGGTCGTGTTTCTACTTTACTATGTCTCTATCTTTATCCAATTTTGAAACTCCTTATTGCTAGCTTAGAAATGTATGCACACGTATGACTATGCTATTTGTTATAGCCATGAATTCAATGTCTTACAGATAATAAAAACACAACAATGGCAAACTATAAATATTTGGTCAGTGTGAAAATTTTAACCTGAACTTTTGATGCAAAATTAATATTTTAGGAAAAAGAAAATATTTGGAAGAAAAAAAATCAGAAGAAAACAAAACAAACTACACGATAGAAGTAAGAAGTAATAGGTTAATCAGGAATAACATGTTAAAAGAATTTGGGTTTGTATGTTATGTGAGAAGATTTAAATGTTTAAACGACAATATTAAAAAATTGTGAAAAATCTACAAAAATTATGTATTTATTATACGAAATTACAATACTTGTTTCGAATTGTTGGTGATTGTGAGTCCAAATAAATTTTCTTCATTATTATTCTAAGTTAATCCACAACGCTTATCCCGGAAGTTAAATCCACCCAACAGTAGGTTACATTAACAATAGGTTACACTAAATTTCCGCCGTTCAACTAATCAATCAACTTTATAGATGTGTTTCCAATTTACCTTAGTTCTTCTTCATGTGGTTCCAAATGACAAGTTTCTGTAACTTTCCATTTCTGATTATTATAATTTATTGATTTCTTACTAACATTAATATATAAACAAGGATACCCTTAAAACTAAATTTCAAATGAGTGTATTCGGCTAAAATTACTCGAATTTTCAACACGCTCCGACGTTTTCGAAATCGATAATAAAAATGACATCGTTTCCTTTCATTCGATACAAGAAAACACAATCCACAATTGCGTCGAAGTGTTACTGTAGACGCTACGTCCTTTGCTAAACGGCAAACAACATGTGACAACATTACCAACGAAGGCCACTTACCACGCGAACGTATGTGAGCGCGTTGTTAATAATGTGTCCTTGTTTAGTCGACGCTTTCAATGCCAAAGTCAATACAAGTAAACTGCTAATCTGTCGAGATAACTCACATATGACGTCACATTGTTATGAATTTATTTGTGGATGATACGCAAGCATATCATGGTGAAAGCCACAAGATACTGTCTTATAAACTCTGAATAGATTCATATAATTCAATTTATATAACAGAATAATACTAAAAGACTAAAGGATACTGCTAAAAATGTATTGGTTCACACCTTAGAATATTTACAGATTAAAAGTTTCGACGTTAAACATATAATGTCAAATTGAACAACGGAAACCAGTGTGACTTGAATGATTCGTTTGTTCAATTGGTACGCATTCACAAAAATATTGCAGTTGCAAAGGTTGTTAATAAGGCTAAATTAACGACGTCTGAAACTTACTTCTACTTACAATTGCAATCACAACAAATGCTTTACTTTTACTTACAATTGCAATCACAACAAATGCTTTATTTCTACTTACAATTGCAATTACAACAAATGCTTTACTTCTACTTACAATTACAATCTCAACAAATGCTAGAGATATTGGTTAAAACCACAATTTTTATCGATGTTAAAAAGTTATTAAAATTTTGCTGTCGCTGAAGATTGTCAAACAGAAATAGAAATTTCACCGCGAAGAAAGCATATGTTTTACAATTTTATGAGTGCAATAAAATTTTAATTAAAATGATTTTCTATATTTTTTGTATAAATAAAATTAATTAAACTCTCTATGCAACTCATAGTAGTATTCATTTGTATTAGTATATATTTTAATTGTTACTTTAATAATTATTTCTCATTTACGTTGGAAAGAAATACATTCGTAATACCACATGTAATAATAACCTGTCAAGTAAGAGCAAAACTCGCACTACGAGGGTTTTGTACACATTTAGGCAGTTATAAACATTTAAGTGTGTATAGTAGTTCTATAAAACTATTTCACATAAAATATGCACTATAAAACTTTATTCACAGGTGTAAAAACAAGATGCATATTTAAAAGAGTTATAAGATTTGAAATAATTCCTATACTTTCCCTATAAGCTTCAAGTTAGATCTTATCAACTATGTCTATTTCATTATGTTTGATTTAGTAGTTTTGGTAATAAGGGGTGGCCGGAGGCGTGCTTGATATTCGAATATTTTTTAGAATATGTTTTTAAAGATGCAATTTAAAGTCGTTTAAAAAACATATTGATATTCTAGACAATAAGTCCTTTCAAATAATACGTCAAAAATGAATACTTTATTTATCCCCTCTTTTATTCTTATTATAATACTGGCTTTTGCCTGCGACTTCCTTCGCGTCGAACGAAGGCTTTTTATAACTTTTTTTAAACAATGCTCTTGGTAAAAATTTTACATGTAGGTGCCAAAATAAATAGACTGTGAGGTGAACTCACACGCGAGCACGCCATGTAAAACTAACTGTAAGAAAAACAATCCTGCGTCAGTACAACTCCTGCGAATTTGAACATTTGTTAACTTTTTTATCATCATTGCGAAAAACACTTCTAATAGAAACTGCAGTATTTCTATTTAACCAAAAGATCGTTGGGAATCTATGAAATATGTGGTACAAAGATTGTTTCTCTCAGGGCAAGTCAAGTCAAAATAGTGGCCTAGACTACATTGCGATGCTAAGATTTGAGTTGCAGTCTAGTGTTTCTACGAAGCTTCGGCGGCAATTTCACAGGCGTGCCTATACGCAGTAATAGTCTATGGTATATGGCAGACACGGTGGAGTGTTTAAAATTTCTACTGTGTAATGAACTGCTTCGTCCCTATTTACTACCCTGTTTATTGAATTATACACCATTTCTTGCCATTAAAATGAATGCAGCAATATATCATTGATGACCTTTGCTTGGTTATTTTTTGGAGTAATAATTGCTCTTTTATATGACCCGTCCATAGACTTGTCTTCTACATGAGCAATGTCTGGATACATCTTTGCTATGAGCTCTTTAACTGTAGTTACTATAGTGCACAAATCGCTTGGGATTTATATCATTGTGTCCATTTCTGTATGGTCACCGTTCCCTAATTCGTGTACAAGGTCTGAAAATTAGCCAGCAGAGACTTGACGTGGCAGATATATTCTCATATAATTGGTAAGTTTAATACTTTAACAGAAGACCGTAAACAGTACATGCTTGCTTTGATTTTATCTGTGACAATTGTTCCAAATATAAAATAATGGTACCTCAGGATATTGTAGAGTTTTGGTTAAGTTATATATTTGACATAGTCCGAAAAAAGAAAGAAGGGTAGTTTTTGGACAAGTGATGATAATTTTATTCAAGGTCAAGTGATGATATTTTTTATAAGGACTGCAAGGTAAAACAAGGTGGGAAAGCGCTCATAAATAGGGGCCAGAGAATCCACCATACTGCGTCAGAATTACTTAGGTCTTTCCCCTTTCCTATATTTTCGCTTCGTTTTTTATTTTCTAACGTAAAACAAGCCTGATTAGAACCCTTACTTATATATTTGCCAATATATAATATAGATTTCAATGATTTGCGGTATTCAACATTGATTGATAGCATTACAAGTTTTTAAAAGAACAAGATTAGAAGGTACCACCCAGTTATTATCTATATCTACTTCATTTACATTTATTTTAAAACTCCTTTGCCTGGGGAACGTTTTCTATGCTGCGGGTATCCGTCACTGGTCTGTGTTTCGCTGAATGGAGGCTTGGGACACCTTATTGTACATGTTATTTGTCATGTATGGCGAGTTATAAACTGCAGTTTCCACAAGGCTCATGTATCTTGTTAGGTTTCACTATTTTGAAAAGTTTAGGGTCACGTTCGGGATTAAGTGTTTCCGCGCAAATAACTTTATGAATAATGTTCGGAGTTATATCATCTAATAATAATCAATGGCACGAAGAACATAATACGCAATTACACGTAGCTTGCTCTGAACATCTGGTATGTATGTATATATGCTTATATATATATATATATATATATATATATATATATATATGTATACATATATATATATATATATATATATATATATATACGTATATAAATCATATGTTTATGAATTTTTAAATATATTTAATTTATGGCATTCAAGTGAAGTTTGCAATTTAATATATGGTGTTTAATCTGAACGCACAAACTGAAAAATGTGTACCAACTTCATTGGCCTTAACGAATTTACTAACGCTTATTTGTATGAAATTACAAGCGTGTTCGCGGCGCAAAAGTGTCCTGTAAGTAAATCAATTGATTCCGTCGTTTAGCTCTTGATAGCTGTCGTGGTCAGTACACAATTGTTACGGGTGGTCGTTGTTACTCGCCTCACGACGTCTCTTCATCTTTCCCTATTTGTCGTCGTCCTATTGCACTCATACACGAGTCCGCCTACAGTAGATTTCATCTGGTCTGTTCACCGCATCGACGACTTTCCACGTAGTCTAGTACCTTCTACTCTTCCCAGTACAACAATGCATTCTATGGAGCTACTATCTCCACGCGTGACGTGACGAACAATTTTTAGAAACCGGGCCTGAATAAGTATTGATAGACGTTGCTTGATTCCGACTTCTTGAAGTATAGAGACATTCGTGCGGAACTCAATCCACGATACCCCAAGCATTTTTCTCTAGCATCACATTTCCAGAGCGTCTTCGTAGCAAGTATTCTTAGCGTCCACGTCTCTGCGGCGTACAGGAATACGGAGAACACCAGAGTTCAAACGAGTCGAGTCTTATTAGCCTTGCTAATGTTTCGGTCCCTCCATATTTTTTTCACTTTGTCTATAGCACATCTTATCCTCGTCATACGTCTCCTCACCTCATTCACGCATCCGCCGCTGTTAGAGATCAACTATCCAAGGTATATATATATGACTGAACTACTTCGCAGTTGGCTATTTGAGTGACTTCGGGCGAGTTGTTGTTGACACGGTCAACATGTTCGTTTTGCTGCGATTGATATTTAAACCAAACTCGAGATTTACGCGCTCCATCTCGAGAAGTAAGTCCAATATGTGGCGTGCATCAGAAGCAATCAATGTGGTGTCATCTGCGTAGCGCAAGTTAATGTCAGTCTTTCTTCATAAATTGTTTCAGAAAATGTATGATTGATTGTCTCAGAAAATGTACAAGATATTTTGGCATTCCTATTTCAAGTACTGAACCCCATAGTTTTCGCCATTTCACCGAATCAAAAGCCTTCGAGAAGTCAACAAAACGGATATAGGTTGGTGTACTGATCTCTCGAAACTTCTCGATGATCTGACGAACTATAAGCATCTATTGACGAGTATCCTTTTCTCTGATGAAACCAGCCTATTTTGCAGCGATTTCCCCGGACAAGTAAGCCTTTAGTCGTTTATTCAAGATGTGCAACATGATTTTGCTTGCGTGTGATATAAGGGCAATAAGTCGATAGTTGTTGCACTTCTTAGTTGAGACCTTTTTATATAAGGGCACAAAAACTATATGAACCCATTGTTTTGGCCACGTTCCTATCAGCCATCCTGTCCTTTCTGTTGCACATGGTGTGAGAGATATCAACTCATTGCTCTCTCATAACCTTTGTGGTTTCTAAAGGAATCGCATCTCTGCCAACGGCTTTTCAATTTTTCAGACGTTTAATTGCGGCTCTAACTTTTGATTTAAGAATGTTAAGTTAATTCTTCTACCCCAGACTCTGTGAAAGGAAATTTTTTCGACGGCGAATCTTCGAACAGGGACTGGCAGTAACATCATCTGTTAACCGGATAGCATTTCAGCTATCCGGTTTAGGTCTATTACCACTTCGCCAAGACTATTTTCTTTAGCTTATGTCTTAAATGACAGTGCTTTTGTAATGAATCGGATCTTGCGATAAAAGTTCCTGGATTCATGTTTAACGGTATGCTCTTCGACTTCTCCACATATCTTGTTAAAGTAGGTGCTGCAGTCTCGCCTACATGCCGTTTGTACTTGTGCCGATTTAAGATTGAGGTTATTAACATCCGTGTCTTCCGCTTTCATCCTACGTCTTTCGTCAACCAGTGCGAGTGTGTCTTCAGTCATCCAAAGTTGTCGCATGTGTTTTTCATTCAGTGGTGGTCTAAATTCTACGAGATCCAGTTTCGTTCTAGTGTTTCTAAGAATTTTGAGTTGTTCTTTCTTGACGTTTCTTGTGCTTATCGTAACTTTTGGCCGCTCGTAGTCTCAGTTTAACTTTTGAAATGATTAGTTGGTGGTCAAAGCCACAATCGCAACCGGGTAGTGTGTGGGCATTTTGAATGGACGTTATCCAGTGCGACCCAATGGGGATTTAGTCTATCTGGTTGCGGTAGTTGCCATCTAGAGATGTTCAGATGTGAAGTCTTGGTGGATGGTGTTGAAAATGACTATTAGCTATTGTAAGGCTATTTTCTGATGCGAATTGTAACAAGCGTTCACCTCTTTCATTGCGCATACTAGTGCAAACCTTCCTGTGCAGTTGCTTATCTGATGAGAGTTGGTGCCAATTTTAGCATTATAATCTCTTAAGATCAGAAGCAGTTCTTTGTTGGGGACTTTTGTAATGATGATCTGCAATTCTGAGTAGAAGTTCTCGATATTTTTCTCACTTGCAGTACTTGTAGGGGCGTAAACTTGTATAAGGTTTAAGTTTATGGGTGACGCCTTAAGTTTGATAAGGAGAATTCGGTCATTGATCCCACTACACAAATTCTCTGATTTTTGTTAGGAGAATTCGGTCACTAATCCCAATACCCAATTTCTCTGATGTAGATGTATGAGACATGCCACCCCATTTTGACTATTAGTGTAATTTCCAGGAAAATATACGAAGTGGGTGTCAGTGAGGAAGTGTCCATAATTTTTTCAGTGGGTTTCATAATTAATTACGTCATTTTAAGCATCCGGTTTGAAGCGCGTTGACAAGCTACTAACTCATACCTTACGGCTATACAATGACGTGTTTTAATCCGAGAGCATCACATAATGACAACTATGCTGTCATTCACTGATTATCTATCATTCGGAGTATACAAACTAAAAATAGTTATTTGGTTGATCGACGAAATAAATTGAGCATTCTATCCAGGTACTGACAATAAGATTCCAACTAAATAAAAAAAAAATTCAAAAAGTTCCAAGCCTCTGAACCTTGAAAATAGGCATGAATTCATCTTCTGTCACGTTTATGACTCATTTTGCCAATAAATAAAATACTTTCATATGCCACTTCAGGATTGTATGACATTCCTGTAAGGTGTTTAGTTTTCCATGGTCGTGTTGTTGAATATTGCATCTAAATTGATTCGACTTGTGAATTTCTGAATGAGCTTACTGATAATCAGCTGCAGATGTAATTTTTGATAATTAGCGACGGCAGTCCTGTACATTTCTGGGTTGTTTTTATATTGAGAAATAGATATATTTAAAGAAAACAGAGTACGGAAATCATTAAATTAAAAAATCATCATTAAATTAAAAATTTATAAAAATAATGAACTTACCTTAATAAAAAAGAGTCTTCGTGTAAAGTTCCAAAATTATATAACTTACGGTTACCGAGTTAAAGCAAATTGTAATACTAAAAAAGTCGATATTATACCTGACTTCTTTGCCATCACCCTAGCAAAATATTGGATAACACTGAGACACCTCCTAAATAAACCATCCAAACACCAACTATTAGGTTTCTATCATAAGTAGTTGTCAAGATAGGTTTTTTTTGAAGCTTACATCTTTCCACTTAAAGGGCGAATTAGGCAAAATCCTTCCGTAGTTGGGGTTTACGTTACAGAGAGCCTTATATTCAATATTTCAAGTTTCTAGACCCAGCGTTTTGAGCTGTATGTCGATATTTAAGTCAGTCAGTTAGTTTTTCTTCTTATATATAAAGATGTTAAAAAAAGTGTATCAATTGCAAAGTACCTGAGTTAATGTTTTACTATAACAAATTCTAAGTTTCTTCAACGCATTGTTTTTCAGGTGATCGGTTGCGGTTGACAAACAGATAGATACGTTCGTGAATGATTTTATAAGGGGTCCGTTTTTAAGTTTAACGTTAAAAATAACGCAAGAATTATAATTTCATATAATCATATTATCAACAAATTTTTGTATCATCATTTAAATATAAAAGTCGTTTTACATGACATGCAAATCCAAATTCCTTGTGCATGTTATTTATTATTTTTGTTTAATAGAAAATATAAAAAATAGACTACCTCAATATACAATCTGACTAGTCTGGAATTTGTAAAAAAAAATATTCTGTTCTGGGTATTTTTGTGAAAAATTTACGTCTATATCCACAAGTTACTTCGTACACATGTGTATTGTTTAAGTTAAATATCCGACGTTATTCCCCCCCTCATATATGTAAATATATAGGTTCCTTTTCGCAAACTAATTTTAATATTCCCTATACCCTCTGTTAAAGATATTTCATGCCTTTTGATAAATTAGTAATCATTAATTACTAGCTTTGGCTCGTGATTTTGCGCACGTGTGGAGGGGAAAAATGGTGGGTAAATTAAAAAAAAAGGTTCTTGTGAAAAAAAAAATCAATTTCTATAACACACTTTCTACATATATGCATTCCATAACATACATTTCGCGGAGATTGACTGAGGGACTGAGGCGTCATTGCAGAACAATAATCAAACAAACTTACTTTCGAATTTACGTTAATTATCAGCTTAATTTAGAATACATATTATAGAGAATTAGATTAACCTAATAATATGTTATCAATATCCGGAAAACATCGATAAATAAATTTGTTTTTGGTCTTTGACTGTTTTATAAAACAAAAATAAAAAATATGTTCCGTTTATTAACCATGCGAATACTGAAATCTACGTCTATTTACACTCGTTATCTCGTCTCGTGAGGTAAAAGAAAGTGAAATTTTGTATTCGATCTAAATAGTTGTGATTAAGAATAATCCACGTAGTGTTTATTCAACCTTAAATTAAATACAAATTTAGTTAAAAATCCTATATGTTATTCAAATTAGCCATTAAAATGGTGATAATTATAAAAACCAAAGAATGAACGTGTGAAGTTTCCATTAAAGTAATTATTTTGGAAATATCCCGCTACAGTATATTATTTGAATATGTGTATTTAATTATAGATGAATAGATAGCGTTATACCAATTTTATATAAAGATAAAACATTTTTATGATTAATTAAGTACAATAAAATGTTTACATTTAAAATGAAATGATTACTTTAAAGTCTCAACAAAACAATGCGTTTAATTTATATGTTTAATGTAACTAAAACGAAGCAGTAATTTAAGACAATCTCTAATACTTTGAATTCTTGTATCTTTTATAAATAATTTGGGTAATAGATAACTGTTTTTAGATACTGGACACCCTCCATCGCCTGTCTTCTTTGCGTCGACTTTCGTTGCTCATCCGCCTCTTAATACGTTGTGATGATATATTGATCTATAACACTTTGAAATTGATAAACAGCCTTCACTTTAGTATAAACATAAAGGACATTTGAATAAATTAGAACGCTTTTAAAATTAATGCGTACGGTCATATCTTTTGGTTGCAAAAAATATGATCATATGTTTGAATATAAGCGGTGTCAGACAATTGGAAATTCACAATCGACGTCTCTTTCTCATATTAACATCTCTCGTAGTCTACGGAAACCAAATTTTTTCTTTGCTCATTCGAATATTCCTCTACTCGTGGTCTCGGGTCCCGTCGTGTAAACTTACTTTAGCCCTACCACTCTTTTACGCAGAAGTCGTTTGCAGTACAACTCGTAAAAGTTTAAATCGACCGGATTCTCATACTAGGAACCTATCTTCGATAATGTCTTTGAAGATTGCCTGGAAATATCTTACCCGTGTTCAATATTTATAACTTTGCCTTGTGTCTCCTCTTTCGGATTACAAATCTTGTCCATTCATATAAGTCAGTGCTCTTTCCAAATTTGATTTAGTGTTATATTTACCTTAACATTTTTGCGTTGTCCCTTAGCATTTTTGCTGTTTGTTTTCCTTTTATATTCTATAACACAAATAATTTTGAGATTCATTTTATAATAATAGGCCTATATTTGTCTACATTAAGTAAAATTATTATTATTGAAATAAAAGAATAAAAGAGATAAACTTGTATATAGTTTACAAAATTAATAAAGAGGACACAGGTAGTGATGAGATGAAATAATATTACATTTTTACGTATTATAAATAATATGAAATATTTTTAGAAGTTACAGATTTTCCTCTGTTTTAATAAACAATAATTCAAGTCCATCTTGTATATTTATTATTTCTCACACAGACAGAGTCGAGTCGAGCGAGATAAAAAAATATCTTTAAGAAACAATTATCATTACTTGATGTAACACATACATTAAATGTTTATAGCTTGTAACTTTTCTTAACAGAAAATTTATTTTGGAATCATTTGTACATAAATATATTTTCCACATAAACTTATATAATTGAGGAAAGGCACTCCAACTTTAAAGATATTAATAGAAACTCGAATGAAAATGATTGATTTAATAAAAATGTATAAAATTATCTGAACTTTTCCAATTGCATATCCAAGATGAATAGTTAAAGCTGTCTTAATATCTATTTGGCAAAATTAGTATTTTTTGGTGCTACTAAAATAACCAATATTTATATCATATAAATAACCAACAAGAGTGAAAAATTCAAAAACATTTTTTTTGCTCTAATTCTAATAAAAGTAATAAAAATGCGTATCAACAAGAATAACGCATTTCCACTTTCCTTAGAAAACAAAAAGAAGGATGCATCACGCGAAGAAATTATGGAATTAATTTTCACCAGACGACTGAAAGTGTTTTCACTATGTATTTCGAATGTCATAGTTGTTAGTATTAATTTAAATTAGGAAATTAATACTGACAACTATGATATTCGAAATACATAGCAGAATTTTCAATTAGGAGGAACATGCTTTTTGAGACGACCCTTGTATGGTTCCCATGATTATAAATTAGCAGTGTTAAGACTCAGTATAGTCTATTACTTTACGCCATAAATAAATAACGAATATTTATAGACATAGTTATTGAGAACTAAGAAACAAATTAATTCCTTAAACATTTACTTGGACCATAGACTATTCTGTAACTTTATAATTCAGATAAGAATAGAGTCCAATATTTATATTTTGTAATAGTTTATAGAGTACTTATTGTCTATTCTTTCTATTAGAAATATAGATTTTTAGCCTTTGGATGTACACCTATGTACTAATATGTAGATCGTGAAGGAGTTTTACTTTCTTCAGTATCTGTTTGTTAAAGTTGTAGGTACATGGTGCAACAATATAATATTTGATAATACATAGAAACTGAGCAAGATTGAATGAGGATCTGAATATTCTGTAAAATTATTCAAGGTTGTAGAGTAACGTGATATCGAAAATAAATTTCTTATTAATTTAATTAAAATTAGAGAAAGATTTTTTGGCAGTAATTAAAATAAGTATTCCCCAAAATAAGAGAAATAATAAATGTACTGCATGGACCACAGAAAAACCTCAATCAACCATATCATCGAACCCTCAGTCGACATAGGTGGAGTTCAAGTTCAAATCAAAACAATGGTAAAGCTAAGATTCCACTTAATTCGTATAGTTTTTCTCAATGTTTCCTTAAAAAAAATAACATAATTTAATTTTTTTACGAATTTGCTTAGTGATATTAGAATGCAATATGAATCATTCCTGTATATCGTTGCTTCTGATTATATTGCTCTGAATAAAGTATACCGTATCAAGGTAGTAGCAGTTTTGTTATATGAGAAATAAGCCTATTATTTTTATATTCTAAAACTTGTGTGAATGTCTTTTAGCTCTTATTGGAACTAGGGTAGACTCTCCAGCCTTCTTGGTACCCCCAGTTTAATCTATCTAGGTTTCCTCCCCCTTTACATTTGAGGGTAACATACTGAGACTAGGAAAACTTATATTATAAATGTTTCATGTCTGAATATTCGTCCTTTTATTACTTGATTCTGTATTAAGATGTAATGGAAACTTTCTCCATATTTAGACTTATGTATATGAAGATGTATTTTTAAAAATGAAATAAGGTTTACTAATTTTTTTATTGTACAATACCTGTACGTACATCAACCTTCCTTCTAGTGCACGTACAATATCTCAACCCGCCCTCTAATTTTTCCGTAATAGGTTTCAAACATTTGAAAACATTCTAGATACGAGTATTTTATTAGAACTTTCTATGAGCACAATTTTGATTCCTTGCATCTAGAACGTCAAGTAAATTATGTTGCTTGCTTTGCATCTATAACTTCATGAGATATGAATATTATCTGTGGGTAACTACGCAATCTTATTTTTAGTGTATTTTGATATACATTTTGCCTAGTTTTATTATTTCTTAAACACTCTTAATGCTCAAACCGTTATTATAATTTCCTCTTTTAATTTCACAATTCAAAGCAGCATCTTCCAAATTATATTCGTTTCCTATATACATAATATTTACTCACATTCCCTTTTTATTCCAAATTGAATTCATGTTTTGTACATATTAACTTATGCTGCGTATTGACCGTTCCTTATTTCATCAATTGTTTTATCATGCTGATACTTTCGCATTTTTGTTATCTAGTTTATTAAAAAAATATTTTGATACCCGTAAAAATCCATAAAAGTTTTTTTTTAATTTAATGAAGTAAACATTTCGAACTCAAAAATGTAATAAGTGTTAAAGAAACGATTCTGCAAAACTACAACTTCAAAATTATTCAGCTTTATTACTGTTTATTGGTCGAACCTCCTCACCCGGCAAGACGATAAGTCTTGTCCTTCATTCATCCTAAACATTGTCATTTTATCGTCATTTACCCGCAGAGACGAACAGGGGACGCCGAAGCTACCTGCCGATCCGTCACACGGCCACCAAAAGGGCGGAAGAGCGCTAGATATTTCTGCTGTTTATCGATAGTTACTTCGTCCCTAACGATTTGCGGATATCCAACAGGAAAAGATATGATAATGTATGTTAAATTTTATTTTTATTTACGAAATCCATTTGTCTTTTTCGTGTCGTCAGTAAATATTGGTCAAATATTAGCGTGTTGTAGATAACGATACAAGTGTATCGGAATTTTAATTACTTTTGCCTTGCACTTTAAATCATATTCTACTAGCAGGTTGCCACTTGATTACGTTCTGTATATGTATTAACAAAATGATTATGGCTATAGCACGACTACTTTGTTGCTTTTGTGTGATAATTCAAAAGGAAAAGTCGACGAATAAAATTACGGACATTAAGGGAAAGGTTTAGCAATAGTATACAATGTCAAGATTTTTTTAAACATTTTCTAGAAATCTGGGTAAACTTGTTTTCAGTTGAATTTTGTTGGATGGTGATCTTTGGTAACTTTATACAATGACTGAATCTTTTCTAGTTTCTAGGAGGCAACATCAAAGTATTTAGTCTGCGGGCTTTGGGAATTGTTAAATTTCTGCATCTTGTTGGTCATGTGTTTTTGCAATTCGTATTTGGCACTAAATATCAGATTTTTATGTCAATTAAAAGATGAAAATAATGAAAATGATAAAAATACGAAGGTTTAGTGAATATGGTATATTCTAACTACTTAATTAAGGGTACAACGAAGGCTAGTATTAAAAAGCCAGGGCCATGAAGGCTAAACACTATCTTTTCCTCGACTTTTCTTTAGGGAAACATTCGAAATTTAAATAATAAATTCGATAGGGTCTTACTTTCAATATTTTCAGAGACCGATTATCACAAGTAGTGGTCAACATATAAAAACTTTAGTATGTGCTATGATAATTTATTTATGTATCATGGAATTTTTTAATATTTTAAGTATCATGGAATAATTGCATATTTATTTGTGTTGGGAAAATAGTTGCTACATATGGTAAATGTTGTTTAATTGTAAATTGATACCGTGCTAAATTAGAATCTGTTTGTTTATCTGTATTTAAGTATAGTTCTAAATTATTGACTAAATTAGCTACACGCCTAGAATTTTCTCGAACCAAAAAGGGATCATGACTACATTTTGTTAAAATTACTTATTAATTATAACTTAGTTAAATAACGGTATTTTTAACAGTTTAAAAAAAAAGAAAGAAAAACTTTCCTCTCGATAAAATTAGTATTATAGTATTTATCTAGCGCTAAACTCATTAAGGATGTCCTTGTCAACCATTTTTTATGCCCAGTGACTTCTCAATGCTGGCTGTATTCCCCGGTTTTGGATACCCAGCTTTTGTTGGTCCGTTGTCTACGTCGTTGAATCATGCATTCTTGGCCATCCCATTGCGCGGTTATCTTCTGGTTTATGGTTCGGCACCTTCACGGGTATCTAACCGTTCGTCCCCGATTCGCTTTACATTAAGTCTCCGGGTTTTGATAAGCACTAATATAGTAGGTTTATCATAGAGGTTTTTCAAGTTACTTCGTACGTTTAGTTTGCAATGTCATTTCTATTAATGTATGGTTTTAATCACTACAACATTATAATTGTATCGTCAATGCAATCTAGAAATGTTTCAATATTGTCTTTAAAATTTAAGTAATAAATTGTACATTATACAAGTAAGAAAACAATAACAATTTTAGATTCTGTACCTTAATTTCCTTTTTCTAAACGCTGCATTGTCATTTTTGAAGCTTTTAAAATATTATCAACGTATTAAGTATGAAAGTAAATTGAATATAATTGCAATGAAATAATTGCAGAATATTTCCTACAGTTGTAAAGGTTTAGTGAAGTTAAGGTGATATTAAAAATTCAAACATCCAACGGAAATACTACGTCGAACAATTAAAGTAAAGGATATAATGTGAAAATAATTTGCCTATGTAGCACATTTGAACAGAGAAAAATGATAATATGTGGAGGAGGTTAGTGGAAAAAAGAGATGGACGATCCAGAAAGGTATTGTTAAATGAAATTAAATATCTAAAAGGTGGTTAATATAAGTTAGCCATAACAGTATAATAGAGGGCATGAAATGTGTATTACGAGTATATGATTATATAAAAAAATGGCCAGATATGTGTATACGGAACACGCATGAAATATGGTCTATACAAACCAATTTTATCACTTGAAGTTTCTAGTATAAGTTAATACAAATAATTTTTAACTGAAAATTGTAATAAAAAATCAGTGCCTAGAACTTGCCATGATTTTTCTAATCCAAGGTTAAAAATTACAGTTTTTGGGGTCCACGTGCTGTGCGATACTTACCCCACTCTAATTATTTAACCTTTTAAAGCGTAATACATCACAAGCGTTACTACAAAATGAAAAATGGTGAATAGAACCTCCATATAGTTTTGAAAGATTTGTGCAATGACACTGCACTAACACGCAAATATTTTTTCGGGTCGGTGAGAATCGATAGAGTTGGTTAGATATTTCTGCAGGATCGATCTTAGTGGGACGTGTGCGTGCTATTTGCTTCCATGACTATCGGTCTGATTACTGTCGATTGAATGAGTTGCACGAGAATTAATAAAAAATAGTCAGTGAAAAGTCTTACAGGCTTTTAGAGCTTATACAAATTACAAACTAATGACTAAGTCGTTAAAAGTTTTAGATGGAAAATTGCTGTACAAAAGTTGCGAAGAGGGAAACAAGCATTATTCTTCTCCTATTTGTGTTAATACAATTGAATAGAAGTTGAAGCATTACTGGCTATGTAAAGAGTAATAGTATAAAATGATTTACAATTATCATAACGCTTTTCATGTCAGATATATTCACAGACGTTTTCATACCCGTTTTTCTAGGCCTACAGTTTATATACAATAATTTAATTATAAGTTTTAGATATTCGTCCACGTGGTCTGTTCATGTCTTTCTATAACAGTTACACATAAAAGTATTTATTTTTGTGTTCAATGATATTTATATGTTCAACTTGATGGAAACATTTTTGCATATAGTGCTTTGTACTGAAATAATTGAATCTTTATAATTTTATTATATACGTCAATTGCAGCCTAATATTTTCCATAGATTTTGACCTATGTCATATTACTTTTCTATAGAGGAAATTTTGTTTGTATTTTTTATAGGAACAGGCAGCAAAAATGCTTTACCTGATTGACATGGAACTTTCACTATCGTATAGTTTATAGTATCCAGATAGACATAAGATATGTATTTTTAGTATATTTCAGTAAGCCGATTTAAGTGAAGGGTGTATGTTAAGTGCATTTTTGAATTAAACTTTTAAATTAGTAAAGTTACATCAAAATAATGTACATAGCTATTGTAGACAATATGAGAATCCACAGAAAAGTTTAATGATACATGAGGGTCAGCTGTTATGTATGTAAATTGTGTAGATATTTGAGAGCTGTTACGTCAGCTGTCATTACAGACATTTTTAAGTTAATAGATTGACCGGTGTAGTTCTGTAATCGATTAAAACACAAAATAAGGAAGTAAGCTCTAGAAATGCAATTAATAAATTAACTGTAAATAATTATTATTTAAACGAGTAATCTGGCAATAATTCCTCCAAACAAAACTTTCATTTAAATGAGGTAATGCGTGGATCACACACAAAAGTGTGACTCAGTCATTATTTAATATTATATAAAAAATTCACAAACATCGTTGAACTACAAAAATTGTATTATGTCACATTGTTGAGCGATTTCCCATCAAAAGTGGCACTCATCCAAGCAGAACAAAATAACCCATAGAATCTGAGCTGTCAACCAAAGTGACCCAACAATGGAATTTACGAGACCATTATTTTTGTTTACTGCACGTGACATTGACATCAGGTACAAGCAAAAAAATCCATTTTTGGGTTAGATTTCCGAAACTTCTCTATTATTTTAATCAAAACCAATAGGCATCGTTCATGCACCTAAACAGAGCGCGAAATTACACGGTACGACTCCAATATTTTTCTTTGAAAGCCTCATCGAGTAGGACATCACTGAATGAAATTCAATTTCTATTTCGCATTTTTCACTCTTAGCCCCGATTGAGAATTCTCACGTTTTAAAGTACAACGGCGTGTCCCCTCCTCTTCCAACTTTTAAATCGCAGATTTGGAAAATCATATAAAAATTCTAGGTACTAGAATTTGAGAAGTTCTAATTAAAATCATATTGGTAACTTGCATCGACGAGTTCAACACACATAGTAGACATTGTATATATTTGGCGTTAATTTAGTAGAAATTCATTATTCACAATTAAATGAAACTACGTGACGTAGTGTTATTTCTACTTTCTTTAAGTTCTTTACCACGACCTAGGTTTCTTTGTATTACAACATCTTCAGGTGGGTAATGAGCAAAGATCTTTGCTAATAGCCCACCTGAAGGTGTTGTAATACAACGAAACCTAGGTCGTGGTAAAGAACTTAAGGAACTTGTTTGGAGACGAATACTATTATTGAATCTCAACTCGAGGACTGTGAGTACTCGAGATCGTAAATCTAGTATTGGGTACCTACTTTATTTTAGTTAATCGGAATACTTGAGTACATAAAAGTATTCGAGTACCGTTCCGGTCATATTGTTTCGGCCATTACTAACTACCCTAGCGCTAATATCAACTTCTGCCTACATGTTGGACAACATAATTTTCTCGTACACGTTTATGTATAAGACTTTATGGATAAATGTGTACGAATTATTTTAAAATGAATTATTTTTGTAGACTATTTTTCGAAATGAAATAAACCAGTCTTAGTTTATCATAACAAATTTATGTATATTTTTACATTTATCACATTAGAGAAGTAACCTTTTAATTCATTTCACACATTAGAGGAGTAACCTTTAATCACATTAGAGAAGTAAAATTTATCACATTAGAGGTGTACCCTTTTACTTCTTGTCATTTTTATCATTTTCCTTACCGTTAACACGACTACTCCGACATCAGCATTGGATGGCGTATAATACTAGAGACTCAAATTCAAAAAAAGATGACCATATATTAGGTCCATTATACCAAACCCCATCGTCACCCCGCCCTTTGTCCCTCCCTCCCATTCCCTGCTCGATTTATGTCACGCTTTTATTGCCAGCGCTCACTCAGTGAAGTCGATCTTTAAATTGCTTGCTTTACATTAGAAGCGATTTTATTCTATTGCGGAAATGTGCTTATGACGTGCGGGCAGAGTTATAGACACAGAGGAGGACCGAGAGGGTGGGGATTCTTATAATTTTATTTTTGCTTTATGATTTGGCTTTTCAGGCAGATTGAGGTTACATCGCAGATACGTTTATGTCTCGGAAAGTTGGTTTTACTAGAAAATGGTGGTTTTATCAGAAATTTTTTTACGCAGCTACTTGAAATAATAGAAACGACGATGTTTTAACTTTGTGTATAAGTGTGTTTATAACGAATGTGTTTTTATATATCATTGTAAAAAAAGTATCGGTAAAATAATATTACCCAAGCCAAATTTTGTCGAATTCTTCTTAAAAATCACCAATATTGTCACTGCAACATATGATTTTGAATTAATTTGTTAGGTGTAGGTAGAGATTTGGAGAACGAATGAGATGACGAGAACTACAGAATCCTTGTAGGTATATAGGTAAAGGTCCACAGCAAGGAGGTGACACTCATTATGTACAATTGAAATGAAATCTTAAAATTGTTTTCTGTTGAAAATAACTACAAATCGTATAAGTACATCTGCAATCGTACAAATCGATGTATATCGCATTGACATAAATTAAAATTACATAGATAATGTTAATAAACATGTTTGGTATATGTTTATAGGACTATCTAGGAAAGGGTGAGATTGAAACCAATTTTACTGCTAAGAGCGAGTGAGACGATTATCTTTTCTGCTACTCGAAAACTTCACCTCTCGTCTGAGGTGAGGTCGTTACCCTAATATAAATGATTATCGATGGCGTCTCCAGTAAGCTTGCCGTACGCCGACGAAATATAATTATGACATTAAGAAAATTAATAAAAATTAAAATAAGTCTACAATAGAGGATCGCATCTAATGGAGAATTATAAAACTGGTTGTGACAGTTGCTTATAAACAAATAGACGCCGTTGATAAGTAATTAAGTAAAGTATTCTATTAATTAGCTGCTCAATCTCCGTGTGGAATAGCGTGATTATTTCTACGACACGAATGTTGACCAAGCCTCTAAGGTATAAAATTGCAATTAATTTTAATTCGCCCACTTGTTTTTCCGTGATGCGGGAACAGACAGGGTTTTGTTACACTTTTATTATACTTAACAAATGACATAGATATAAAATAAATGTTATTTTTGTAACTATTATAAGAGATTAGAGTTTTTAGAAACATGTGTAAAGGTTGTAGAATAACTAAAACCATTATCCTAGATGTCATAATTTTTTAAATATGTACCATGTTATAAAACAAATGTTATTTTTGTAAACATTATGAGAAATTAGGGTTTTTAGAAACCTGTGTAAAGGTTGTAGGAAAACTAAAACCATTATCCTAGATGTCATATTTTTTTAAATATGTACCATGTTATAAAATAAATGTTATTTTTGTAAACATTATGAGAAATTAGGGTTTTTAGAAACCTGTGTAAAGGTTGTAGGAAAACTAAAACCATTATCCTAGATGTCATAATTTTTTAAATATGTACCATGTTATAAAATAAATGTTATTTTATGAATGAATTGAAATTGAATATATAATAGGCAATAAATTTACGTTGTGAAGAAATAATATTTGTAAATAGTTTAATAGAAATAATATGAGTCATTGAATGTTCGTAAACGCCTAAATGTGTAATGAATCCTTGGCGATGCAAGGTCTACTCGTACTACTTGACAGTTTTTGTATCTTGACATTTCATCACCAGCGCTGTTTTTTTTTAAATGTTTATTTTTAAAACAATTTATTGACTTTTTATAGTATAAGTCGAAAGAGATCGGTGAAAATGAGCGTAATATAGAAATAGAGTATCATTTTTAAAAAATGATTGTAATTATTAAATATACAAAACCAAGCAATTTAGCGATTGTAAGTCATGAAAGAGTAAAAAAGATGATACATAATATAAAAGAAAAAAAAACTCTTCATTATTGTGCACATATTATAATTTTTATATATTAAGAATTTTTAAGATGAAATAAAGATGACAATAAAAATATAACGAAGTCTGCAATCTCTTTTTATAAACAATTTTCAAAAATAATGAGTACTGATAGGTTTTTTAAATTTGTATCCATTGCCTAAATTAAAATAAATTATTAACTAACATTAATATTCATTCTGTTGTTGTCAAAATGAATATTTTTTTGCTCTTCTTGAGTTTCGTGTGTTTTCGAAATCCTTTCTGGTATGTGAATTTCATGGATTTATGTTATATCTGTATATAGAGAATACAATGAGATACAATCTGCACTTTATTTCATCTTGCTGGTTGAAGGAGTTCCGTAGAAATAGCATTAACAAACTATCATGAAAACCAACCTTTTTATAAAAAAATACAAGATTTATTATTTGTCTCCTTAAGCTAATTTATTTATTTTCTATATTTTACAGTATCATTTTTAGTCTTCTAACATCTGGACCGAATTCTATACAGAATTTCACCGGTTCCCTTTCAATGTTCTTAGTTTTTCATTTAAGTTTTATGAACCACGACTGATGAACCATAAAATAGCTTAGAAATTTTATATTTGATTCAATTTTTCTTTACCGAGTACGGAACTTGCTCTGTCTCAAGCAAACATGATGAAAATGTCTTCCACGTCGAAGAATAGTTGGATAAAGTTTGAAGAAGAAGTAGTGTGAAACACTAAAAAAAAAAGGACACATCACCGTCTTAAACCATTGGGATTATGTTTTGATTAAATGGTATTTTATGTAGGTAGTATCGGTATTTATTCTATTTATAGTCTATTTTTTGACAACTTATGTTTATAGCCAAGAAAAGAAAGTCCCGAGATTCAATTTAAAAAAATACTGCAAATTTTATATATATATATATATATATATATATATATATATATATATATATATATATATATATATATATATATATATATACATACATATACATATATGTCGTCTGTAATATAATCTAATATAAATATAAACCGTGAATTGAAAATATTCAAATCAATACAGCACTTGAAATAAATATAATTACTTATTACATATTGTTTGCGTTCAGAAAATTATAAAAAACCAGCCAACTGCGTACCGATACACGAAAAGAAATTAAGTATTTCACTTCATAATCCTTAAAATTGTTGATAAAACTTGAACGAAATTATTTTTATTAAAAGTTCTGATCAAACGCTAGCTAGTAATTCGATTTCCTTTCAGATTTTTCAAATTGAAAAATTCACTTTGAACACTTTGAAACGTTATACTCATGCAAATGGGGCTTAAAATGAAAAATGGTTTATGTAATCTATATTTAATCTTAAATACGTTTTTAATGATACCCCACTCGTTGCTTAGACAAGCATTAGGTTCGTCTGCTCTTCATATGTATGGGGTATATTATTTTTTTAATTTAATGTTTCGCAAAATATTAATTAAGATGCCCATGAAAAGTATATTTTTGCAAAATTTTATGCGTTTAGGTGTAAAACTTTTGAAACAGTGACGCTGAACTTTTGAAACAGGCGAAGTGACGAACAGTTCCACGTCTAGTTAAATGAAAATAGACAAATTAAATAATATAAATACTTACTAAAATTATATTTCGCTCAATTTACAACTAAATTTATTATAAAATTGTTATAAAATTAATTTTCATCTTATTATTAATATATTATACAAGAATAACGAAATACTAAAAACATTTTCAGAAAATAACGTGTAGAGTTCACGTTTGTTAAATAATTTCTTAGTGAATCAAATAAAATGTTTACGTAATACGAATTTTAACTTTTAAATAATTATGATACGTAGAGTGTTGCCATATGTAAAAAGGTACGTACTCTATAGAGGTACCGAATAAGGGATGATCACCCTTGGCGACATCCGATATCGATTTTGGTATTGCATATAATTTTTAGGTTTCCGTACCTCAAAAGGCCAAGAGGGCCTTTATGGAAAAACTCACGTATCCGTCTGTTACCGTTTCCCTTAAAAACTGGTATAGCAATTGGAAACTGAATTGAACTTGAAAAAGGAACTTGGTGATAAAACAGATTAACACGCTCATATTTCAATAAGAACAAATTTTAGACGAGGCAAAGGAGATAATTTAATTTCGCAAATCGTGTGAAAAAAGTTATTACGATTTCAAAACAATTTTTTTAGAGTTTCTACAAGATAGTTTAAAATATATTTTTGAAACACAATAAATTTCTCGTCCGCAATAAATATCTCGACCTATCTTCAAAACGGTTAAAGTCAAAGTTATGAAGAAAAAAAACAACGTTACTAGAAATTTATCTAAAGATTATCGGAAAACTATGGCGATGACTCTAAATTTCATAGTTTTTACAATGTTCACGATATTTTTACGCCCGTCAATGGTATACACTAAGCAAAATATGTACCTGGTGAATGGTCGTCTGGTAGACGTGAACATCTATATTTTTAAAATATTTTTATTTGAATTAATTGAAAATGAAAAAAAACAAATATTCAGGTAGTTTTAACAATAAAATATTTATTAAATTTCATTATTTTATACACACACAGAAATATTTCTTAGCAATCTAGTGAAGCTATATTTTTAATTATATAATACTATTAGCCGACAAGACGCGAATCTGGCCGAATTGAGCCGGAAAGAGCCTATAAGGCGCGAACTTGGCCGAATGCACGTCGCGATGTGCCATCAGAACGGTTTAACTCCCATCGAAACTCGTTATTAGTTGTTTCACATCAATGATATTATTGCTTTTTAATAGTTTAAAAAAAAGACCTCGTTTTAAATTTTTATACATGCCTAAGTGGAACTGTCGTTATGCGAGCTTTATTATTACGGATTCTTTGTAAACTAGAAGAGAATCTCAGATTCAGCGTGCTGAATCTTAAGATAGCTAACAACATGGGATATTTGGATATATTTCGCGTATTGTGGATACGCGAAATGTATGTTTAACATTTAAGAGCCTCCCAAGGGAGACGCGAGTTGTAAAGTTCTGTTGTCAAATTGCAAATATGACAGAGAAACAACGAAAGTTAAACATATTATTGCGTTATCCACCTCAACGTCACATTCTCCGCACAGTAAAATGCATCCACAGTCAATAAATATCACGTAACGCCGCCGTGCACTTCGCTACTCGCGCTAATGACAATCGCCCTTGTTGTGCTCGGCCGCGTGGGGCCGTATACATATACAGATGCACGCACACGTGCACACGCTGGCTGCGCGAGTATCAGTGTGCTCCGGTTGCTATGGCAACGGGCCGCTTGCCACTGGATCGGAGAGCGCCTCTGTTATAGATATTCGCTTTTAATACGGAACAATTTATCTATTTCTTTATTCAAAGCTCGAAGTCCGACATACTGTCTGATTCAGTTTTAGATATGTACGGTTTATCTACGGCAATGACAGTATCGAACTTGGATCTGAGAACGTAAGACATATGTTATAAGATAAAGAGATAGAACGCAAATATTCTAAAAAATTAGGGACGATGAAAGAGTTCTCAAATTTAGTTGAACGTTCGAACAAGTAAGAATCGTAAAGTTAACAAGCACAATTAGCATCTGCAGTAATAGTTGTCTTCGAAAGAGGCAACAAGACAATGATAGATCGTCTATTGCGAACAAAATCTATCTTTGAGTCAACTTAAGGAATGAAAAAAGGTTAAGATTGCATGTAAAATAGGCTAGTGCGTGATCGAGATAGGTTTAATAAAATTTTCTGAAGCAATTTTTATCAGGAAAAGACTAGGAAAAAAAACATGTTTAATGACTGCAAGATTTAAGGTAGGAAAACCTATTTGTTTATTTTTTCCTAAATATGTTATCAAATTTTTGACTCTAATCGTCCTTATAAAACTATTCATTAACTTATGTAATCCATTTTTCACAAGTTACTTCTGCCAAAAGAAATTACATTTTAATGAGAATAATTGTTCACAAACATTAATTCATAAAGTGGAATAATCTTCACTTGATATCTTTTAATTCATTTTCTATTATGGAATGCACTTGAACGCTCGGTGTTAATTGTCGTCAACCGAGCGTACTTTGGCCTATTTATACCTTGATGTAAAATATTCTGGAGCTTTCGGTGACTTTCCAGAAAAACCCTAACCAAGTGGTTAACAACATATCAGCCACGACCATAGGTTTAAATAATTTATAAAGAGGCTATAATATATAACTTGGAAACTTTATGGACATAATATACTTATGACAACAGCAGCGGCCTTGATGGATGTGATTTTTTAGAATTTTGAAGTGAAAATTTTTTTTGGCTCACTTTGTTCAAAATTTTTTGATGGGAAGAAATTGCGGTTTGTTTCAGCTATACTCGGCGGTAGGTCGAGTACGGCCAAACGGTTCGACGTGCTTCGGATATGTTCGGTGGTAGACCGAATACGGCCGAATAGAAGAACGTCGAGCGGCTGAGTTAGTAAGTATATGTTATTTCTCCACTTTGCTATTGTATCATTGGCGAAGCAGTAAAGCACTGGTTTACTTATTCTTTTTTGATTTTATTTTATGAAGTAATATTTTTTTATTGAATTTAAATCAAAAACGCTTCTAATCATCCACTTGTTAAAATTTTATTTTAGTAGTTATGCGTTTAAGTGTATACATATTGGTTGTCGGCAGTGTTTTTTCGAATTCCGCTGCTCAATTTCTTCGTTATTTTATTTTTTAATATTATTTCCTATTAGAATTCAAATAAAATTTCTTCTCTCCCGCGCTCGGGATTCAATATAAGATGGGACCTATTATAATGAAGATGTATATTTAATCTTTAATAATTGCATAATTTTTATAAATGAATTGCGTTTACTTGTATGCATTAATATATCATAATTATAAAAATATTAATGATTTAATTAATTTTACTCGTTTGTTGTTTTCTTATTCATAACTTTGATAACAACGATTACGTTGGTTCTGAAAGTTTTAACTTCTGTACTATAATCTTAAGCACACCAAATTTCTTTACATTCAAACTAATACAACTCTCAGCAATGTGTCCTTGTTTACATACATTTATTTACTATATTCTTAAAGATTTTCAGATTCGGAAAGAAGGGATGAATCCTGATGTATACATGCTTTTTGGTAGATATGTTTATGTAAGCACGGAGAATGGTATTGTAGGTTTGGTTTCGGTACATATCGTTCGTGATCAGAGAAAATTTTCAGTACATAAAAAAAATTTGATCAATCGAGAATTATGGTACCGTTTGTTGTCATTTTTAGTGTTCCGTATTAAAATTGGAAAACGGATTTTTATTAATGAGTGTACAAAAATATAAAACTAAATATACAATTTCTCAAAGAAATATTCACCAAAAATAAATGACGTGTGGAGAGAAAGTAAGTATCGCGGACCCGTATGTTGAAATTGGGTTTAAGGTATTTTTCTTTTTTCTAATGAAGAATGACGAGAAAAAAAATTTACACAAATGTTCTAGTATTGGAAAGTCCTTTTCAACGACGTGGTATTATTGTATTTTTATTGTAAGATATATTTTAGTAAATTTTTCAAGTTTTAAACCGCCGCTTTTTTGTAACTATTAATTAAATTTTATCCAATTACGAATTTAACCTAAATTTGGATGTAATTTATTGTCTTGACAAGTTTCATCGCGATCGAAGAAGAAGTGTGCTTCCAGAGTCTACATATACATGTATATTTTAGCATGTCCCGTATATAAAATTGCAAGTTTTACAATTAAAAAAACGAAAAATGTGAAAAAAGTTGGTTGTAATTTTATTACACTTTTCTATACGGGCACCTATATACATTGGAAGCAATATTTTGCGATTTTTTGAAAATTACATACTTGTTTTCACACGTTTTTTTCAACTTATATTTTAATTTAATCTAGTAAATATTTGTGTATAGTATTTTAGAATCAGCGCGTAACTGAGAATCGATGTCACTCAAAACGAACTTCAATTTAATTTTCGAGGCAGTTGATTTACAATCTTTATCTTTTTTTAAGCTACGGTACATAAAATGGTTAAATAGAGCCTTTAGAATAGAATATTAGGTGACAGTCCGTTTGTCAATTATACTAAACAGGTAGATAAAAACAATTTCTTTAAACTCGACTGTTGTAAAGAAATTGTAAGTCAAAAATAGTTATGAACATTCATGTGTGTGTGTGTGTGTGTGCGTGCGTGCGTGCGTGCGTGCATGCATGTGTGCGCGTATGTGCGCGTGCACGTGTGCGTGTGCGCGTGCGCCTGTGCGTGTGCGTGTGTGCGCGTTTGTGCGCGTGTGTGCGCGTGTGTGCGCATGTGTGCGCGTGTGCTTGTGTGCTTGTGTGCTTATATGCTATCTTTATACAAGTTTTATCTGTAAGAAATTATTGAAACAAAGCTACACTTAAATGTACATTTGTTTTTAAAACAGTAAACCTAAAAAAAAATATTAGATCAGTTAAAAAACAATTTTAAATGACACAAAAAATTATTAATAAAAATATTATAATTAAATACGAATATCAACCTTTTGGGTTGTATAGGGTGTCCAGTGGCAGATTTTAATGTTTGAAAAATTGTAAAAAAACACCTCTAATACAAAGTAGGTTTATTTTAACTTTATAACAACAAATGCGGATTTAATTTTTTAAAAACCACGTTTTCTAAATGGCGGCCATCGAGTCTGACACACTCTTCGAGTCTAGCACGCATGTTTTCAAAAACGCGTTTGCAGAGCGACTGGGGTATCCTACTGACTTCGGCTCTAATATTTTCTTTAAGTTGTGTCACAGTGCTCGGATTTGTTTTGTAAACAACGGATTTTAAGTATCCCCATAAGAAAAAGTCACATGGGCTTAAATCGGGTGACCTAAGTGGCCACGATACGGTACCGTTTCGGGATATGTTTTTTTCTCGAAATAACTGCCGCACTGCATTCATGGACACATTAGCAGTGTGAGCTGTGGTCCCGTCCTACTGGAACCATGTGTTTTGGTTGAAGAATGGACTATTCTGTAGTTCTACTGTGAAAAAGTCATTTAACATCTGGGCATATCTCTCCGAATTCACAGTTACAGTTTGGCCACGTTGATTTTCAAAGAAATAAGGCCCTATGATTGCAGATGCAGACATGGCACACCAGACTGTTACTTTAGGCTTATGTAAAGGCTCTTGATGCATTTGTCTTGGGTTGTGGACATCCCAATAACGAAAGTTCTGCCTATTCACATATCCCTCAATGTGAAAGTGAGCTTCGTCACTAAAGAATATGTTGCCCATCCGAGTAGCAGTACGAAATCTCAACAACATCACCTCCGCGTAAGTTTTCCTTAATTCAAAGTCAGAATCGTGTAAATCTTGAACAATTTGAATTTTATATGGATGGAACTTGAGCTTTTTTCGCATTATTACCTGTAAAGTTGATTTCGGAATTCCCAATATCGATGAACGTGTACGCAGTGATAAACGGGGATTTTCAACGACAGAAACCATAACACGCTCGACGTTTTCATCCGTGGCTACCAATGGTGTAGGTCCTGGCCTGGGCCTATTTAATGTTGATCCTGTAGCTCTGAACCTTGCTACCCATGACTGAATGAGGTTGATCGATGGCCCATCACGTAATCGACGAATACTGTAACGATTATTAAATCGATGGCGTGCTACAGACAGCGAAAATCCACTCGAAATGTACGCCTCGACGAAAAAAAAAAAAAAGCGCGGTGCTCTCCACTCCACTTTTCCATGGCTACTAAAACATCCGCACCGCTTGCGCTTCTAACGACGCCCCCTGCGCCCCTCTTATGTGTTGCGTTCAGAAACTATGTTTGTTCAAACTTTGAAATCTGCCACTGGACATCCTGTATTTATATGAATAGCTGTGGATCCATAAGTGCGTGAGTCTGACGCATCCTTTGCCATTTTTTTTAAATTTCAGCCCAGTCTATAAGTGGGTGAAATTAATTTCCATTAAATATTTAATTAGTAAAAGATAAACGGGTCTACCCGATGACAGACTAGACTTATACAATAGATTCCGTTTATCACTTTTGGAAATGCAGAATTCTCATGAAAACTATCATATAATCAAAGTGATATATATATATATATATATATATATATATATATATATATATATATATATATATATCTAATTTAATAAAAGAAGACGATATTCTAAAATAATTTGATTACGTTACCATAGTTAAAAGGAATTAATATACCGTGGAGCGGAAAAGTACTGTAATATTTATTGGACCGACACACGCTCCACTGCGCAACTGCCAATTCTGACGCGCGGTCCGCTTAGTGACAGGGTCGTTCGCATCCGATTTCAATACATACGTAGTGTATAGACCATCTCTGTTTTGATGTGAAAAATATTTTTAGTGAATTTTTCATTGAGTTAATTTGTTTTTTTTTTTATTTTTGTTACCGATAATTTTGAAGTACTTAAGAAATTAGACCACTTGAAATTTAAAAAAAAATATTTTCTTTGTTTTCAACTTATCTTTAAATTTTGATATTTTAGAATAATTTGGGATGCGATAAATTACCTAATATTAAAAACAAAAATTAGCTGAGTTATAGGAATTTGACTTGAGCGCTTACTTCATTCCAACTTATTTCATTATAAAATTACGTATACATCCACTCTTCCGTTTCGTTTTCTATTTCCACTTTACCGTTTCAAAGAATGAATGATTAAGTCGCTACTTACAGAGCAACCGATGTCGCCCTGCAGGTAGCGACGTTAAAAGGATAATGAACCCCTGTCTCAGGCTTATTGTTTTCTTGTTTTTAAATGGGATTTCTTTAGATGCAACTTTTTAAAATAATAATCCATTTATGGAACGAATATATAACTATCGACTAAATTACTCATTCTTTTCAAACGGTAAAGTGGAAATAGGAAATGAAACGAAAGAGTGGATGGATACGTGATTTCGGAATGAAATCAGTTAGAAAACTTTGTGAAATTGCATCTTTTATTGTGATTTTATTAAAAATTATGTGATATTGTGATTTTATTAAAAATTTATTGTGTATTTATTAAAAAATGCCAGGCAGAAAACTGAATGGGACAGCTCAGTGTAATAATATTGACTATGCCTGAAGGCATTGCTTATGTAATGTTAACACTTTTATGGCTTTAAAGATAATTTTAACTCGCAGACCATTTTCACGTTTCGACCTTTTTTAAATTATTTGTTCCATTTAAATTATTTATTTATGTACTTGTACAATGACTGTCTTATGACAAACGAGTAATGACTGCTCAATATTAGATCCCGACTACTAAGTATTACAGTACTAACTGGAGATGAATGTGGGAATCATTTGTTCTGTTGATGGTCTTTTTTGGAAACGTGTGACGATTATTTACTGGAAACATCTAAGACCTTATGAAAATAGACTTAATAACCTATATATAGTATTATATAGATTTAGAACAGTGGTTAACCTCACCGTTTAGCGGTTGTCATATTTAAATTTCCCAATTTATTAATACTTCATAATCAAATTAGCTGTTACCTGTGATTTTTTTCGCAAAAAAATATTTGAATTTGATATTTCATCGGTAATATTATAATATTAGGATCATGTAGTAAAAAGATGATGATTATAAACAATCAACGAGTTGACGAAGAAGTTCCCGAGCAGTCGGAAGCAGCAGCAGAAAGTAGCGACGGCCTCCTAAGAAGCTGTTTCGCTCTTCCTTGAGAAACTGTATTTTGCGGATTAAAAATCTTATACGATGGATCCTAACACGTTTTACTGATGTGCAAAGTGTGGTAAGGATCGTTTCGTTCCTTAAATAGTTAATAAACAAAAATATTTTGATGTTTATAAGATTATTAGGGATATTTAAGTGGCTCAATGGTATTTGAATTTGGTAACGGTTCAGGTGTTTTATGCAAATTATTATGCTATAGTTACGAGACTTCTTTGGCGTTTAATGATTTGATAAATTTTCTTCTTACAGCAATACTTACTTCACCATTGTAATGGATGGCTGTTTATCTTATGGGGTCTACTATTAACGAGCTAGTTTATACAATACATTTCTTGAAATCATCTCGTTTTCCGGATCATTTACTTTTGTTTTCATCTTTATTCTCATTTTCTAATATGAACATGCGTACTTATCATCAGTAAGTAGATAAACTATCTAAAATATATATATATATATATATATATATATATATATATATATATACATATAAATCTATATATATATATATATATATATATATATATAATTAGCTTCAAGCTTATTTCGATCCACTGAGAGTATTCGATCGAAAATATTCGTTTAGAGCCGACACACACGAAGAAGAAAATTACATTGAAATTTCACAGTACATTTGTTTGTGTGGCGAAGGCGTGTGGCGTTGCCCAAGAGCGGCGTCTACAAAAAGGCTAGTCAATTATAAAGTTAATTACATCGGACCTGAGTACGGTGGTGCTACCAGGTTAGTTTTCTATGAAAATATTAAAAATTGCTTAATGGAAAAGGAAACATTATTCGCACATGTTTAATTAAAATTTTGCATTACATGCGTAGTTCAAAATAAAAATTTATTTTTTTAGTAGCCTCCTAGAGATAAGTTAAAAAAAACCTGTTCGGTATAAACTAAAATCGTTTATTTATTAATAAATTATAATTTTAAAATAACTTGCAAGCCACGACTTCCTTATAAGTCGATTCCATATACATTGATTACTTGGAGTAATTAGTTTATTTATCAAAGATTTAGCTTTAGGATAAGAGTTTCAATATTCTTTAGGGTTTAACTTACGTGGAGTTAATGATTAAATTCTTGTTTTTCCGAGTACCACACAGCTTCTCTGGAAGTTATGATTTTTATTTACCTTCCACTCTTGAAAGACATTGACTAAGTTCCTTGATCAGATAGGTGGATTGTTGTCTAATATATAAATACACAGTTCAGGCCGTTGAGTCTAGAATTCTGAAATTTTCCATAAAGTCATCAATGCTTCAGTTAACTCATGTAAATTAACTAATGATTTCGTAAAATTTGGGAAAAGTAGGATTTTCTGTAATGACACTTCGAGGCGCACAAATAAGACCCTAGCGTAACCCTTCCGTCCGAGAAACATGGATTTCATAAGATTAATATGTATGTATATATATATATATATATATACACATATACACACACACATATATATATATATATATATACATACATATATATATATATATATATATATATATATATATATATATGATATAGGTACATTTTATTTTGTGTATTATCGCGAACTCAATGCAGATAATAAGTTGTTTAGTAGTTTTCATGTGAAAAATAAATAGCCAAAAATACAAAAAAATTATACATTTTTGATATCAAAATCAGGCGGTTACAGTGAATTTACTAAGTTGTAATGCGAAATACATCTATAAATTCTTAAATAATTCCTTTAAAGACTACACGTACATACACTTGCGAAGTGTATGTATATGTATGTAGTCTTTAAAGGAATAGAGTCGATATATGAATCCACGGAACAATCCACGGAAAAATTTAATTTTTAAATATCTCATTATGACAATAGTACATAAATATCTTCAAAGGGATAGAGTCGATACATTTCAATCGACGGATAAAATTTTTGCCGTGCCCGATCCACCGCGAGCTTGACATTTTTTTACCGCTTCCTCTAAAACACAACACTTATTAAAAAAATAAGTTTGTTCTCCTAGTCTGTGTACCGCGCGTGTCACTCCAAAATATCGACATCGATAGCTAATATTTTAAATGTATATATATATATATATATATATATATATATATATATATATATATATATATATGTTATAAAATTAATGTTCAAATCGGGGAGGAAGCTGAAAAGTGTAAGTTATTTAAAACTACGCATCATATGACTTAATACACGTCATAACGATTCTTGGAATTGAATTTGTCACACGGTATGCTAGTCACAATTAAATGAAACGACTTGATGTAGTATTACATCTAATTTATTTACTGCGACCTAGGTTTGTTGTATTAAGTTGTACTAGCGTGACCCGTGCGAAGTCTTCGCATTATTTATTCCATTATGAAGCTCATATGACAGATCAAACAAATATTTTACTAAAATTGACATATAGAGGCGCAAGTATCAAAAGCATTGAGCTAAAGCGCCACTTTATTTATACGTGAGTGGATTTGAAATTAAACAAAAATTTTACCGACCGTCAATCATATTGACGTTGAGCCGTTAGATGGCAGCATTGCTGTTTTGTGTATATAATTTTAATAATTAATTAATTTGCAAAAACAATAGCAATAATAAATTTTTTAGTTGTGGATGCCGGTAGAGCAAGCAATTATCTATAAAATGATATATAATTTATGTGGATTAGTTGTGAGGTTTTTTCTAAAAAGGGAGAGTAACATCTTAACCTTAGCGTATTAATATATATGATGATGATGATGATGATTACAACGTCGTCAAGTGGGCTATTAGCAAAGATTTTTGCTAATAGCTTACCTGAAGATGTTGTAATACAACGAAAGCTAGGTCGCGGTAAAGAACTTAAAGAAAGTAGAAATAATACTACATCACGTAGTTTCATTTAATTGTGAATAATGAATTTCTACAAAATTAACGCCAAATATATTCAACAATATGCAAGTTTTATATTTTCAGAATGTATGCTTACTACCTTTATTAACACACTTCTATAGCTTAACCTGTGACTTTCTAACATTTTAACCATATTTTATAGTTGTAACTCATTTTTCACTTACTTCTAACTGTCGTACTGATTTTAAACTTTGTAATTCTGATGGCAATGCAATAATATCGAATTGATGTGATGATGAAGGAAGGAGGTAGTGAAAGGAAGTTCTCAATAGCTAGAAGTAAATCCATCGAGTTTCGGCCTATTTCACTTATTTCAATAAGTCCATTGGTTATGGATTGTAACAGGGAGGATATGCTGATAGAGGAGGTAGGTGGTGAGTAAGGGAACTTCTCAATAGATAAAATAAAACTCATCTAGTTTGTGCTGCTTTGACTTGGTTCAATGAATTTGGTTTTATAATGTGACCAGGAGAGTCTGATGATGCGAGTTTAGGTTCGGTCAATTTATCTCCTCAGCGAGTCGTTTCGTTACTAAAGCATGTTTTTTGAATTTTTGTGAAGCTTATGATGTCAAGTTTCCGATCCCCGTTTTTTTCTTTACTAACACATTTTAATCTTAGTTTGTTTGTTGTGGATGAAATTTACACATGCTTTTGGAATAAACAAAGGTTGTTTTTTATTTGTAAAATGAATGAGACATCCTAATATTGATTCAATGAGGCAATATATCCTTACATTTAAATATAATAGCTCGTTATCATTCGTTGTGTAAAACTGGTTACATTTTCAATCAACTCTAATATTTGTACGTTAACTTACTACTAGAATAATACATTTTCAATCATCTTCCAAATGTCCAATAAAAAACAAAGTGAATAACTGACTTCATAATTAGCCTAAGACTTGATTGTTTAGAGTAGAGTTTAGTAGCGGGATTATTTATCTCCACTTTCCACTAATTCTTGCTCTCCTCTTTCAATTCTTGTAGCTATAGAATGAGGTAAATTTTATAAGCAAAATTATTCTAAAACATATTTTAAAATAAAAACACTTAAAGAAATTTTAAAAAATTTACTGTTATTACATAAGTACATGATATTTCAGAAATTAAAATATAATATGACATTTTATGGAAGTTTCTAAAGCCCAAGATTTTGTTTTGGTTCCTAAAACCCGTTTTATCTCATATTTTAAATGATATAAAACTGACGTCTTTAACCATACCAGTTAATTAAACTCTTCTTGTATATACTACCTTTACTTATGTCAACCGAACCTTATGTACAAGTGGAAATGCGAGTAAAAATAAAAGTCTAAACGTAAAGTCCGTAACAGAAGTAAAAGATGCTTAAGACGAAACCATGAAGTGAAACAGTAGTTTTTACGTTTCTTTCGTATACTAAGAATACAAAGCGACTAAAATGCGTTCTACGAAATAAAAATGTAAGTATGACCGAAGCGAATCTGAACATACTTGCAACAAGCGACGTTGAAATTGTCCACTAGATTAATGCAAACATTTCGACAGGTCCACGCCGCCCGTGGAAAATCGATTGGACGATTGATCGTGTCGAAACTACCGTCCACATGATGATCGTGACGAAAATGCGCTACCAAAATTCTTTTTAATTCTGTGATAGCGCTATCAAAATAAAAATGGTAGAGGAAAGTGCGATGAACCGCGAAAAACGTTTTCAAAACAAATCAGCAATGGTTGCATCGAGAGTTTAAGCATAAGCGAACATGTGTTAAGCATAGATGAACGTCTGTCATGTTGACACAGTGCAGTGGCATAAACACTCAGCTGAAAAGCTAGTGCTAATGACAACATAGTATTATAATAGGGAATTTAAGCATTTGTCGTCTTTCAAAATTGCTGATAAACTTTAGTCCTTCACTTTTATCTATGCAAAGTTTATTAACGACTATTTTTATGACTAATGATACCCATAGAAAATCAAGTAGGTACAAACATTTGTGCAGTTTAGAATTTTTCTTGATGACAAATTATTACAATTAGTTGAATCACGGAAAAATATTGGAAACACGTGAAAATGTAAAGTTAGGTTAAAATTCGTTCCTAGATAGCGGCTTTAGAAAAAAAATTACGGTTGAATAAAGACAGATTTTAAAAACAAAACAAGAAATTAAAAACTAAGTTTCCGTACAGAAACTTCTCTCCTAAATCACAAAGTGGACCTAACTTGTCAAGGAAGACATAACCTTATCTTTTTGTCTGTCATCGCACAAGCGTCTTTTGAATACCTTCAATTTCTCACTTTGGGGTCAGTAATAAAACCGAATTCAAATTTCCTTTCACTAATGAAGTGTAAAGCGGACGATAACGATTTTTCTGCGTCACGCTGAAAGAAAAAAAGTATTTTTAGGATTTTGGAAAGTTCATCTGTTCTTCAGTAAGTAACATCTCTTTGAATTTAGACCCCTTGTGAGGGAATTTTATAGCAAGTCGTGTTTAATTACGTATATGCGTAATATTAAAGAAAATTTATTTTTAACGTTTTTTCATTCCTCAAACTTAAAGATAAATTTTTTTTTTGCAAAAAAAATTTTCTCTCTAGTGCAAAAGATCTTTTAAAATGCAATCGAAAATGATTAGCAAGTTTTTTATATATTTCCTTGATTGTATAAGTCACGGTACGGAACCATCATAAATCGTGCGAGTTCTATTTAATACTCTCTCTAACGGTTTTCTATACGATAAATAGTTCCACCGAGTACCGATAGAAGATATCCCTGCGTTTCTGACATGTTTATCATAATTTCTTTTTGAGGCTGTCATCGAATCAGAGTCCGGAAATAGCTAGAAATGTAGTTGGACAGTTTGGCCAACCTTTCAAATAATAAAAGAAAAACAATGGTAATAAATCTAGTGGTTTTAAATCGTTTGTTATATTTGTCACCGTGTACAGTCTTTCCAGTACTCGCCATAGAGTCTAATTTAATCTGTTTTTATAAAAATATAGGTATTGCTTATATACCTATGAATATGGATTTTTTCTCAGATTCATTTTTAACATGGCCGAATATTAAGTAATAAACTATTTCAGAACTGTTTTACTTCCTGTTCTGCATTTATTGATCATATTTGACTAATAAACAATGCGTTATTAATTTATTGTATTATTAGAATTATTGTATTAATATTTACATCAAGTTGAACCGAAATAAACATGTGTGATGTCATATATAAATCGAGTTTTTTTAAAAATGTCGTAAAATAATATATTTTGGTAAAGATGGAAAATCATTCTTGAATGCCAGATTGTACGTGCGTGTGGATATAGCGCCCCACTGAATCAATATCATCATAACTCTGCTTACTAGCGTTCGTGGCATCGCTGACTAAGTACTTCAACGAGTTCATTATGTAAAATCTACTAATTACATGTAATTACATTCTCTCTATTATAATTTCAATGTTTTTTTAATAGGATAAGTACTGCGTGAAAGCGAAATTCACATGCGCACTATTACATCACTGCATTTTCATACACTATGTTACCGAGTCTACATTTTCCGCAAAATAGCTGGATCCGGGCTTTCCATAGTCATGAGGCACGCCGACGAACAAACCGCCAGAATCAAATAAGCCTTGAAACTTTTAGCTGTAAAGAGGAATTTCAAAGTTTATTATTTAAAGTAATATGTAAATGTTCTGCCGCTCTATTATATGTCTGTACTGAGCTCCAAGCGCCATCTACTGCGCTATTTCTGAACAGTTGCGGCGGCGCTTCAACCTTCAGATGTTAATATTTTTCAACTCGTGGAAATATATTTATTAAATGATGATGAAATTCAATAAGGTTATATTTTCATATCAACTCCTTCGTTTTTATGAAACATTTTTCGAAAAACGTAGCTATTTGGGAAAAATAAGAAACTGTAGAGAAAAAATAATATCATTATTAATAATTGTTGTATTTTCACAAAGTGTTATTAGGAAATGAGAATAAAAATCAATTTATATCATATATAAGGTAAAATGATTTGTTTAAAGTCGCAGCCCATTCTTTAGAGAACGTGAAACTTTAATTCGATAAAGAACGAAAAACCTAATTACAATTTTAGAGTAACTTTGGAGGGTTGAACAAACTACCGAATTTTTTTTTTCAACCAAAATAAAATGAAATTTATGAAATGGGCAATCTAAATATAGAGTTAATCGTATCCTAAATTTCCTAAGGAGCTTCTATGGACCTTTCGCTAATGGAGTTTATTATGGCCATTTTTCGAAGCTGTTTCCATATCTGACTAATAACCTCCGCTTTTCTGCCTATAGATCTTCTCTAGGTTTCCCGGTGTCTGCGTTGATTCCGATGAATCAGATGTTTCCATTTAAGTGCAATTTTCTCAATGGATAAAAATGTAACATTCATATCTTATCTTATACTATTAAACGAGCACTTCTTGTATATATATATATATATATATATATATATATATATACACACACATATATATGTAGCTTCTTTTGACATACACTTCACTTCTTCTTCAGCTTCAACTTCAACTTCAGCTTTTTTTGACAAACAAGTTTCTATTGAAACAAAACGTAATATGATTTTGGTTCTGAAAACTGAAGGAACGGAAAACAATCCTAAAAAGGCATCCTTCAAATATGATGCAATCGTAAACAGAAACATCGAAGATTTCATATAAACAAACTGAATTTTTTCAAAATCACTGGAATTTCTTGCGAGTTCATTCAGAAAGATCCTGAGCTATGGGAAGAGGAAGAAAGCGTCAAATCGGCTAAAGAAATTGTACAACATATGAGAGTCGTTAACGATATAGCTGAGAGGGGTGTTGCATTGATGGAAGAGTACAATAAATTACATACTATTGAGGAAGAGCAGAAGTAATACTTAATGTTGTTAGTTAAGAATTATAGGCAGAAAAACCCAAATTGTGATAAAGCAAATCTACTATAATTTTTTTTTTACTTAATAATTTAGTATAATATTTTCCCTAAAACCTGTGTGAATACTCATTTCTAGTATTAATAAACTCTTAAAAATAAATGCTTTTTTTTCGAATTTTAAAAGTGGGTAGCGTACCCTTATATATAAATTTAAAAAAAAATAAAAAATCCTGGCATGTTTTCTAGTGGAATAGATAAAATTAAGGGGTTGAGAGTGAAGAAAATGTCCAAAAAATTTTGAATATATTTGGCGTTAATTTTGTAGAAATTCATTATTCACAATTAAATGAAACTACGTGTATATATATATATATATATATATATATATATATATATATATATATATATATATATGTATATATGTGTAAATGGTTTCTCGGAAATGGCTCTAACGATTTCGCTGAAAATAATGGTATATGAAATGGTATATTTATTACTTGGATGATTATATTAAATAATTTCGAAGATGAGCTTTGTCGGTTAATTATTTTGGAAATGGCAGCCATTTAAAATTTTCAAAATTACTATGGACACTGTTATTAAGAGTTAATAACTTTTGAATGGAAAACATGGGAGAGAACGGCTTGGGGCAAGGGGAGAGAGAGAGGAAGGGAAAGGGGGAGGGGAGGAGGAGAGGTGCGTGAAGGGAGAGGGAGCGGGTAGGAGAGGGGGGTGAGGGGGAGGAGAATTGTAAAAGGAGGGGTGAGGGAGATTGGAAGGGGAGGGGAAGTGGAATGGGAAGGGTATGGGGAGGGGAGAGGGAAGGGAGTGGAGGGTAAGTCTGGGTAGGGGTGTGGGGAAGGGGTGGGGGAGTGGGAGAGGGAGGGGGAGGGAAAGGGTAAGGGCGGGGAGGGTCGGGGAACGGGAGTAGGGAGGGAGGGGAAGGGGAGTAGAGGGAGAGGGGAAGGGCAGAAGAGGAGGAGGGTGAGGTGAGGGGAAGGGGGTGGTGAGAGGGGTTGGGAATGGGGATGTGAAAATGGGGATGAGGAAGTGGAAGGTAAGGGAAAGGAAAGGTAAAGGGAAGGGTGACCGGAAGGGGAGAGGAAGGTGGAGCAGAAGGGAAACGGAAGCGGAAGGGAAGGGGAAGGGGGACGGAAGGGAAGCGGAAGGGAAGAGGGACCGGAAGGAAAGGGGGCCGGAAGGGATGGGGAAGGGGAGGCGGAAAGGAAGGGGAAGGTGGAGCGGAAGGGAAGAGGAAGGGAAGTTAAAGGGAAGGGGAAGGGAGATCGAGAGGGAAGGGGACGGGGAAAGGTAAGGGAAGGGGAAGGGGGAGCGGAAGAGAAGGGGAAGGGGGAGCGGAAGGGAAGGGGACGGGGAAGCGGAAGGGAAGGGTACGGGGAAGGGGAGGGTGAGATGGAGGGGGGAAGGTGAAGGGAAAGGGACGGGGAAGGAGAAGGGGTAGAAGAAGGAACGGAGAAGGGTGTGGTGAAGGCGAAGGGGTGGGTGAGAGGAGGACGGGGAAGGGGTATGTAAAAAGGGAAGGGGAGGGGGGGTGAAGATGAGAAGTGGGGAAGGGGAATAAGAAGGTGTAGTGTGGGGAAGATGAGAAGTGGGGAAGGGGAATAAGAAGGTGTAGTGGAAGACGAAGGGAAAGTGGAAGGTGGACGCGGGGTGAACGCGAACGCGAAGGTGAACGCGAGAGCGGATGCGAAGGCGAACGGGAAGGTGAGGGGGAAGGCGAGACCGAAAAAGAAAGCAAAGGCAAAGGGGAAGGGAAAGGGACGGGGAAAGAGAAGAAAATCTAATACTAAATCTAATACCATGAACCAAGCAATTTCAAGTTCCTATGGGAAACTTGAAATAAACCGAGCATCGCTCGGTCACCTGGTACGTATAAAAACGTACGTACGTAAACCGAGCATCGCTCTGTTACATGAATAAAACATAAAATAGTGGGTAGTAATAAAATATAACAACAGCAAATAAAACTATAAAGTTTACATATTTTATAGTTTTTATTCGTTGTTATTATCTAAAAATTTTCTAATATAATACATTCTTTTTTTTTGTCACGTTTGAAGAAAAAGTTAAAAAGCAAAACTGGTTTAAGGCTTTAAATAAATATGAGTAGAACTTGCGTTACGAGGGTTATGCACATTATGTAACGATTACATTTAACTCTAAAAAGTATTTCTATTAGGATTATTATCAAGGATTTTTTGCTTTGATAAATATACTATAACTTTTCGATTTAGAATTAATGCTTTAGTTTTGTGGTTATTTATCCTTGTGACTTGTTCCTTGTTCCTTGAAATTGTGGAATATTTCTTCGTGTTAACTATTGAAATATACGTGGGTAAAGTGTTCGTTACCATGCCAAATTTAAAAATGTTTGTCTAACGCTTTCTGATAAAAACGAATATGATAGACGGACGGATGGATACGGATACGGATGTGATCTTATAAGGGCTCCGTTTTCTTTTATTTTAAGGTACAGAATCCTAAAAATCGGATAAAAAAACAATAAAAGGGTAAAGTAATATAAAAATATTATGGTAAAATGCGATATGACTTCAGAAAGGCAAATAAATTCGGAAAATCGTTTTTCCACCACTGTCTCTTGAAGCAATAGCAATAGCCAAAAGAATTAGAGATATTGTTAGAAGCATATACGTACAAATTAATGGTACAGAAAATGATGTGCACACATTTGTCGTAGTTTTATCCTAAATAACAAAAATTTCTATTCATGAAGAGGTGAAGGCGCGTGCTGTCCGTAAAGATTATGATATAGATGCATGCTTGTATATTACAGCATGCTTAAAAAGCATGAATGAACAATCTTTTTCATGCAAGCCTGCACACAGCTTTCCCGTAACCACCGAACGGCACAAACATGCATGAACGGTATAAGTCTATTTTTGAACTACCTCGTTCACTTTTGCTCCTTGGGTCTTAGTTTTAAAAGGAAAAAACACGAGCACACAACCTAGCATGCGGTGGAAAGACAGATTATTAAAAAAAAGTGTTCTAATTAACCTGCTGTAAATATTTACTCGTGATTTGCTTAATTATCTACAAACTGATGAAGAAACTTATTTTAACCTCCTTTACAGGAAAAAACTTCTTTTAATTTATTTTTTAAGTCACGCAGTTATTTATTACTTCACGACTGACCTCTACTTAGGAAAGCTTCGGTATACATGTTTAGTTATACTTGCACATACAAGGCATGAACAAGCATGCAGTTAAAAAGTAATCTTAGTGAACTATCATGCATGTTTGCCACATTTGCTTATTATTCGAAAGTACATATATAATTTATAGGTCTTTGAACTTTGTACTGAGACAATAATTTTGCATGAAAGCTCTGAATATAAATATATAAAAAAATTGGCAGTTCACGCTCGAGCATCAGGATTTCCATACCTATATACAATATTTATTTTACTACTTGTCTTTCTGATGTGTTTTAACGTATTTTTATATTACTTGCAATATTTTTTTATATTACTTTACTTTTTTTTATATTATTTTTATATTACTTGGAACATACTAAAAACGTTTCTATTTTGAGTTAAATATAAGCAAGTAGGTAATCAAGACTGGTTTAGGATTAACTAGTTTAGGATTTTAAAAACCGGACTAATGAAGATAATTGTAAAAATAACAAAAAAGTGTAACGCCTGGGCATTACACTTTTTTGTTATTTTTACGATTATCTTCATTAGTCCGGTTTTTAAAATCCAAAACTTGTTTTGCTTTTAAAAAATTGTCTTAAAACAAATGTTGAATATTTTACATTTTTAAATTTTCGTATTAGCTAGTTCTTACTTATTTCTACATATTTCTCGAAATTCATTTAAGGTTTTGCCACGTGCAGTTTAGAAGTAACGAAACCGGAATATAAAAACAGCGGAAAATAAACAGATGTCATAAAGCTATTTTTTTCACTTTTTGCAATTCGCAACTCCAAACAGGCCAGAAAATAATTAAAACATTTCGACACGATCAACATGATTTATTATCTTCTTTATTCGATTGCGTTCAGTCTATTAGCATAGTCGACAGATGAAATTTCACAGGTGTATTGTCAGAAAATTATAATATAGAAGATTTGTCGATGAAGCGGTCAGCGGGTCAACTTTTCTGTAAAATTACGTTTCTTGTAGAATAGATGTTCCTTACAGCATAATCTGGAACACATTTTTTCTCAACAGCAAGTTCTTATTCACTAATTATGTTTTTAGGGTATGACGTGTGATCTAAATCAATAATATATATATATATATATATATATATATATATATATATATGTATATGTATATGTATATGTATATGTATATGTATATGTATATGTATATGTATATGTATATGTATATGTATATGTATATATATATATATATATATATATATATATATATATATATACATACATACATAATTACATATCGTATCATTAAAACAGATATGGACGCCAGTATTTTGCCAATTTGGACAATGTTAATATTTCCTTAATGTTAATATTTCCCTGCCACACTTATCTTTAGAATAAGGGATTGGCAAAAACTTGAAGGATATTACATTTAGAACTTATTTCACAGACGGTAAGAATGATCTAATAAAAACGAGTTTACCGGTAACTTGTATAACAACTATCAAATCAGCTATATATATGGTCTAAAGGGACTTAAAATATAAATATATAAATGTGCATGTAGGGATTGTGTTTAAAAAGAGAAACTATGTTTAATACTAATATACAAAAATATAAGTGGTAATGCAAAATACACTAAATTTACCGAAATATGTTTTAGGATACAAAATTTATCACTTAAAAATGGAAATAAGACTATAAATTAACAAATATTTCTTTGTAGTCATTATACTCGTACATTTCTTAAAAGTAAACAAGGAATGTATTTGTTTATTTGTTTAAAAACTTTACTGCAAGTTTAGAAAATTAAGTATACAGGGGCAGACTTATTGCTGCAACAGCACGATGTTGCAGCAATAAGTTATTCTTACAACCGACCACAATAAATTAAATGAGAACAATAAGTGCTGTAGCAGACTGTATTTAATTTTTTTTTTATAATATAAAGTAGATAATAATCCATGGCGATAAAATATATTAGAATAATTAAACAGTGTTAAAAATCACGTACAGTCTGCTACAGTACTTATTGTTGTCATTTAATTCATTGTGGTTGATTATTGCTACAACATTGTGCTGTTGCGACAATAAGTCTGCCCCTGTATACTTAGTTTTCTAAACTTGCAGTAAAGTTTTTTAAATAAATAAACAAATATATTTCTTATTTACTTTTAAGAAATATACGAGTATAATCACTACAAAGAAACATTTGTTAATTTATAGTCTTATTTCCGTTTTTAAGTGATAAATTTTCTATTCCTAAAAAAAATGTTGGTAAATTTAGTGTATATCCTCGAGGGGATAGGGATGGGTTATCTTTTATAACCCGATCTATACCAATCTTGTATAACCGATTACGATCTGCAGATTATGATAAATAGTATAATTTCCGACAACTTTTGAACGCAGACAACGAGGGAGCGCTTTGTATATATAATGAAATTCATGTTATAATAATGATAATACTTCAAATCATGGTTGGATTCTGAAGTTAGGAATTTCAAGAATATGATAATAGTTCCTCACGAAAAAGTACACGGAGCAGAAACAACGGCGAGCCATTGTTTCACCGTATACTTTTTCGTGAGGAAGAGAACTGTCGAGGATATGCCGGCAAGATAAAATATAAATATTTTACATTTATCTATAGCGATCGCAAACAAGACGGTACGTTCGCAAACAAAAACGTTACCGGGCGCGGCCGGTGCGCCCGCAACAAGTGAAAGTGACTCGAGCGAACGGTAAAGCGGACTCCGAAATCTTTAACTGTTTTATTTTCTTGTTCTCACTTTTATTATCGGCTTATTCCGGTTAATATGATAAATATGAACAATATATATATATATATATATATATATATATATATATATATATATATATATATATGTATATATATATATATATATATATATATATATATATATATATATATATATATATATATATATATATTTATGTATATACGTATTCAATAATAATATTCATTACTCTTCAGGGTTATTTCAATATAACGATAGAAATAACTCGCCACAAATCATTTTGGCTCAATGATGAATATCATAATTTTTAACCATTCCTTTCCACGTTTCTTCGGTTCGCATTTTCCGACATAACAATAATGTTCCGAACATCAAGTTTAAATCAAGTAAAAATATGTAAATGTTAATCTTATAATACCACAATAGCCATGCCTTAATTCCATATATATATATATATATATATATATATATATATATATATATCAACCATGTGAACAAAGGTACTTTGTCTATTGATAAGATCGTATAGTTATTCTGTAGTAGCGTAACAAAGAATTCACAAATCAGCATCTGACATTTTGTTAATGACATGGCTTCAATTCATTTGTGATAAAAAAATATCAGCTAGTGAATGATTACTTCTGTGGAATATGGTAAATTTATACTATCTGTGAATTCAATGATTTTCTAACCATATGTTGGCATTTTTTTGTTTATCTATATGATCATTATTTTTTCGTTTTTTTTTCCTTTTAGGACTTTGAAGGTTTCGGATTATAGATTTATGCCTTCTTCAAAGGACTCAGCATTTGATTCTGGAATGATGATAATACGCTTGGGGCGGTTAAATCATTGTAAGTTAGACAGAAATGTATTATAATTATTAGAGTCATGTGCAGGTTCGTCATTACTGATGAAACCATAACCAGGAATAGATATAATATTCTTAAAAAAACTATGAAAACGTAGTAGAAGCTTTCCGGAAACGCGAAAAAGTAGCAATGAAGGGATGCGAAGCCATTTCTGGGAAACGAATTTTATACCATAAGTGTTTGTAAAGCCATTATTAGTATCCGGAAAAAAACAACAAATATTAAGGAAAGAGTGAATATTTTGATAAAATGTGATATCAATATAAACAAGGCCATTTAAGCAACATAATCAATATTTTGATTTGTTGTTTTTCTTGCTTTGTTAACTTAATGTATACATACAACATCGAATACGTACAACATCGAACAATTTTGGACGCGAAAGACAACTAACAACAACGTCTGTTCTCATGCATCTGTCGCATTCAGATTGCTTATATAAATACCTACCATCCCTGCACCCCTTCACTCTTCATCTCTGTTCATTCATACTTTACCTAAGTCTGGGTGGAAATTTTCATTGCGCGATTTAAAATAAACGTAGCGCCATCTATTAATGTACATAAGTTAACTATACATTTGTGTAATTACTACGCGTCGAGTAGCTAGGTACTTCTTTGGTCCTGCTACATTAATGTAATGTTATAAAATATTTTCCTTTTTTGAGTGAAACGAAATTTGCGAAAATATTTAATAGGAATATCTTCTCTTTGAGTGAACCGATTTCGATGAAATAAAAACTAAATGTTACCTCAATTATAATCAGTACCATTCTAATAGTCACAGCTCGTCTTGCATATGAGTTAAAAAATATAACGATTTACTTAAATGGTTTCAAACAGTGTCAGTATTTTTTTCTTAATCTATTCGAATGTTAAAAAGTTTGGGTCTTTGAATATCTTTCTTATGAATTTCCGTTCATCTGTAACTATCATGAAGGCTTATTTAGCATTTCGCAATAAAATTTTAACCACATATGTAATAGGTTCTCGGTACATAAAAAGAGGAACTTGCATTTTGCAAAGTTCCCCTTTATGTACTTTTACACCTGACATGTTAAAATTATTTTGGGATACAAAAATTTTTTACCAAAAGTGGATTTCTTCCTGTTTAATATTCGATGATGTTGCAAGAAAACTTGTCATTAAACACTCAATGCACAAATAAGTATAGAAATTATTATTTAATACAAAATATTATAATATATATAAAAAGTAAAATAAGTGATAATATACAAAAATTTTATTTACTGTCATTGTTTTATTAAAAAAAATACTTAAAAAGAGGAATATCGGGAAAATAGGTTTTTTTGCAAAATATACTTACATAAAGTCATGTAGACAAAAAAGAAGGTATATGGAACAACGAGACCATATTGAATGTATTTTTCCTGATGTAATAGTATATTTACTTATGAGATACAATACCTGACTATTGAGAGCTATGCTTGGGTTGGTAGTTCGTGACTTGAATGTCCTACACAGTTCTCTAACTTGAATGTCCTACACAGTCGCGCTCGTAAAATTGTCGCATTTTCGCACAAACGGATTTGAACCATTTGTGAACATTGTTTTATAACCAGTGCACCGTTTGTGCGCCAATTTGCCGAAAACTCAGCTCGCTACATTTAATGGAAAACCGTTGATACGTAAATTGTAACGAGTTGAAGGTACCGGTAATCAACTTTGTATATGAAAGTTTATAAAGCTGAAAGTGTTTGTTAAGTATGTAATTTTATTTCGAAAATTTGAGTAATAATGTAAAAGTTGCGATTTCTTTAAAAAAAAAACAAAAATTAGTCCCTTGTCTTTGCTCAATTTTAATTGGTTTAAGTAAAATGTGGATGAAATGTTTAGATATATTTTTAGTCAAATTTGGAACTGATTCCTCCAAATGTATGAAATCAATCAGCGGCGAAAATGTTATCCAAACATGTAAATATATATATATATATATATATATATATATATATATATATATATATATATATATTTATATATATGCAGTGTATCATTTCTTACGAAATTTTTACACTGGGATAATTCGGCTCATTACTCTGGATAATAAAAAACCTATCAATTACGTATCTAACTCAGATTATGAATGTCCCGTACTTATTTAGACACTTATGAATATAATTATATCTTTCACAAGCGTAAAAACATGGCGCATATTTTAAAAATTATATTGTTTTTAATCTTCACAGTTTTCCTATAATCGTTTAGTCAGACTTTACCAACAAAAAAAAACATTTTTTTATATCAAACCCTACCAAATGATAATATAACATTATGTGATATATCAAAATTAATAAAAATGTGTATGTTATCTAGTCCTTCTTCAATGATTATAAGAATGTATTAAAAAATAGTTAGGGCAAAATATGTGGGTTCATGAGATGTATTATTAATTTCAATTTTGTAATTTTGAAATTAATATTACATTTGACATTCTGAGAAAATCGGCTGGAATAAACGCACAGACAGACAAGGGAATGAATTTATACGAGTTCCATTTTTCTTTTTGAGACATTGAGCCTTGAAAAAGGACAAAGAAAATATTTTGAAAATGTTTTTTGAAAATCTATTTTGTTTCTATTGTAATGGGTTATCCCTAGATGGAAACTTTTGGAACTAACGCTAATATTATCAGTGATATTTAATTTTGAGAAAGTGTTTTATGTCAATTTTAAAGTTTTATTTTCTTGGGCGTAGTAAGATTTGATATAATTAATGTATTGAAGAGACTTTATGATAAACAATTGGAAATTTATTAAATTTCGAACTTTGTAGGCGATTATTTGTTTAGGGGTTTTCATATTTCCCGAAACCATTTTACAGTCAAAACGATGAAATAAATCAGCCTTATGAAAACACGTCGTAAGGAAAAATGCATACAATTTTGTTCGGTTTATTTCTTTCAATTTCTTGTAGGTGTGATCGGCGGAGACATAGTGAAATATTAGACATTTTAGACGTCCAAGTGACCTCGACAAGGTCATTTCATTAGAAGAAGTCTTTCACCATGAGAGACCTCTCATTGAGACAACCTCTCTTCAAATTCAATATCAATTTCAACAATCCTTCTTTAAGTGTTATCGTAACCCTGCAAAAAAATTATAACGTTGTTAAATTTTATAAAATAAAAAAAACAAAATACAATAAAACCAGCTATTAGCTGCACTTCACCTAGCTTTGCGTCGGTGTAATCTTGTTTAATTACTAATGTACTACTAATATTGATTACCGTTGTGAGTCAGTGAGCAACAATAGCAGCTTCCGTATCGTCAAGCAGTTTAACTTCTTCAAATTATACAGACGTGGCTAAGGGTAATAATGCCGTTTTATTCATTCACTGTGAAAAGAATCTGTTGTTTGTTATTAGCTTGTCAGCAACGTGATGGTAAGATAATAGTCGTGATAATAGCATGATTAGTATACAGAAATATATTATAGCATGGTAGTACAAAAATAGACCATAATCATTACAGAGTGCTAGTAAAAAATAATAAGGATCAGATATATTTTCAATAAATAAATTCGAAAAGTGATGACATTCGTGCGCTTAGCATTTTTGGCTAAGGCTATGTATATTATTGATCTACGAAATGTTAAAAGATTTTTATGTAATAATAATACAAGCCCAAATAATCTCGAATTAAAGCAAAATATTGCAAATGAAAAAAAATAAAACTGGATGCTTTTCTCATTGATCTTTCATTTCAGAATTAGAATTTCAGACACTTCTTTTAAATTCATCTGTCATAGTTTTAACATTTCTAATTTTGTTATTGTAACAGAAAATACTATATGATTTTATTTTAGAGATAACTGTTGGTACATAGTGCAAGGTTTCCCAAGGATTTTGAAAATTCGTTGAAGGAAGTTAAAGATTTAATAAAACTGGTAATGTACCCATTTTTCTCATAAGAATACTCTGTATAGATAGGTACCCATGCGAAATTAGCACCTTTACGTAATACAAAATGCATAACACGTATAGAATAGAAAGGGAAACAACAAAAATAGGTGTTTCATCACCCGTTTGGGGATCCAAAAACTTTAATATATTGCATTATAATGATAAATTAACCACAACAAATTTAAGTGGAAAAGGTTTTTGAGATGGGATTGAAAGTGATCACGAATATTTTACGCATCATGCAATTTTAAAAAGTTTAATTGAGAAGTCTCATATTTGCTCTAAAAACAATCCACGGTCACGTATTTTAAGTTCATTTCGTATTAAACTTTAATTTTTATCGTAAAACATATTTGGAATTTAAAGAAAACGGATTAAACTTATGTTTAGATTTTTGAAAAAAATTTAAGATCAATTTTTATGAATTTTGCATGGCCATATTAGACACATCGTAATAAATTTTGCAAAACCGGGCAAAATGTTTAAAACTCGAGATACCAAAAACGTTTCTAAAATAAGAGCTTATGGACACCAGAGATATTAGGAAATAAAACTTTATTTATCCCAAACCAATTTATGAGTTTGTGTATGAGACATAATCTAGACTATCTTGACTAATCGTGTCACTAAAACCATTCCTTTGTTCAATTTTTTTCAGACTAACATTTCATCATAAGTAATATTAAGACAACGATATAATAAAAATCTTGTTTCTGTAAATGGGAGTTTCTTTGGATTATTCTTCTCTATTGGATAGACAATTATGAAATTATAAAAAAATTAAAGCTAAATTTAAAAATATACTCACCAATAAAGTAGAGCAAATGTATTAGCGCATGAAACAGATTTAGTTGACTGAGACAGGTATAACAAAACTGCACGTCCTGTAAGTTATTCTATCTGAAAGGCAGTGTCCCAAATTTTCAAAAAAATCGTACTTGATTTAACTTTTATGATTCCTTTATGTAATGCTGAAAATGTAGAAAATAGTGATATTTACGCTACTATAATAAGTTAATTCTTCCCAAAATATTCTTAAAAGAGAAACAATATATTTTAAAGACAGTAGACTTTTGCTTTCTTGTTGGATTTGGGCAAACTACAACAGAGAGAATGTTCAAACTTTAATATTTTCAGGAGATTGTGTATATACAAACTAGGAGAATTATTACATAGGCGTCTTAAACTGAATCCATTTCACCCAGCCATGTTGCGCAAGGATACTTCGCTTCTAAAATGAAAATAACCGATTCATTTTTTTCGTTCGTATTTTGAATATGCATGATAATTAAAACGAGATATAATACCAGAAAATAAATGTCATTTTTTTCTTTTCGAGAAAATATTTTTAGAGATGTATTATAAATGAAATTATAATAAAAGTATTTCCAAAAACACATTTCGCTTTCTCTTATATAAGTTAGGTTGGCAGCTAATAAATTGATAATTTTTTCCAGCAATTTCTGGAATGTTGTTGGAAATTCTCGAACTTATGTGGTAGGGTGAATCAAAAGTGCGTCTTTCGAACTCTTGTTCGATTAGCACCTGAATGAAGAACAAACAAAATATAGAAAATTCAAGAAGAAAACTTAGAATACCCTTCCTTCTTGATTTAAGTTTATAGAGATTATCATGTGAAGCAACACTCAAAAGTGGGTGGATGAAGGTGTACTCTGCTATTGAACAGCTAATAATTTATTTAAATTGGAAAAGAAAATTGATCTCACCTATAATGCTCATCCCTATAGACAAACTAAATTGAATTTAGAAAAATTAAAAAGCACTTTTAGAACAGATCTCAGGGTCAACTAAGTACACTCATAATTAAATTATTATGAGTTTAGTAAGAAATAATAAAATTCTGTTTCGCCACTTTCCAAACCTAATACAATTGTAGAAATATGACAATTTTAACTCTCGACGACCATACATTATTTATATATCGTCTTTAGGTCTCGTGTAAATCCAAAGTCGTGTTGCCGAAATTCCTCATGAGATCGTAGCACAATTAATAAATATAAAAATAATACTTTTTAATACCTATCAATCTTTAAAAAAAATTATAAACTACACGTAAACTAAAGTAAGATTTTTTATTATTGCGTGATGTTACTGCCATTTGATCTATAGTTTTTATCTGACATGAACACGGTGTCATCCTATGGTAAAGTGTTAATAGCTATGTCAACAAATTCATAAATGATCCTTATTTTCATAACCAATGAAAAAATTACATCCAGTTCAATGAAAAAAGTAGAAAGCTCTGGTATAACACGATTTTAGATGCTAATAATGTTAAATACAGCGATATCAAGTTATAGGTGCACGTAGAATGAGTAAAATAGGCTCAATATTTTTAATAGTTCAAAAACAGGAAATTTTTTTTCAGAATTGTAAAAATAATGCGCTGCCTGCATTTAAGATACTCAAAATAAAATGATTACAAAATATAAGAGTAAAACAATCCATCTTATGGTAGGTTATTAATTTTGTATTTACAGTATCCAAAGAAACATGATGTATATATAATCTTTATGGAACGTGTCAATTGTCGTGCCGGTGTATTTATGAAGTTAAACATTTTAAACCATTAAAATAATACGTATTAAGGTGTAAAAAGTACGGATCTTGACGGTGTGTAATGTTAAATGTTATAGGTTGCCAAATGTGAACTTTTTGTGGGAAAATTCACAGGACGAAAACATTATCCGGTTACTAAAGCGTTATCAGAATAATATTTGAAATAATTATGTACCAGAATGAAATCTACAAAAAGTTTCACAATGAATACGGTTAATTATTATATATATATTATGATGAAATTTGGTATAGAAATAGTATATACGAGGAGCAATATATAAGAGAAAACAAAACAATTTTTTTTTCTAATTATGGGTGAACGAAAAGAAAAATACAGTTATGGTCTTTTATTACCTTGGTAAAGCCAATGTCGAAGTTCTTTCGTATTTGGTTTCACATAGACATAACTGAGTTAGCTTCCGATTGAACGGGATTACACGTGTAAGCAAATTTACCCAACTACACTCTAATGAAGTAATTGTACACTTGGTAAATGAATGAAATAACAGAAATGTATGGAAATATTTAGTTCATATATAATTTATGTGTTCTGCATTTTGAAAAATAACAACTTCATTTTTTTTATTGAACAAACATTTGGTAACATAAACCACTTTTACTTCTTAGCTGTCGATGGGCACGGCTGGTCGGCCGACCGCGCTCGGACACTGAGCAAGTCCAGAAATAATTATCAGTTATAAACGGTTTAGTAAATTGGCTGTATCGTTAATTGTAGTCTTTAGTCGTTTAGTTTTAACGAGGGCCGCTGGAACCGAGGGTCGAGCAGTGGTTTGAAGTTAATCGAGTAGGCGCGTTGATAAGTTCAAATTGTTTCGAAGTAATGTGAGGGTTGCTGATTGCTGTTTTAGAATGTACCATCGCCCTTAATTCGGAAGCTTTTCATAAACATATATGTGTGTATATGTATATGTATATATATATATATATATATATATATATATATATATATATATATATATATATTCCTTTACCCGATTTGTCCATTTTGAATAGCAGCATACAACCAAGAATTATTTTTATACTAAGTTCGAAAACGAATCGAAATGTTAAAACTAAACGTCCATACATAAATACATACATATCATCAGTGAATCGGTGAAGATAAGGCGAAATTTCCGACTTTAGAACCACATTAAAAGAGTATTTAACAAATTGAATTGAAAGTTACAGCACTAAAAATCGTACAACGTTTAATGAAAAGTTACAGATACAGTGAAAAGTTACGGAACATCAATTTCGTGGGACGGACAGCTATTTGAAAACGATTATTTCGAATACAAAATAAAAATAAATGGTTCAAATGAACTTGAAATCATCTTACGATCTCTAACGAATTCTGTTAATAAAACGCTCAAACGTTTTTAAGACAAGCGACCCCATCGTAACAGCACGATTCACTATTGCACAACGTAGTTCTAAATAGATTTCAGGTTACAGTTATATCTACGTTCACTTGTCTTGAATATATATATATATATATATATATATATATATATATATATATATATATATATATATATATATTGTTTACATAAACATCTGCATACTTCTTATCAGTGGATTATTCTTTAATAATTATTAAGGTAAATAAAGTCACCATGCCTTGTTTTGACCAGTTGGCCGACTGGAAACATTTAAACATAATTAATGTTGTTATTTAACGTATATAATTTTGCATCAGCCTTATTGGAATAAAGTTGTATCTTTCAGTATCGACAGAATAACTGACACAACTTTACTTAGCAAAATAGGGAATGCTGGGGGTATCAATTTATTAATATTGCTTTTATCTGAAAAATAAAGGTATACCGTTAATTTCATTCGGAAGAAATTATCTAATTTTTTTAAATAACGAATTCTGAATAAACGTTGGAAAAACTAGGGATTTAGAATGTTTTTGATGAAATTCTCCAATGCAATTCTGTTTTCCCTAGTATTTTCCTTATTTAACCAATTCTTGGTTGTTATAATTGTTCTATTTTATATTATTATTACACTTTTCTATACATCGTCGTTATAGGGGTTCCACAGTTTTATAATCTTTCTTTTTGTTTATCATTTAATTAAATGTTTAGAAATTATATTTCTCATGTTTATACCGTTATTTTAAATTTAAAATATTAAACAGAATAAGGAATAAAATAGAAGAAAGTAGCAATATATCTATGTGCAATTATAATATATATTTTACTATGCTAAACTCGTTTTTGGACGAAAATCTACTTTTACACTCCCTTTTTTTTATAAGCTTGAGAATTCCGACTGTTGGCTATTGCTTGTTTCTATATGAGTTACCGTATATCCTGTTGTAAGGCCAGAGTAAATAGTATTTTTTTTGTTTGTCTGTACGTTACTATTTTCGTTACTACGACAATCTTTAATAAAAAGCTTACACTTTTTCAAGACAAGTGAACGTAGATATAACTGTAACCTGAAATCTATTTAGAACTACGTTGTGTCAATAGTGAATCGTGCTGTTACGATGGGGTCGCTTGTCTTAAAAACGTTTGAGCGTTTTATTAATAGAATTCGTTAGAGATCGTAAGATGATTTCAAGTTCATTTGAACCATTTATTTTTATTTTGTATTCGAAATAATCGTTTTCAAATAGCTGTCCGTCCCACGAAATTGATGTTCCGTAACTTTTCACTGTATCTGTAACTTTTCATTAAACGTTGTACGATTTTTAGTGCTGTAACTTTCAATTCAATTTGTTAAATACTCTTTTAATGTGGTTCTAAAGTCGGAAATTTCGCCTTATCATCACCGATTCACTGATGATATGTATGTATTTATGTATGGACGTTTAGTTTTAACATTTCGATTCGTTTTCGAACTTAGTATAAAAATAATTCTTGGTTGTATGCTGCTATTCAAAATGGGCAAATCGGGTAAAGGAAAGCGCCTGCATTATTTCTATTGCCTTTTTTCTCAGAGCTTTAAAACATTAGTTAAATTTAATATATTTCCAAATACAAAATTGATTGCTGTTGATTTCGCTTCGCTACAATTTTCGAAGAACTGGTATGCAAACAGTGCGCCTATTACAAAATAACGCACACAAACGTTGTGATTTTATAAATTTGTTTTCTCGAAGCTATAAATAGTCCGATAGATGCAAGTCTTACTTAACGTTAATTGTACGACTATAGCATGTTTGGATTTGCTTTCTATTACACGTGAATGAGGCTGAACGTGTTGTAAGACTTGCATCCATCGGACTACTAATATCGCAATATTTTTCGGGGTATTAAAATGAAGAAGCATGTTCAGTGTGAAGGTATCGAACTAAAACAGAAAAATTGATGAAAAAACAATTATATTTTATTAAATACGTTATTATTATATTAAATAAAATACTAGTGTCACAAAATATACAATTCTTACAAATTTACAATTTTCAGTAGATGTATCTTGATAAGTGATTAAAACTCACAATTCTTAAAAAAATCATTTGATTAGCTAATATAACATTTCGTTATTGTTCTCAAACTTTTGAATGAAAATGTTCTCGATTTTTATTTTAAGTATCGTTGTATTTTAACCAAGACTTTTACAATCTCAGCGATTTTACTTCACACCTATAACCCCATTTTAAAATAACTGGATATCAAAAAACATATTTTATATGCGATTCTAATGGAATGTTTGGATACATTTTAAGATGATCGTCGCTCTCTAAGACTTTGGTTATGACTATTACGTCTGTTACTCATGATTACATAATATCTGACCGCAGGAAAAGACGAACAATTTTCGCCATAATGATTCTATTAAAAGTGGTTTACTTTTTATGATGAAATTCCTAAACTATATTCCACATATTTAGAAATTAAAAATTAATATTATTCGTAGAAAAATAATGTCCAATTTGACGCTGACACAAAAAACAGCAGTTGATACCACCACTCAATTTTATTGAGCAAAAATGAATAGTGATCTAATTTTATAATGATACACGTGGGTCAATTATTATTGCATTGCTTCTAGTTTACTTGTTCTCTAAAAAGTCATATATTTTACCCAATAGCTCAACACGTAAAATAAGAATACCTAATTCTGAAAACTGAACAAGAAATGAAAGAAAAAACTCCTACTGAAAATCGATACAATATCTACCTAAATAAACTCGAAATATAGTAAACAGTTTTTTCGATTTCGAGGTTCAAACGCTTTTCATGCCAAACGCCTATAAAATGCACAATTGTTTTCCGTTTAAATGCGGCATTTATGGCAAGAAAATGATTGATAAAGGCAAAAATGAATTCATTAATCGGCCGTTATTGCTTCGCTCTGTAAAGTATCTCTTCCGCAATCCATGATGTTGTATTAAATAGACATGCCATTAGAGCTCCAGAAATAGTCCTTAAAAGGAAAGGTAATCACCCTGAATTCGATGCAATTATATTTTTTATATACGAGCCTTCTTTGACTCTCTATCTCAATCTTTATATTCCGCACATGAACGCTACTTGAAGTCAATTTTTTGCTTGTTTTATAAGAGTAATCTGCATAACTAATATAAAGTCATTGTTTGCAGTCCTAGTATTGTGTATCCGATACCAGTGTTGCGTTCCAAAAAGGTTTGTTTGGCGTGTCGCCTTAAAGATTTCTGCAAGTTTTACAATTTAATTAAGTCCAATAATATTCTATGGTGCAATTTTGGAAATATTTTGGGAAGCCCATTTTTATTTACAGAAACAATTTATCAGTCATTAACAGCTCCAAACACATTCATAAAATGGAGCAATCTTTCAACATTAGCTATCTTTTAATTCTTCTTCTTCTTGGCAGTCCGACAACCTGGAGCAGGCCAAGCCATCCCAACGAGATATTTCCATCGGAGTCTATCAGGTGATTTATTTCTCCAGTTGGTAACATTTAATATTTTTAAGTCGTTCTCGATATATAAATCCGTTTGAGTGTATATCTTCCCCGTTTCCTGGTACCCCGTGGCTTGTTGAACTAGTTATTTTTCTGGAGTAGCCTGTTTTGGATATACTAGCTCAATGTCCAGCTTTCGCTGTAACAAAGGGCTACTGGTTGAATTAGTATTTTATAAATATTAATTTTTGTTCTATTCCTAATAAATTGAGATCTTAGTTGGTTTCTTAAGTCAAAGTAGCATCTATTTGCCCGCATAAAGCGGTAGTCAATTTCAACATTAATTTCATTTCTGTTGGTGTCAGTTGTTACAATATATTTAAATTCGATTTTTAAAAGTGTAGCCGTTCACCATTAGTAGTGCGTTGTCAGTCTCTTGACTTGTCACAATCATAAATATCTTAATTAGCAACATAAATTAAGAGAGCAAAATTAAATTTATAAATCAATTGAAACCTAACCTGAAGACTTACATATTTTGTAAATGTCTTATATTGCAAAATTTGATTACAGTAGCATTCAGACTAACAGAGCTCATGTGCAAATTTGCGTCTAATTGCAATGGATCATATTAAACAAGCTTTCAGAGATTGATATAATTATTTGATTGATGGATAAAATTATTTCCTTTATGATCAGCAACAATAATGTTTTAATTTATTTTTTGAGTCATAAAATAAGCGTAATCACCACGTCAAAACGATAAAGTATAGGAACCATTAAAGTGGATAGACAAAGGACATTTAAAAAAATGGCAAATTAATATTGTCAATTAAAAACCCAAAGGAAACAAAATTAAAGAATTGACAGCAAACAAGTTCATCACTGCGCCTCTTATATACACACACACACACACACACATATATATATATATATATATATATGTATATATATATATATATATATATATATATATATATATTTACGTGGAGGAGATGTTTGACTATATGTTTTTTACGGCTGATTTTCACCTGACGCCAAGACTATACTTTGATACTCAAATGTAGGCGCTACCGTTTGTTACTCCGGTTTCCTGACCATTACCTTTTATTCATTTTCACAATTAGTCAATGATCACAATCAGTAATAGGAAGCGTCAATGATCTACCATTGGTAAAGAAAATAAGTGCTGAAATAAAGTACTTAAATTGAACCTATTATTTTGATGAGACAACCTTAACCAAAATATAATACGACGTATTTAAGCATCTGCTTTAGATTGTAAGCAAAGCAAGAAAGGAATAAGAATACTTTCTTGTAGTAATGCTTTAGGTAATCAGAAATTATTTCTTATGATAGTTGGGAAATATGAGAGGCCGGGAGAGGAAAATATAACATTTTGAAAACCCGGTATATGTTGGAAGAAAATCTGTAACCTGAATAAAGATTTTTCTGAGCAGAAAATTCTGATAAAGAATTAATTATTAAAATACTGAATTACCGATTTAATAATTTTTTTATGAAATAACACTACAATTAAATGAAACTACGTGATGTAGTATTATTTCTACTTTCTTTAAGTTCTTTACCACGACCTAGATTTCGTTGTATTACAATATCTTCACGTGGGCTGTTAGCAAAGATATATATTTTAGCAAAGATATAGATTATATATTTTCCAACGATTTCAATAATACTAGTGACGCTCACTATTCAAGCCCGAAAAAGGCGTTCGTGCGTCGCGACTCACGTCTTATATCGCTTTGATGATGTCGCATCGCGCTCGGTGCGCGTACATTGCATAACGCTTAAACCTTTTCGATAAAGTTGAAATATTCCTCGATGATAGGATAAAATATGAAAAAAAATTAATGACTACAATCGTCTTATTTCGTACTACGGAACATACAGAAATATTAATACAAATAAATGAAAGCTTAGTTCTATTCGCGCAAAACTGATAAGAGTTTGAATATGTGTTTATAGAACATTAGTGCATAATAGACAAAAAAATAATTGCTTATCAACCGATACTATCAAGAAAAGATAGAGTAGATTTCTTCTCATGTGAAATTTTCATTCCGCTAAATCTTCCCAAGCATCGGGGGAAATCCCTTCACATGGTTATCGTTCTGTACTCCTCCCACCTCCATTACTCCCCTCCGCCCTCAGCATTTCCTTCGCAGTCGACGACAATTTCGGCAAAAACGTGATCATGGTACGCAATATATTCCACAGGGATGCGAATTTCATTCTAAAATCTCGATACAATTTATAATTACATAGGACGTGCAATGAATGTTTCCACTGTTGCAAGTTATTTACTATCGTTTCCTTTTTATGAACGGAGTCTACGTTGTTTCCCTCTTGATTTTAATAACCTAGAAAGATATAAAGTAAATAGATAAAGAACTCAGTTGACAGTATAAAGACATCTAGAATGCACAATATGAGTAGCGATTCTGTAGTTAGGTGGCAAGCACAACAGAACTAGTAATTGAATGATGAGGGCGTTATTATAAAATAACATTTATCATTTCGTTCTAATCAGGTTAAAAATAAGGTTTAAAAAGTATTATCGTAATTTTTTATCATCGATACTTATTTTTAAAAGGATGTTTGAATATGATTTTTTTCTCTTAGTGCTTGCAGTTAATTTATTGCCATCTTTCCATGCCTAGGTGACCTACTTATCGCTTACATTTGAAGGCTGTCTAAAAGTAAATTGGATCGTTTTAAAATACCAAATTGGTTCGTTTAATTAAATTCATTATAAATGATTAATTTGAATATTTTGGATCTTTATTTCACGGTTTCAAAACGAGAAGAAAGTGCTAAATTAAGAATTAATACGGCATGTTTGGATTGAGGCTCATCAGCCAGATGTCCCAAGAAAATTTCTAATGGTATTACCGTACACTGCGGGTGCTTGAAATGTTATAACGCGTCCCAGACGACAATCTAATAAAAGCGTTTTATTAAAATGCATCGACACTATGCACCATGTGACTAGGCGATGATGAATATTTTTGATTGAAATGTAACAACAGTACAATTAATATTGAAATGTAACAACAGTACAACTAATATTGAAATATAACAACAGGGCAAGTAATATTGAAATGTAACAACAGTACAATGAATATTGAAATGTAACAACAGTGCAATTAATATTGAAATGAAATAACAGTGTTGCTGTTTTCGTTGTTTTCTGTTCCAAAGTGTTATATATACACTTACTCGATAATGGGCATTATGATGTTTTCGATCTATTGTGTTGCTTAATTTACGACGCGATCACCATTTTTATTTGCTTATTCATTGCTCATAAACTATGTGTAGGTATTTAACAGATTTAAATAAATTTATGCACATTAAAGAGTTCAACTGAATAAATCATTTATGAAAATGAAAACTAACTATCGTATCCTGCAGTCCTTTTTGCAGGGAGGTTATTCCCTTTAATCGATTGCGAGCATTGAGTGCAATAGTCCACGTTAGTGCTCTTTCACTTATATGCAATTTCAATTGATTTTTAATAGGATAGTCTACTTCGAAGGTTTGTATTACGAATCCTCGTAGTCTATTGATGTGCGATCGTCTGGGGAAAAATATAGTCCGTATTTTGAATTCAATAATATCGTTTGGCAATTTAAATTTTTGATCATTTTCAATCAATTATTATTATTTTATACATTTATAATTAGTTATTTTTTAAAGATGCCTTTTGAAAATGCTTACAAATTTGACACGAATTTATTAGGCTTTGTAATTAAAAAATATATCCGAAAATTAGTAAGTATAAATAATGTTCTCAACAAAATTAATGGATTATCAAGAATTTAAATAAAACTTGGTGTATTTTTAAACGGCTGTAAGTTCGCCAGATATGGTTTTATTGAAACTTAAAAAATGAGATTTTTTAGCGGATATTTCACATATTTTAATAAATTTTCATGATTTTGTTACGTATTTCTATCTTTTTTACTCCTGTTTGTATATTTTGTATAGAGTTACAGATTAAAAAATTAAATAAAAAGGATCCCTAAATGTTATTTCAATATTAAAACGTTGTATGGGTTGAAATAAGAATTTCTTATATAATTTATACTGTAACTTGAAAAAAACTCCTTTTTAATTTTGGCTGCTCATGAACAAATGATCGAATAAAAAATGTAATGAGCTTTAAAAAGTTGAAATTATATACAAACATATAAAGTTATGTTAGAATATGGCGTCACGTTTTGAAAAATGATTTAATTAATAAAGCTTTTACATTTTTTAAAGTCGAAAGTATTTCCAAATATCGTGAAAAAGGACTGAAAACTCAATTTCTCCCATGTGTGACAAGGTCGATCCTGTAGTAATAATTAAAACATTGGAAAATATAAAATCTAGCATTTCATTAGTTTGAAATTTATCTTGTTTTTCATTACAACTATAAAGAAACTAAAGTCTGTATTAATAATTATAAAAAATTTCATTCGCTAAGTTAAGAGCTATCATTACTTTTCAAAATGGTCCGTGTTTCTTTAACATTGCTGGGTAGTATATTATTTCAATAGGTGTAGCTGATATCTGCTACCATATTAATAAATCATGGGTCTAATTTCTTTACATGATAAATAGGGTATATACATGTATCGTGATTATAATTTTAGGCAAAATTCGCGTTTGGTTTTGCTATTTTGTTACTTTCTGCTGAATATTTTTCTTATGGCGCAGTAATGGAATATTTTTTTAAATTGTATTTGATTGGTTTTAGTTACATACCAAGAATTATTAGGTTATTTAAAGGAGACTAGTGTATATGCCTAAAAATTTGACGGATGAGTGCCAACTGCCCCTCTTATCTTAACTCAAAGGAAAAAGCTTGAAACTTGAAGTGTGTACCTTTAAAATTAAATTGTTTCTAAATATACTATATGAACAGCGACCAATTTTTATCGTCATTGTTGCAAAAAAATTGACCCACTTGACATGTTTAAATAGACATATTAAAAAAAAATTAAAATTTTGCTGCATGCATAAGTGACACCTTCTTACGATATACCTACATAATTATTTTTACATATTGTTAAAACTCTAGAAATTGTGAGCTTGTGGCAGACGAACGGTTCGACGGGCCTGAATTTATAAGGGTTCTCTGTTTCATAATGGGATCGCAAAAATATGAACAAAACTTTGTTTTACGTTGCGTATATGCAAAAGCTGACCCTGAGTTACATGCTGGCTTTTTCTTAAACCGCTATAAGTGTTTTAAAAATTTTGTATAAGAGATTTAAAACACTTAGAGAATTTGCTCAGTTTAGGTAAAGTGATTGAGTTTTAATTAATTTTGTGGAATCTTGTTATAATATTTCTACTGGCATAAATTTTTGATTCATTTTATATTATATTCATTTTGATCATTTTGGTTAATAGTTATTGCCTGATTCTCTAACAAGCACACATATACCCAGAGACTTAACTGTGAGATAGACAGTCAAAAATAATCATAAAAAGATGGTTTTGGTTTCTTTTCAATCCTGAATTTTCCAAATAATATTAACATATACTTCTGAACGATTTTCTTTACATTATAGAGTATTCATAAAATATACATACACATTGATAAAATATACATACAATAAGGAAGGTATGGAGGAGATGTTGAGAATCGCAGCTTTATTTCAATTAAGGATCGCTCTTTTACACCTCCTTTTATCCTCTCTGCTCTCTCTCCCTCCGTTATAGATATCTCGTTATATTACAAAGCCGTACGTAACGTGTATTTAAATGTTGAATCGATACTTAAATTATCTTTTACTATGATGTTTAAACTTTGTATCTGTATACCTAAATAATGTATTATAGAAATGTTTCTGTTATTGTAAAATATTGAAACAATTATATGCAGAAAATTATATGCATTTTCAACGATTATTTTATTAAGTAATTATATTTAACTGAGAAAATGGACTAATTATGAATAAGTCGATCTCGACAGGTTGGGTTCGTTATCGGTGTGGCACTCACAACGTAGGAAAAAAGAAAAGTACGACTCTCTACGTCACCGTTTTGTTTTCGCACATGTACTAAACTGCGTATCATATATACGATTTTCCAATCTATGAAACGGAGATAGGTGTATTCAACGTGTAGGGGATTTCAACCATATAATATTTACATGTCCAATGTTTACATGTTCAATGATAAATTTGCTTCATTTATGAAGAAATTATTTGTACACATAGTCAAATTGTAAAAAAAACTGAGTCTGTATATTGAATATATTTAAATAAACCAAGTGCTACTCAATAAAGTCACGCTACTTAAGTCTAAAATAACAGTTATTGAACTTTTGGCCATTTGTGGGCACTTTTGTTGAGCATGCTAGTTTCAGTAACAATTGAACCGATTCGGATGCGTTTTTCAGTTACGTATTTAGATTAATTTGGGGTATATAAATAATTAGGTTTGGTTTTGATATAAAATGGTTCATAAATAAAAAAGGTACGTCAAACTTCAGTTCACGTTCGTTGGGCACATTAATGTCAGAACCGGTGGAACCGATTTGGCTGCCAACGCCATCTATTGGCGTTTTAGTAAACTTTTTTCTTAAAGAGTTCTGGGAGAAAAAATTCTAATAACTTTTCTTACTCCGAATTACACGCGAACGAAATCGCGGGCACAACCAGTTTAAACATAGGATGCAACTTATAATACGTAATAAAGCAGATGGTAGCTAGACTCCACATATAAAGGAAGCGAGATTATATAGGAAAGGGAGGGCGGAGGAGGGTTAAAAATACTGTATCAGTTCTTAATGATAGCACGAACAATGCATGCGTTAAAAAAACTATATTTAAATGTGTTCGAGCGTTTATATGTGCTTGTGTATTTCGGCTGAACATTAAAGACGTCAAGATTTGGCGAAGGCAAATATACGTTTTCATACAAACGGACACACACACACACATTTACAAAGCAAATCTTATAATCGCTATCAGAAATTACATAGTCAAACTGTCATCTTGTACTTCAGGTTTTAATCAACCTCATCATGTAATAAACCTAGATTAATGTACGTTATCTTACTTTATTAACTCGTAAAATAAACAATAATTGATAATCGATTATCATCATACATATAATTAGACCAGTATAAACTGCTCATAAAAAACTGGGACGATGGCGTATGCGGTGAAATTAATTCTGTCAACAGTAAACCGGTAACAGACTAATATTAACACGACTCATGCCGTCTCTGTTCGACGAGTTGTCAGCTTATTTCATTGTTCCATTGACATTCTTCGTACATGCACAGTGGTGCTATTTCAAATACATTTATTTCTAAATAATCTTATTTCGCGATGACAACTGGCGAGGTTTCTAGTCTGTCTGTCGTATTTTGTTTATTTTGTTTGCCTCTAACGGAAAATTTCATGACAAGATATAAGATTAGATATTTCAGATATTAATAGTACTATTTCAAAAAACAGAAACGAAACAATTAACACTATGCCAACCGGTATCACCACGTTAGCGCCACATGAAAACTATCATAATAAATGCCGGTGATGATGTATTGGACAATTACTGATCACATTGCATAGTAATAACAAAGTCTTATATTTATTTAAGTATATCTTAGAGATTTGGTGATAATAGCAGAGAGGTTCAAAAGCTATTGAGATTTTCATGTTTTATGGTCTCTCAAAAAATGTCAGCCACAGGCAATAGTAGACGCTAGACATACTGGTTGCAGATAAAAGAGTCTTGGTTCCAGGTGCGGACGTGAAAGTATTAACCAGATTAACATTTAGTATCCGATTTTTTATTGTTACTAATTATATATTGAGTTTTTAGAAGAAGAAGCTTAGTTTCATGTTTATTTGATAGAAGTTGATGGTTTTACCTCTGCCCGCTCGGGTTTCACAGTTTGGTTTGGTAGATTTACCATGCAGAAAGTGCTCTAATTTGTCGCGTTCACTTGTTTCTGTTTAAAATAGTATTTTTCCTTGAAGTAAATTTTATAGTTTTTGTTCTGAATAGTCTAAGGATTAACCAAACATCAAAGGAGCCTGATATTATAATCATATTGTGTGTGATTTTTAGAAGTCAGTAGATTTTATCGAGTATACCTTATGTTAGTCATCTCTACACAGCGTCTTCAATATTTCTAAGCTTATTTTATTCAGGGTCGTGATGTTGATACAAAAAATTCAATTTCAGATCCATATTTACTATTCGTGTTTAGCGGTATTATTATAGAAATAATCTGAATAATCTAGACATTGCAACGCGGCATTTTGTTTAGTCGTTAAGACATTTTTGGTTCGACTTTATTTTTTTTTATAATTTTTTATATAATAGGTCAACTATCTTCGATGTTGAATGACATGAAAGCAAGATCCTTCCGGGGGTAACGGGTTTTCATATCAGGTCATAATGTTATGTGGCGCTTCCGTCGCCGGTGTCGACACTTACTTGATGAAGTACAGCGTGACCGACTTAAACAATGTTAATATAACAAACTCATTTATTTGTTAACTAATTTTTTTAAGGGAGGTATAAAACACAGAATATTACATTCCCGTGCACTTTCTCATATTATCATTACCGTATTCAAATGAAAATGCGTTTAAGATAAAACTTACCTTGCCCGAGTAGCCTTTTACGACAACCAACTCGTAATGCGCTGAACCTTTTACTGTTGTAACATTTCCAAGAGAAAACATCAAAAGACGTTCTTTTTTCAGCGGAAAATTTTCCTCCAAATTTCGCCGAGCACAATCTGTTCTCCCTTAAAACCAAATTTACTCTTTGAATATCTCTCTCCATCCTTGTATGTATGTATGCTTATGTATATGCTGTTTGTCTGTATGGGCGGCAGGGGCTCCCACCCGTCGCCCCCCACGCCACGCTCACCTCAACCCAGAGACTTCACCTACTAGCACGTACATAGCTGTATACTGCTAGTATGAGCGTGTTGGAAAATGGTATCCTTAGCTGTGTTATGGACTTTTTTATTATTACTCTCGTCATTGTGTGCGCTGAGCGTTGCTGGGTAGCAATATTGTACCAATAAGGGAAAAAATGATTCTTAATTGATAAAACGTTTAAGTATTTTAAATGCATTTTCCGTATGCAGGATTTAATACAATAAGTGTTATGCTCTTTTGAAATATGTTTTAATCGAATTGTTTCTATTTATTGCACAAAAAGTTTATAATAAGGAGTCTATTTAATTGTTTACACAATATTCATTTTAATAAATTTTCCACCGACGCTTTGTGCGCACTAATATTGGCATTCCAAGATGCGCAAGAGGAAATATGGAGGAATACGGAGTTAAATAAGTTATTAATGATTGGGTATTTTGTAACACTAATTATATCATAGAATTCCTTTCTTAGATTCAAGTATTTTTACGTTATTTAAATAGATACGTAAATAGTTGAATCAGTATAAGGTGCTGGGGTTACTTTTCTGTGTTTCGTTATATGTGATCAATGAATATTTTTCCATAATTCAAATTGTGGTTTTAGAATATACAGATAATTACGGATATATATATATATATATATATACATATATATATATACACACACACACACATATATATATATATATATATATATATATATATATATATATATATATATATCTTTAGATATATTTATTTATATATAAAACAACGTTGAAAAGATTAGATTTTGTTTCGTTTGATAGAAGTAAATGGTTTTCGGCGATAAATAAAAAAAAGTTTTTACTGAGAAGTTATTTTTATGCCTATGAATATGCAAATATACGAATTTATGTACTCAAATTATTGTAATTTGTTCATATCATTCAGTGTTTCACTAAAATTATCATAGTGACTTCAAACAAATACCAATGAGAGGGAAAGGAGTGAATATTCCGCTTATCTAGTTGAATGTTTTATGAAAACCACACATTTGCACAAAATAAAAGTGCTCTCATAAATACTACAAAAAACTATGTTTAATTAAAATAAAACAAAAAAACACAATACTGATATAAATGTTAATTTATGAACAATGTTTTTATTTATATAGGAAGAATTAGTAGTTTTCGCCTATTTTCGATTATATAAATGTTTCCTATATTTTTTGAGAGTTTAAAAAGCTTTACGAATCGAATTTTTTTGAATGAATTTGACGTATTTCATTTATTTCAATTTTTCTTTTTTTTATTTTATTGAGCTAATTAGTAGCTTGTGGGCTGGCTGTTATTTAATCTTAGCGATTATCTAACATGCCATAGGAATATTAATGGAAGAAGCAGAATATTGTTGCATTTGTATCCGCGTGTATATAAGTATAGTGCTTTTTGTATTATTTAAATTTTGATGCTATTAACCTTTAACTATATATTTTCACGATAAAAGAAAAATCATGATAAAAGAAAACTCACTACAAGGGAAAAAGATGGCAAAAATGATCAAGAAAATGTAAAAATTATTCGAGAATTGTAAAGCTACCAAGCTGAGGAGAACGATTTATAATTATGTAACAAATCTGCTAAATCAAACTATTAAGGGTTAATGACCCATTGGTTATTGGTATTATAAGAGACTACATGATATGGGATATGAATAGTTAACTATGTCCACACAAATAGAATGCATTTCGTTTATGACTACGCTTTCTATGTGGTTTAGTTGAAAGGGATATGTGTTAATAAAAAGTTACACAAAAACGGAATATATTTTAAACCGTTCTACTATGTAAGAAAAGTATAGATTTTTAATGAAAAATTTAGAGACGGAAATAAGAAAGATATTTTAAAATATCAAATGAAGATTGTAAAGATTGTAATTCTGTACTTTAAAAAATATCCGAATTGAATTTTACCTTTGGACTTGCTCGTAGACTTGGAAGATGAGGAAGCTAGATGAACTCAACACCATCTTCTATTCCTCCTGGGTACCGTATCCTAATTTTTAGTTTACTGTTAAAGGGATAATTTTAAAACTAAATATCATTTTTTAATATTTCACGTGACTGAATAAATATATAATCAAGATGTGTATAAAACTGGATCGAATTATTGGATGTCATCAAAAATTTTTCATTTTTCGTATTTGATTTATCTTATTTCCAAAGAAGATTAAATTATTTTTCACATTTAATTTCAGACTGGCTAAAAATGAAACATGGAGCACATATCACGCGGAATGAGGGTTTCGTATGGAAGCATGCAATTACAAAATCTTTAACTTTAAGAATTTGTGTCATTCAACTCTTATAGCCCACGTGACGTAGCTATCAGTCATGTACGATTCGCGTGCAATTATGGGCACACAGCGCTGTGGTCAAATAAATCACGTGTCATGTTAATATTTCATTAAATTAATAAATAATTAGAATATAAAACAATGATTTAATTGATGATTATTATGGCGGATTGCCTTTAGCTTTTATTAATTTTTAATTATATACAATATTTTTGTGAATAACTCAATATTTTGTAGATATTGTATAGTGAATTTATGTGGCAGTTTTCCTATGTATAAAGTTTCCTATACTGATTAAATCCTATGTTATTTAATATACAGTAATATTTTGTTAGCCAGGAAGGGGGCAAGTAGCTTTGCACATTTTAGTTAAACGATTATTTTTGTTTTTGATCGTTTCATCTATTCTATTTCCACCTATATCAGCATTGAGTTGACACTTTATATACCGGATCCAAAAACAGACAAACGATTATTGTTCTTGTGACTTAGGGACGTCCCTTCCTGTCATCTCTTCAAATATAAAACATTAGCTAATTCCTTCAATTTTGTCCACACATAAACACATTATTAATACTTGTTGTCCTTCTTTGGTTTTTAAGATATTACTTTTTCAAGATCTTCCGGTATACAACATGCTCCCTGGTTTTTCTCTTAGACTGATTGAATGTCTTAGACTGAGAGGTAATCTAACTCCAGAGAATGCTTCATATAACAGGGCACGTTCAGAAACTGTAACTCTTCATATTCACACAAACCAATTTCAAAATCTGTAGTAAACCTTTACTGGTGCAAACGCTTGAATTCAAAGTAGTACTTTAAAGGGATCAGAGAAATTCGTCTAATGAAAACGGTTTTTCATTGCCAGAAATAATATTGGTTTTTATTATGCACTTGATGTCTTGGAGTTTGAATAGGATAATAAACTCTATAGGCCAATAGAAAATCAAAATATTGTAAGGTTATTTGATGTGTAAATACGTTTTAGATTATATCATTTTTCACTTGAGGGATGAATTTGGTAAATTAGTAAAACAGCTATCAGAGAGTTCAAATATGACTTTATACGCCTATAACTTTAAAATAAAAGGCCTCTGTTACAAACTTTCGTCTCTTATTTTTTATGTTTTTTTTAATTCCATCCCTAAGAGTGAAACCCTTAGGAATGGAATGAAAAAAAGATGTCTACAGCGTGCAAGTAACCTACCTTCCAAACTTCAATTTTGCAAGCTTTATTGTCCCGGAGACTTCGTAATGACTGGATCAGTAATTTTTTATTTCTTAAATACAAATTATATTTACTTTTTTCGATAGAATTTTGGATCAGCGAGCTATAACTTTGCTATATTTAAAATTTTCAAGGTTAAAATTTTATAAAGCTGTTGTAGACAATCGGAGAGAGACATCGAGGTGTGATCCTAAGTGGTGTTCCGTTCATATTTTATGTGCTGATTATCGACAATATCATACTTTTATATTCTAAATTTACCTCATTATTAATTACGTCACCTGTCGCATCACCAGGTTACGTCATTATCTCTACAGGTCTACCATCGACAGTTAGCAAAAAAAAAGATGTTGTTTATAAATTAATGCAAATTTATTTATTTTTAAGTTAAATAAATAATTTAGATAGGAAACATATTACTATTGTAAATAGGAAGAATGTGCATGGAACTTTACAGCAATTATGCACATAAGGAAGTGTTAATGTTTGGAACGAAGAATATTTCATGCTAATACATTTTTATTACTTAGAATGTAGACTAATGTAAGGTAACAAATATAGAAAAACAAGTTAGACAAGGTAAACAAGAAGCAACAATTAAGAGACTATATAAAAAAATCTCAATAAACTATGAATATAAATCCAAGAAGACGAATAAATATTAAACGAACTTAAAATCATGTTGTCAACATGTGGAACAAAACAGCAAAAAGCTTATAACTTTATCTGTATATTGTAAGAAGTAAATATATTTTATTATTCCAACTAACCCGTTTAAAGAGACAGCGTGACGGCATAGAAACACTCCTCTGTATTTCCGTTTATAGTTTATCTTGTACTTATAAAGCCTTATTCCTTATAATCGTACTCTTTCTCCCGCACTGCGCAAGCCAGCGCCGATGCATAATCCCGCTGGGCCACGGAGGCAAGGCCGAGTCGTGTCTCAACTTATTTCATCTGGGTCATAAGGCTACGAGTAATTAAGAAACCTAACAGCAATTGACTGAATTGCTGTCGTCTTAATAGTCGTTTCGTGCATACGAAACATTTACGTTTTTCCGGTTCCCCTTAGTCTTCTGTGGTACCGTTCGATTAAAAATTGTCAAGTGTTGTGATTTCAGGCGGTTAATATTTATGTGTTCGTAACGTATTATTCAACTACAAATTATCTTCGAATAAATTCGAAAAATTAAATTGACCCACGTCGAATGGAACTTGTAATTTAAATACGAGATAAAGAATTAAGGAAAAGGAAAACGGGTTATATATGTGAAGAATGTGTAAATAACCTAGTCCACTTTATCAGTCTTCGTTTAAAACAATGTAATAAAAAAATAAAATAAAAATAAATAAAAAATAAAAAAAACAAATACGGTCATGGATCAAATATAGTAAGTAATAAGGAAACAGTCTGATATTTATGGTTAAACAAATACAGTTTTACTGTTAAATAAACGCGTGGTCGAAAAATAATGTGATTGGCGATCCGTCTTTTGACTTTAATTTTTTAATTCTGAGGAAAATTCCAAGTATCATAAAACAATTTATTCAGGACTTTACAACTCATGAACTACTGAACATTTTATTCAGGACTTTACAACTCATGAACTACTGAAAAGACTATTGTGGTCAAAAACACAAGACAATAATGAAATTATAAATTCCTTATCTGGAACCTTTGCACTGACTCATCTAATTTCAAATTAATTATATTATTATATATTGCTACATACATGATATGTACTTTCAATTAATGAATATTTATGTTGAATATAACTACACTTATGATCATGGAACTAAAAATAAGGAATAACATTTAATATAAAAATAACGTTTGTTATTTACTCTGTGCTTATGAGCGTGACAATATTCATTTATATTCTCGCCTAAGGGATGAAGAACATAGTAGCCAATCGTAGTTGTACTCATCAATGGAGGCTTGGAAATTGTTATGGTTGAATGGAAGAGATTGCTCAAGTAGCAATAAGTCCGTCATATGTACTATAAATAAAAGTTAATAAATAAATAAATAAGTTTACGTACCTATATCTATAGAGACATCACTATATCATTCGGTATTGAATTGCAACATAAACAAATTATCATATAGATATCATTTCCATAATTCGTCGAATATTTTGAACCACACGTAAAAGTTAACACAGAAAGTTACGAAGAAATCAAAGGTATTCGATTTGCATCAGCAAACGATCCGTTGCATACCTACTTTGTTTTTTTTGAGGTTTAGTAGTTCTGGCTATTTCTTTTAAACATAATATTACATTCATAGATATGTATATGTCACTTTCTTAAAAGATAATTTTATTTTAGTTAATAAAAAAAATGTATAATGAATTTTAAATTTTACGGAATGTTATTCCTAAAATAGGAACATGATTCAATACATTCGAGAGAAATATAAACCGTTAAGTACGAGTAAAACTCGTACTGTGAGGGTGCACAAAACTTTTAGGTACACAAATCTAAGAATACATACATAATATTTTTGTTATACTGAATATAAATGCCGGTATTATTTTTCACTTTTTGTAAATGTACTGTCTAAACTTCTTAAATTTATTGAGGCAAGGTGACCGTAATAATTTTGCATTGGTACTTACAAAATTCTGTTATCTTCTTCAATATTTTTAGACATATATAAGTTTATAGTTAGGGGAGGAGTATACACCACGCAATACTTTCGAAACAAATTGCGTGCTGTGTAACCACGTAATTGTAGATCGTTAAAAATAGTCAGCTTTAATGGCACTGCATTTCTACTGAGATTCGTGAAAAGAAAAATATCATCTCCAAGTTACAACGATATATGCGAGTACATCAAAGAAAGTATTAAGATATTTTTAGGCGTTTCCTAGGGGTTTCCTTTTCTTGTAAACTTTCTCTCGAAAATATAGATGGACAAATGCGTAGATAGACATGACGAAATTGCAAGTTCTGTTTTTGCTGTTCGACTAGAAGAAAAGTGCACTATAACGTTTTTATACAACAGGAGTGACGGATTTCTCTTTCATAGAGTGTAAGAGAGACACTTGGTTTTTATGCAGTATAGGAGACGGATTTTGCTTTCATACAGCGTAAAAGACGGACCTCGTTTTCATACAGCGTAAGGAAAGAACCCCGCTTTCATATACCGTAGGGACGGACGTCGCTCTTATACAGTGTAAGAGATGGACCCCACTTTGATACATCGTAAGGGATTGATCTTGCTTTCGTACAGCGCAAGAAAATGACTCCTTTTTCATACATCGTAAGAGACGGATCTCGCTTTCATACAGCGTAAGAGATGGACTTTTCTATTAATCTTAAATTACTAAAGGTCAAGTAGAGTGTTTATTTCGTTAGACTGCGGTTTTTTACGGTCTACCTTAACATAACAAAGGTTCAATTAAAAAACTTAGCATTGTATTTATATAACTAAAGAATGCAAGGTAGAAATGTCAATATGAATTACAAAGGCACTACATCGTGTCTCTTCGGGTTCATTATTTTTGCTGTCGTTTATTTTATTTCCTCCAAAATCTTTTGACTGTTATACTTTCAAAATACGACCTTGCTTTTGTAAAGTGACCTTCGTAATTTGCCTAGTTAATGCGGTCCGCTTGTTGAATTTTGCTCTTCTTTTGACAGGTTTTGTCTTTATGTAAATACATGGTAATTGTGCTCTTTTTACACTGTCCGTCGAAATAAATAATTTCGTTTTCTTTGAAAATGTCAGCGGTGTTTGACCATTTGAATACTGTGTACTCAAACATGTATATTTTTATTTGATTAAAAACCGTAAGAAATTTGCAAAATGATTTCATGGAACATGAATTCAGATAAATGAATTTGATTTAAAATTTAAAATTTATGCAGATTTTTTTTCATCACGTTAAACAAACAAATAAGTTACGGTAGGCAGAAAACTTTAGATACAATGACTGAAAAATCAAAATTACAAATAATACACAGTAAGTTTATATCAAACTCATGAATAGTAGAAACAAAATAACGTGTGGGCCTTAAGAATTACAAGAATGATATCCTTAAAAGGAGAAAATGAAAAAAACAAAGTTCTTGAAAATTTTACTTAAAAATTAGATTATTTTTCATAACTGTTTATAAATCCTATTTCTACGAAAGTCTTTAAACAAGCAAGATGAAACAAAGTGCACATCGTGTCTCGTATCCTATATAGACACAAGTAAAATATTAATTCATGGAATTCGCAAACCCGACACGGTCGTCGAAAAAAGCCACATAAAACTCGACAAGAGTTTAATTTTGACAACAAAACAAATGTAAACGTCAGTTTATAATTGTTTCTCAATAATTTAGGTAAAACCTACAAATTAAAAAAAACAGTCGATATGGATTATTTTTGCAAGTTTCTAAAAAGTCATTATGTTCTTCGTTAGATATTTGTTATTTATTTCCTATATTTTTTTCTATTAAAATAGTCATAAATAACAATAAATATAACAACGATAAATACCTAACGAAAAACATAATGACTTTTTAGAAACTTGCAAAAAATAATCTATATCGATTCTTTTTTTAATTTCGTATATTAAAAATTCAACGATTTTGCGTATATGAAGATTTCTTTTTTTTGTTTTTGTTATTAAAATTGTATCTTTTGCTTTTTTTCTTTGTTGATCGTTGAATTATTCACTTTTTTTTGTATTAAAAATACCAGTTTCTTTAAAAATTAAGTTCTATTCGCGTAATGCGAAAATACGTTTATTTTCGCTAGCTTCCTTTGGCACCATAGTTACTGCTCATGTAGAGGACCACGACGAATAATATAGTGGCAAAGGAAATCAGTGAAATAAAAGCAGAATATGATGTTTATTCATCTCTGCTCACCCTATCACATAGAAAATAATATACTCAAGATCACTCCTATATATTTACATATGTTAATAAAACTTGGAATGAATGTCGTCAAACCTCAACTTTTCCCAATTACTCAGTCTTTTTCGCATCAGACAAAACGAAACAAACTATACTTGAAATTTAACAATATTTAAATAGATAACAACGTGTAAATCTCTACCCAGTATAGTAGCTAGCGAACGATAATGTGCGATGTCGCTTTTACACTTATAAATCATAATTTAAATCAAACTAAAATGTCACTCAATGTTGCTCGGATGGTATATTCATCAGGACGATAAAAAATAAATCCACCAGTTTTAACTCTTGCGGTAACCAAAAATAATAGTTCAACTACTTCTCCAAAGTATGAAGTTTTCCTATTAGAGTAAGAAACATGAGACTAGTCCAGTGTCACTGGAGATTACATGATCGTTGTCTACATGTTGCCTGTCGTTTTACAGCTTTTCAACCTGACGGATTTATGAAGCAAGATAACTCTAAGTTCCCTATATTAAATTTGTACATTTTCTTAGTTTTTTCCTCACCGAAACTCAGTTGCTAACTGAACCGAAAATTGAACGCCTCGTACTTTTTATATCAGTCCAGCACGCTCACGGCTTCGCTCGCGCAGACGATTTGTTTTTTTGAAAACGTTAGTCGATTTTTAACTTTCAGTCGTTCTGGCTACACGTAAAATTAAAACGTGTCACCATGCCAGTTCGAGCTAAAAAAAGATATGAAACTAATGCGATCTCGCTCAAAGTATTATTAAAATTTATTAAAATTAGAACAAAAATATTTTTTCCCATACAAATTTAACAATCTCTTTTTACTCTCTTACGATTTGAATCTCGAAAAATGTTGAAATACGTGTTTCATTATTTGGATTGGATTGGAGCATCTTTCACGTATTTTGCACCAAGTTTTACTAAAAATTTAGAATAGAATTATTTTTCCTAATCAAACTTTACCACCCTTTTTTTCGAGAAATCCCTTCTTCAATGATGCTTTCAGTATAAAATCAATACCCTCTCCAAATTTCTATCATTAGCGGTTTGGGCTGGGCGTTTACAGTCAGTCAATCGGGACATTGACATTTATATGTTTAGATTTATTGCAGAGGTTTCCCTAACATTTCAGAAATCACTGGAAAAAGCGGCATGTTTCTCAATTACTAACTAACGAGTAATATAAAAGCACTATAACTATGAAAATATTTTATTGTGTAATCCAGCATCCCAGAGAGACATGACTCACATGTTCGTGTAAATGTGTATGCTCTTAATATGTTCACTCCGCATATGTTTAATTAAACAACAGATAAAGCGTATAAATAAAACAATAAGTTAAAAACTCAATTAATCTATGATTTAAAATAGGCGATGCTTTGCAATATTTTTTTTTTGCAATATTTCACACATTTTTAAAAGCCTATTTTTGAATTTAAAAAATAACAATTTTTAACAATGACGTTATATTGCATTGACGTGTTATTTGAGTTCTGATAATGGTTTTCAAAAGATGAGTAATTGGCTCATTATGAATATAATAACCTCTTTTATATGTATAGCATGGGGTTTCTTTGATCCTTTCTCTTTTTCATAATAGTTCGCACGTGGCGCTAATCGGTGTCACATTTATATTTGTTTTATATTGGTATAACGTGTGTGTTAAGTATGACGTCATTGATTAATATCGAGAAAGTAATTTTCTATAATTTTAGTTATATTCGCGATAATTTCATTTTCATGAAATTAATTGTGGCGATTTCAACACTCATTTAAAGCAATCACAACGAAACAATGTTTAGAGTAGTTGGATATTTTATTTGATATCAAAGTTTCTCATTGTGAAATTATACTTTAATATGACGTCATTATTATAGAATTTATTTAGCATTTCGCTTATTACGGTAATTTAGTATAATTGTAATTATGGACTTCTTAAACAGGTACTGAAGTTGAAGATTTTTTTATTTTTGGAATTCGGAATGTGTGAGATTTTGACGAATTTATTTAGGAACCACCAAGATTTATGTTTGATGATTTTGTGATCTTTTTGAAACATTTCATTTAAATTAATATATATATATATATATATATATATATATATATATATATATATAAATATAAATGAAATAAGGACAGATCAAGTTCTCTTATATAATCAATATTCATTGTGGTTTATCATGTGCACATTTGCTTTGGGAACTCCGAAATTTGTATCGGTGAAAAAATTAAATTACGTAATGTGACATTTACCATTCGAAGTTACGTCACTTCTTTATGACTTATTAACAAAACCAGACTAAATGAATCATGTTCTAAATCGGAACTAATTTAAATTCCTAAGAAATCATCCCAACAAGAAACGAGGCAGCAATTAGCTTGTTAAAAATAGCTGACAGGAAACTGTCGCAACTTTTGCGAAGTATTAAATTCTACGCAATAAAATTTACATAAATTTTAAGAAATACATAAAAGCTATAAGACTTCTGAATCAAGTGTTTCGAACTCTTCTGAATAAATGAAACTATGTTGAATTTTTTTGATATTTGTTTCAGAGAAGCTATCTCAAAAACGAATCTTTTGAGATACCCGTTTCCCGAAGCACAATCACACGTTTGAGTAGACGATTCTGACCATACAGTATGTGTGATATTAATGTTACATACACAGGAACTGTGTGAACCAACAGCTTTTTCCTCAGAGAGGCTAAACAAAAGTCAGGAGAAATCACCAAGAGAAATAATTTTAAATCCACTTACTAATAAAACAATAAGTTTCCAGTGTTAGTAATGATAAATCCCTTTATTTTTGATTTTACGTAACATTTAGATGAGAGTTCATTTCCGCAATTACAGGACTTAAATTAAATCGTCTAACAATTCCTGATTTTAGTCATCTGCGAGATTTCAATAATTTCGTGGTAGACAACTTTCCTAGGATCGAAATCAACTTATCACTAAATCTTTAATTTTAAATTTGGTCTTATTTTCAGAAAAATAAACAAGTGATTCAAAAATAAAACAATTTATCGCTTACACTAGAACTAAAACCATGTAATGTAAATAAAGGTGATTGTCTGCAAGACACATCCGCTAAAAGGTCACGACCTTTTATGTGTACCAGAAACTTTTCTCAGGTGAATGTTGGTGCCTTTGCATATTCTTAATCTTGGAATAGTGGCTAGACACATAAATTAATTTTATTGAGAAAAGCAACGCTTAATATGAAGATAATATCATGTCAACTGTGTCGAGGTTCAAAAGAGCAATGTCCTAAAAATAGAAACTATACGGTACAGTCGTTCTTCCGGATATCTTCCCATTGGCAGAAGTTTACTTGGACATTAATGGTTATTTGCTTCTATAATATGGGCAAATATACATGTAACAATGACTACTTTTCACGTTAGTCCGAACCGCATATATTGTTTCAATACTTCCTTTGGATATTTCAGCAGCAGCAATAGAAGTTGGAAAAAATGGCAATAAATCTGTCGCATTTTGCCTGTAAAATTGAGGCAGCTGCAGTGTTAAGAGTTAGAATGATCGAGAGCATGAAACAGAGATCGAGAGCTTAGGAATTGCTAATAATAAAGGGTCTGTGAAAGAACTTTTTGATATAAGAACTGTTTTCAGATTTAGAAGAAAAATTAGTTTTCTTAAAATATTTAGACATTTATGAACGATTACTGAAATGAAACACGCAAGTTTTAATTTTTCAATGATTTATTCGTTATTTCCTTATTGTATTTTGTCATGTCGTTACTTTATATTTCCTAGTCACTAGAGTTTTCAACACGTTCCAGTGGTTTGAATGTGTATTTAAAGCACAGTAGTGATGTGAATACGCATTTAAGGCACATACTATAGCAAAATAATGACTTGTTGCTTTGAAAAAGTAGAAACAATTTATGTCACGTTTTATTTTATGTACCATTCTCGGCGTGTTAAAAGGATTTTCACATATAAATATTTTGATATTAAACGAATTTTGGGATCGTAATACACAATCGAATTGACCAAAAAGAATGATTTGAATAGAGCAAGAAAGATAACAGTTATAAACTTAAAATGAATATTTTTAACTCGTGTTTTAATTGCATATATGTTTTCTGCATAACCCACTACGGGACAGAAACCGTAATCTGGCTGTCAATGTTTGAATAGTTTCTAGTCCTTAATGTTATTTTATATCATGTAATTAGATTGAACATAGAAAATAGCAGTAGGTGGGGAAAAGTCGACATGAAAGCAAATGATTCAAATTGAAGGAAATCTAAAAATCAAGCCATAAAAATAAGAACGTTAATTATAGGATATGTGATATATCGCAATAGAAAATTATGTCACTCTCACTGTTTATTATACTCATTCAATTTCGTAAATCTTGCCACAGCTGGATTTCCGTTTAATTTAAGTGTGGGTGACAAATTTCAGTCGATAATCCAAGTCTCACGATGTCCAAGTTTTTCATTTAGTTCGTTTCGTTTTATCACTTGTGTTCAAGCACATGTATGTAGACGTTACATGCATGCTAACAGACACTAACGGTGAATTAGGTCATATCTTTAAATAGCGCTTCGATAATGTTATTAATAAGATAATAATTACAAAGTTTTCCCTCTCTCTACAATGGAACGATGGTAATAGATTTCACGTAACACGCAATTTATTTCTCAAGATAAGCATTTTTCATAGCATCGTTAATATCCTATGAATAGAAAGCCGTTTTATTTTTATACCAATTTTTTGGAGTTATATATGTTGAATATATATAATATTGGAGTATAACAAACAAAAAAAAACAACGTAACAAAAACAGAATTATACTTAATTACATTATCATAAGGTCAATACAAAACGATTAGAAAATAATATTATAAAAATAAAACGATATACGTGTGAGAGTTATAGTGATATCGCCTTTCCGCTCAAATTCATCCGCTTTCCTGAGTTTTCATAGGAGCAGAAAAATGTCAGAATTTGAGAACAGTCTCCTACGCCAATTAAAACAATGAAAGGGCACAGAGAACAACCAGTGAACAATGTAGGATGTCAGTACACGCAGCGGGCATTTAAAGGACCTATACCCTTTCACCTACGCACTGTAGTCTTCCATGGAATAACCTAAGGCATTAGGTTATTAAAAATTAACGGTAAAAATAATTACTAAATATTATAATGTTACATAGTGACCTATTGACTACGATTACTTATGTCGTTTGAGATATTTTATATTTATATTTAACCCTTAAAAATAGTATTTTAGAATCCTCCCGATTGAGAATCACATTAGTTTGTGGTACCCTGTACTATTCGACCGCGTAAATCTTTGCGTATAATTATTGAAATTTCAACTATTTAAATAACCATATAATTATAAATATTCAAAATATGAGAAGAACACTAGTATTATTTTTGAAACTATGAAAATTATGTCTGAGTACAAGGTTATGGTAACCTATAGCTTCTTTTGAGAGTTAAACTCTGTAGGAAGTTGAGTTAGTATAATTTACATAATAAAAGACATTATAAGTTACGCAAATATCATTTTCAGTTTATCCCACACTTGCATATGTACTATTAAAAATATTGCGCTTTGCGCATTGTACATTGAATAAATACGATATATTTTCTAGTTTGTTAAGGTATTATCATCTTTTTTGTTTTGTATATTTTTTTATAAATAATACTTGTATGTCACAAAATGCAGAGTTTAAATGTGATTTGCCTTATCTATGCCCCGTGCGGCGGCGAGAAAACTGGCTTCTGTGTATACTAGACATGTATTAAAATGAAACTTGTTAAAAAGGCATAGAACCTGCACTGCGAGGCTTCCCTATATATTTAGGCACATTATATGGTCTGATATATCTTTCAGACTTAAAAACTTTTTTAAAATTTTGGGTTGCTATAATTTTTCCGCGAACCTACGAAAACTTGCAGTAATGTTGTTGTTTCGTAATTTTTACTTTAGAGGTTTCAGAAATGGAAATCAAAAAAGCATCGTTTTGTTTTTGTGGACATTTTCAGTAATAATCTTTAGAAATATTATTATAAAATGTTAAAACTATTATTATGAACTATTGTTTATACGCACGTTATAGTTTTGGAATTCTCGTAAGTGAGGGTAGGTAGGGCTTACAAGAATTCCAAAACTATCAATGGTAAAAAAACATCACAAATTATAGAAAAAAAAAATTAATTACTTTACTTGCTCTTCCAAATGCCCATGTAAATACTTTTGAGATTAACTATATGCAGATTAACCTATTTTATCACTGTACAATTTTAAGTTTTCATGTTAAACAGTTTCTGAGAAAAAACGGTTTTTATCAGTAGAAAGACAGACGGTCACGTGAGTGAGGTACGGGACCATAATAAACATTATTTTAAAAATAATACTTCGTTTTATAATATTTGGTCGTTTGGACTTGGTATATGCAACATTATTTTCTTTTTCAATAAAAAAAAATATTATTTATTTGCATGCTTTTCACATTAGGTTTTTTTTCCTATTTACGATGTAAAATTTTAGTTATTTTATCTAAATATTTTTACATAACATATTCAGCGGAATGTGTTTACCTACTTTTCGTATAGTTATGTCTTCTTTTTGAAGCATTTTTTATTCATCGAATAGCTTGGAGTAAAATAAAATGTGATTTTTAATAATCATTGGCGATAAGACGAACGACAAATTACAAGCCTTACCGATGCTATGTTATAACTTATTTTTATTATCATTTTAATATTAAATATAAGGATTTGGTTGAAACATATTAGTTTACTTTAATCATCGTTCCAAATTCAGTAGTACCTATCCTCTAACCCGAACGTCATAACTTATTCACGTGGACCTCTAAAACTTGTGCAAACCGAGACCCACTTCGGAAGAACTAGATTCATCCAGTTATAATTAGAGCATCCGAACGAGCGACTCCTGAAAATTAGTCCTGAATTATGGATGGACGGACGGCGTCTGTTTGAACTTAATTAAAGTGTACTTAATTTCATTTGTCCGCCGGAGGATAGCATTTTTTTTCTAATTTCCTATATTGTAATGGGAGAACGAAAGAGGGGAGATCCGGTAAAGAAAAATATAATTTAACTATTTTCCAATAATCGAAGGCGAAAAACCGAACATCCTACTACTCGTGCCCACTAAATTTTCTATTGATTCAGTTTTATACAATATTTTCATATGACTGATGTTTCCATTTTATTTACATGTGTATGTGTCGTGTATTTCACTAATTTCCTTTCGCCGCACATTTCTTTTTAGAATTTCGTACCCAAACAAAATTCTATGGTATTCATTCGGCATTCTCTTTAACGCCTATTGCATAGACTGGTTTGGTTATAAGAAGATACTTTTCATAGTTCTGAGATCACACATATAATCAATAACAGTAAAAGCGGAATAGTTAGAACAAACCGAAATAAAGGTTTAGGGTAGTCATAACGCATGGAAAAAATATATTTATTCTCTTTAAATTTTGTGCAGTTTGGAATTGTTATTTTAAATAATGACTATACATTATTAAAGGTTTGACAATTAGATTAAAACATGTCAGCTGTAAATTGTATTTATTACTAAATACAATTATCGTTTATAATTATCAGCTGCGCACGACCGTGTCGGCATACATATAGTAAGTTATTCGTCGCTATATCGGGTAACGACCACTCTTTATGATAATTAAAATTCACTGATTGGACAATTAATAACCACAAGGAATTGTTAAGTACAATCTTCGGCAAAAAAATTACAAAAACAAAAATTACACCGTAACCGAACCCGTACTTGAACGGTCAAATTACGTAACTACAGAAATAAACGCGCGGTTTATATACCTGTTCGTGCTGAACCTGTCCGTAATTGTAATATAATTTATGTATTTCCACCGAATGGAAATAGCAACAAAATTCTTCGGAATTGATTTCCTTTGAATTAATGCCGAAAATGAGAAGTTTCTAGAAGGGTCATCTATCGTTAAAATATCGACAAGAAGTTCCTTTCGTTACGCTTAATTTTAAATGAAATAATATCCATTTAAAAATGTACCTAAATAATATGATGTGATTACAATTATATTTTTTCCAGTTTCTTATTTTCATTTTTCATTCGTTTCAACCAACTAAACGACCTGAAATATCTTAACTCAGTTATTATTTATCTACGATCGACATCCAACATAAATGGAGTTTCAGACTTTTCTAAATCTTCATATTTTCAACTGTTAACAATGTACACTTACCGTCGTCCCTAAGTTCTTTAAAAACCTTCGTCCAGTTTGTTTCATGAGGTCTTAAATTTTTAATTTTCTTTTCTTTTCAGTATATGTTTTTGTTATATTTTTCATTCTTTCAGTATCGATGTTCGTAATATGTTTCATTTACTTAATTTTTTCTACTTTTTGGCTTTACCATACTACAGGCATTTTCTTAAAAACCGCATATTTCCGACACACTTTTTATGACGTTGATTTATTCTTCACTATATTTAGGAAAACTCGCTTGCCTTATATGCTCTACGACTATCTTATCGCAAATCTTTGTTTGTATTTCCACAAGTCGTGTGAGTACATGTTTAACCCGTTTGCTTATTTTGTAGATATATTGACCATCTCCGTCCTTTAATTTCATAGCAATGCGTTATTTAGCTTTGTTACGATTGCTGTTACTTCTTTATCATTGTGTATGGTAATAAATGTCTGCAATACATCAATGAACTTTTTAAGGGTTTAATAGAATCGTTCGTTTATTATTATTAATTTTTATCAAACATTTTTCTGTAAAAATTTTCTGTTGACAAAATATAAGTGATAAAGAGGCATCACACTTGTTTTTATTTTTATGGTCTAGTAGTGAAGCAAAGGACCCTTACATTGTCCTGATGTTTTATAGTTTTAAACCTAGGTGCGTGAAATTTTGAACTCATGTGCTTCCTATGAAGACCTCAAGTAACGTGCAGCTAAGTATTAACTTCTTGATGCGGAAATCCGCATATATGTAAAGTTTTTGCACATTTTTTGCGTATAAGTTTCAGCGGGATATCATTCGATAAGTCTTGGAAATGAATTTTAAAATAACGTTCCATTTACCATTTTTCTATTTTAAGTCGTGTTTCAATATGTATTCCACCACCGTAACTTTTTAACAGTGGGTTTGTAAAATGTGGCAAAATAATAAGGGTTTATTGTTTTGCTACATGGCCCTTTGAACGCTGAATGGATTTAGAGTATAATGACACTCCGAATGAAATTTGTGTTACACAAATTACATCATATGAAAACCCATATTAAAGATCGGCCCATATTAAAAAACGCCATGTTAAAAATCTATTACACAAACCATGGTGTTTGATAGTAGGACGTGTCCGCACTGCGTTATATTTCGTATTCGCACATCGGAAATATATCTTCTCACGGGTTCCCTCATATGTATACGTGCGAGTTTGTTAGTGGAGCCAACAGATGGTATGAGGGTCGCTTTATATCGAAATAACGTTGGTCGTCAATCCGCTGTTTTATTTTCAGTGTGAAAGTGCATCTCCTCTGTAGAAGATACACTACAAAAACCGTAACCATGACTAGAAAAGATTCATAGTGTGATGATGTGCCCTAAACTGATATCAAATCAATAGTCGAAACCAAAAATATTGTTTTCAATGTATTGGATATTGAAAATATTACATCATTATTTTCTTTTTCCATTAAATTCCAGTAATTATACATTTTAATTGTTTTCTGAAAACGGAAGTTTGTTTCGAAAATGGTTTATAATACTTAATCGTTAATAACAAGAAAAAAAACAAGGGCAAAACGCAAAGTATGTAAGGTCTTTTTCCCCATTTCGATAAGGCTTGCAAGCTAAACTAAATATTCAATATTTCTGTGCCGTTGCGGCGTCTCTCCCTTTGTCCCTGTTCTATTTTAGTAACTTCATTCTGTGTCTTACTTCAGATATTCTTACCCGGTTGAATATCTTCATTTCCTTCAGGAAAGGGCTTTTTCATTTAATTCCCTTATGAAAAGTAACATGACCTTAACCATCTCAACGTAATTCTTTTTATATTCACGAACGCGCTTTCTTTGATTACGTAAACTGTGATGAACCACAGATATTTGGTAATGATCTCATTTGCAAAGCACAAAATTTGCTTTCATCCCTCTTTTTAATTACGCAACGTTAATTGTTAAATACTTTGTAAAACCTTTCAAATAAATTCACCCTTAAAAGTCCGAGCCCAACAAAAGCAATGTACGAATTCGCGAGTCGTCCGCAGGTATTTTCAACTAAAGTTTGGACAGGCTCGCCCCGTCTAGCACTCGGCACTAAAACCAATCCGCTTGAGAGACAAATCCCTTAGCAGCTTGTTACATCAAAAAGCTGTCCACTTAGTTCTTTAATAATACTTTCGTTTATAACACAATAATGAAAGAAACTAAATTATTAGCTTGATAATTTTTTTTGTTTTCAAAGAAATCTGTTACATTATGATGTTGACAGTATGATTATACTCTATTATGGAGATTTGCTATTGATATTATAAACGAAGGTAATGCATATTTAAAAGTAATATTTTAGATTTCTTATTAAAAATAAAGATTACTTATGAAATCTACTCAGTTTATAACTATGGAATGAATTTAAACTAAACAAAAGAAAACCATCAATAATACGTAAATAATAATTTAATAATTTTATTTTTCAACCAAAATAAAATGAAATTACCATCACCGGCCTAATTAACCGTCCAACCCGTTATTTTTTTTATTTGGTGTAATTATTTTTTTATAAAACGTATTAAAAATTGTAACACTTTGATTTTTAAAAAAATATTTTTATTTTTAATACTACATCATCAGTTTCTTATTTTTTCCAAAAAATAATTTTTTTTTCTATATTATTCTCATAAGAAATTCGCACTGAAACGGAAAAAAGGTGTAAATTTTGTTCAATCTGAGCTCCATGTACTGAGTGAAATGTCTATTCACATCGTAATGGGTATTAAAACAAAAATTACTGACGGTACTTATAAGTCTAACTTTGAAAATAATATTTTTAACAATGGGAAAGTTTTTCAGTTATTATTTACATGCTATTTTTTATTTTTAGCTTACTTCAAACCGTGGTTGTTTCTAAGAGGTCATCTTGAACAAATAACACTTAAAATACCACTATTTGCAGGATGTAAGAGCGACGGTTGAAGGAATGGAATACAAATTGAATTATTTTAAACTTCGAAATTTTTTAATCAAATTTTTACACTAAAGAAGAAAGTACTACGTGAATTAAAAGTTCAAAGGCGATGTCCAAAAGAGTTCTTTACTCATGTATCGTATTCATTCCGAAATTATACAAGCTTTGAATCTCATTCTTTTTTTATTGGCGACGTTTTCTCAAGAAGCATTTTTTGAATTGACCAGTGTCTACTACGAATAGGGCACTTAAGTACAAATCGCCCAAACGCTTTAATAAACATAACAAATGTGAAGCGAAATACGCCTCGAGGTGCTTTAAAGTAGGGAGGGACAAGGACGGGTGGGCGGCAGGGCGAGACGGCACGAGGCAAGGGGGGTATTGGAGAGCAGATAACCAGGCGTTTCTTCAGTACAGGCGATGGCAAGATTTTACTTTTGGTCTTAAGGTTTAATCCGTTATCTGCTTGTGTATAAAGTGACATAATAGCACTCATTACCGGCGGATTGTTTATGTTATATAATATGATTTTCAAAGATCATTTTCAATAATTTTTTATTCCAATGTTTAACTCGATTCGCACATTACATCTTTTAAAAGTCCTACATAAAATTTTTCCTGATTATTATAACTCCTTCAGAAAATTCATAACAATACGAGGAAAACCCAAAGCATGATTCATGGATTGTTTAGAAAGGGAGAAGTATTGAAGACTGCTAAGCTAGCTGAGGACTGCTAAGAAAACAACAGCTTGGAGGTGGCTTTTTGAAAATGCCTTGGCCTATCCTAAGGGTGGTGTCACTGAAGAAATTTAAACTATTCCTTCATTGCAATAAACTTTTCTTTTTCTACAAAAAGTTGATAATATTTTGTTTGACGTGAAATTTATTTTTCTTGTGCCTGGCATATTTTTGGAATAAATATATAAAGATGATCTTGATTAAGGTGACCTTTCGAAATATTTGCTTCATTACACGTTTTAAAATACTTCTGTTTGGATTTATCTCAAACATAAAAAAGCAAATTAAAAATCATACGTTTTTTATTACTGTGCTAAACATTCACTTTTTCAATCATTCATTTATAACTTATTGTACTTTGGAAAGTAAGCAAACAAAAAATATATTTATGTGTTTATTAGAGAACTACTCAATGCATGACATACAAAAAATGCTCCGCTGTCTGTCAAATGGCTACAAAATTTCAGATATTAACGTTAAATTAAGTGCATCTTCATACTTTCTCAGAATGCAATAATTTGAAGTATGGACTAAAAGCTTTACTCATTGCCCTAAACTTACTTCAACTTATAAGTACAATCATTAAGAAACCGCCTTTAGGAAAGGAAAAATAACTTTTATTTTTTCTTTGTTGTCCTGATGTTTCTATTACCTTTATGAGAAAATCTTAAATTAATAACATTCAAATTATTATGCTCAAACATATAAAGTAAAAAAACGAGGCATCTAGCCATTGAAACTCACTGTCCTGCGCCCGCCGAGAGCGGGATGGCACGAGACATGCGTTGGAGCGTCTGTCCCTTTCGCGCCGGAATGAATTAACAATGTCCTGAAGTTATCAGTTATCAGCAAACACGGTCAAATACACTTGCAACTAATTACCGCGGACGTCAGCATGTGCGTTCACCAGTAACGCGGTTGGAGTAAAGCTCATATAGTAAAGTTCTATGTAAAAAATCCAAAAACTGTTCAAAAATTAAATGTCTTATAAGTACTGAAAAGTGTTATCGAATCAAAATGCTTGTCCGATTACCATTATTGTTTCTGCGGCGTGGCCAATATTTCCGTAAATAAAACAAAATTGTTAATATTTTCAAGCTTTTTGCGTCCATAAAATTAGCAAAGCGACTGTATCGACTGTATAGAATACTGTAGCGACTGTATAGAGTTCTCTTCTAACTTATTTATTTAACTTCATTAATTTTAAATACAAGCGCCCAAATCGAAATTATCTTTTTATGACCCCTTGTAAATTTTCTTAAATATAAGTCAGACACGTTTTTTGACATTCCACATCCTATTGCTCTATCCTTTTTTATATAATGCAACAATCCACTTCGTACACTCATTTACAATTATCTAGATTGTGGAAAACAAATCGTTGCGCAATATCTGCTGAGATAAGAGTGAAATGCGACATCGAGCTATTTGCGAATATTAATATAAATAGAATAAATATGAGCTCGCTCTTAGAAGAAAACAGTTATAAACACAGGAAAGGTCTAAACCGACGAGATTGAGGAATACTAAAATGCAAATATTTAAGAATAAATTACACAAATTATTGTATATCGGAAAATAAGTAATTTACATTGATCTCATTTTCTCCAACAAATATTTTTAGAGCAACATAATGAGTGGATTAATTTATACACATAATAGCTAATTTATATTTATAAAAGTTAATCTGTTTAAGTACTGGCTCTACAGCGTTCCTCAGCACTTTTTACCGTAGTACGATGAACGCGCGGAGTGTACGTTTGTCACGTTCAGCGTTTAGCGTTTTTGTGATATCGCTCCGGGTTCATTGCGAATATTAGTGTGAAACGACGGATTGTTAGGCCCAAACACTGGCCTTCTAATATTTCGAGCGGTATTCAATTTGGTATTACAAGTTGAAATTAGTCAGAATATTGTATATCACTCAGTAAACCATTTGACGTTAAAACACAATAAAACCGTAGTATGACTAAGCGATTGACTACAATACTTGTTAGGCTCATTATATGCAGCGCACTCAGATATTTTTTTCTTAGAAACGATTATCGAATTTTCATTCAAAGTATACTGAGACATAATATACTAATGGAAATACTGGAAAAGTGAAATACTTTGACAGAATAGAACTCTTTGTGATTATTCGATTAAAAATCTTTAAGATATATTGTAATGAAAGTGGATATAAACTGTTAAAATAATGTTAAATATATAATAAATAACGGTTCTTTTTTAAATACTTTAGTGCAATCACTTGTTGATGATACTTAAAAAATATAAAATGACTGTTGCACTTAGAGACATTACTTACTTAAAACTTTGTCTTTAAACAACGTTACCGCAAAGGGTAGAGACCTCGTATATTCTATTGTGCAGATAATCATTACCTTTTTCATAGTTTATTCATAGCTTAATAAGAAAAAAAAATGATTTCTTGTGAATTTTTTCTGTTATTCTGAATACGAATAACATTAATTGTGTTGGCAAGGTAGAATTTTGAATTATCAAAAATTATAAAATATTCCATTTTACGAAATTATTTCGTTTAATTGGATAATTTTCACTACGCAATATATTGCATTCTTCTTGTTTCTTGGTGATTTTGTTGATGCTATTCTGTTAAAATAAATAAAATTTCTTTAATGTTGCACTATTATATAGGTATTTTCACAGCGATTTTTTTTCATAATCCTCGAAAATATAGGACGTTGTCAATATTCCTTGTACGTTTATTGTTTCATTCGTACGAATATATACGAAAGGTAACACTAAAAGTTTTTAGAATATTCAAAATGGAACCAACTAGTAAGTTTGTATTATTGTTTTTGAAAATAGTATTCTTGGTATTCTATGCATCGTTTCATTCGATAGAACCACTGAGAGAAACAGTCAGACCACTCTTTCTTTGTTGTTTCTTCCATAGTCTTTTTGGAAACAATAACCGCTTTTTCATAATAAACTGCCAACCGAAGTCGATGTTAACTTTTTTGGAGCACAGTTCCATATGGCATGTTACACGCTTGGCGAATGAGAGTTAGCCCGGAAAAAGTGTGAGATTTCGACGGCTCCATTTGATACAGTATAAAAGTGTAAGATATCGACTCACATTTTTGCTACAGTATAAGCGTTTGTCTTTACTAGCGTATATCAACTCGCTGGGTTTCTGTTGTAAGCCAATCATCTGCCAGACCGTTTCCAATACTGTATTTATTTATTTGCATTATAAATTAGAAATGATTATTTTATCATTTATTAAATATTTTAAATTAATAAATTATAATTAAATCTCAGCATATTAATTTATTTTCATAATTCATTAAACTTTATTTAGATTGTTTTAGTAAATTTTACAATTCATTATTTTCATTAAAATATTTAAAATGCAATAAAACCCTTAAATTTTAATTTTAATTAAATTTAATTAAATTTAGCTTTAAATTTAATTTAATTACTTTAATATATATAGAGAAAAGGAACTTTGTTCCAACCGGGTTTTCCACGACACCCCTCGTTAATTTTTTTATTGATTAAGGATTCATCGAACGAACATTTTCTTGTGTTAAATTCATTATGACATGATATTCATAATTTTAAAATTATCGTATATATATATATATATATATATATATATATAAAATATAATATATATGTATATACATAATATATATATATATATATATATATATATATATATATATATATATATATATATATATTAATATATATTTTAAAAGTTCAAGCAAAATACCACAATGGATTGTCAAGGAGTCCGATTTTTGAAATTTGAATTGAAATGACTAGTAATTACAAATTGTCTTCGTGTGTACTAGTTAATCTTTATTTTACTGCTTATGTATAAGCCACTTTTATTATTTTTTTTACATGATGATATAAATGAAGAAATTATTTCACCGATAATTTTATTTTATTAGGTTTTACCTGAAAATCGGTCTTGTTGGTTATGTCTTCAGCAAAGAAGTGCTACACAAAGCGAGCTAATTACCTTTTCGTGGATGTAATTTTCCGCATGTCCGTGTTTGTGGTAAAATATTACTCTTCAATGTGACGTGAATTTCTTAAATGCGGTTTGAAAAATTAAAAAAAAATTCTGACACCTAGTATTGGTTGAAAATTTTGAATGAAATTTCAGTTAATTTTATTCAATAATTTTAGGCGATATAGGCAACTATCGAACTGTTTTCCGTGGACTGCTGGAGAATATGAAGCTTTGAATTTACCGGTTTTACGTAATTTTTATGCGACGTCGAATGATCGGAAGAGTGTCTTGTAGTGGGTAAATTGAAATTTCCAATTTCAATATTAAATTGAAACTATATGATTATATATTTTATAATCATATCGTTTCAATTTAATATATTAATATAAATACCGAGTTTTCGGAATTTTTTATTTAGTTGAGATTTGAATACGTACCTTCTCGGTTATTGTTTAACGACTTACAATGCTAGGTAAATCATAGTAGCATAAAACCTGCATTTATAAAATGTACACACTCTGTCTCCTGATCTCATGAATTATGTGCGAGTTTTTATTATGTAATTATTATTTACGATAATAATTAAAAGAAGAATGAGAAAATATTTATTTCAAAATATTAATTTATTGCATAATAATAATTTCTTTTTCCTTTTAGCCTTCTGTCCTGCGGTGGTATGAAATATAAAACATGCATATACATATAATTCAACTTTAAATATACAAGTTTAAAATGCTCAGTAGTATTAATACAATTCCTTATTCTCAATATCGTAGTTGTTACAAATTATTTTAGTATAATTTTAAGATAGTAACAAAGTGTATACAATATGTTATAGTATAATTTATAATATTCAATGATGGTAATCCAACTGTTATAACATATAGGCAGGATATAAAAATCTAGTATTACTGGATCTAAATACTGCTGGCGACTCAAATTAAAGACTCGCAATGATTTATGATTAAATTATTTAAACCAATTCAAGTCACATTTGCATTTATTGATACTCGAAGTTCTCACATTGAAACTGTTGGTGGCAGAATACATTTTTACAAATGACTTTAGCTTACCGGTAAACCTTGTTTTCTTAATTTCTAAATTTATATAGGTTACAATTTTGTTATATGTATCTTGATGGGGTGGTCATTTGGCTAACACGTGAGGCATGTTGTCCTTCTGAATACTCTTTAATTGCTTAATTACACCTAATAAACAGGCGAGAATCCTTTTGTTGGTTTGCCCCCTTTTATTCACAATTATGTCTAAACGTTGTATTTGTGAAACTTAATTTTAGACAATATACTCTTAAGGATTTAACTATTTGTTTAGAAATTACGAGCAATAAAAATTATTTATAACACGTATTGTTCCAATCTTCAAAATCCGGAAAATTGGAACAATACGTGTTATAAATAGTATTCTACAGACGTTTCAACTCTTGGGGAAATACGTATCATATAGTAATAGTGTTAAATTTGTTTAACTAATACGAAACGAGTACTACAAATGACACTGCAAAATACAAATTATTTAAATTTTTTTGAAACTAAATATTTAGATAGCAATTTTTATACATTGATGTGTGTTCCGTAACACCGACGTAAATGAAATCAAGCTAAATACATATCACAATCTGCTGAATGCATATCAGAAGACGCGGACTGGTCCCCCACTAGTTAAATAGACGACTTGGTAAAGATCGCGGAAAACCGTTGGATGCAAGTAACTCAGTATTCATTTTTGTAGAAATATATGACGTAGACCTATGTTCAGCAATGGAATTCTTCCGGCAGATGATGATGATACGTCACTTGCTTAGTAAATAGACCAACAAAGAGTGGATAGCTCTCTCGTCGTAACGGTTTTTCGTTTCGTCAAGCGAGCATTTTCTTTCGATGCGGGCGGACGCCAAGTAATTTAATTTAAGTAATATTGATTATTACCATTGAAACATTTAAATTTTTTAGAATAGAATATTATTATCAAAAATGAATGAAAGAATACAAGTAATTAGGCTATTCCACATACAATCCAACCAGTTTAACGACCGCGATGTTTTAGTTAAAATCGGGTATAATATCGTTTTTGAATTAAAAAATTATTTATATGAATAAATTATTGGTGATATAAATGAAACTGCCAATGTTACAAATAAATAAACGAATTTTACGTACTCATTTATTTATGTGCTAATATTTTATGGCCAGTCAATTTTATAAAAAAATTTATGTTATTAAAATATTTGAGGAAAACTTTAGGTTTCACACGGTATACTTTTTAGCGTGCAAATCTAGCTGAAAGAGACGTATTAGTTTAATAATGGTTTATTATTACCCTAATTTTATATTTGTATTGTTAGAGCATTTCACACTCACCCTTAATTTGACAAGGATATTCAAATACGGTGGAGTATCAATCTTTCAGGACTTTAGCGATGACACAAGTACGTCGAGGTAAAGTAACCAACTAAAGTCAACAGACATTTCCGACTTTGTTGCTCCATTAGCCCTTAATTTAAAAGTAAATTAAATTTAAAATACTACAGCATCGCTCGATGACCTTTAAAGATGATATTCAAAATATTAGAAATACCCTGTATATGAATAACCCTGTGGTGATTTTAAATATTTTTTTTTGTTTCGCATGAAATTAATATAAAATAGGCATCAAATTATTTTATTCAATATCTACAATGCGGAAACGACCGAGTTTGTGAGTTTAATGAGATCCCGTTTAACCCTTCTCGCATATAACCTTAAAAACAAAGTCATAATATATAAATCACATTTACCAGTTATAATGGAATTTCCAGCATAAAGAATAGTAATAAGCGTCTTATTTCAAATTTATTTTTCATAAAGTGGGCGACATTTTAATGATTTTAAGATTCTCACGATTTGTTTACTAAAACTGTTTTAAACTTCGTCCATAACTCCGCAACGTGGTAGCAAACGGAAAATTACGCGTATAAGTAATACACACAAATGACCGACCATTGGCTGATCACGACGCGGCATAAAATTTAACTAAACCACGTGTCGCGTTTTAAATACAATAGTACTATTGTGTTTAAAAAACTTGCCGCGAAATTGGTGTTTTCAACGTGTTCATGCCGAGCAGTGAGTACTACTCTATTCGAAAACATAGCAGCGTCTCCTGTATGGAAGTTCTTTCTGGTCTTGTCGCGCAGGTATGTACCGTACACTTATTATATATAGACCACTGTAGTTTAAAATTCTGCGTCATCTAAATCGATTTTTTTGTGTTTATGTAAATTTCCTATTATATAAATTTAGTGGTTTTCAATAACATTGGCAAGGATGTCGATAACTTCTGTGTACTCTTCTGTTATTAATGTTATAAAATTTTCAATATAACTAAACAAAAACAATTTTCAATTGGAGTAATGATTAAGGTATATTGTTACAATTTTATTCAGATTTTAAAAACGAAAGATTGGAAAAGAAATGGGCTTAGGATGCAGGAGAATATTTAATTTAACTAAAAATATTACATGACATTTCACTGGTGTAGGGGAAAAATCTATCTCATGTTCCATATACAGAATAATGCCACAAAAAATTATCCTGTCTTTGAGTTGATTAAACATATATACCTGTAAAATGCAATCGCAAAATATTTAAGCTACAGTGCTGTTATGTCCATATGTACTAATATGAGGAAATTGTAAAGTTGTTAGTATACCATGAAACTAAAAAAACAATGCTTAAATTTCTATTAGTATATAATTTCATTTAACAGTACTAAACCCAGTTAATTTTATCGATGAGATAATTTAACTTAAGCGTAAATATTAAATTAATGTTATTACACAGAAACTCGGTAAATTCATGTAGTTTTAACGTATACTTAGATATATTATTTTATAAGTTGTCAAATATGAATTAGTAATTTCTGTGGGAGTTCGTGAAAATAAATATAAAAAGTATGGTGTCGATTATTGACAATTCATGTATAAACATACATTTGTCTGGATTATTTTGAGGTGTGTTGCCACAATCAAGAATAGAAGTCAAAAATTATTCTAAAAATATTCTAAAACTATAGACCATTTTTTTAAACACAATTACTTTAACGAGATAACGACAAATACATTCGAAATCTCCAAAAAACAGCGAATAAAATTCACTGCGTGACGATAAGTGCCGATTGTGTTTCAAGAATGGATTCTAACTTTTTTATTGCACTATCTCTTACTAACATATAACATTGATATTATGCATCATCGTTCTTACCTTTGATCGTCTATCTAGTATAATATGTCTATGCGATGTTTCAACTTTAATAGTTTTGATAAAATACTACAACGCAAATAATAAGAGTCCGACTCTGAAGTTTTGCAATATTTAAACTAACGGTTTGTGCATCTGTTACTCAGTTCCAATTAAACTCCTCAATTTGCCTCACATACCACTAATAGATACTGTTGTAACATTTTTACAACTTAAACATTTATTTATTGAAAACATTTGAAAAATCAATCCCACAGGTTACATAAATATTTATTCACAAAACTACGCCCTAGTACTCATGCGACTAAAATTTCACGCGTAAGTATGAAAGTAATTTTATTTCTTTTCTTATCATTGCGTTATTTATGGCACCCTAAATGTTGCATGGAAAAACAATGATTCTTTGTGTATTCAAAACAATATTAGAAACAGCACTTTCGTGCCATTATATGTTATGCTGTCGATATGAAACTCTGATTTGAGAAAGTAAAAATTAATTATTTCTTTATATGTACATGAAAGTTAATTCGTAACTTCGAAACCACGTATACAGATACCAGACCTAGGCATTTTTGACTTCAAATATTTTAATTCTTCAAATACGTATGCTACTGGTACTCGAAGATTTTTAATAAATTTGCAACAAATCCTTTATGAACAGTGCTCTTTTTCTCCCCCCCCCCCGTCCCGAACATGAGAATTCGTTCGTTTCCTTCCTCTTCTTTCTGGCAAGCTTAATGTTTATCGCTTAGCAATTATGTCATAGCATTGAACTCAGAAAATGATACCATTAAAAATTGAGTTTATTTGTTCTTCCTAACGGTTTATTCTCTCTATTTTATCTCTACTTAGTAACTCGCTTTTTAACTAGGCTAGACAATTAGTCAATGTGGCGATTATAAGATTACTCACGTGTCCTATCTATCTGCCGCAGCCGTTTTTTCTCAAAAGCTCTCGGACATAGAAACTTGAAAGTTTAACAAAGTGATAAAATATATTAATCCACATACACCTCAATTGAAGCTTTCAAGTAACACTTAAAAATATTTATGTAGATTTATTAGAGGGGGCAAAACTATTTTTTTAATTTCGTATGTCGTGTGGGTCATTAATTGAGATTATTTTTTCAGAATTTTACGTAGGTTAGTTCTAGACTCGTTGAAAATATCCACAAAAATGTGCCTAAACTCACTATCTCAATAAACGTTACAGTCAAAATTGTGAAAAACAGTGTTACTGGAAGTTTACTTAATATTTAGCGGACAATTAGAACATTGATCCTATATGTATGTTTTTGGGAAATTCACTATATTTTTATATCACTGAACGATGTCTTAGGCAATACATTTCCGTAGTGAAAAATAACAATAATATTTACAATTAATTTATAAAAAACTATTTGTCCTTAAATATTTTATGAGCCAAAGTGAATATTGAACGATCGTAGTGTAAATTCTCCTCGTACTAAGGTTTATAAGTATATATACAGGCTTAATCATTAGCTATGATATTTAGAGTGTTATATATATATATATATATATATATAAATATATATATATATATATAATATATATATATATATATATATATATATATATATATATATATATATATATATATATATATATAATGGGTAGTATATACATGAATCTACATAAAAATTATGTAACAACACGAATGTACGTAAAAATGACGCAGGTTTCATTTTTTTCTCATACCGGCCGTAATAATTTAAACTCGATAATGCGACCCACTCGAGAAAAGACGGGAAACTCGTAGAAATCTATGAAAAAGTTTCGCCGCGACATTCGGGTCGCTTTATATTTAGACGGCGCAGGTGAAACGCTCTCTGAACTTTGCCCCGTAAGGCGCAGTGAGTGGGCTGGTCTATTTTAGTCGATTGCATAAGTCTCATCACATCTGGTCCGCGGCTCCTGAACATAACAGAAGTAATATGAAACGGTTAAGGTGTCTTGACGAAAACAGGTCATTATGCAACCGACCCATAGCTTTTTGAACGGTAACATTCTGTAACGACGTTTGACGTTTACAAGAAGACCGCATTATGAAAAATCCAGGAATATTGCATGATTTTCACCGTTTTAAGTTAGTGAGTACTCTATATTTTAATTTAACAAGGTGCCTAGTTTTTGAATTGTCAAGGAATTGACATATCAGCATCCTTACAAACCCAAAAAATGCAATATTTTTTTATTATTATGTATTTAAGAGCAAAGAAGATCGTGAAAAATACTTCCGTCCGTAAATACAATTTTACTAATTAGCTATTTATTAGTTAGGTCAAATAAATCATGTATATATACATATAGGATACCTGCCCAATATGAAAGAAAAAGCTCATTTTTAAACTCAATATAAAAATATATGTAGCATCTTATGTTTATGAGTTATGTGTTAATTTTGTATATAAAAACGAGTCTAGTACTGTTGCTATATTGTTGTACCTAGTACTATTTCTATACCTATATAAAATAAAATGTGAGAGTGGGACCATTTACTTTTTCAGTTAATGTAAACATTAGTTGTTATAAGAACCTACCTACATATATTTTTGACAAAACAGCGAAAAGACTACAAACTTGCCATGTTATAAGAAATGCATGTCATTAAACAGAAACATGTATATATATATATATATATATATATATGTATATGTATATGTATATGTATATGTGTATGTGTATGTGTATGTGTATGTGTATGTGTATGTGTATGTGTATGTGTATGTGTATGTGTATGTGTATGTATATGTATATGTATATGTATATGTATATGTATATGTATATGTATATGTATATGTATATGTATATGTATATGTATATGTATATGTATATGTATATGTATATGTATATATATATATATATATATATATATATATATATATATATATATATATATATATATGGGTGCTGTAATATTTGATAGCTGCGTTTGTGAAGGGTAGCCATCGCCACATGACTCTTGTGAACAGATGCATTGTCGTGCAAAAGCAGCATACTTTTCACTAATTTTCTTCGCTTTTTCTCCTTCAACCTTCTTTAATCTTATTACAGTAGACCAACTTATTACCCTCCCATTGTAGAAACACCCTCGTCTTTGAAGTTAATGAGCAGGATGCCCTTTATATCCTAGAAAAACGTCATCATTATTTTTTCGGCCGACTGCGACACTTTGAACTTCTTAGGGGGTGGGGTAAACTATTTATGCCACTGCATGGACTTCTGCTTGCATTCAAGCTTATAACCCAAAGTTAGTCACCCGTAACAATTCGGTTTAAAATTTCTTCCTTATCTTCTCGATGGAGATCCAAAAGTCTACAGAGATCCAAAAAATCGGTAGCATTATGGAAACTTTCTCTTTATTGTTGTGCGTCGCGTCTTAATATCTCGATGAATTGTTTTTTTAATGTCATGTATATTTTGTTTGACCTAAAAATTATGCGTTCATATACTTCACGCCTTATTTTACATAAATACCGTTACATAAACATTTTGCAATTTTATAATATACGTGAACTATACATTTAATGCATTTTAAGGACTCTAAGGATGAAAATATGTCACTTCCCGGGATTTAACGAACATATCGACATAATAAAACATGAAGATCACAATAAAACATGTGAAGTTTTTCAAAACGGTATAGGCTTGGATTATATACATGAGCTGGCCAATTCGGCCTCTATTATTTCTTAGTTTGAACATGTAACTAAAAAATAAAGGAATTACTTTTATATTTGAAATTCAAAAATAACGATCGAAATCATGTTATGTGCGATCCGCTATGCATTTGTAAACTTTTACTGGGATTTTTCAGTTTTAAATTATCATTTATATAATATTTGAAAAGTTCATCTTTCAGGAATTTCATACCATTCCATATTATCGGAATATTTCTTAAATAATGAATTTTCTCCTAACGATCTTCCTTTTTTATTTACGATGCGATAAGGGCGTTGTTCGAATGGAAGTTAATGTTCAGGGATAATTTTGTGTAGCTTCAGAAAAAGGCATGTTAATTCCGGTACTAATACCTAGAGAAGGTCCAATTTATTCAATTATTTCTGCAAACGTTTACAATTTTATTTCATTTCAATTAAATCAATAGATTTTTGACATGAATACGTTATCTTATTACATACTTATTATAGATTTATCTTAATTTTTCACAACAAAATGCAAGTACGTGATGTAGTATTATTTCTACTTTATTTAAATTCTTTGTGAATAAAAATTAAGTGATAATGCACTTCTACAAAATTAACGCCAAATATATTCAACATACTTAGAAATAAATTAACAATACCTACTACTAATACCATTAATTGTAATTATATCAACCTAAAACTATGGTAATAATTCATCCTGTAACCTATTGAGACGAAATAATGAAAAAGTAATTGGGTTTTCTGCATCTGGCGTAATGAACGTCGTAAAATGCGAATCCTGGGTAGAGTGCATATCGGAAAATAAAAATTCTTGCTTCTGCGCAATTCCAAATCGACTCTATTATTGATTTTGAGCGTTCGGTTCATTAAAAGGGTAAAATCAAACTCTTTACTCGCGCGTCCAAATTTCGAGCGACTTTTATTGTTGAAAATATCCATAAATAACTAAATATTATTTCTCGGAAACCGCTCGGGTTCAAATTATGAAAAAATTTAATTGAAATTTTCCGGAAAACTATAGCGATTATTGTAGATATCAAGTTTTTGAAGAAATATACGGTATTGATTTGTTTATAAATTTTGTATATTTTTATATATGTGATAGGTGTATTATATTTATATATGTGTATATAAAATATTACGAATACCTATAAATAATTTAATAGAAATATTATCTATATTAATATTATCCTCTACGTTGAGATTTTTATATACGCTAAATTTTGTATGAAACCCTTTTAGAAAGAGGAGATAGAAGTATGTACGGAACCTATTAACAGGTTTCTAAGAACTTCATATTATACTTCTCTTATTCTAACAAAATTCGTTCATATTTTTGACAAAGGACGTTGTCTAGATAAAAGGTGCTTTTGTAAAAATCTAATAATTTCGTGTAGCTGTAAATAAAACCTTTTAAGTACGAGTATAACTCGCACTACGATGATTCCATGAACACACAAACTTTAGGACATAATATTTCACCATATACATATATTACATGGAATATCTTTCAGAGGTACTAACATATCGTGAATATTTAAAAAATTATAAAATCTAAAGTCATCGCTATACTTTTCCTGTAAATTTGAAATACATTTCTAGTGATACTGTTTTTTCCAATGTTGACTATTCGGATATAGAGATAAATTTGGAGACAAAAATAATTTTGTTATTTAATTATATATTATATATATATATATATAATTTTTTTATATAATTTTATACATATATATATATATATATATATATATATATATATATACTTATATTAATTATATACTCTATCATTAATTTCATGTGTGCGTGAGGTTCTGAGAAAATGGTTGTAACAGACGGACACGTGTGTTAACTTGTAGCGTTCTGGTAAGCTATATGTCGGTAAATAACATATAAATTCTTTTGCAAGGTTAAAAATCTAATCATAATAAAATTTTTACATCACGAACAAGTAACTAAACATTCAATATAAAAATAATACTTGTTAAATATTAAGAATAAGCGGTATATATTCAATCCAATTTAATACGATAAATATACATCTTTAAATATATATGATTTATGGAAAAAAATGGTCGTAGCACTATACATAGACAATTATATCATAGATAATTAGAAGTTAATAATATTGATTTACTGTTTAGGACTGGAATGTTTATAATTTCTCTATATCATGGAAATCCTATATCTCATGAAAATCATCTATCTCATGAAAATCTCAACAAATACGAAATACAAAACGTTTCGCAAATTTCTAAAAATATGACTAAAACTAGTTAGAAAATAAATCGTTAACCGTTTTGTTTTATTTGTAGATCTTAAAGTTCAAAGATGTTTTTCAGCTGCACATATGAACAAGGAATAGAATGATAAAAGACAGTGTGGTTTTTGCAATCAACTAAGTATACTTCATTTTGTCGTAATCACTGTTGCCATATAGAATTATATGAATTCTACAAGGGTGCAAGTTGTCATATTAGTCTACTAGCTAGGTACCCGGTTTCGCTCAGGGATTTGATATGAGGTTGGTATTTGGAATAAAAAAAAGATTTTTAAAATATAAGTGGTAAAATTGTTTTATTGAAAACGTATTCTAATTACAGTACTTGATTATAAGCAATATTTTTATTTTGTTATCCGGGGCATATATGCATAAATTTTTCGAATTTCCTACTCGAGAGCAAGCTACGTATAGTTGACCGTGCGAAAAGCAGGATTCTTTGGGGTTGGAGCGCATTGTTTTAAAGTTTGTCCTTGCGCTTTGTTAATTGTAAAACTATAGGCTAATTAGATTGGAAATTGCAGTTTTTTTAAATTGGAATGGCAGTTCGGTAGATATCAGTGGTATTCTGGGGATAAATACTCTGTGTCCTTTGTCCTTCCCGATCATAAGTTCGGCTTCGATGATGTTATTCGATAGCTGTTTGACATACACATACATAGTTTTGGTGAGTTGATATTTCTGAGGGGTATGACCGGAGATTCAATTTTCAGCTGAAGGTAGTGTAATGGTATTCCTGGTACTTGCAAAGAGTTTAAAAATTCCATAGGAAAGTTGACACTTTCTTCAACGTTTACCATTGTATCGATCGATTGGTATATTCCCTCTTCACTGCGAATTTTCTTTTGAATATTAAAGTTGATATCGTAGACCATATTATTTTCAGTTGCCAAAATTACCCTCTGAAATAGCCACTCCGGATTAATACAGTTGTGAGCAATGTTTGGATAAATTTGGTCGATGATTTCGATCTCAGTCACATTAAAATGATATCCGTCGTCTCCGCGCATATGATTTGTGTGTCTCTGCAATGCATTGTAGTCCTTCTCTTCTTCGTCGTACAATTATGTCACGGATTGTGTTTTCATTGTCCATAATTACGATGGCGACTTCGTCTATCTGAGGTGCATTAAACCGAAGTTTGTGTTCTCCGGGTGGTCCCTTGTCGGGTCGAATTATAACTTTATAGTCATTAGAAATCATTCGGTCTAGTGCTGTTTTGAATATGTAAATAAGTTGATTGTATTTGTGTAAGATTCTTTGTACATCTTGGATTATTTCTTATCTCAATTCATCGATGTTCATGCTTCGTTGATTAATTTCTGTTTCTTCTTTCCGATGAAATATACTGGCAGAAATTTATAGTCTTCGTTGGGTAGTGGTAGTAATGATCTCATTTTATGATGAATTTGTCCTTGGAGGAAAAACAGTATCGATTTTATCTGTGTTAGTGTCGATCGAAGTGACACCGAAATAGTCATTTGGAACAGGCGTTGTACGCTTCAATATTTTGAAGAAAATGTTTTGATTCTGGAGTTTTCCCGGTTATGTTATGTAGAAATTCCTGCGGAGGTACTTCTAGCGGTGGTAATCGAATTTTTCTATTCATGCAATGGATTCCTGGTTCCTCTATTGAATTTTTGCGCGTCACAAAATTGGCAGTTACGCAATATTATTTTTTTTTCCGATTACGACGTGTTTGTGTTTAATGTATTCTTTCGTCCGGTAGCAGTAGAAGCTTCATTTGTAAGGTTGTACTGCTTACTTGTCCTTGTCCGCACTTCTCGTATTAGCAGTCTTCTATTATAAGATTGTGTCATAATTCTTGACTCTTTAGTTCGTTCATTTCGTTATTCTCACGGTGCTTATTTCCGTTCGTTATTAACATAAATACACTTCGCGCTCTTCGACTCTTTCGTTCTTTTCGGAGTTATTATTTCACCGTTTTGCTGCAGAACTGGCAAAATTTGAAGATCTGAAATATCTTTAACTTTTACGTTTTGGCATTGTATAAAATATAAATCAAATAAACTTTTTATTAAGAAATACACTAAGTACACTTTATACACTTTCACACTTTATTTTCGATTTATATTGTCACTGTATCGCTTTGATTACTCACACTTCACTGTTTGTTTTTATTCACTTACTGCATTTCACTGATATGAAACGTTCGAATCCACGACGGATCTTGCTTTATATATTCCACCCATAAAAAAAAGGCTTCGAATCAATTGCAATGTTCCGCAACATTCCACAACATTCGAAAGTATTCTGGAATATTTCACAACGATCTGGGATGTTCCGAGATGTTCCCGAACGGTCAGACTATTCCCAAACATTCCACAACATTGTCCAGATTGTTCCAGGATGTTCTAGAATGTTGCGGAATGCTCTCGAATACTTTCGTATGTTCTGGACTATTCTAGAAATGTCTAGAGGGCGAAACTTCCAGCCTTTAAGCACGCCCTTCAGGTAAAAACGGGAACCTTCTCCATGGATGAAGGATAGAGGGCTACCACACCATATAACTTCCTTGATCGTAGCGGGAATCGATTCTGAGTTTTAGCGGCACGCACATTGTGCACTTACTTTTATAATATATATCGATTATTTTGTTTTATCTAAATACCATTTTATCGCAACAAAATAATTTACACACCATAAACATAAAACTTCAATTATAGTTTAAACTTCAGAAACGCCCATTAAATTCAAAAACTTATAATGTTTATTTGTACTTAAACTTTTGGTTAATATATCTGCTGGCATTTCAGAAATTGGTAAATATTCAATTTTAACCTTTTTATCGGCTACATAAACTCTAACAAAATGATGCCTTATGTTAATATGTTTGGCACGCTTATTATGAAACAATGAATTAGTTGCTAATTTGAGAGAACTTTGGTTATCATTATACAAACTTACTGACATACTTCATACGGCAAACCCCATATATTCTTTAAATAAATGACTACCTTACAGGATTCGGTTAAGGCCATTTACTCCGCTTCCGTACTGGACAACGCTACTGTTTTCTGTTTTTTTTATTCAAAAGAAATTACTGATCCTGACATGATAAAACAAAACCCAGTATGTGACCTTCTAGCCAAAGAACAAGATGCCTAATCAGCATTAATAAAACCATAAAAATTACATACATTCTTCCTATAAACTAAACCATAACTTTTAGTTTTCTTTAAGTATCTTAACAAAAGTTTCAAGAGTTTCATTAAAACATTAAACATCTGACAAAACATTTAACATACTTACCAGAAGTACATCAAACTTCAAACTAATTAAAACATTTAACATACTTACCAGAAGTACATCAAACTTCAAACTTAAAAAAAGATACATTAAAAAAGATACATCAAACTTCCAATTAATTGCTGATAAGAATATTTCTTATTAAATTTATCATTTACACCTTTTTCTAATTTCAAATTAACTCCCATGACTGTATCTGAATTTTGGTCAACAGTAACACAATCTTTATAAATGTTCACACACATACCTAAACACTGTTTGATCTAACCTAAGTCGTTTACTCTAAATTTTGCTACTAGCTTATTTTTTAGTTCTTCGTACGTACTCCGACAGTTATAAAAAATAAAGAAATCATCAACAAATAGAGCCATCTCAATTTTTACATTATTTTCATATTTTACAAAAAGACAAGGCTCATAATTTGAGTTTTCAAAGCTTAACTTTAACAAATTTTTCTCTAATCTAGTGTACCAAGCTCTAGATGACTGCTTGAGTCCATGTTCTCTTTAGCTTTAGAATTTATTATTGCAATTATCAAACTCTGAACATTATGGTGTTTCCATAGACACTTTTTCATCAAGAAAACCATTCAGAAATGCAGTAGGAACATCAAGATGATTCATATTTAGACCTAGTTCAACACTTAAAACTATCAATAGCCTGAAAGTTGAATATCTTAAAACTGGTGAGAAATTTCATCACAGTTTATCCCCTTCTTCTGGGTTCTTGTGACAAGCCTTGCCCTGTAATGCACATCACTTTCACTGTTATACTTTTTTTTAAACACTCATTTATTTTTCACTACCGTACCGTCTTCCAGTCTGTTCACTAGCTCCCACGTGTTATTTTCAAGAAAAGATTTGAACTCTTGCCTCATCGCGCACCGCTAATGCACTTTTTCAGATCTAGTTATCGCATCACGAAGAGTAATCTGCTCACCTGACACTTATACACACATGTTCGCAATATCGTAATAGTCCAATTTGCGTCTAACACGCTTCTCTAGTAAACTGACGTTACACTGCCTATAGTTGAGATTCTTTTCTTCTGGCAGCAAGGAATAGAAAAAAACTATCATCTGCGTCACTTGACGACTCATCAGGAACATATGTCTCATATTTTTGATTTCCTTCTTCTGCATCTAAGCTGTTCTTGCTCACAGATGGTTTCTCTTCAGCTGCACCTTTTGGTCGCTGATTCCCTTCTACCGTAATCGTCGTTGTTAAACTGTCATCTATATCCTTTGTGACTACAACATCTCTGTCTACAATAACTTCACGTGACGCAGGATCATATAAGCGATAGCCTTTGATATTTTCGGAATATCCAACTACGAACCAATATCGGGCTGCCAAAAATTTGTAAATGATTAAAATTTGGCATTCTGCTTGTCTATGTTTTATAGGGAGTAGTATTCTGATCTATACCTGTTGCTGGTAACCGGTGTTTTGTATACAGAGCTGTCTTCACGGCATCTGTCCAAAGAGCTTTCTCAAATTTGGCATCAAACAGGAGACAACGAGCTTTCTCAACTATTCTTCCTCTCATACACCACATTTTGTTCCGGGGTATAACAATTTGTTTCTGATGGATTGCCTCATTGCATTGCCTCAAATAATTTACCATTTCTGCTCAGTAAAACTCTCCGCCATTGTCTGATCTTAATGTTTTTATCTTCTTAGACTGCTGATACTTAATTAGTTCTTTATATTTTTTGAAATACTAGAAGGTTTTGTTCTTGGGCTACAGAAAATATACCAAAAATATCTTGTTAAATTCATTCACAAATAATAATGTGTGGACCAGTTCTAGAACCTGACTTCTGCTTGCACTCTGAGAAAACGAAAGTCTCGGTTGCATTCCTTCCCAACATATTGTACAACTGGCCTTACTTTTTCTGGCTTCAACTGTTCCTTTATAAATTCAACCACTCCATTTTTTAATCTATTCAAGTCTTTCACATTTATATGACCTGGCCGCCCGTGCAAAGTTGTATATGAAGTTTTAACTGCTGTTGCTAAGAATTTCTCAGACTTCACAACATTTAATCTGTTTACACCGTTTTCTACGTTTGCCACTCCGAAACATTCACTATGTGAGTTGTAAATTGAGCATCCATGCTGACTAAATATCATTTGTTACCGTTCACAATAATTCTACTCACTGATAGTAAGTTCGTAGTGAGGATAGGTACATACAAAACATTTTTTACATTTATAGCAAACTCTTTATCACCGACACGTGTCGTAATCTGTAGGTTTTCTGACCATAAAACTTGAACAATCACTTGATTTGCCACAACAATTTCCTTAGTTTTGGGTTCATTACAAACATTGGACAACATGTTAACATTCGAAACTAAATGAGTACTGACGCCCGAATCGATGTGCCAGTTGGTTTGACTGAACTTCTTAGTAAGAAAAACTGCATTAAATGTATTTGTCCGCACTGATGCTTATGCCCGAATGCTCCATTACCATTGGCCCATACTTTTCTGGGAGTTCTGCTTATATAAGCGACCCGATCCACTAACTATTTATCTCAAAAGTTCCTTTCAATTTCTGTGCCATTTCTATGAGCTAGCTGACGTAGCTGGTCATGGATTCGCAGTTTTCAAACCGTATACTTATGACGTTTCTCAGCAAACTAATTTGTCGCGAAAAACCGGAATCGTCGAACATGCTCTTCAACGTTTTCCACAAATCATACGTCGTAACTGTTCGTTTAATATACATAAAGCGGAGCGTCGATTGTCAAAATTACTTTTCCTTTAGCTTTCAAATCTTCTGCTTTCCGAACCGCAGTAGCTGTCGCCGGTAATAGTTGCTTAACGGCGTCTGCCATTCCCAAAACACCAATTGTCGTAATTCTCACGGTTTTTCATTTTCGGGACATTAGTAGGTTGTTTATCGACATATTAAATCCAAATTCACTGTCTTTTTAACTGAACCATAACTTGATAAAACATGGTATGGTTTTTGCGATCAACTAACTATATTTGATTTTGTAGTAATCAGTATTACCATATAGAATAATACAAATTTTACAGAGGTGCAAGTTGTCATGTTAGTCTATTATTTTATTATATATAGACAACATAGGAGATAACCAAAGATACATAAATAACTTATAGCAAGTTTTATCATTTAAGACTAATCGCTAAAGTACAATGATGTTTTCTATCGATGATGCCGTATTATTTTAAAGATAGTCAAGAAGTGGCTTTAAGGCAATATCGAATGAAAGCAATAAATGTTTTATTCGTTGACTCTACAATATCGGTTTGTTGAGATAGTTTGTCACGATTAAAAAATGACCTGTTTGCACCCTGGGACATGTTAGTGTACAACAGGCTGGCCCTAAAATTGCTAGATACTTAATTTTAATATTTATTGTTGCTACTTAATTGAATTATTTATATTAAATATATCGTACAGTAGAAGTCACTTCTTTGTATTTAATTTTTTATTCACTTTTTAGTTTGTTCTTGTAGTAATAAGTCCGCCATATGTATCAATTAGATACATTAAAGTAGATAAATAAATAAATAAATGTCACAACGTTACACTATTCCACGTAAGTCAAGGGTTAAAGGATATATTAAATATTCGTGGTGTTTATTCTTGTTGTCTTACAAGTGGAAATTTTAGGACATTGTTAATTCAACTATATGTGACAAGGACACATCGATGCGTATCTTTTACTGTCTAACTCTCGGTATGTGTTGGATAATGAGTTTCGACTGTTATTGTAAGTATTAGCAGGGATTTTCATTCTTGATCATATGTAATATTGAATTCTGTATATAATGAATTATGCATTATATATCTATCTTAATATTAATATATGTTTGTAGCTTCGAATATCTAGGGAAATGCAAATAGCTATGAGTTTGTTACTCATACGTAGATAATATTTGGTCTTCCGTTTAACAATTCACTTCTACTTTTCCCTTAAACACGCTTTGTCTCTTATTCGCATCCTGGCTAAAATTTTTGTTACACTCCTCATTGTAAAATTAGTAATTAAATTTTTAGAAAACTAGATTTGTTATTTTGGTTTCTAACAGTCTAATCTTGTACGAGCAGGTAATATACCATAAATAACTTAGAAGATCTATTTTTCGAAATAGCCGTCAACGTCCCGTTAGCCGTATTTCCATTATTTATTTGTCGTTATAATATTTAATTATACTCTGCTTCCCTATCGCAGAATTATCTGCAGGTAAAATCTTTATTAATTTTATAGACACGTTACTAAGCTAGGATGTTAGTTCATTCGATTAACAGGAAAATTTTACCACTACCATTTTGTTGAATTTTAAGGCTTGTAATATTAAACTATGAAGATTCGAAATCGGAATTGAAACCTTTTTTATCTATATAAATGAATGCTTGTAATTTTATTTATATGAATGCTTGTAATTTTGTCTTATCTGTTCAAACATCTGTTTGATGCAGCCTCAAAATTTGTACAGTTTTAGAATTATGAGTATGCAATTTTGAAAACAATATTACTTGAATCTGCGCTAGAAAAATGCGCCGTCATTTCTTGCCTCGTGCACCTTGTCGCCAAACTTTCTCTTTCCATAATTAACTAACTCTATATCTCTTTCTTTATCTTTACAATTTCATTTTCTTATTCGAACAAGTATTTTATGAAATATGTAAAATTATTTATTATTTGCATTATTAACAAATTGGAATCAATACAAGACTAAACCCAATATTCGATAAGGTAATATTTACCTTGTTAGTGAATTTTCAACGTAACACATTTCTAAGAAAACTTTTAAATATTTACTCTTAGATGCTATCAAATTTCTTAATGCTATCAAAATTCGAATGAATAAAAAACGAAAAAATTCGAATAATGAATCCCATGAATATATAATATTTCTATATTTTGTACCAAAAATATTGTATTTTATGGAACAACGACTGCGAATTGATAGATTTGAAACCATTACATTTGTTACGATCAGGTCAATTAATCAAGACAAATAAATACCTCAAGAAAAAGTAAGTAAAGATACTTCTAAATGGATTCTCGTATTTTGAACAAAGGGCTATAGTGTCCATTAGAGGCGTTTATCAGCTCAGAAACCGGGTCGGGACTGATACAGTGGGAATGCGGTAATGACAAGACTATTTGCATACATAATTAATGTCACGAAAGCAAATAGGGTACAATTTCACTTGTTACAACTTTATACCACAATTGCTGGGTATTCGTTTTATTTCTGACCTATATATCTATCCCTTTCCAGCCATTCTCTCCTTATATAGCTGTTAAAGTCACGACGTTGATTGTGTGAATACATTTTTTATTAATGTAATCATATATTTATTTACTTTTAACTTTTGTGATATCTCTCAATATTTAAAGACAATTATTACATTAACTTTATCCCATATTCACAACGACAAACTTAAACAACATTGACGAGTGTAGGTGGTCTTCCAGGATTTAATTGGTAACTGTTTGAATATAAATAAAAAAATATCATTACCATCGTAATACTTATGGACAGATCGGATTAAATAGCGAAGGTAACCCGCACGATCGCGTTATAAATTAATACAGCGTTGTTAAATGGAAATCGCGATGTATTTATATCATCAAAAATTCTTATTTAAAGCAAATAGTAGACAACTAATTGCTCCGAAAGAATGTTAAATCTGTAGTATAGAAGTTGAAAGTAAAGAAATTGAAGGTCTCTTAAAATCTGCTCAGATTTTAAGAGACTTCTTTCAATTTCTTTTCATTCCCTTTAATTTGAGACAAATTTTTTTTTTTATTTGTTCAAACTTATTGACCTTTGTAAAAATGTGGCAAAACTTTGTGAATTTTTTCAATGTATTTCTCTAAGTATTGATTTAAATAGATAGAGGAAGAGAATAGAATTGCATGCATGATTAGCGTAACATAAGATTATGAAAAAATATATTTAGGTTTTATGTAATTTTCTATCGATGTATCACAATTCTTTGTACGAAAGTAATTTTCCTTTTCTCGTTTTTCCATACTAAGGCCATTGGTAATATATTTTTTTGTTTTCTAAATAATGTTATTTGAATTTAAATTTATATTAAACTTTTTAATCCGTTGATAACTTTTTGTAATATATTATTTAAATAACAAGATAATGGTGAATTGTGTCTTTCGTCTTTTCGTTACTTTTCAAAAAGTAAATAGTATACATGAATAGAAAATTGTATACAATATTATGTATCGTAAATAACGAAAAACGTAGTCGATATGGGTCTAATATTATCGATTCCTCTCGGACCGAAATGTGTCTATAAAACTGAATAAAACCCTATAATTAAACTGTCTAAATCTGACGGAGATATAGATAAAGAAGTAACTTTATTTTTTTCCACGATATTGAGCAATATATCAAAATGATAAATATTTATATTACCTTTCAACATTAAACTCGCTCTTCGTGACGAGTTACCACCCGTTTGTTCGATTTGTGTAAAAATTATGATGACGAATTTACGTAATCTGTAAATCGCAATCGTTAACGTAGTCATTTAATTCTAATTTTATTAGAACGGAAACTAGTTGTAACTTGAATTATAAAATTGCAAATGTGTTTAAAGTAATTGATTTACATTTAATCAAGATTCTTAAATTATAGTGCGTACTGGATTAGAAAAGATTCTGAAAGCTTTTGCACACTCCCTGTTTGGGAATAACTCAAAACATGATATTCCTCCTACGAATACTCTTGGACTATTCATGTTGCCAGACCGCGGAAACTATTCTGAACTATACTTGCACAACATGTCGTCAATATGTGCGTTTAATGATTGTTTGAAAAGGTTTTTTCTTCCAGGTTTTGTTTTTTTAAATTTTTATTTTATAATCTGTTCCTATTCATTAATTGTGTTTTTACATTTAACTTTTTTTCGAGAATTAATGCAAAATCACATTTTTCGGTTTTTAATTTCATTCATGTTTTATTCGCACATTGTGTTACAATCTTTCATGACACGCGCGAGCTATTCGGATGCTTTGGATGATTAGAAACATTTATTCCCCTGACAATATATTTACCTAATAAGAACATTGAAAACAAGTAAGTAAACAAAATAAAATAATTATTATTTTACTGCTCTCACTACCCCTATTAATTGATGTTTATAACGAGTGAAAAATTATAAAATTATGTCCTAAAATTGCAATAAGAAAGAATGAAGTCCGACATCTACTATAAATCTATATCGGCATGTTGCACTAAAATTTGAACGCGTTTGAACGACTAGAGTTTAGAAACAAAACTATTTTTACCGAAATTCATATCTTCAGCAGTGATAATTGAAACCCTGGTAACCCATTCCCAAGCAGATGACGTCTCACACTTATTCATTTGAATATTATTTTAATATTTCGATACATAGAACGGTTATTATATCATAATATAGTTGTTGTTGAGTAGTGATACATATAACAAAACACCACATAGACTATATATAACGAAACATTGTCTACCAAAATGTCACAAAGAACTCTCTTCATTTTACTTTGATATCTATTATGTAAGATAATTGAAGATAAAATAATTTTTTTAATAAAATTTGCTTAATATATCGGCAATTATGAATGTGGTTTTATAAAAAAATGATAATCATCTTTCATTTAGACCACCGATGTAATATGTTAATATAAAATGTAAGAAATTAAACACTTTAAATGAATCTCATTTGTTCCATCCAATCTTTTGAAAGATAACTTTTTTAATATGAAAAATTGACTTCAGATACTCAACGAATACATTTTTATACAAACAATACCGCATCTCTCTAACCATTTCTTTATATTATTAACTTACCTGCGGCGAGCCAAAATATAAGTCACAATTCAAAAAGCTGACATGCTAGAAGATAGTTTTTCAAAGCAATCTAGCAATGTAGCAATCGTACAATTTTCATTAATGAAATTCTTATTAGAACCAGTGTATATATTTTTACTTTCTGTTTAATATTTCTATAACTTTGTTTATATTACACTTTGCGTTAAATGGCTTAGCATATTTTGTTAATAAAAATGTGGTCGGCATTTTAAGTGAATTTTATTAAAAAATCCTATAAATTCTATTTCATCTTTGCTTTATGTAAAGTCCTTAAACCACTTTGAAGTATTAAATTAAAAATCTCATTTCACAAAATTACATATCTTCTATATATAAAATTTAATGTTTATATGATCGTCTGTTATGCGTTTGCGCATCGTTTATCTGATTGCGATGAAAATTTAGTAATAGTGTTAGACACGTCAGGAAAGGCTTTTGACAAAAGAAGTTCACACGAACGAAGTCATATACAAAGGCATATTGTATATTTATTCATTTTTCAAAAACGTGATGCTGTTAGTTGCGAGAATTTTTAAGCGGTGAGTATATAAAATATTTCATTTTAATTAAACGTTATTAAATATCATATAACTAATTTAGCTTTTTTTAATTTCAGATCGCAGTTTGCTTATCTGTCCGTCTTTTCAATATTTTAAACGAATACATAAAACTATCGAAACTATATATTAATATAAACGTAGAAAACAACTTATCTGAATTGATCACCTCAAAATAAAATATTTTTATATAAATTGTGATATATATTACTGTAGAACCCGTAAATAGCCTTAATAAAAAAGGATGAGAGTGATACCATATCACTTTTTTAAACTCGTCATCGTCAATTTGATCAAAAACATCCCATAGTTACGAATAAATGATCTAATTAAAAAAATCAACATATGCTCTCAACATATATTCTGCACTGCATTATCAATATTTTCAATTAAATTCCGATAAAAACCAGTAATTATTCGCCAGTTATCACTGCCGTCATGTTGATTCACAAAGTAGGAACGGTGATATTGTCCGACTCGACCACAATATTCGTGTTTAAGACAGGTTATGCTACAAGATTTAGGTACAGTGGCTTTATGTACTTAATATTTGTATTGAATGTGTTAGTCGAGCAATTACGCTTCAATAATACCATCACATCGTATACATCAAATATCAAAGGCATATTACTGTGGTAAATGCGGTAATCGCTAATCAGGTTATATCTTACCTAGACTAATTTAAGTTGATTTATCTTTCATCTTAATAAATTTGCATAATCTGTTTCCGATAAAAATGGTTATATATACGTATATTTAAGGTCTATTTCCATGTAACATTTTTACTAGCTCTGGTCAATAATTAAAACTTTTGGTTTTAACACATCTGTTGAGATACAAATTACTAGTTAGCTAGCCCAATATTACCCGCGGCTTGACCCGTATATATATGTATATATATATATATATATATATATATATATATATATATATTGATCCGTAAGGGTCTTAGCATATATTTGTATTTTTTAACTAATTGTTCTCCTAAAGTCTGAATGACGTATACCTAATATCCAGGAAATTCTACTTGATTACATAATACATTATTTTTTAAATCTGAAATATTTTCCCAATCGATTTCTTGATAAAACGTAATCTATATATAAATTGCAATGATACGATTTTAAGCACATTTTATAAACAATTTCTCAAAAAAAAAACTTTATATTACAGTTATCAATATATCAACTGGGTTACCGTTTACAATTTCAATTAAACTGATGTTTACAATTTCAATTACAATGTTATTAGAGTTTTGTGTTTTTAATACGAAAATCACGATGCACAGAGTTTTTTTTCCACAATAACTACTTGAATTTAAATTAGATTCATAGCGGATTTACATTGGTCGTAGTTGACGTATAACTCGTACGGTCGTAGTTGACGTATAACGTATTCATCCTGAACGTTATCGTTTATTTTAATTAGAGAAAATATGATGACATACCGCGACATATGTATCCCCTTCCTCGCCTCCGTTCTCTCATCCTCTTAATGCGCGAATAAATAGCATCTCGTTAACATGGATTTTTTTAATAACTTTACGTTCTAAATTCTATTTCTTTCTCTTAAATCCTAACCCTGACTTAAATTATAATGTGTAGCGGATTAAATTTAGTTATCAAAAATGCTTAAAATTTATTTGATATATATATTTTAGTTGGGATTAATAAATTGATCTAAACATTACCACTTTTGATCCATACACTGTTTTAACTTAAGGGTAATTAACATGGTTTTTCTATAAAGGATAGATAAATGCAGTCATGGGCTTTCCTTTAGAACTTTAAAGACCAATAATACCATACACATATTAATGTATCTGTAATAGTTTCACGAAAATATGTATATATATACTTTATAGCCTATGGCAGCTATAAACTATTATATCGCGAAAGTTTTTTTTCTCTTCTGTATTGATATATTATCCATGGGATTCGGGGCATAAGTGAATAGTCTGGTCTATTTTTCGCAAGATCTAAGTTTCGAAACCGTACAAGAAAAGAGAAAACACCGGGGTAGTTACTAGTTTGTGCTTCGATCTTATCGATATGGTCATAGACATTCACTCGTATAAAAAACTTTTAAGTCATGATAAGATATTATAATCAGCCAAATTATTGTAAGGTGCCCCTGGGAATGCATACCGATTCCACTTCTTTTTTGCTTTTTCATGTAACTATCCTTACACAAATTATGAACTGAATCACTTACTAAGTGTAAATAAGACAATTACTATAATTAACATTATATAATTATCCTGAAAAGATCCCATGAATAGTAAGTATGGTATTATGGCATTTCGCTAATGAAATTGTGAAATTGACATAAATGGATCAGTGCCACATGTCATATATTAGGTTCTGTTTATTTTCTTTTCAAAGTGTCAATGTTCAACTAAATTTCACGTATGGTAAAATTGAACGAGCAGTTCTTATTTTTAGAATTATTTTTCTTTTTATGTATGTTGTCTGTGATTTATCAACCGCTAAGAGAAGAAAAATCTTTATCCCAAAATATAGTAAAAATTACGCAAGTATATAAAATGTACATTCGGAATAGTACGATAGTACATTAAATATTATACACACGTATACACGTGCACGCAAACAAAGTCATACATACGTGTGTACGTACATTGTCAACTGGTGAATATTTTTGTTTATGATAAATATTAAATTTCATTCAGAAAAAAATCTTGGGTTCATCAATTTTGGTAGTTTATCTGAAAGTGGAAAAAGTAAATGTGTCAATGGAAAAAGTAAATACACCGTATATAAAATTGCATTTACTGAAAAGGATGAATGAAAAACATTATTCTCCTTCTCGCGTCGTTCCCAATATTGCAGAGAGTTTGGTAGTCATTTTAAATTCCTTTAAGATTAAAAATTACACCTTAATTATATCAACAAATCCTTTAAATTTATTTATTGACTGTGTTGTCCTAGTCTCATAGGTTCAGGATAAATCACTGCATAAAAAAATATCTACGCGGGCGAAACCTGGCTACCGAACTACGTGAAATAAAAATAAGAAACAAAATTATGGAATGAGTCGATCAGTTTGTTTATTTAAATAGTTAAGTTGAGCTCAGTTATAACAATTATGTAGAAACTTTATGGCTAATTTTGAAAATGATTTCCAATAGATGACTTCATCAGCATCCAAAGTCTCACTCTCTAATTCAAGAGAGATGTTGATTTTGGGAAATATAAAATTCGGTTGTTAAAAAGAAGAATTTGCATCTCCTGTTATTGAAAAAAATCATCTTTCATATCAAGTAACTTTTTGCCTTTACTCAGTGATTATTTAAAATTAAATGATATAGGAGTTATCTTGTTATGCCATTATTACTGAAATCAAACAAACCTAGTCATGATTGTAGCAGAGATGAGCTAGAAATTAAATTTTGAATAAGTTACCTTGTGTGTTTATGAAGAAATAATATATCATATTAATGGTTGTTAAGGCTGTCATATTTAGTTAATGCGACGTTATTTAGAGAATCGGTGCGTGGGATCTACTCAATGACATTTACACCCGAATTTCCTGGGAATAAATCACTTATTATTTGTAGTCCTCCTTAAATGTAGCAGAATTGTGCTTTGACAACATAATGTCTAGATACTCGTATGTAAAAAAGTTGCCAAGTATAAATCAGTTAATTTATACTTGCATATTTCTTCTTAATAAACAATTTTGGCCAAAAATACCTTGGTCATTTGCTCAAAACTGAAAAAGCAATATCAAATATTTTGAACTCTATTTTCTTTAAAAACTTCAAAATAACTAGACTAAGATTTCCAAAAAGGTTTGACTGTGTAGGTAAAGAAAGAAATGTTTGGCTAAATTAAACGTATAAACGGAGAGAAAGTTATGAAAATATGTATGTGGAAAAAATGTATAACTAAAGAAAATATTTATGCCATTTGCCATTGATGGACATACTGTTTATAATTATATTTCTCCCAATAATACTACTAAACTTAAAGGTTTAAGTTTAGTAGTATTATTGGGAGAAATGTAATTGTGGCATTTAATAAGATGAAAAGTATCCACTGACTTATTGTAATGATGAGATCTGATTATGGCATCGTTGTCTTATTATGGCATCATTACAAGATGTTAAACAGTTTTCGGCCGTTGAGTTTCTAGAGATATTTTTAACGAATCAAACCTACCTATCTACATTATATATCACACAGTCTACATATGTCCAAGAAGTACACAAAGATCTCTTTCCACCGAATTATAACGGGTGTTTTTTAAAGGTATACAACTTTAAAGTGAAAAAAATAGATAAAAACTATGATATGGGTATTGGCTTTATTGAAAAGTGTGTTTAAATACGATTTCAGGGATATAGGTGCCGTGGCTGGCTCGAGAGAAGTGTAATCTGACAGTCCAATTTTCAACCACTTTTTTGCGTAATAATTTATTCAGTGATGAGGCTCATTTTTGGTTGAATGGCTAAGTCAATAAACAAAATTGCCTGGTTTGGAGTGAAGAAAATCCATCTGTCATTGTTGAGGTGGCGTTATATCCACAAATAGTTACTGGTGCTTTATGGGCTGTTGGAATCATTGACCCGTATTTCTTCAAAGATGACGCCGGCGAGAACGCTACAGTCGATAGAAAGCGCATTAGATACATTATTACTGACTTTTTCGTTCTTAAATTGAATGGCATTAATGTTGCAAAGCTTTGGTTTCAACAAAATGGTGCTACATGCCATACAGCACGTGATTCAATCAATTTATTGCAGGAAACATTCGATGAGCAAAAAGTTTCACGTAATGCCCTTGCGAATTGGCACCCACGATCATGTGATATCACACCTGTGGATTATTTTCTGTAAAAATATGTGAAGTCACTAGTCTACGCCTATAAACTATAAACTTTGGACCACTTTGAAAACCACATTCGCTGCGCTATTGCTAATATACGCACCCTAACTGCTCGAAAAAGTGGCTGAGAATATATAATAATTGTTAAATCCAGTTATAGTAACATTTATGTAACCTTTCTCAGTATAACCTGGTATTTTTAATATAAGCTTTCAAAGGAAACATCAAGCTGTCACGTTAAAATTCATTATATAACAATTATTTATATCACAGCTAATTTTGCTGGTAGCGAGTTAATAATTTCTACTTGGACTGCTTTGCTTGGGTTAAAGTTTAATTTGCAAATGAAAGGCTTCGGTAACATTCTCAAGCGACCAGGGTTGCTAAAAAAGTTTAAACGTCGTTGCCATTGATACGAGTGTACCAAGAGTAATTTATTTTTGCTGAATGTTTATTTTTACATGGCATTACTTCTGCCATTTCGCAATAAAAGGGAATTTTATAAGGCTTAGAAATATTATAATGTTACATATAGGAATTAATTTATTTGAAAAAAAATTATATTGCAGAATTTGTATGTAATTCTTTTTATTGGAGAATAAATTCTAATGAACAATATGTTTATAAAGGGAGAAAAATTAAACACGAAAATAAATATATTATAAATATAATCGAAACTGTATAAATAAATACCATCGGTATGTGTCAAGAAATATCGGAAAAATTAAATATATAAAGCATACATTTAACAAAACAAACGTTTCAGTACAACATTTCTGTCATTTTTCGTAATTTATTAAAATTAATTTTTTACAAAATTATTGTTTTATTACTGGTAGGAAAAAATTAAAGTTAAGAGAAAATAAAAACGAAAAACTAACATCCGCAATGCATAACGTCAATGAACATAACGTCAATGAGACGAGATAAATTATCTATCATTCCATCCTTCATACACGCGTACACATGAATTACATTTATCGAGATAAAATATAATGCAAACACTTAATTCTGATAGTTAATATATTTAAGTTTTAACATTACAAAATTTGTGTTAAAATGATTGTTCATGTCTATGCACTAAAAAGTGCGCCGAAAATGTTACAATTGATATGTGTATACCAATTGTAACAAGCCATTTCTCAACCGTTAGGACAAATAAGTGTCATTGTATAAATAGCCGATAGTCGTCTTTCTGTTACAATAATTAACAGTTGGTACACTTTACAGTCATTTTGTTTTATTGTAACAATATACAAATCGGAATCGTATCACTAAATACATTACATTATTTTATTTACACTAGTACTACGTATGCGGCGATTATGACAGAAACAAAATAGAAATAGATTGGCAATCAGTGTAGCACAGATGCGCCAGCGATTACCTGTTTCAATGTTATGTAATGGCTCTAAAACGTCATTTTCTTGTTTCCGGTGGTAAAACGTTTTAATTAAAACCGGAATTTAAACCCAGCGTTTTATAATCTTGAGAAATATACCAACATAATCGATTTTTTACGTTTTTTTTCAATGTAAGGGAAATATGCAAAAAAAAATTCTTGTTTCTGCGGTAGGCCGATTTTGAGCATCTTTCCTTGGCTCGAGGAAAAAAGCTTATTGCGTAGTAACCCAAATTGATAATATTTGCTTTATCGTTTTGAACAAAAAAAATTTGTATCTTAATTTTCTCTATGAGATTTCTTCCACCCTAAGTAGGCAGCTATAGCTATTTATTTTATGGCAATATGCCAATATACATTCCAATCCATTTAATGTTTAAAGGTTGCCCTTCACCTAATTATGAAGTTAAACTTTCAAGTACGTTCATGGAGTATCATTGTTTTTAATTTAATAAAGTTATATGATATTGAAAAATGGATATATGTGTACAATGACATACTATTGAAAGAAACTAAGTGAAAGGAAATTGTATGTCAATCTTATTCATATTTTAGCCTTGATTGTGATGTATAAGGAAAGTAAAACTTATTCGGATGAACTTTAAATTCGTGTGATTTATAACATCAAATTAATAATAAGTTCACCCCAAACAAAAAGTAGTTTATTTATAGCTTAAATACTATCTAATTGAAAATTTAAATGTGCTAGCATTGTGCACATTTCAATTTGAAATTCCGTTTTCAGTTCTTGTAATTTCTAGTATTGTGAAGAGTCATTGTAAAACTATGGATCCCATAATTTTGTTTTAATGTGGTAAAAGAAAATTTTCGTTCATATTTGTATCATCTAGAAGAGAATACAGGTAAAATATGTGGTACGTTCATTTACAATAAGGTTAGTATCAAGAACCATTCGCCACAAGGCGAAAAGTACCGCTAAAACTAATATCGCTCTCTCCAATTAAGATATAAATGGAGAGCGAAGTGTATACAATTCAGATATATATTACTCAGAATGTTAAATGTTGTAGCAGCAGTCTGTATATTTGCAACACGTAAAAACAACACAATATTTCCAACAACAACTTGTATCCTTTTGAATGAAGAACTCGGCTACAGTATCGGGAAATGAAAAGTTTTGAAAACAAATTAAAACAAAAGTTAACCAGTACTTATTTTATTATTCAAAAATGTTTTGGCCATTAGGCGAGTGTAGATTATTTTCTTTCATTACTTTAATACCTTTTCTTCTATGTAGCAAACTTCATATTTTCCAAACAGTCATTTTGATCTATTTAATTTTAGATTACATTTGGTAAATTTCAAAAGCGTTGTATTTTGAAACTAATTACCATTAATGTTTGCCGGGAAAATCTTGAAGACTTCCTTCTTTTAGCGATTTACTTTTTATTTCAAATTTTGCGTAAGTATTTATACTAATTGAATAATTTTGGATCTATTTTGTTGACAAGAAAAACCAAGGTCTTGCAATACGACGTTTGTTTTTAATTGGACCATAAAATTTGTTGACATCCAAAATAGATTCACAACTTTTTTAACTCTAAAGATATTACCTACAATAATCATTTTTCATTTTGCATATTTCGATGTTTTAATTCTTATATTTATAAAATAATATACTATCTTTTTTTAACCCAGTGTTACATAAGTTTCTATAATTTTAGACATCAATTTTGAAGAAATATTTTTATGTATTAATTACTTTAATTATTATAACCAAAATGGATGTAAAATAATTTGTGAAATCTCTTATGTTAACAATTTTGCGAAAAAATATCAATTGAGAAATTTACTATTTTTTATATTGTTTCACAATACAAAACTTATGTTGGTAAAACTTTTTAAAACGTGACACATATTTATCATTTTATTAATGGAAGTTATGCAATATCATCCAAATAAACAAACAATCACCTAAAACACTAACACCTTCGAAAGTGACACTAAATTTATCTATTGAAGGACGGGGCGGTAATCCGGCGCGCTCGAGCGCTCTGCGGACCTAAATTTAATGATCCAGGGTTCGAGCGCGGCCTCCGAGGGGTGGATGGGGGAGCTCATTGTGTATGCATGGAAATTGAAGTGAAATAGTTACCTTTCGGCAAGCGCCGGTTACGCGGTATGATACGAGAGACGGTGCTCTGATGCGGGGTTGAAGCGGATGGCTGGTTATTTATTTATTTACTTACTAATATGCCGAAGAGGGTTGTTAAAGTTATGTTCATGGATTACATAAAGAAAAAAGAGAAAATTAATTTTAGTTAATAACGAAAAAATCGTACTGAAATGCTAGGCTATAAATAGGCTGTACTTTTTTATTATTCTTAGACAAAATATTCGAACAATTTTAAAAAGTTGATGTAGCTAGTAAATTTCCAGTGTCAGTTATATATTATAGTTAAATAAACCCTAGTAATAGTTTGAAGCACACTATTTGAAATTCTTAGCATCAAAAGCCTATCAGAAAAACAAAAAAGAGAACAACGATTACAATCATTCTACTTAATTACTTTTATTTAAGAAATTTCCTACTCCCTTTTTTATTATTTATACCCTTATTTCTTTTTTATTTAATGGATGATTAACTGGCAGTTAGACGCGAAATAATATAAATACCCTTTTTGAACAACTTTAGATATCCGTTTTTAAAATATACCTATATGTAATTTTATGATTACAGATAGTTCGAATTCAAAATCCGGCCGATAAAAGCTTCAAGCCAATTTAACCGTGAAATTCATTGAGTAACAAACTTAAAGGCAAACAGCGCAAAACAAATAATTAACTCGTATTCCGACCCCCACTATAATCGTTAAACTACCCCTTCATCGTAGTCGTTTTAACCCCATATTGAAATGGCATATCGCGACTGTCGTTTAGAAATGTTAACACGCGATTCTCAACCGCAAACGACAGGGAGGGAATTGGTAGATGTCGATAATATATTTTATGTTTAATTGCTTCTTTCAAATGATCATATTTTTTTCCTTATATTTTTGACACCTCCCATTTAAATCTGATGGACAACGATGATGAATCGCTTAATAGTAAAACAGCACATCTTCATCTTGCGAAGGGTTCGTACAATAGGCTGAAAATAAAATTCTGTAATATAACGATAACTAACTTCAGAAATGTTTTTTAATAATTAAGGCTATAATGTTATTAAAAAAATTCATATAATTTACATTTATATACAAAACAGTTTACGGATTCGTTTATTAGGTCATGAAGACAATCTGTATAACAAATTTGGTACCTCCAAATAACATTATTTTCATTCTGCAGCTCCCTAGAGGTTAAGAAATAAAATGTGTTTAAAGGGTGTTTTTTAAGTATCACTTAAAAATATCGTCTTTTATTGCAAACTAAGGTTAAGAAAGACAATATTTTCTTTATTCAGAGGTCCTCATAAAAATCAACCCTCAAAATAAATGCAAACTATTTTGACAAAACATAATTGGGTTTACTGGAAAAGATTAATAAATAAAAGCTTATTCTATTGTTAGTTAATAATATAAGTCAAAAACGATAACGTCGATTTCGTCGGTTAGATTATCCCCTGGAATTACAACGAACGCAAAAATAGCAATTACCTCAAGTAAGACGTAACTTTTTTTAAACGAGGGTTACGTCGATGTTTATTGATTCATTAAAAAGTTGTTATTACTTTATATCTATTATTAGTGCCGAAATATGTTTAATTACCTTACAAAAGTAAAATTGTCGCTTTACGACGTTCCTTATCCCACTAAAGTAAATTTTCATCCTGTGCGGTGCTTTCTTTGGACACCATGTGGTATCCATTCAGGATATACCTCTAGTTCGTCTATACTTTTTCTAATAATTCGTTCTGCATTTGGTGCCCGAGCCTTTTCAACATAAGCCCTCCAAACATAAGCCTTTCCAACATCCCACTCTTGTCTATTACACGTCACTATTATCGTCTGTCTATTTCCAAGGTGTTTTTACAGCGGGAATTAAAGCGGGGTATCGGCTTTAGTAGAACCTTGCCGAAGACTGTCCATCTTGCAATATTCACTGCCATTTTATTTCTTCTCCACCATATTCCCTATATCTCGTCATTTATTTAATCCACTTGTTCCTCTACCGATGTATTAAAGTTATTTCTATCATCCATCTCTCCATTGCCTTCTTTCCAATACGGAGAGATTTTTTCTCATGGTCAGAGAGTATCAACAGATTTTTTCTCATGGTCATGATCTCCATTCTAAACCTGAGGATTGACGTCCTGCAAATTTATAAGGTTAACCAATTAAGGCTTATTTTATTACTGTAAATTAAACTACAGCTTATAATGAAAAGGTTCAATCAGCGTAAGCGAATACATGTATATTTATAAATATTTTATGTAAATGTACGAAAACAGATATCAATCAATGATGCTAGAAAAAAACTTCTTCAATGAGATATAAATTCGATAAACTGATTATAACTTTATACGTAATTTGGTTTTTGTGTTTAATTGAAGAACGCATAATCTATCTGATTATATTTGTCGATATATTTGATCGATCTTTTACATCACTATAACTTTCCCTCACCCATTCTCTGCTGTCACTCCCCTTCATCCCTTGACAACCAAAACTTTCGAATATATTCATCACTGAAAACAATTCCCATAATGGATATAGCTGACAAAAAGTGGTTAAATACCAGTTAGACCTACACGTCGTAACTCGGATACATATCTAATTTAAATAAAAAAGTACTAGTTTTTCTTAAAAATCGACTACACCTAATTTCTCCAATCAGATGATAAAACGTATCACCTGAAATTAGTCAGTACACACAAATGTTTCGTATCACATTTCAAAAATTGATGTCTTAACCAAATTATCTAGGTACATTGGAAAACATACTTCAATATACTTCGAAATGACATCACATAACCTAGAGTTTTGTTGTATACCTTTAAAAGTATATTAAATATGATGAACGTTTTACATTTTTAATTCATGCAAACATCGTATACACATTATTTTCTTTATTGTTTATTTAAAATGTTATAAACATGTGTTTTTACAACAATATTGCGAAACCATTGAATGAAATGCAATACTTTCCAAGTAACTAAAACATTAGTCATTATTAAAATTTGTGTTGTTGTATATTAGATTCAATCACTTGTTCGAACTAAGAAGAAAGCTTTCAATTGGATGTTGCTAGGATTGATTAAGAGCTCCATTTATCGAAAGCGCATTTGGAGGTTGGAAATGTGTAGTGATCTGAATATATTACTGTCTTATAAAGACAGTAATTTAACAAGTAATTTCTGTTTCTCTGAATTTTTCTAAGCGCTATGATTAAGACAAAATAAGTCTATACAAAAATTTCAACTTAACCACCGAGTTAATTTTGGAAACATGCAAAATTAAAGATTAATGAAGAAATGAATGTGTTCATAAATATTATATTTTACTTACTTCGGTAGTTCAATCCGAACCTTTGATATTATACTTCGTCGTCCGTCTGTATGTCCACGTTTATAACATTTAAGCTATTTAACATACGCAATTCAAATTTAGTCCTTTTGATATATCTAAAGAGGTATTCATAAAATGTGTTGTACAGGTTTCACAAAAATCGGAAAAAAACAAAAAAATATTTAAAAAGGAGACGTGAGTGGACTCAAAATTTTGGACAATTTCCAAAAAATGTGTAGCGGATACGATAAACTACAGAAAGAATTCTTTTTGAAATTGCAATAAAATAAGACTATCACATTAAAATTACATTGGGTCTATAAAATGTTCAAAATATGTTTATACTCGTAATTGCCATAGTATTAATCCTTAAGGTAGTGCTGTGTAAAATGTGTTGTCGCCGAAAGTCGCTGTATTTTTGATATAGTATTCAAACTATAGATATCTAACTTACTTAAAAATGATTTAGAGTTAATTTTGGTAAAAATCGCTCTCAAAAATTGTGCAGTTGACATTACAGGAAAAGTAGTAATTTCATCACACTTTTCATTCGATCAAAAAAAACGTGTCAAGTGATTTGTTTAAAAAATTTAGGTAATGTAAAATCACACACACACACACACACACACACACATATATATATATATATATATATATATATATATATATAATTATTATGTTATGTTAACATTTTTGGTTGTAAATATTGTATTATGTAATATCATAAATCAAATTTGGATGGCTGTTACGCAACAATTACCTAAAAGAGGTTCAAAATATATTGATAATTTTACCCGAGTGCGGCGAAGCTCAAAGGATAATATCGATCGATACCTTAAGGCTTATTCAGCATTTTGACAAAAAAAAATGTAATACAGTGTTACGCAGTTTTTTATCCTCTATCGACCTGTGAAGTTAAAGTTCCGAAATTCAGAAACAAATGGTGTACACTGCTTTTTATTTTTCGACAGTTGAATGCCATTTTTTAAATAATTTATATGTTGACACATACGACCTATGATTACGTCAAATAAAATAGTTTGCTCCTTACATTCTTAGCAATCTTAAAGTGGATTTACTGTTGCAGTTTGTGGATTTACTGGCGCAGAATTACTCTATATAGGTTCTTAGCGTAGCACAATCAGTTCTACAAATGTAGCCAGTATTGTACGATAACATAGCAACCGCCATAGACCGCCGCATTCCTTTGAAATTTCCTTCAAAATGTGCTTTGGAACACTTTTCCAAAGAGATGTAGTTTCTCTTATTATTATTAATATAATTGATAATTTATCTTATCGAAAATAAAGGCAAAAAATATACGAATGTACACTGCATATTGCTTAATGTCTTCTTTATAAATTGGCTGTTATAACTGGAGCCTCTCGCACAGCACCTACTTTTTGGGTGTATAAGATTTGTTTGTTAATTTTTCGAGGTGTATAGAAATTGTTACTTGTTCGAATACTAGATGAGTAAAATATATTTACCACATTATATGTATAATAATTTTATTTTACGACATTATAGAGCCCAGAATTGTTAATACTTTTATTCTACACGACATTATATAATTTTGAGAACATAAAAGATATATCAAAAAAAAATTATCCGTTTTAGTTGTTTGTATGTACTGAAAAGTAGTCTTTTGGCCTTTGAGACTCAAATATTCATATTTTTGACTGATGTCGTTCCTTTATCCAATGGTAGAGAGCCTCTACGTTTAGACTGATTTCTATTAAAATTTTTCCTGATTTGTATCAAATTGGTAATTTTCAAAAGAATTAATTTTAAAAGAAACCGACTGGATTATATTCGTAAAAAGTGGGATATTTTATTTTTACTATAAAATATATGTAAAAGTACCATATTATAAGTGATATTATTAGCTTATTCCCAATTTTTTCCCTGTAAAGGGCTAACGAAGGGTGCAATACAATAGTATAAAAGTAGCACTGGAGTTTTGTGGATGCAATTTTCTTAATACTATTGCTTTGTGGAACGTACGTTTAATATGACCTAACTAACAAGTGTGCAGCTACAATTCTTTGCGTTTTTGAGCTATATACCACTTGATTCTATATATCAATTTTTCTATTTCATCTGCTATGAAGTGGAAAATCAATACATTATTTTAGTTTAAAATCAATATAAAGAACTTTGGCAACAATTTACTGTAACTTTGACACACACCCAAACACATACGCATATTTAAATATATATATATATATATATATATATATATATATATGTATATATATATATATATATATATATATATATATATATGTGCGCGTGTGTGATTGTGTGTGTGTGTGTGTGTGTATAACTTTGAAAATATAATGATTCCTGAAATTAAGATTACGAAATACATAATTAATGTTTGTTGTTACTAGAATGTTTTTACGACACAGTGTACACATTTTCCTTGTTTTCCTTTTTTAGTTTACAAAAGAGTCGGTTTTTAAGCTTTTTTATTAATCAATTTTTATTGCTTAATGTAATGTCATATTATACAATTCCATGGTGCGCATTATGGTGCTGTTGAAGATATAAAAATTACTAGTTTATATTAGTTTAGAGTTGTAGATTAGGAAACACTAAAATACTATCAATAATTAGCTTTTTTAAAAGGATAGACTATCAAATCCCGTAATAGGTTTTCTCTGAAAATAAACTTAAGTAAACTATAGCTCAAAATTAACTCCATAATGGTGGTTACCATTATCGAGTTTTGAATGGCGTTTGAAGATAAAAATTGTTTTTTGCCATTCCACACATTCACCGGACAAAGGAGTAAAATAAAAATATTTGAGCTCTTAGTTCTGCCATTATGGACACGAAGTGTTACGTCAATTAACGATACAAGTAACTAATATATTTCAGTAGCGATAAAAGTGACTAATATATTTTCCTATTTTATCCTCAATAAAATATGAAAATTGCACAACAGAAGAATTCGTAATAGATATAATCATAAAAATAATAAAAAAACTCAAGTAGGTGTATAACTTTCTAAGTTATTCACGCATTTGAGTTTTCATTTTTTATTTTTATCAGTATATTTATCACGAGAATATCGTGCATATTTAAATATTTATAAAGAGTTTATAACACATATTTATATTAAACTATTTACAAATATTAATTTTTAACAACGTAAACGTATTGCCTACTATATTTTTCGAGGCTTAAATTATGGTGGATATTTAAATAATATTATTTATCAGCATGAAATATAGAAATATATTGCCTAGTAGTTATATCCTTTACTGTATTAAGCAACATATTTATGCATTTACATGGTGAGAAATAATATTATTTATCAGCATGAAATATAGAAATATATTGCCTAGTATATCCTTTACTGTATTAAGCAACGTATTTATGCATTTACATGGTGAGAAATAATATTATTTTCTATCTATTTCTAAATAAAATGGAAAGTTACTTTTGCAGTTGATTTAAGTTACCTTTTCTGTGCTAATATACAGCCATTTTGTAATGTATTAAGTTTAGATAGAAATATACGATTACGACGCAATACTTATTATTTTGGCGTGAAACCAAATATTCCTTCCAGTTTGTCTGTCCACCGAAAATGGAAACGCAATAGTATTACGAAAATATATAAAGTTACAATTGTAAATATTGTTTGAAAAATATGAACATGAAATAAAGTATACTAGCAAATAAAATAAAAATACAATTTAAAGGAGGGATATTTTAAGAATTTACTTAAGAATAAGAGTGGAAATTACTAGAAAACACAGTCCGATTATATTTTTATTGACGTTTTAAATCGGGATTCCGGTGTAAATGAGTGTAAAAGTGAATAAAAGGCTGTAACTTCATTAAAAATAAGTGGTTATTAGATCTGTTAACAGTACCAAATATAATTTATAGTACTCAGTACAGATGCAACTTTAACGGTCCCGCTCCAACTAACATAAAGACAAAATGTGCAGTCAATACCTTTCTTATGAGAATATCTATAATTACTATAATCTATAAATCTCATCATTTAAGTTACGGGCGAATTTTGTAACAATTTTTGTAAAGATGCTGACAGATGAAATTAATCGAAGTTGTTTCAGGCGAGTTTGTGCCTCTCACCACTTTCTCAATGGCTGTAAAATGAAAGGACTATTTGGATAATGTTAGACTTTACATAAAGGAGAAGAATAAAGTAAATTGATGGAGCTGATATTAGACTATTGAAAAACATAATGAAAATGAGCATGTACGAGAGACACTTGGAATGAGAGTAAGTGTATTATCACTTGACAGTTTTAAATTTTATGCTGGAAAAAATCCGCCGAGGGAAGGTGCACACAATATTTCTTGTGTAATTAAAGAGAGAAATGACATTATGCTGACAAATTTGCAACAATGTCGTCAGTTCACAGTTAAATAAAACTATGTGGTGTAGTATTATGGCTACTTTCTATAATTTCTCTACCACGATCTTTGCTAATAGCCCACCTGAAGATGTTGTAATACAACGAAACCTAGGTGGTAGAGAAATTAAAGAAAGTAGAAATAATACTACATCACGTAGTTTCATTTAACTGTGAAAAATGAATTTCTAAAAACTAACGCCAAATATATTCAATGTCGTAAGTTTAAAGATGTTGAGACGACTACACATATAGGAAGTCGATTTAAGTTGAAGTTACGCGATTCAACCTCACGAAGCTTTTCTCCACCAGAGAGTAATGAAAATAGTATAAAAAGCAATTTTCTTAGATCCTAAATTCAAAAAACTTTTATTCGGAATAGAAGACAATGCTAAAAATGTATAGTTGGGTGTAACCGGAAAAGTGTCCAAATCATTTTTTCAATCATCTTCTTCAACGTTAACGCAAAGAATGCAAAGTAATATGGAAAATGAAATAAGATTTTGAATACTAGAAATAATTTATGGTCTTTCTTCGACGAAAAATTAACTATTTTTTCTTATCCTAAATTCTGCAACATAATTAATGGTAAAAGATTATTTAGACGAGGGTATAATAAATAGTAGGGGAGGATGCAAGACCGCCACAAAATTGACGCGCTGGAAATGTGGTGCTGGAGACGTTTGCTTAGGATCCCTGGACCGCGCACCGAACCAACGTTTCGATCCTCAAGGAACTTAACATCAAAGAGAGATTATCGTCGACTGTGCAATTGCGAATCCTCAAATTCTTTGGACATGTCACCCGTAACGAGGACTCCATGGAACGACTGGTGGTGCAAGGCAAAGTCGAAGGCAAACGATCCCGCGGACGCTCTCCGACACGGTGGACAGACCTAATAAAATCTGCGACGCACTCCAGTGTAAATGACTGCTCTCACTCCGCAAAACACCGAACTACATGGCATCACATCGCGAGGGCGGCAGTGGCGAAGGAACCGGCCGAATCATGATCACGACCACTCTGTCAAGAGTGCACGACTAAGAAGAAGAATAATAAATAGTTAACCGAACTCATCAGAAACTTCATTAAAAATGAACCTCTCTCGAATTACGTATTTTATAAACAAAAATGACTCATCTACACCAGTCACTTTTGTATCTTCGATATACTTTCCTCCAAGACGAGGTACTTGATAAGAGCTGTTTTTAAAGACAACAAATTGATCGGATGGCATTTTGAAACGCAAATTATTGACATAAACGGCCCTTAATTTTTTTTAGTTCCTTTTAAATAAGTTACTTTACGCATTTGTTAAAAGTAGGGGATGTTTTTTGTTATATAGAGGAAATATTTTTGGTTTATTTTACGTTATTATTTTCATAAAGATCACTATGTCGAAGCGGAGGCAGACAAACAAACCGTACCAACATTTGATTTAAAAAAAGGGTGGGATTTTTATTTAAAAAAATTATTTACGTCTATTTTCTAGACACATGGCATTGTATCAGCCAAGTTTGTGAAAGAAAAAAGTACAGTCACCGTGTATATTTATACGAACTTTTGACTCCCCTACAACTCAAAATCTATTTGAATTACATACTTATAATTTTGTAAGTCCCTTAAGGCCCTTACTCTTTTCAATTACATAGAATTCTTAATTTTATAAATATAATACCTATAGTTCTTGAGATGTTGGTGTCTTGAGATACGGATCTCAAACCCCTGCTTTTAATAATGAGTCCTTCATATTAATTCAATACTTCCATTACTTTAACGAAAGTACAAATCCTAAAATGTCACTAGCTAGATAGAATAGGGTGTCAGAATTGAGGATCGACTCAGGACTTTGCATCGTTGACAGAATTATCGATGAAAAGAAAACGTCTTACAAAACTGACAAAGTGCCAGATCGAGAATGCTATACGCTTCAATATATAAATTTCGCATGTAAAAGAAAAATATAAAAAATGACAAAGAAAATAAAAGGATCTGCGTGATTTAAAATTTAACTGTCATGAAACTTTGCAAAATCCACTAAACACATTAATACGAAAAAAGAGGCATAGCTCGGTAAAAAAAACAAGTGGGTTTGTTGGCTGAACCGATAAGAGGATCGAAATTTAAACGAATGGCAAATTCTATTAAAGATCCTTAAAACTTACAGAAAAATAATATCCTTTAAAAAGAAAAAAAATATTGTTCGCTATTTAATATTTAACTTAGCAAGTTTTCACAGCTAATTAAAGTAACATTTTGTTCTCTTTTTAAACAATATTAACTTTCTGCCAAATTTAAAAAACTTTTATATATTGGCGAAGCTTACAAACCACAATCGTTACCGTTTCCTTCTTTCACATTTATACTTTTGGTGAGATATATCAAAATACACAACACGCACATACGCACATACACGCGACAAACACGCGACAAACACACATACACACACACACTCATACACATACACACACACATACATATCTATGTATATAAGTATATGTACATAAATATATTTTCATTTCAATATATCAGGTTTCTAAGAAAAGCACGCCGTTCCATTTTTTTCTCGCTAGTTTGTCAAATTACTTAGGTACCAACGTCCTTTTCTTAAATCCTATTTTTCTTCAATTATGCTAAATTATGTCAACTTGCAGCGTATTCGACTCGACTTACGCCTAACCGGAACCGGAAGTCTAAATCACTCTTTTCTATGTACAGATGATTTTTTGACACTAATTCAAAGGAGAATGGCCAATTTCAGTTCAGGTATAAACAAACATGAAACATACGAAAAGTTACACTTTACCCGCATTTACAATATTTTGTTTTATTTGTATGTCCATCGAATCTGTCTTGTATATAAAAATTAATTTAAACATTTGATATGATAAATACAAAAGTTCTATTTTCTTAAAAAAAAGAAAAAAATTTTCAATATCAAAATGTTAAGATAGAGATGTGATTAGTGATAGTTATCGACACTTGTACTTATTGCTGAATACCGGAAGCTTGAATCGAGCGCATAATCCTTGTGTGAAAAATAAGATATCAAATATCGGTAGTATAATATTTGCATGAAATTGTCCAGGATTTACTTGTATTAAGCAGAAAAAAAGTAGATGTTCTAGAGAATTGCAATCAATTATAAAAAAATTATCACTTACACCCTTAAAAAGGAAAAGATACAGATTTTGAAAAACAATTTATTAGAAAAATGAAGACAAAAAATGCAGTTAGACGGGGAATAAAAGTCTAGATCTTCCTACTTTTACTCAGTTTCTTTAATTATTTTATTTTTATTCCCAGCCTAAGTTATGTTATCAACACAGGAAGCATTTTTACTTTCTGTATTTTAATGGGGCACCATTTCGCTCATCCCCGTGCCGATGTCTTACATGGTAAATTAAATTTATTTCCAGATATAGAAACTTTAATTATTTTATGTTATTTTTTTTGTGTGTTTATATCTACAAATTATTGGTCACTATTCATACTTTGAGCCAAAACATATATTCAAATAATAACTTTATGAATTCGAGTGTCTTAAAATGACGCCAGTTTCATTCTTGAAAATTTTCAAAATTTTCGTTGTAAACAATCGATTTTCAAAACATCGGTACAAGTAATTAAATGCCTATATTAAAGTATTATATATAATACGTTTTAATAAAGTCTATACATAGTTTCGATTACGTGATTTACATACAAAAACAAGACAACATGGTTTTTTAAGAGACAGCGGGTAGTTTTTAAGAAAGCATGTTTTTTTAAGAGATAGATGGATGCACTAAACTCTTTTGTTTCAAATTCTGCTTCCAGTTATATTTCATACAAAATTGTGAGAAAAGTTATGTATATTAACATAGACCATAAATATAATATTTAAAAATACTATAGAAATAAATTGTGAGCGATAGAATTTTCCATTTTTATATATTTCGGATTATTTAGGTACTTAAGATGGATCTAAAAATACATTTTTGAAGACGGAAAATTGTTGTTTTATTAATCGATGTCATAAACGTCGCTACATAAATGCCATTCGTCTTATTTTGCGGCGGAAGCATCTGTACATGAAGACTTTCAGCGTTACTTTGAAGCTCTATTTCTTATTTTGATTTTACATTCATCTCAGAAATCACATCACCCTCGTTTAAGAAATTACATAAGTTTTTTAACAGGAATAAACCAAACCAGGTAAGTCCTTTTTTGGTAGATATTTAGCGATATAACTTTAAAAATCACAATTAATCATAACACAATATTATTGGAATAATTTTTATAATAGCACTTGAAAATCAAAAATCATAAACAATTCTACTTGTTTCTAAAGAGTTGAAACTTATATAATTTTGTTTGCATACAGATATATATTAAGATTCTAAAATGTGACATATCAACTATTTATTTTCATATCTAGGTTAATTAGTCAATTGAAAGTAGTCTGCCCGTTTTTTTGTCGCTCCGTAATTTTTAATTATATATTTTTCTGTTTGAAAATTCATAATATGATAAACATAATCGTAATAAATCAAAAAAATGATTTGTATTTAGTATACATATATATATATATATATATATATATATATATATATATATATATATATATATATATATATATATATATGTATATATCACGAGTATTATGGGTAGAAAAAAACATTATTTTCTATTAAAAATAATTATTAAAATGGAAATGTGCCAACTCATATTATTTTATTTCGATAAACATAAAAAATAAGGAGTCTTGCATAAAAAGTATTCTTTTCATGACACGAATGCGAACTTGACTTTATAAATATCACTTCCTTTATATAATCGAAAAAGGATGAATGATAAAATAATAACTAATAAATTTTCGGTTTACTTCATCGAACAAATGTTGAAATTGAATTAACGTTGTGGTCTAAATAAGTTTCACACATTTTATCCCTACCATAGTATTGATCGTACAAATGAGAATACGTGATCATAAAAGTAATCATTCATTACTTTTATGATCACGTATTCTAATAAAATAATCATTCATTTTCTATGTCGATAAAATAAAAACGTCTGTCATTATGCAATGCGTCATATTACAATTACTTCACTGTTCCAAAAAAAAAGATCATTACAAATAAACCAAACAGAACCGTTGAATTTGTTCGAAAAGATTTAAACGATCTGAGTTATTATTAGTACAAAGTATCACATAATAGTTGAAATTGACTTTGACTAAACAAAAGATTGAACTACTAATTTTCAATACAAATATGAATATCTTTAACAGGTATGTGTGTATAATGACTAAACGGCCAACGAGCGAGGAAGCATGTAATAAATGTATGAAAGGAACATTGTAGTACTTTAGTCAAGTATTAAACTGTACGAAGTTAACCACGAACGCTACGCTTTTATTTTACGTTTTTCCCAACAGTTAAATAATAATTCTTCCGTCATCATAACATTTGATTATACTTTTTTTATTATTGTTGCCAAATTGTGATATTAAAACCATTTCACATAAAGTTTAAATTTTTATTATTTCCTGAACTGGACGGCATACGTAAAAACAGTGTGTATGTATATGACGCATACTTTAGTCGCAAATCGAATACGTTGAAAAATGTACTTTTGTGCTATAATTACATGTAAAAATAAAAATCAGAAAAAAAAACGTAGCTAATTGCGGAATTTCCGTAATCTATAAGTTAATTTAAATACTATTTTATAGAAAAATCTTATTGGCGACATTGTTGCAGCGATACGCGACGCTAGTGCAATACTTGATATCATTATGGCGTAAGTATCGATAACATGAATATGCTTGGACACTATCGCCTTCATGAGGTAAAAGTTGCGCACTTTAAACATCGATATAAATGGTGGTTTATGACTTGAAAACAGTTTTATTTACACAATAATTCTACAGTGTAATAATAATACGGAAATAAACGACTGATATGTTTTTCATTAATTTCATAAGATAATTAATTCATCAGATAATTAAAAAATAGATTAATTCATTAATGACAAAAGTTTAAAGCCTACGTTGTTTGACTGTATTAGTCACGACGACTACTGAAAAAACTTATGTTTAAAAAAAAATTATATACATCTAAGTAAACAACTTTTGTTTTACAACTCATGGCAATTCGAGAAAGGACTAAACTTTTAAATAGTGGTTGTTTAATATTTTGGCCCTTACATCCATTTTAAGTTTGAACTGAACGATTTCTCTTTCAAATACATTCTATTAGATGTCTTAAAGATCCTTCTATAAATTATCAATGGACTGAAGCTGCTGGAAGGAAGAACTGGTTTCCTATGAAGATAAGACCAGTTAGTCCGGTAGTAGAGATTTGTACCCAAAAGCAGTTCTAATTTTACCTAAAAAGCATTACCAAACTTTGCTACCAATTTCAGCGATGAAATGGCAATATGTCTTTGCGTCGATTGGAATGGAAAATATTTTCACGGCTACGTAGATGTAGGAATTGGTTTAAGCGGTGACTATCTAGCAGAATAAAGAGGCTTTTGTATTTTTAATTACGGCCATGAACTTAATCTCTAAATTTGACAAGAAAAAACTATTAATACGGCTTTAATCATGTTATATCCACGAACATATATAATTGTTTTGCTTTCTATCAGCATGAAGATTTTCCTTCAAGCAACCTTGTAGCAGATTCGTTTGTTTTATTACTTAACAAATGTGTATAATTTTGCGGGCAATAAGTTAAATATTTTGAGCAACTACGTATCTCCTTGTGAGCAAATAAAACTAAAGTTATATCGGTAATTTGAACCTTAAATTATCCCAAAATCTCGTTCCCCTTGGAAACTGATAATCTTTGGGTCATATATTTAATTAAATCCTGTTTTTATATAAACTTTACCTCTTTATCTCATATTATTTATCTATAGTTTAGGAATAAAAATCATAGGTACATATTGTTACTTTGTTGTGTTAAATGCAGGTAATAAATATTTTTATACCCGTAAATAATAGAATTTATAATTAATTTTTTCTTAATGAAATTTAAGTTGAAGAATATCAACTATTTTACATTATTAAAGTGCTTCAGTTCAATATCGTGACGAACAGTGGATAAATGTGTAAAAAATACCAATATTGTAGATATTTGTCGCAAGCGGGATAAGTATATGTGACTCAAGAGTGCGGAAATGAGAACGAATCTAACATCTCTATGATGATTTTGAACAAAGGTTGGGGCGAGCGCCAAAATGTATTTGGCACATTTAAAATTCAATTGTTTCAAATTGGTAACATCTGGTTTCATATAAATTCCCAAACATACCACTTCTATCTTGCCTTATGTTCTGTGAGTCCTGAACACGAAAATTATGTTTAAATATTTCAGATAGGAAAATATGTTTGTGTCTTTCGAGTTACTCTTTTTAAAATAGTCATGAAATGCCTCACCACATCATTGCTTGACGCCCTTCAGAATCGGCAATGTATTTTGAAATGATCCACTAGATGATTGCTTTAAACCGTTCAGATAATTAAATGTTTAATTTTAAACGTCTTCCTCCCATTACCTTCAAGTTAAGTAGTTTTTTGTTCTCCTATATGTATATTATTTATATTTCTAAGCATATAAATAGTTTTTTTTTTCATTTCATCAATTGTTACGTCCAATAATATTATTCATTATCTTGTGCAGAGCCATTATTTTTCCAACATTTTTCTTTAAAAAATTTGCAAGCAATAATTTATTTTAAAACATTGGATACTCGTTTACGACTCAATATGCTAATAACGTTATTGTTGTCTATGAATGTTAAAGATCCTATCTTCACATATATTTTATCGATGGCGGAAATAAATCAATATTGTCAGTTAAATATTGTACCCGCATCTTGTCCCCTCCAACATAACTCTCCGTGAACTAGACGACAGAGGCTACCTGCGCGGTCGGATCAAAGAACCCTACGTCCTCAGCTGTCGTGGCCTCGCACTAGGTACATACCTGTACAGGGTTGGCTCTCCATGGTTTGGAACATTTAGCAGACTTCAAATAACTTAAATCGGTTAATATTTATTTATTGTGTGCCTGTTTATGTTAATATCTATGAATAAAAGTACCGAATGGTTTCAATGCTACTTCTTAAACTTTGTAAGGAAGTTTACTTCTTTGTCCCTTCTTAGCCTCGAGGGTTTTAAATATAATGGAAAATAAAAATATAAACCTACTTGTGCCTTTCAGTTTGTTGATTTAATCTAAAATTACTTCCATTTTTTCCAGCATCGGTATTCGAAACAAATTTTTTTTATTTGATTGAATGATTTTATGCTACTGTTTTATATAATTCTTCACGGACATTACCTTACAGCGTTAGATTGAAATTGTTGAGCCATTTACTGTGTATGTCTGTTCTTGTGAGGATAAAAATTAATTCAAGTCAATTTGTTTACCCATTAAAGAAATTTAACAACTATAGTAAAAAAAAGATATTCCAACCAAGAAAACCACCAAGAAAAATATTCCAAAACCTCATTATTAATTACTGCTTGACATAACATTTTAAAAAGAAAAATGTTGACACCTCAAAAGATTTTAATTACTTTGCGAATAGATGTAATTATTAGTAGTTTATTGAAACTTACAGCTCCTTAAAATAACATTATGACATAACATACTTATATTTTATTTTTAATACAATATGTGTATGTTAACACAATTTTAAAACTAAGAAAAACATATTTAAAGAAAATTGTCTTAAAAGCCAATGTTAAGTATTACATAATATAACACTTCAAAAGAGAAAAAATGTTGAAACTTTAAATTATATAAATTACTTAGCTAACAGACCTATATATTAATATTATTTTAAAATTTATAGCTTCTTGATGTATATTATAACTTACGTATATTTTATTTTTAACACAACGTGTGCATGTTAACGCAAATTTAAAACTAAGAAAAATATATTTAAAGAAAAGATTGTAAAGCCTATATTAAATATTATTTAATATAACATTTCAAAAGAGAAAAAATGTTGAAACTTTAAAAGATGTAGATTACTTAGTTAACAGATCTATTTATTAATATTATTTTAAAATGTATAGCTTCCTGATCTATAACTTACATTTATTTTATTTTTAATATAACGTGTGCATGTTAATACAGTTTTAAAACTTAAAAAATATATTTAAAAGAAAATATCTTCAAACCCGATATTGTATACTACATAATACAATAGTTCAAACGAGAAAAAATGTTGAAACTTTAAAAGATTTCAACTACTTAGTGAACAGACGTAATGGTTAATAGTTCTTAGCTCTTTGATTCATAACATAAAATACGTTCATTTTATTTCTAATACAAAGTTATTGGCTTGTAAAAATTATAGCATTAAGTTCCCGAACCCAATTTTGAGATTTTAATAATCGAACGCATACATTGAATGGAGATATACCTTTAGTGCAATAGATCGGGTGGCAACCCTGTTTAACCCATGTGCGATGGGGAAGTTTGTTCCGGTGGTGAAAAATGGGACATGGACACCTGGCGATGTCTATTCGTATAATGTTTGACCTACGAGTCCAGTTGTATTATGTTAAATTATTACTATCGATATTTAAATTCGCTTTGTTTGCAGAAATAATTTTAATAAATGTTTAATTTACAATAGTTTATTTTAAATAGGAGAAAAGTGGTTTATGTAACAAATGTGCCATAATAAGAAATGTTCGTGAGACTTAAAATAATATTATTGTAATTGTACTAATCAAAACCCCGGCCAAGTACAAAATAAATAAGTAAAACTATTGAGGCATAATGGATGAAGCTAGATTTGTTGTTTTTTATTAAAAAAGCAATGCACAAAGTGATTTTTTTGTGCATTAGTTTTTATTTTTGTTTGTTTCTTTTTTAATGTTAGTTAGGAAGATATTGAGAGCATCTTTAATATGTTCATTACTGTCGCAGATTTAATTCTAATTTCTAATATGTCTTTGCGTCGATTGGAATGGAAAATATTTTCACGGCTACGTAAATGTAGGAATTGGTTTAAGCGGTGACTATCTAGCAGAATAAAGAGGCTTTTGTATTTTTAATTACGGCCATGAACTTAATCTCTAAATTTGACAAGAAAAAAACTATTAATACGGCTTTAATCATGTTATATCCACGAACATATATAATTGTTTTGCTTTCTATCAGCATCAAGATTTTCCTTCAAGCAACCTTGTAGCAGATTCGTTTGTTTTATTACTTAACAAATGTGTATAATTTTGCGGGCAATAAGTTAAATATTTTGAGCAACTACGTATCTCCTTGTGAGCAAATAAAACTAAAGTTATATCGGTAATTTGAACCTTAAATTATCCCAAAATCTCGTTCCCCTTGGAAACTGATAATCTTTGGGTCATATATTTAATTAAATCCTGTTTTTATATAAACTTTACCTCTTTATCTCATATTATTTATCTATAGTTTAGGAATAAAAACCATAGTTACATATTATTACTTTGTTGTGTTAAATGCAGGTAATAAATATTTTTATACCCGTAAATAATAGAATTTATAATTAATTTTTTCTTAATGAAATTTAAGTTGAAAAATATCAACTATTTTACATTATTAAACTGCTTCTACGAAAGTAGAACTATGATAAAGTAATTATGATTTTTTAAACGTAATTTCCATGTTACGGGAATTAAGAAATTCTTCAGTCGAAACGATAACTGGCAAAACCGATTGTTGGCTTTGTCGACCAAACCAATCAAAATGAGACTAGTTAGCATTTCTATAATAGAATTTCTTATCAGGAACGTTTGCATTGCCATCGTTATCCAAACGCCGCTTATCGCCATTGTTAGCCAAAGGTAATAGAAATGTATCTAGTTACATTTTTTATTAGGAATTATACATTAAAAATCATTATACAAAATTTAAAAACAAAATAGCATCACATACTCATGGGTTTACCTAAACTAAAAAAACTTCATTCATCCACCATCATCATTGTAAATCTCCACACACGCGCGCTCCAATTTTACAAATAAGCGACTTAACAACCGTGACTTAGTTGACACGCTACAAAACGGACGAAAAAGGACCTCCCACACGGTCGTGTTAATTGGTACGTATTCCGGCGCGTCGTGTGAAGGGACCGCGCCGTGAACTGACAAACTGCTTAAAGAGCTAACCCTCTCAGGGATTAGTCGCGGAGGGAGTGGGAGTGGAGGAGCGAGAGAGCAGACCCGATGTAATATGAGATGCGGAATGAAAAGATGAATTCTTAGGGATGTGATGAATGTGACTTTTTCGATATCGATATGGTCGCGTTTTATTGTGTTATGTAAAATTGTTTAACTAAGTTGGGCAATTTTAATATGTTAAAAGTAAAATACTGTCTAAGTTGTAAACCATCATCACGAGACAAAGTAATTCAAATAGGAGTTATTAAACACTTTTCTAATAATTATATTATTAACAATCAAATAATGCCATTAGTCATTTATCAACACTATATTAATTCTTGTCATTCACTGGCATCGTGGGGTCATTTTTGTCCGGTTAAATCGTTTTTCATGAATTAGTCAGACTACAGACTAAGGTCGTTCTATGTAAGCTCACCGGATGAGGCGGGCGACAGGCTTACAACGCGAAAATACATATAAAAACTCAGATACGATCTTGTTTGGACCATAATTGATGTCATTATGTCAAGTGTGTAAGTTTCTCTTTAAAGTTTTATGTTTTCTTACAGAAAATGTGGTGGTTTTTGAGAGATAGTAATAGCGTAGTTGTTATAAATATCGAACAATAAGTCCCTGGTAATGAAACTTCACAAAATCTTACATTTTGTGATGATGAAGATATAAGTGGTCCTAAAACAATTATATCGACTTGTCTGATAGTGACAAAGAGTCCGATTAAGATGCTGTACCTTTTATAGCAGACGAGAGCGAAGATCGTTCTGGAGTGTCTATACGATATGGTAAAAATAGATTCAAGTGGTTACATAATCTTTCAGCACGATCAAGTGTTCGTCAGCATAATATTATCATCCATCTCCCTGAAATTGTTGGACCGGCAAGGCAAAAATACCATCATATCGGTCATTGCTTATAAGGAAAGATATCATTCAATAAATAAATCATTGTACAAACCAAAAATAACATACATTTTTGCGAAATACAAAACTTGTCTATATTTTACTAACCACATAAACATTAGAGAAATTAAAACATTTATTTGTCACATTACTTTTAGCTGATATTTTAAAGTCAAATTACGAAGACGTTGAATCCCTGATAAAGGAAATCCGTTGAAATAGAAACGAAAGATGTTAGAAAAGAGATATCAGAGGAGCACTTATTTCTGAAATAATAATAAATTTATACGGTGGTAAGTAGTAAACATGTATTACGAAACCTGCACTTAAAAAAGCGTGGAGAGTGTCTTATTTTAAGCTCAGTATCACGGAGAAGACACATCTCAAAACATTTTGTTCCCCTACTTGTAATCTGCGCGAAATTCACATCCGCAAATAGTCATGCCTAATAATATTACAATACAGTGCCAATAATGTTAATTGACTAATAATCTTTTTCTAGCAACAAATGTATAATATTATAAAGGTTACACCAAATTAACATGTTATTTAGACATAGTATTTAAAGTCCGCATCGATTGCCTACGACAATGGGAGTTCTCCAATAAGTACGCAATATACATACAATAAATTGATCAAACTAAATATTTATACACTTAAAATATTGAATATATTTGGCGTTAATTTTGTAGAAATTCATTATTCACAATTAAATGAAACTACGTGATTATTTCTACTTTCTATAATTTGTTTACCACGACCTAGGTATCGTAGTGTTACAATATCTTCAAGTGAGATATTAGCAAAGATCTTTGCGAACACCCCACCTGAAGATGTTGTAATACAACGAAACCTAGGTCGTGGTAAAGAAATTAAAGAAAGTAGAAATAATACTACATCACGTAGTTTCATTTAATTGTGAACACTTAAAATATTTTGGATTAAAGGAAACAGTAGTTTCTTCATTGCTTCTTTACCTTAAGAATCAATCTTCATATTAACAGAAATAACGAAACAATGAAAATATGTATGTGATTTAATAAGCAAATATTAAAGGATTTAAATTTTTTGAAAAAAAAAAACATAACGACATGTTTCAACAAATTTATTCTCATTTATCTCAAATAAATCATAATGGTGAAACTACTATGATCAGGTGACTGAATTTCCTTCTATAAATCGACATTCCTCCCATAAACTGTATATAACTTAGGCAATTATAACAACCACGTGCAGCAATTATTTACAAAATATTAAATTTTCTTTCATAATTGACTTGAAATCAAAATTTAAAGCTTTTTTGACATTATATAATTTTTAAATTTAAGAAATTTATGAATAGAAAATATCGATATATTACCTATAACATATTTGTACATCACTATTCTTCCTCCCTATCTACAGGCCTCATTTCAAAACTCCTCGCAGTCTTGACTTACTCATTGTGAAGCTTCGTTAAGCCAGTCTGTCTGTCTGAATATCGTTTGCTTTATGTACATTTTTAGAGTAAATCAGAGGCTGATAAAACGTAATAACATTGAAAAGAAATGTGCTTTGTTTTATGTTAACATAATCTACAGTCAAAATATTATGGTTCAGTTTTATCTGTCTATCTATATAGGTCTTAATGTATGAATGTAAAGTTATGAATTTCTAATCTTAAATGTATGAATGTAAAGTTATGAATTTCCACAAACTATACTTTATAATTGGCCTGACCAAATGTAGTCATTATGTCCAAATTTGGTTAGTGACCAAAATTAGTTAGAAGATTATGGTCGCCGATAATAGTATACTGAACTGATCAAACTTACTGTGAGTATTTGGATATAATTTGAGATTGCGTACAATAATTTCGCGCCTAATTTCTAGAAGTTCTAAAAAATGTCTATTATATCATTATTAGTCTAGAGAAAACTGCGTAACATAACGGAAATTGTTTTTATGGTTTTACTTTAATAATTTTCCCATACCTATGTATGAATTTTGAAACTACAATTAACAATAATTTTGAAACATAATTAAAATGGAAAAGCTTCATCACTTCGAGACATATTAAATAAATATTTTCGATAGAAATGATGGAATATGGAATAATTTTATAACAACTTGTTTTAATTTGCATATGTCAGTTATGTCTCAGTTCATCAATCGTGTATGAGATTTGCAAGCTTATATTTAATCTTACCACCAGTAAAACGAAATAGAATGTCGTCCGGAACAAAAACTTTTTTCCTTAGTTTTCGGAGCATCTAAATTTTTTTAAATTTATCCGAGAATTATTTATTAGGTTATTTTATGTTAAAAAAGATAAGGAACTCTGCTCTTATATGCTGTATTTTGAATTTATATCTTCTTATTACAAAAAACTTTACTTGGTTATTTTTCTATTCGCGTACAGTAGTTGTATTTTAAGCATAATCGGATACAATTCAAGGCTACCCCTTTAATCAATGGAATCGTATTGGGAAATATATTCATTTGCATTGAAAATAGTATAATCCGTACCGGAAAAGAAAAGAGGAAACTTTTTTATTTCGCTACTTTAAAACGATTTTTTTTTCTAAAGGCCTGTTTTCTCATCTATCGCTGTAGCTCACAAATATTTGTCTGCGACCTCCAACGGTGTGTGTTTTATTGATGTTAAATTCTGTGTTGGGTTCGACCTTGACATGTTTTGCGATTCGTTTCATAAATTTAAAAAAAAAATATTTTGGCCTTTAAAAAGTTTCATTCCATGACTTTATGAAACGGAACTGAGTCCATTCTGATGTATAGTATTTTGATATTTTTGGTAATTTTAGGGAATCAAAGAACTCTTATAACTTAGTGATGTTTGTCAGTCCGTTCATCTGTTACAGTCTCATAGTCATTAAATTTTATGTCTACATGGCTGAAATATTGCGAGTAGATTCTTTAGACTAAGATCTCAATTAATAAGTTCAGTATATTAAAAAAAAACCGTCAAGCAGGAATTGAACTCGCATTACAAGTGTTCCGTACACATTTAGATACAAACATTGAAGCGTACAAAGTATTTCTATTAGACCATTTGCAAATAATCATTTTTTCACAACGTAAATATAATGCTTTCCATATTTTTCACAACGTAAATATAATGCTTTCCATATTTTTCACAAGCGTAAAAACAAGATGCATATTTAAAAAATTACAGATTACAAGATCTAGATCGAGATAAAAATTACAAGATCTATGATTATCACTATAGCTTTTCTGTAATCTTTCAGTCGGATTTTGAAAATCCTGTTTTTGCATGGTTTTTTGTTTAATACTTTTGAAAATTGAGGAGGGGTGTTGCTTTATGTTCGTTGTTTTTAGAATATCTTATTAAACATGCGATTTAAAATTCAAATATAACATTACATGGGAGTAATATTATATATAAAATGAAAAAATGACTGTTTTATTTACTTATTAATAATGTTTATAGGAATGTTTTAGAAAAGTTAGCACAACATATGCGTTAATAAAATTTATTATGTCAAGTCTCTACGTCGCAGTTTGTGAGGAAATCCGTTTAAGTTGAAAATCCGAAAAAACTTTCGTTTTCCAGTTTGAGATACGGTACTCAAAAATTTAATGTACCTCTTCATACGTGGAAAGTGAGACGATTACTAATTTTCGTGCACTTCGTCGAATGAGATATCGTAGAATTGGTATTGTAAAATGGTAGGTATACATCTATGTTACTTTCTCTGAATGCTCATTGTTTTGACCGTCAAACTATAAGTTGGAAAAATATCAAAGCATTGAGTAATAAATGAATACATGAATGGATCAATATGCAAAATATGTATTTTTTGACTGCTAAGAAAATTGGGAACTAAGTTATCACCGTTTACGCCCGTAATAGTTGCATTATTTCTAGAAAAAATTATGTTTTAATACTATTAATAAATACATACCTACAGACCTAGACGAGAGCGCTTTTAAAAAAATAAATACGCGTTAGAAACGCGTATTTTTCGTAAGTCACAGTTGTTTATAATCTAATATAATATACTTACCGTTCTTCGGTCAATTGCGGGTTGCTTCAGCTGTACCTTTACCTGGCTACCATAATTTCTTCGAAGCACGTTTATGGGCAGACACACTAATTGAGTAACGCTGGGGTGTAAAAGTTTACAACGTAACTTTTTACAGCCTGGTAAAGTGAAAGTTTTACTTTTTTGAATTACTTAGGAATGTAATGGAATTTGTAATACGCAACTTATATATTTTTTCATAACTTAGAGACAACATTACAGAGGTTACGATTTCTCTCGTGTAACAATTTTTTAAACGTATACGCAATTTCTCTCAAAATTTTTGAAGCCATTTCATTAATATCATATGTCGCTTCCAAACATTCTTTATTCACTAAGTGTTTATGCTTTTTCATTAAAATAGGTAGCGGTAACCACAACGATGGAGCGCCATACCGCTTTTATCTTTAAAAAACATTCCACCTTTATAAAAGTACGATGAACTGGTGTTTATTATAAAAAAAATATTATTTACTCTCATTGAAATAAACAAAATAAATGTGAAAATATTCGATGCAATGGTGGGTAAATTGAAGGATGAAAGGAGCGGGGGGAGGAGGTAAGTGTGGGTGGGAATAAAGTACTCTTTTTTACGTATTTTTCCATTTATTCATTACTTGCTAAAGTTTTATATAAACGTGTAAAAATCCCCTATATGAAAACCTATATGAATAGGTTTAACGAAAATAAAATTGATATGCGAATGACGGAAATTACATAAATCGTACGACATAATAATTTAGGTAATGATGAAATTATTTATCGAAATTAAACATATACAATTTTGCATAAACATGAAAAAAGTTTTTTCTTCATTCATTTGGATTGGTTTAGGGAAAATTCCAATATTGAAAATTCTGAAATACTGTGAGAGCTCTAACATAGGAATTATGATTTTTAGGCGAATCTTGTTAATTTTTACTATCTATGATAAGCGAATAACATTGTCTACAAAGGATAGTTTATATAAAATTATTTGAAACGTATGACAAAAAAGATACAATTGTATTATACAGCCAGTAAATTCGAAGCTTTAACATATGGTGATATGTGCGACGAACAAGCCAAAGAGATGGCATAATTGGAAGCGGGAAATTTTAGACCAGGTACGGACCTGGTCCCCTGTTTTGTATAAACACTTACGTACATATATTTTTAGAAAGTGATCAATTATTAATTTCCCCCATAGTAATGCTGAAAAGTTTGATAAAGGCTTTTTTTAATTTCAATAAAGCAACCGGTTTCGCACAGTTGAAAATCCTAAGTGAGATTTATTTATTTTAAAAATAAAGATTAATTCTTTTGAAAAAAAAATTAAACTGCTCCTAGTATATTTATATGCTAAATTTTTACAATTTTCTAAAAGTGCGTATTTGAGGTGGGGAATGAAATTGCCCACGCAAGACCTACTGCGAAATTTGTTTGTGACAAATACCATTAATTCAGGTATTTTATGCAGTTACCCATATGTCAAGGTATATAAATATGTGTGTCAAATCTGAAATTTTAACATTCTTCTTGGAAATGGTGAAATTATTTTATTGTAATTATTGTAAAAAACGAAAAGGATGACAAAGGAAAGTTAATACACAACTTTTAATCATAATTCTGAAACAAGAATTATATTTAGTAGTACTCAAACAAGCCAATTCGTTACACGCAATCAAGAGCAACAAAAATTTAATATGCGCCATAGCATTCAACGCCGCGAATAAGTTAGCGCGAGGTAATAAAAGATACTGTCAAAGTGACAGCGCGCCAAATCGAGCAGCAATAAAGAAGTCAACATTACGGATACAATCCTCCGACAGGCAGTGCCGCCAACCTGCGCGCGCCACTCTGCTCCAATTACGTAGTACCGCTGTCTCTGGTTTGGTAGTACATTGTAGCGACTTATTTTTGGTACAGTCGTATATTATTAATTTGTGACTACAATTGAAGGCTAATTAGTATTGATATAGTGGCTTTTTACAACCTCGTAAAGCCTGAAAATAAAATTAAAACTTATGTTTTGTAAGCATCGGTGTGACGTTAGTTTAAAGCTTTTGCCGAATTATTTTAAGCCCGGTAATCATAATCTATTTTTAATATTACACTATCAACGTGGCACATACGTTTACTTCTTAATTAAGTTATAAACAGCATACACGTTCTGTTCTGTTGAGGCTTCAAATATATATTATAACATCCACAATGCTTTTTTCTAGTTACTTCATGTTTTCAATTATATTATGCCGCTTTTAATCTTGTCACCACATTATTTTTCTTATTATTATATACAGGTTTTGGCATTCGCTTATTATAAATTGTAACAGTTATCATGCTTTATGTTTAAATTAAAATAAAAAATATTTTTTTATGTCCGCATTAATTATATTTTGTTTTATATCATTGTTTTTATTATTTCAGCCAAACTTGATTAGTATGAAAAAAATTCGTTTGTATATTAGTGTACTTACACATTAAATCTAATATTGAGGACTACAAAATATGGAAAAATATACTTTAAAAATATTTTAGGGTTCATTTCCAAATTCCAGGTTCGTTACAATGTAGTGTTAAAGCTTATCTATTGCAAACATATTAATACGTATGTTACTTTGAGCAAAAAATAATTTTTCAGGTATAACAGTAAAACAACGCGGGCATAGTTAAATACAGAGTGAACGTGAGTAGGGTTACCATCTATTTTCTTTTCCCTGTCATCTTTTTAAAAGCGGTTAGGACCGTCCGGGGGATTTTTTAAAAGCTTCCGGAGTTTTAAAGAAAAATACTTTCTATTGTTAACTCATTAATTTAATTACTGGACAAATGAAATAATAAATTAAAACTATGTTTTACATTATGAAGACTAAATTTAGTTTTATAATAACTTGTCACGAATTTTAAAACTTTGTTCAAGGGTGATGAAACGTTTTTAAAATAAAAGTACATTCATCAAAATTTATAAAGTATTTTGTAAAGATAATATTAAAATAATATGCTAAGATAAAATCCAACCAAAGTTTCAGTGCTCAAATTAATGGTGTAGTTTGGAGTTAAAAAAATCATTTTTAAGCTATTTTTTTAATTTAATAAAGTAAGTCTCCGCAGTTAGAAATACAATATTCGGAGACTTTAGAGCAGCATTTCTTGTTTTCTGACATTTACTATGGTTACCCTACACGCAAGTATCAGTCGCGATCACAATTCATTGGAGAGCGAGAAAACAATATAGCTCACAGGAGCCCTGATCGCTCTCGCTCGCACGGGCCGCGGGCGGGACGTACAAGGGGCGCGACAGATCTTCGGCACGCCAGAGGGCGCAGGTGGTTACCAGCTGCCGGCGCGTGTATATCGTTTACTTGTTACGTCGTTGAAGTGAGGATTTATGTTGTGGTTACCTACGTATACATGCAAAAATTTTATTTTATGAAGAGAAATAAATTACCTTGCTATAAAAATATATGACTTATTCTCGGACCGACACGATACACCCCTTTGAATAAAATTCGATAAATGTGAATCAGGTTCGCACTATGAGGGTTCCGTACTTGCATAAGTAATTTTTTTCTTATAAAATAATCGCCATCGATCCGTATTCTTTTCTAATAAAATAACCGCCATCGATCCGTATTCTTTATATACATAGGTATATATATTCTTTCATTAAAAAAATTGTGAAATTTGCCTTTTCGCCAAAAGGAAATTGTTCCATATCTGGTGTATACAAGATAAAGTATATATTTTCAGTATTTTATAAAAAATTTAAATACAAGACATCGATAATCGACCGAAGATAAATTCAGAATCAAGCGTCTAGTTGGCGCGGATCGATTTGTCTAAGTTTTGTCTCATTTCATTCTGCAGCGACTAAGGATATTATTATCAATCACTTTAATCGATTGATTCATTTTTTTGACACCCGTCCGGTTGTACACGTCAAGTGATTGTAAATTAAAAACAAAATAAATAAAAATAAATCCACACTAAGGACACTTTTAAAATTGATTATGTAATCTTGAATATGAAATTAAAAAATATAGTAACAATTGCTATTTGTATTGCGAGGCTTGTAATATGTAACAGTGTGCATTATATATTCGTAGGCCATCCGTAATATTGGGCACTTTTTGGAAAGGCAACCGCCGGCGTCTCGACCACGCTTGCTGTTTTCATTTGTTAACACGTATTGTTATTACATGGCGTCGTCTAGACCTTTATAGCCTTGTATATATACATTTTCATCTTATTACCTTCCTACTCCCTTGACATAATTGACCAAATACAGGCCATAATTTTTGTAGAATTTAATATTATAATCATTTTTTATAGGATTATTGAACTATTTTCACAGTTTAATAATATAATTCTTCTATTTTTTATAGACTTTTGCACAAAGTAAGGTTCAATTATAGGAAACATACGTAATTTGGATTATTGTGACTACTACTTTCATTAAAAACTTTATTAAGAATAAATTAATATCATATTCCTTAAAGAAATTAGGTCTGGTTTTAATCATATTGGATTACGTATTATGTCAAATCACGCTTTCATATAAAGTTGCTTACCTAAGTATAAATAAGTAGTATGCACTTAAGTGTTCTAGAAACATTTCTAAATATTATCTAGTAAACAATTTTGTCAGTCTGGCTGGAATAATTTTTAATGAAGTGATTTTCAAAAATACGCATTCTTCGTATAAATGATCAATTATCTCAAGGACGCATGAAGGTTAGAATCTGAAAATGTATGAATGATAATTTTATTATTCCTCAATGTAATAACATAAGTTATTTTCGATATATATCTGTGGGCCGTGACCTCGCCTAATTCTGCTAGACCTTTTGCATTTAATGCGAAACACGTCAACATCCCCTGTCATGCTCGCAGGTTCGAAAGTATATTTATATTTAGTTTATTTTCAAACATATTATAGTAATGGAAAGATACCTTAAGCACACGAGTTAAAATAAGGATAAACCTAACCCACAGCATAATTTTTACTGGATCCAGTGCATATTTAATCATGCAATTCTCAAACATTCATAAATACAGAATAACGCCCGAAATGTTTGAATTGGTGTTTTAAAATGAATCTAAATGACCAAATGCTTTAGACGGATGAACATGAAGAACTCCAAATATACCAAACATGAAAAGAAATAATATTTGATACCAGACATGACGTATTTTCTAAGTAAATGGATTTTCTTGCTTCAGAGTTACTAAATAGCCTTTAAAACCTCAAACTGAAAGTTTAATATTAACAAAGTTAAAATTCTTTCACGATGGGGGCTACTAATTTTTTTCGTTTTGAGGTAAAAAGAAAATATTTATTGTTTTCATAATGTGATGTTTGTTTAATAGGCAATGTCTCTATAAGTTTCACATATACACTAAATATAATTTAATAAATACATAACTGTTAATCAAAATATTTGTATTTCCATTCAATATGTGAAAAATATATGTTTTAGTTAAAAATCTTAATCTGTGTTACCCAGAAATAGTAGTAGTTCTAAATATTTGGTAGACACAGATTGTCTGCCAAATATTTTTGTCTGCAAGAGTGTAACTTCAGCTTTTGAAAACAACCGTTCACATGTCGCGAAGACAAATAAGCATTTCGAAGCGAATTTGTGTAAACACGGAGGCACATATTTTATATGATCCCATTCCGTGCAAAAGGACCGTTTTTAGGGATATTATAGGCTCCGGGATTCATTGATGGGGACTTTGATAACTCCACTGTTCACATGATAAAATCAAGAACTTTCCTTTCCATATAAATACCTTTGTTTCAATACCAAGTGAATATCGAAAAATAGTATTTGATTTTAAAAGTACTTGTTATCGAAACAAAATAATCAAATTAGTATCCAAATGATCTTAAGTTTAAGGAGTCAAACCGGTCAGATCACAACAATTTGACAATTTATTGCAATAAACTTATTAATAAAAATATGATGGATTGAAAACCTGTAGCTTTATTAGACTTTTGTTTGCAATGGAGAATTATTACCCTAATTGAACTCTACGAAAGATGGTTGCAGGTTAATTATAGGCGATATATTAATAGTAAGTAATTAGACGTAAATAAAAACAATAGTTAATAAACAATTGTTTAAGTCAAAGTGATGGTTTCTTAATAAAATTAACACAAAAAGTTAAATGCTTTACTTGAAATTACGAAGGAATTGGTTTATCTAGGAAATTTATCAAAAAATTTAACTATTCAAAAATTATTAAACCACACAATACATTGTATATATGAAAGCAATACAATGGACTAATTAGTTTCTTATGGCAGCAGCGAAAAGGGAAACTATTTGATGCTCGTGTGCTTATTTGGAAAAGGCTGGACCGAATACGCAAGATAGCTAATGCGAAAATGGAAAAAAAAATAAACAACTACATTCCACAAAATTACTGAACAGATTACAATGAAAACATTTTTTCTTGAACGTAATATTTATAGTAGATTTTTCTAAAAATTATTTTAAGGATGCAAATTAAGTGAAAAGAACAATTTATTCAGAGTAGATGAAGGGAAACAAAGAACGTATATATATACATATATATATATATATATATATATACATTTATATTTATATATATATATACACACACACACATATATATATATATATATATATATATATATATATATAAATGAGTATAATGTATGTGCCCCTATGTATGAGCAAACTTTAAAATTTTAAAACGAAAATGAACTCTTCGAAGAAAGCTTCATTTTTTCGGTAAATTTACAATAAGGATATAAATGCGGTAAACGGAAGGAAGATTTATAGCTCAAATAAATTATTCACGACTGAGACACGCAAATAATGCTACAATTAAAATGAAAGAAAAGGAGATATAAGCACATAAGAATCAAACATGGTTTAAACAATTTTTGAATTATTGATATGTTAAATTAAGGAAAAGATTTCAAAATTATCATTCGCAATGTTCCATCATACTACGGCGCTGCTATTTTTTAAATAGTAATGTGTAAAATTTACACTAAAAATATCAAAGATATCCACGACGACGAGGCAAAAAGTAGAACGTAAAAAAGGCACTGAAAAAGACGTTAAAAAATTTAATGCTTTCTTCAAATTACGAGAAAAAATGAAATAAATTATTACTAACAAGATTGTCGTTATCTTCAAAACTAGGAAAAATTATTAAAATGGCAAGATGTTTAAAAAATTTGAAAATGGAAATAATTTTTTACGATTACATATCTCAAAAGGAGAAAGATCACTTAGGACACTGTAAGATCACTTCGTTGTCCGCCCGTCTACCTGTCAAGACCCCTTTTTCTCAGGAACGCGTGGAAGTATCAAGTTGAAATTAAATGAAATGCTTAGATCTACGAACTCTTGCAATTAGTCAAGGTAATAAAAAATACTGCTATTTATGCCGCATATTTTGACACTCGCAAATAAATCAAAACGGGTTTCAATGGGTTTCTTTTCGTTGACCTCATGAAATTTGGCAAGGAGCAAGGTCTCACGGCACAAATACAGGTTAAAATCCGAAAAAGGTTAATTTGTGGTGTATAAGGTTAATTTGTGGTAACATAAATCTGCTAAATAGATTTTGAATTACAGAGACGAACTTTCGGAAAAAAGTAGTTATTTTTAAAGTAAACATTACATACATACTCTCAAATTATAAAAAAGATAGTTTTTAAAGTAAAATTTATGAGAAAACTTTAAAATTGTTATTTTAAATTATATTTCTTAAGTAACAAATACACACGGACCAATACCACGTGAAATCTTTCAAAATTAAATTTATGTTTTATTTGTAATTATTAATTTTTAACTTCATTTATGAAGTATTCAGCTTAATAGTGATGTAGGTTGTGTGCCCTTGCTATAATTTTTCAACAGTGCGTATAAAGAACCCAAAAAATTCGATATTCTAATATTTCATCAAATAATAATTTTCACCTAAAATTATTTTGGTTTATTTGTTTATTTTTAACGTATACTATTGATACATATGGCGGAATAATTGCTACGACAGCAATCTCTTACAACCAACCAGAACACCAGTCCAGCACCGCTTGACGAGCGACCGGGAATCAAACCCGGATTCCCGCGGTGCGCTGCGCCGTCGAAGTCCGTATACCTATATATGGTTTAATATTTTATTTGATCCAAAATACTACGCGGACGACCTATATTTATTTTTTTATAATAATTTTAAAAGATATGGGCCACTACGAAACATTGCTTTATGTTTGTTCTGGCATGCATTTGGTTGGTTTATTAATAAAAATATGTGATTACACAGATCGCAGCTAAGTACCTCTTTTATATATTGAATATATTTGGCGTAAGTTTTGTAGAAATTCATTATTCACAATTAAATTAAACTATTCAAAAAAATCGCAATGAATAGAACAAATATAAACATTTAAAATGTCTACCCGTACTTCCATGGTAAAGATGCCCACAATAGGAAACTATGTCGTAATATATAGGTAGATGGCTTACCAATAAATAATAAATATAGAAATGCACCCTCGCCCAATCTTGATTTGTCATAAAGACAATTGAAGCAAGCCGTGTGAAATCAACTTTTTCCAAATCAATGTATTACCTAAATTATTAAAAACAAGGAAATAAAATGAATTCCTTGTATTACGGTACACTCTACAGAAATAAAATTAATTCCGTGAATATGCCCGCATATTTAAATATTTTAGTGACTAATAATTTCTTCTATAATACGGTATATACTACGATATAGTTTCCTGTGGGGGTAATTTACCATGGACGTACGGCTAGACGCTTTATTTGAAATTAGCTCAGTGTTGCTTCTCCACCCTTCTAAACCATAAATACAATCGTGCCTGGTTATTTCTTTGAAGTTATTTTATGTAGATGCCGTTGAAAACGGTATTTGCAATTATAATGAGGGTATAAACTGAGATGTGAGGTCAATTTTCGATCCCCTTTGAAACTTTTAGAATAGCAGTTTAAAAAAAAATTATGGAGTCTTATTTAGGAAGAATTACAATTAAAAATAAAACGTAAAACAAAATGATCAATATTTTCGGACCGAAATTTGTTTTATGTCGGTATTGTTCAAACACCTTCGCAGAAACCATGTTCAAGTACCTTCGCTTGAAATGATCTCTGATTCATTTAAAAAATAACGTTTTAGATCTCAGGTTTTAGTTTTAGAACTTTGATCGATTTTTATTTGCAATTAGTGACGCAGTTTTTATTAAATTTGATGTCCGGAAAAAGATTTCAAAAATGTTGCTGAAATTTGTTGTTAGTATGGACTAAAATGTTTTTTTGGGAATGAAGTACAATTATGGATTTACTTAGTTACAAAGTTAACCTACAATGTGACTGATTGCGGAGATCTATAAGATGGTTTTCTTTAAGATGAAGATCTGTAAGAAGTTATTTGGGATAAAGGAAAGCATTGCACTTTTATCCTAACAAAATTACTTTACCCTAGTAAAGTAATTTTGGATGCATGTTTGGAAGGCTTGAAATATACACTTTACGTAATTTTACAACTGTTGAAAAAATAAGTTTTTTTTAAATATAGAAAAAAATAAAAAATGACTTAATACAACGATTTACTTTTAATTTTTTGAACACTAAAATTCTCCTATTTTCTTTAATTATCTCTTCAGTAATCGGTGATTGGATAGGGATTATCTTTTTTATTTAGATACATTTTTCTGTTATTGTACGGTTTCATTAATTTCTTTTGGGTTTCTTTATTATTATTTTTTCATTATTTAAAAAGGAAGACTAAAGTTTAATAAAAAGAAGTTTAATAAAAAATTGTTTAATAAAAAGTAATTAAAAAGGGAGAAACCGAAATATTTTTTTCATAATAAATACCACATTTAAGTTTTTTCTTGTTAATTACGTTTTCTTCCAAATATAAATCTTTACTACAAGATTGACTTACGTCGAAGTTCGGGTGCTTTTTCTGTAGAAGCTTCCATCTTTGACATTTTATGGGTCAATCTGTCGTTAACTGAGCTTATACTCGGTTGCAGTAGGTCTTCGACCTCGTCGGTTAATCGACACTATTCATATTAAGTAGAATTAACAGGGCAAAGACCTGTGGTAACTTAGAAGTATAATAGGACAGTTGACTTACGAGTATAATAGGACATTGGCACAACTGAGCTGCAAATTTGCAATCGTAGACAAAAATACAGTCCTATACCTAATGAAATTGTTAGATATCATTTCAGAGAAGTTGTTTCATTATAGTGCATTTGCACGTACGCTCAGAACTTAAAGTCGTAAGATATTACGAGAGTGACACGAAGTGCATGGTTTCATTTCGAGACTATGAGACATAGTATTCTAAACACATAGACATATAAATGGACTATGAAGTATAAATTTAGTATTCTGTCATCCTCATAGTACGTTTTATTTAACACTAATACTAGCTTTGAAATATAAACAATGCCAGTACATTAAAACCAAGAAAAAGAGCTGTGTATATGGTTTACTGTTAGTTTTTCATCGAATTTTCTGCTCTTTTATAAAAATATTTATTACCATGTCGACATTAAATTTTGGTAATATTTTGTTACCCATATCATTGTCAATATATTCACAATTAAACGAAACTACGTGATGTAGTATTATTTCTACTTTCTTTATTCTAGCATCTTTGCTAATAGCCCACCTGAAGATGTTGTAATACAATGAAACCTAGGTTGTGGTAAAGAACTTAAAGAAAGTATAAATAATACTACATCACGTAGTTTCTTTTAATTGTGAATAATGAATTTCTACAAAATATATTCAATATTTGTCAAAATATTCATTTCTTTTTCATTCCTTGTTCCGTTTTTTTTGTTTTTCTACCTGCTAATAATATTTTGTTTTACATTTAAAAAGTTTGTTGATTTTTAGAAATTAAATGGTTTAATTTTTTAGTTTTGTGATTGACGGGAAGAGATTGTTTTTTTTTAGTAATAAGTCCGTATGTATAAATGTTACATTATAGATTGAATAAATAATTTAAAACGGCAACCGCTTTGCATACTTTATAACTAAGATTACGTGATCAAAATCAGCATTTTTGTTCAATGGAAACTTTATAACTGCCCTTTTTACACGCTTTTCTACTTTATTAATAAGACACTTTTCCTAATTTTAGACACTGACAACAGACCCAAAAAATATGGGAAATATGGTAGGACATGACTTAATGTATGTATCAAAGTGCTCATGACATACTTCAATACACCTTGAGGTTCAGCTTAGTTACAGCGGCATAGCTGGTTCACCTTCTTCTGTCACATGAATCTATTCAAAATAATTTTGTAATTTATATACGCATGTGATAAAATATGATACGTTGCAATTTAAAAACACACGTGGATTGATTGAACTTAAATCAACAAACTAGAATAAAAATTCGAAACACACAGAATAGATCACGATTCGGATAAAAAGAAGTATTCGTGATAGTTTTGTTATTTTTCATGATAGTTTTTTTCCACGCAGAGTGAATAATTGACAAAAATTGCGAAACTTCCTATAATATATTCTGTACTACTTTACTTAAGAAAATTTCGGATATTGATTCGTGATATCACGATACTGGGTAATTGTTAAAAGGTAATGTAACTAAAAAAACACGAGAACAAACGAAGTGAGAAAAGTAATTCCATTAAAGTCAAACATTTGTAGAAACTTAAATTTGAGCACTCTTCAACAAACAACAATTTCACTAATTCTACAACGACTTCATATAATATATATACATAAGAGAGTTAAATTACAAAGATCTCTAAATTGCATTACAACGTTTGATAAAAAACATAATGGAACTTCTTACTGTTTTAAAAAATATTTGGCTAGTGCAGATGGACCAGCGTAAATATTAGGGACAAACTTCCAAAAAGTAGACCGACTTTAAGGAGAAAAATGCTTTAAGCAAAATTGTAATGGATAAAAGTTTGCAGTTGTAATTTAAAGTTTTCTCGGTCTTAGAAGCTTTCCGAATAACGAAACTGTTATTTTGTTTCATAAAGGAAATTTATAGTGAAAATCGACCCAATAATGAATTATATAATCAATAATGAATATATTTTATATTTGGCAGAACCAAAAAAAAGTTAATCAATAACAGTAATGCCACATACCAGTTTGTTTTACAAAAATAATTAAAAGTCTAAATTATTTAGTACCTGCTAGGTATTCTAGACTTGTAACCACATATCACAGTCAAAATATGAATATTTACCGTAATTCCTGATCTTATTTGATGACGAATCTGATGTGGTATAACAGTACACGAAAAATGTAAAGAAAACGCAATAAAATTAAGCAATGAGCTATTCACTGGTGAATAAGTTGTCGCAAATAGTTACCAAGAATTTGTTTCGCAAATAAATTAATAATTCTTTATAGTATTAGTACCTGAGGAAAATAATAATTAGTTTAAAAATTAGAAATATTTAGTTTTAATTTTACACATGATAATAAATATATATATAATTTGCCAACCGTTCTCAACATGAAATCATCACAGTCCTTACTTATACCTGTATAAAATTTTTAAAACTTCACGTCATTCATCGTTGGATACATCAACCTAATTGTTATTACTGCATCACTCGATATCTGTTTGCATCGTATCGAATGATATGCTAATTTTTCCGTTACATCTAACGTTTATCCGTTACGTCTAACGTCCAGTATCAGACGCTAGGCTCCGGTTAGTAACTTCAACCATAGAATAAACTTAATGAAGGAACTGAGGATTTTTTTGAGGTGATACATCTTTGCTTCACACTCCGCTACTGTTGAATACAGTATGAGCATATATATTACATATATATGGGTAACGTTGTGAGACATACCAGACTCTGTTGATCGGGTTCGCCCCGTTTTTAGATAGTAAATACAGAGGTTAACAACCTACTAGTCGACGCGACGCGAGAGATCTGCCGCGAATCAAGAGGAGCGGATCCGAAAATGTAACGCGGTACGATTGACTGTGTAGACTACATATGTTTGATTTGAAAAATTTTTACTTCCACAATTAAGAAGTTTTACAGACTAATTACTTAGTCTCCTGAAGTTGTTAGTAAGTTAGTAAGAATTTTAGTCGTTTTCTAGATCTGTAAACTATGAACATGTACATAGTACTAAATGAGTACATTGCGGAAATGTGGATTATTCGATCTAGGCATGAATTTGTGAAAAAAATTCATGTCTAGATCGAATAATCCCCTCAAGTCCAAAAACATTTAACTGGTTTATGGTCACAGTATTACCCTATATTGAGGAAATAACCACAAATATTCCTAACGATATTTTTATAGCAATTTCGATAATAATTGTACATATAGACCCAGCTTCTGATAACTTTCATTGTTTGCTTGGATTTCAAAAGGTGATTAGGTATTTATTCCAAAGAAGCATTTTAAAAATCGAGCTGAGGGGAAGTCGACGAATGTAACATCGTTTTAGCGTCATAATTCGTTTAACCACTTTAGCTTTAGTTCAGGTCCTTCAAATCCAGGTACAATGATTTATAAGTCACTGTACTAGGATTATAAGGAACTGAGCTATATACAGTTTTATCAGCGCTTGAACGAATTTTGACATCAAAACAATGTTACATTCGTTGTATAAAAAAATCATTTTTGATACATTCGGTGTATAAAAAAAATCATTTTTCATTTTCATTATCTCATATGATTTATAAGTCATATATTACAATGAAATTAAAGCTACGAAAAGTGAATATTTTTATCAACATTTGGTCTTTTCTTTCTCTTTGACGTGTAAAAAAATATACAGAAATTCATACTCTCAAACAAAGTTTGAGGTCATATTCAATATTCATAAACAATCGCACTCGTGTGATTATGTCGACTTGCATGAATAGCAGGTTACAATGCAATAACTTTCAAATTCGCTATTTAATAAGGTTAATAACATTGCAACCTGCTATTTATATATATATATATATATATATATATATATATATATATATATATATATATATATATACATATATATATATATATGTTTAGAGTTATAATCCTGCGTCTCACGTAAGTTGATTTTTGAAATGATACTTTTATTATATTCTCACATTAGCTGTTTAATGTAATAAAGGTGTTCTATATTCAAAAAAGAGGTTTAACGTAACGAAAAACGAAAGCAAATTAAAAAAGAAATGAGGACATTAGAAGAAAATGGTACAGAAAATTAAAAAAAAAACGAGTGTGCTTTAGACCACAAGACTGAAGTAAAACTTCAAATTCACAAAATATGAACTTTAAAATGAATTTACAATTTTATTTTATTTATTCACTTTAAACGTAGAATAATGTATTAAACAAAATAATAATTTATAAAATTGTTCAAGAACGAAATGAAATTACAAAATAGTCAAAAAATCACCGTTCGCGTAACGCTAGCAAACTCGCATATATATTTCATGCACTGGGTATGAGAGGAAGAGAGAAAGAAAATGTGCGCGCGCACTGCTCTCTCGCTCCTACAGTGTGATACAGACAATTGGCTTGCACTGTGTCTTAGATATATGAAACATAACTGTATATGAGAGAAAGAGAGAAAGAAAATGTGTGCTCGAACCTCTCTCTCTTGTCCCTACAGTAATATACGAAACGTACTCTCTTTCTGTCTTCACTAACTTTTATCTCCCTCTCAACTTCCGTTCGCCTCGCCCGATCACACTTTTCGTAACGCTCTCGTCACGCATTCACCAGCTTACTCCCCAAGTCAAGCGTGCGCAAAGAAAATGCAGTTGGATCGGATCGATGATTCGCAAAAAGATGTTAATATAAAAAAAATGATAAAAGTGAATACACGCTCCAAAAGAAGATCTAAAACCGAATCCCAAATTAAAAAACCGTACCAACCACATTCCAAATTCGAACCTATTCCACGTTTTAACGTATCTGCCTGCGGCGCCGTGACTCGCACAAGTGGCGGAAGTGCGACGGCGGCGCACGAGGTCGCGGCCTCCGCGCGACCTTGCCGCCGGCCCCTCGGCCGCAGTATGCACCTGGCCGCTTCACTGTACCTGTCTCTGGTACGATAAAAGGGGCAATCGTGGCCGGTTCTTGCTTACATATACTTAGGTAGTGATGTACAATAATTAAGCAAAATTTCCATTTCAGTTTTGCAAAATTAACATTAACAGTTAAATGAGAAGGGTTAATCTATTTTTGCGGAGTTAATATATTTTATACTTTGTTTATTAAAGAACGGTATTCTTTTGTTAATTAGATCAAAAATGATATAAAATTAAAAACAAAAATAATTTACAAACGTTAATACTAGATATTCCTTCCAAAATATAAATAACAGTACATAACGTGTCAATAGACACGTACATAACGTGTCTAATAGATTCATGAATGAACCGCTGAAAACCAAAATTTAAAAAAATAAATATAAGTATATATATATTTTTTTTTTTTTCTTTTTTTTTTTTATTTAACACTTTGGCAACTGCTGTCTTCCCTTTGGAATGGATAAAAGCCTATATTGTGCGTGTACTTAAAATTTTATTAATAATAAATTTTATGAATTTTATTACTGTTGACTTCGATATTCTTCTTGCTCGCTTGAAATATCTTAATATATCGCAACATTCACTTGAGTGGTTATATATATGAATACTAGAAATAAATAAGGCACTAAGTACCAAAAGAAGTAGTTTTGGAATAAATTATGATTTTTGATTCTAAGTACCATGCCCAATGTCTTAAATAAAGCACTAAGAGCCTCACGGCAATCTTATCACCGATATACTAGTGTGAAGCTTGTACGGGTACTAACTTCACTGGTTCGCGATTTGGAATAAAGCACTAAGGACCATGCGCGCCGACTTCAGTTTGTATAAAATGGCGGACAACGAAGTGTGTTTAGCTCGTGCCAAAGGTGCAAATAAAAGAAAAATATTATGTTCCAATGAAAATATAGCCCGTAAACTTTTAAAAACTAGAGGACAAGAATATATTTCAACATCTTCGAAAATAATTCCTACTGTTTGTCCTCCTAGAGAAGAGGTAATATCATTCCAACATTATTTCAATTACCCCGTTTTTTTCCATTGCTAATCGTCATAGTGTTGCAGTGACCTACGTTGCTATACTGTTTTTAATATCGATGTCTGGAAAAGTAAACTAAAATTAATTTTTAATATGTTATTTTTCTTCCTTTGTTTTATTTTTTGTATATCAGACAAATTTATTTAGCATTATAGATATACCCATTTAAATTTCAGGTTGTGTGCAAATGTAAAAAAAGTTGTCATCAGATTCCTTACGAACAGAAATTAAAATTATTTAACGATTATTACAACCTTGGTTGTGCCGAAAAGCAAGGATCATATTTAATGGGTCTGTTAAATATATTGGAAATAAAGAGGAGGAGAAATGGTAAATATAGTGATCCCAATAACAGCAGACGTCAGTGTACAGTTTCATATGTTTTACCAGATAGTAGTGGCAACCTAAAACCAGTTTATAGGAAAACATTTTCATTGGTGTTTGGATTAAAACAAAAAAAAATCATATTTTAATAAATAGAGTGAAAAGTGGAGAATTAAGTTATATAGAAAAAAGAGGAAACAAAATTAAAAACAGAAAATTTTCCGACGAAGATATTGAAAATGTAAAGCATCATATCAATTCATTTCCTCGTGAAGAATCTGACTATGGTAGATCACGTTCTCAAAAACAATACTTAAGTCCAGATTTAAATCTAAACAGGCTTTTTAAATCATTTAAACTATTGTATCCTGATACTGCTGCGACTTATAAATTTTACACTTCTGTATTTAAAAATAATTTTAATAATGTAAAATTTGGCAGAAAGAGAACATATACCTGTGCAACTTGTGATTTGCTGACAGTTCAAGTAAAAGCTAATGTTAATGACAAAGAGTCTTCATTCGAATTAAAATTACACCAAAGTAAAGCAAATAAAGCAATGGATTATTTAAAAGCAGATATTGCGAAATCACAAATGCCAGACAGTTTGACATGTACTGCAACAATGGACTTGCAACAAGTTTTGTCAACTCCGGCCCTGACACATAGTCAAATGTATTATCTTCGGCAACTTTCTAATTTTAATTTTGGCCTGCACATTGGGCATACTAATGACGCGTATATGTGTCTATGGAACGAAGGAATCACAGGAAGAGGTGGTAATGAAATCGCGTCTTGTATTTTGAAAGTTTTCCAGAGCAATGCTACCACCAAAAGGAATCTCGTAATGTGGAGTGATAACTGTTGCGGCCAAAATAAAAACAAGATGGTTATTATTATTATGGATTTACCTGATAAAAATGAATATTTTCGACAAAATAGAACACAAGTATTTGGTCTCTGGACACTCTTATTTAAATTGCGATAGAGATTTTGCATTAATTGAAAAACGCAAAAAAGTTTGCAGTCCAATGGTTCCAGAAGATTTAATAAAAATGATTGCAGAAGCGAGAGACAAATCGTTCCAAGTCATACCAATGACCTCAAATGATTTTTTTGACTTCCACAAAGCTGCTGATCCCATCATCAACACAGATAAAATGAATATATCTAAAGCACAGTGTATAAAACTATCTAAAGAACACCTAAACAAAGTTAAAGTTCGTACTACATTAAACAGTATGGAACCTTGGAAAACTATTAACATTTTAAAAAGAAATAAAACTTTGAAAGATTTGTATATACAATATATTCCATAATTAAATACAATTTCTATTCCACAACTAAATTGTGTTTCTAAAATAACTACTGCAAAAAAAATTCTTTAGAAACAAAGAACACAAATCCTTTTATTTAAATTTGTTAAGTGACTAATTTGTTTGCAATGTCATTTATCCACAATAAGTTTTGTTTGTCACATCACTAGTATCGTAAATACGAATTGAACTTGAATCTTAACGGTTACGTCCAGTTTAGACATAATGCCTTTTTAATAACAGTAAGCAGTGACTTAGTACCTTATTTATTTCTAGTATTCATATATATATATATATATATATATATATATATATATATATAAATATATATATATATATATATATATAATATATATATATATATATATATATATATATATATATATATATATATATATATATGTATATAACCACAGATATTTTTAAATAATACCTCCTTTAAGTTTTATTAAAAAAAATAAATATTTACATTATTATTAATGTCTCATCAGTAAATTGAAAGAAGAACTTCAGCTTAAATATTGTTTCAATGCGATTAACTGCAAAAAATATTAAATATTTTAACTTCTTTATTTGATATTTTTATCCTATCGAAGTATGTTATGCAAGTATGGTTATTTACCGTTTATCAAAGATCACATCGCATACGTGAGAAATAACTGGTCTGGACTAGTTTGAAACGAGGAATGATAAATTCTAAATGAGGATCACGATTTCCAGCTTGAGGAACGATATAATAGACCTAATATAACGACAATTACACGATATTATAGGATCTGATATAACGACTACAATTAAATAGAATAATCCTGAAGATAATGCTCTTTAATCAGTCACAATAAACTAACGAACTGTCAGTTTGGAACGAATTAAAAAACCTGTCAAGCACATGTAGTACTCGCATTATGAGGATGCCGTGCACATTTACGCATTTATAAACATTTAATAGTACATAGTATTTATATTAAACTGTCATATCTGTGACAGGAGTTAAAACATTGTGCTTATTTAAAAAATTATGACATCTTCTTAGATGAGACTTCTGACTAGAATATTGTAGTAAAACTACAGTAATGATCTTTCATTACTGTAGTTTTACTACAATATTCTAGTCAGATTTTATCAACCCTGTTTTTATGATTTTTGGCCCATTAGTTTCAAAAGTAGGGATCGGGAGGTGAGGGGAATATTCCATTTTCGCATATTTTTGAAATATATTTTAAAAACGCAATTTAAAATTAGGGAATGTTTTTATATTCCCCAGAACAAGGCCTTTGAAATGATACCCCACATAATAAGTAAAGAAAAAAAATTAGGATCTTTAGGTAAATAAAGTCCCTTCTTTAATACTTATACGAATATTTAAAAAAGTTAGCTAGCGCAAAATAATAAGACATTTTACTATGTAAAATCTCAAGTTTTATGATCACATGGTTTCCTAGAAAATCGGCTGTGAGTACAGAAAAACGTTTAAATATTTTGCTTACTATATCTTTAATAGGCGTAAAAATAGGGTGCGTATTTAAAAAAAAATAGTACATCTGTAGTCTTTCTACAATCTGCGTGTTTCAGTATGTCTCTGAAGAAATAATACCTAAAATTATGGAAAAATACATTACTGAGACCCTACATTGATGTTGAATTTTAAAAAAATCGAATATTTTGATTTGCCCAGCTAAAATTTCCATTTGAATTACTTCATAACTATCTGTACCGACAGGACTTCGTCCGCGTTGAATTCGGTTTGAGAATAATTTTTAGGAATTTTTTGTGTTTTTTTCAGAACTCTATGAGCATAAACTTTACTATAAACGCTTATAGACTCTTTTGGCAGTACCATATCGTAACATATATATGAGCATAAAGTTTACTAAAATTTCGCGTAATTGAAGTTCAAATTAACACACAGACAGACAGAATTTATAAAAGCAGGTTTTCTGGCTTCTAATATCATTCTATATGCTAAATTGATCAGTCTTTTTAAAATATTTTCAATGTTCTGTCACAATTTTATTACATGTATAGATTTTGAGTATAATTTAGGGAAATGTATGTGGGTTAATATATTTTATCACTATGACGAATTTCAAATTTCTACGTCAAGTAGCTTCAGCGAAAAACAGCTGTGAGTGTTTCAGCTTTTGAGATAAGGAACTCTAAAAAATTAAAAATATTAAAAAAATATGAAACGGTTAACAAAAGGAAGCGAGATGAAATTAAGGGACGTTTCCATTCATGGTTTACATTAGACTAAGACTTTTCAAAGAACCTTGACGAGAATAAAACATTTAACGTTAATGAAATCTTAACAACGATTAAAATAATTTCAAAGTGTTGTAACTTGGCAGAAAACAACGTTTCTGGAATATAGTGGTGTATTTAAGCAGATTTTAAAAGCGAAATTCGAAATAAAGGCGGCAATAAAAAGTATAGTACTTTATTACACTTTTTTTAATATTAAAGCGTAAAGTTAAGTAGACAAACTTGACTTGTTTCCAACATAGTTTGCCAACATATATGAATTATTAGAAATTTTGAGACAAATTAAATACACGTAGACAAAAAGTAACAATCACTTTTTCATATAATAATTATTTACGACTCATTTATTAGCAGTACCATCAACGGTTTATTTAATTATTTGGTACTTTAGTCGGATACAAAGCTGAACGGTCCAATTTTGTGACATAAAAACGCTTATAATAAATAAATATAATATCAATAATAATTAGTAAGATACATCATTTAACATTTTATGTACATTTTAACATACATGTCATCGTTTAAACGTTTAACCCAAAATGAACCTTTGATTAGCTTGACATAAGCCGCCGTTGCGCATTGAAAACCTTTGAGAGAGTATGTTCTGCTACAGATACGAAAACTAACATTATTTAATTCAGATACGGGTCTAAAAAGCTAGGTCGTTAACAAATGATGTGAATTAATCGGTATGAAGAGCCAGGTCGGTAACAAATGGTGTGCATGAATCGGTTAGAAGAGCTAAGTACCAATCGGTGTATTTGTTCGCGTTATGCGGAGCAAATCAGATAACTTTGTTTCAAAAGGAGTTTTTCTAGCGACACTTTTAATTCGTTACAAAATAGTTTTTATTACTTATTTCTTTTCTCAATAACAAGTTAGAGTAAACATATTTCGTAATGCTTTGATCTCAGTTATCTATTTGCATCAGTCTTTTATGAAATTCTCCTGTTTACAAATTAAGTTTTTTTTTAAATGATGACATCAGGAGGATGACGGCTAATCAAACAAGAGAAAGATCAAAATACAAGATATAATATTTTATTTCATCTCAATATGTTAAATTACAGCTGAGTAGTTGCAAAAAATAAGTTGCCTGACTTTCGAGGCTAGTTGTTCTGTAATATACTCTTTTTGGTTGAGTGTTTTTTGCTAAAGACGATTAATACAAAGGCATGCTGTTAGTAATCAAGTGTTATAATCTAGAAAAATTTATTCTACAAGGAAACTGGTTACGGAGAGAGCCAAATGCTTCAAATAATTGAGGAATATTATCTGGACCTCTACACATTTACAAGTTAAGAGTTTAGTAATCACAATCACTGCAAAATTACAAAAAACGTGGTCTCAAGAATGGTCGTGCGTAAAACCAATAATGGTAAGGCTGTGAGTGGAGATGAAATACTGCGTCAATTGCTGAAACAGAGAAGCAATGCCTTATTCGACAATCTGGTCGGTTTATTCCATAGTTTTTTATTTTCATTTGAGATACCAAATACTGAATAGCAGCTATAGTAATCACTATTCAACAAATAACGTAAAAGCAATTTGAATAATTACAGGCCGATAAATTTTTTTTCAGAAGTATGCAAACTATTTTCCAAGTTTATCTCAATCAGATTAACTGCCAAGGTGGACTTTTACCAACTTAAAATGCAAACAAGGTTCATATTGGTTTTTAACGCGCTGGACCATAACCTGAGTGGGTTCTTATTGAAAAAGCTACAGGATACCAGTATTCTGGCTAACGCAACCAAAAAAGCGTACGACAATATTAAAATATAGACATTGTAAAGGTCTCTTCTGAGAATATGTCATATATAGTGATCTGATCGTAAATATTTATAAACATGCTACTCTGAGGTTATCCTTACCACCTCTACAGAGCAAACCTGCATAAATACGAAGAGGCGTCAGACAGAGTGACACTATATCACCCAAACTTTTTATTCTCGTTCTAGAAGATGTTTCAAAATAACTGGATTGAGAAAATAAAAGTCTTGTGCCATCCGGTGGACGTTTAAATAACTTGAGGTCTGCGAATGATATTGGACTTTTTGGTAATCGTTCAGATAAATTACAGACTATAGCCCAGGGACCATATGAAGACAGTAGGATTACAAATGAAAATGGGGAAGACAAAAGTCACGACGTCGGAAACCGATAACCCGCGACCATAATTACTAGTTCTGCAAAAGCTTATTGTTCCTCAAATAGTAATGGAAAGGAAACTGCTATACATCTCCTTCAAGGATAGTTAGACAAATAAGTGATTCATGAACACACACCAAATTTGCTGAAATTGTCAAGAGAGAGGCGATACTTAAGTGGCAGTGGGAAGGTCAGGTTATTCGATAGTCGGACTGGTATTGTAAAGTTCTCTTAAGATTAGAGACAAAAAAGTGGGAGTACAAGATATGAGTTAGGCAGAAGCAAATGCGATATAAAGATGACATAAAGAGAGTGGCGGTCACAAACTGGATTCAAATAAACCAAAATAGAACGGAGTGGTGCACATTGAAGGACGCCTACACTAAAATGATCCGTGATGGCTTAAGATGATGATGAGATGGTATTTATAGACATTTTAATTATATGAAGTACGTTGTCGAGAACAAGTAACAAAGGGGACTTTAATGATGACTTATTCAAAACACAAATATAAAAAATATGTGGTATAATGTGGTACCATAGTTCTAATATGGCAATGGGTCAAATGGACCTACCATGTGCTGTATCAAAGTTATTGCTCTATCTAACCTTATTCATCGAGATATTGTTTATTTAACAAAATAATGATTACTATTTATCTGTCGACTTGTTAGGTGGTGTTTAAATTGAAGCTTCTTTATGAGCTTTGTATGTGATGAACGTAACGTGGCAGAAATTAAAATAAATACTAACCACTGGACCCTATTATTGTTTTTGCCTCATAATCAAATAGCGACTGATGGATTTTTTTATATTCGTTTATTATCTACAGACACGATTGTTCTTAAATTGGAAAGGGTGGCGCATCAATGTAAATGGCGAGTTCATCTATATCTGACATTCGCTGCTGAAATCGTAATTCTGGCATACTTGTCGCAAGTCTGTTTGCCAGATATAGATGCTTAGATGATTCTTCTAGACGAGTGGGCCTCGGTATGAACCTAACCAAGACAATTCATGTTCTACTTACCTATCTCACCAAGATCGGAGAAGATCGGTAACATTAGCATGGAGTATGTCTATCTGGGACAAATAATTAAACTGACTAGAAACAATTTCGACAAAGAAGCTGACAAATAAATTCGTTTTGGGCTGAGTGGCGTTTGGAAAATTGCATAGAATCTTCATGTCGTCGATTTTCTAATCGCTAAACATCGATTGCCGAATTGGCGAAGTGAAGATCTCGAACAGGACAAAGTTCGACGGAGAAACAAAATAGTCGACATAGCGCACTAGCAAACAGAAGTGGTATTAGCAGGTCATATTTTCCGAAAAATGAGAACGGTAGACCAGTTCTCAAGTGGAGACCGTGAACCTCGAAACGCAGTGTGGGACATCTAGAAACCAGATGAATTGGCGACCTAAAGAAATTGGTGGCACGTGTTTGGATGCGGAAAGCGGAGGACCATATGTGGTGGCGTACCTTAGAAAATGCATATGTCCATCAGTAGACAGGTACAGGGAAATTAAATCACATCAAGTTGTAATTTTTAATTAAGAATATAGTAGATTAAAATAAATATATTTATTATAAATTATAATTTGCAAGTTGTAAGATTTAAGTAAATTGAATAATTTTAAACTGAGATATATACTTATTGCCTTTCACTCTCATTTAAAAGTTGGTGTGCATTGAAATACAGGATTTTATTTAGTTGTCCTTTTTCATTTTGCGTTATAAAATATTTTATTTTACCAAGTGAAATAACTGTTAACCTTATAGCCAAATAAAAGAAAATTATCATAATCTAAATAATATTTATTAAGCAATTAAATACATTAAATAAGGACAAAAATGTAAAAGTACCAAAAAGAGTAATTCCAATATAAAATACAAAAATGTTTTAGTATAACGGAATTTAACGCCTACGGTAAGAATTTAACTGACAACTATAAATCAAAGACAGCAGAAAAAGATTGTAGGAGGCGCAAACCGTCGATAACTAAAGGCAACCTATCGTTTGATAATCGATTATTAACGATTTGTAGGTTATTGGGATCAGTAATAAATCACAATGGAAATTCAGTATGTAAATTGTCAAGCGGCGGGGCATCTCTTGTGGTGTGTGGCAATTAAAATATAAAGACGCGCAATTCATTGAAGTAAAATTATGTGTTATTCTTGTGCTGGGGCCATAGTAAACTCCTCGGTATCTTTCCAAATTTAGTACATGTAAGTATTCATTCTAATATATATATATATATATATATATATATATATATATATACATATATGTGTGTGTGTGTGTATGTATATATACGATGATGGAAATACAATTAACGCAATACAGTATGTATGCGTTGCATATACATGCATACACGCACGCACACAAGTACGCATACATGCATGCATACACGCATACGCATACGCGGATTTATTTATATGACTAATTATTCATTTAATAGAAGACATAAATGAAATGTAAATAGAAATAATAAGGCAAACAGTAGGAGTTTTTGGACGGATATTCGGATGCAAATCAAAACCGATAGAGAGTTGTATAATTGAAGAAACAGGAAAACTTCACTTATTTATATACCCACAATGTTCATTAAATTAATCTTTAAATCAAATTACAATTCGCAGATATCAGTAATTTTTGTAATGCGTTCAAAAGCAAATTTATGTGATTGAGTACTAAATAATTCAGTTGGTCATATCGTTTTACATCCACATACTATTTAATTAGACAACCAGACGAGTAAGTTATATTTACGTCATTATTATTAATATTAATGAAAAATATTACATTTATAAATAATTAATTTTTTATTATAACTAAAATAAATATCATTGCAATGCTTGAGCATCCACGTGAGATTTTTTTATTTAAAAAAATACCGAAGTATAAAATGTTTTACTTATTTTTAACATTAGAAAAGCTATGGAACCCAAAATTTACATGTTTTTTTCCATATTTCGAGCAATATATACTACAGTCCATATTGAATTCCTCTCACACCTCCCATATTTACTTAACACATAGTTATGTTTCCACCAGAAGACTAACGAGTGCACTAGAGATTGCTAAATAGCCAGAAAGCTTGTATAGGCATAGAGGAAAGGGTTATAGTTAAGAAATACTTTGAAACAAAGCAGGAAAAAGACAAAAATTGACGGCTGAAGTAAATAATTTAACGCTATTTGGTAAAATAGGGCAATCTTAAATAGATGTACAATTATCTTAAACTACAACATTTTGTAATTTACTGTGTGAGTAGGGCATTGCTGGATGCTTAATAAATGGTATTATTGAATAAACATTTTTACAAAAAAAGTTTATATTCTCATACCTGCCGCAACTCGAACGTAAGTGAGAAATTCCATAGGCAACTGTTTGGAGGGTTGAAGAAATTGAATAAGGTACATTGTACTTTGTTTGCCAGGACGCCATATTACAACCAAACGTATTATGATTACTTTACTATTACGGAAAGTTATTTTTCTAGTGTCCAAATAAATTTATCTCTTACAAATTCCTCTTTATTCTTCTAACCTTTGAACAAAAATCATTTTCTCGGTTGTTCCAAAAAGCTCAACGTCAAAGCTTGCTTTAATGTCTTCTTCAATGTTTTTTTTTCTTAGAAGTCTTCCTTCAGTTAAAAAAAGTGGTTGGATTCGACGGTAGTGGGCAGATGTGGAGAATATGATGGCTACTTAAGTATTTGGAAATCAGCATGAAAGCTTGCAGATAACCTAATTTTAGCCTAATGTTATTCGGTCTGTATTTTGTTTTTGGTGAAAAAAAGCCTTCTTGCACTTTACCCATATTTTACCTTCTACATTGGAAAAATTAAAGCAGGTGAATTTGGGCGGTAGAGAAACGTGTTTTCCAACCCATCGGCATTCACCTCGTTTCCGACCTGATTTCCTGTGTCGAAACTTGACTTTGAGAAACCGCAGGCAGGTTTCGCACATAGTAACAAATTGTACCAAAACGGATTCACACACTAGTTTGATAAGTTTCTAAACACAGTCTATGAAATACCGAGTCACTTGATCCATTATTACTTTAAACACCTAACGTGAATAGATACTTCCACATGAATTTTGCTGGCAACGGTACTTTTATTAATCGTGAGTCTTCTGTCCTCTTGTCTTAGACATGGATATTAATATTATTAATATTTATTTAGTCCTACGTAAATCGCATCAAATATTTATTACATTTTTACAAAGCCTATTAACATTTTTCGACAAAGCAAACATGGCTTTTAATGGAATACTGTTTCTGTCTAACAACGGAGAACATGACACTGACACTGTCTAACAACGGAGAACATGACACTGACACTGTCTAACAACGGAGAACATGAGAAAGCACTAGTTCCCATGCTTATTTTATCAATTACTCCAAACACATCTATATTGCGCCTTCTGTTGCAAAACAAAGAAGCGCTTAGGGAACTTTGAAAAAAATACGCAATTCAGCAAAACAGTTCTTATCAGCGGCTTAATACTCATACCACCAGTAATAGGAGCTGCAAGCTTAAAAGTTCATTGCATCAAATATAAATTAATTCTATAATTAAGCGCTCTAAATTTACACGCAACGTCTGTAAATAAACGCCCTAATTCGCTGGTGCTGATATTAATAACCCGCCGGCAAAATCCACATGCTCGCTCTCATCAACCTCTCCGTAATGTTACTCTTTGCGTTGAAAACGCATAAAGATAAACATAAGCAGGTGTAAAATTGGGATCGCTTGTGTTTGAGAGATCTGTAACTCTTTGTTTTCAACTGAAAGCTTTTGAAAGTCAGCGCTTTTAATTAAGTCAAAAGCGAACGAAAACGAATTTGTTTTTAGAAAATTATGGCTATATTTTCAATTAAATTTGACTTAAAAGGCAAACCGTTAAAGAATTGAAATACGAATCTCAGTAAATAGAAATAGTTTTGAAATGAAGACGAAATTGGGAGATTTGTCGCTAAGTAGTAATTAAGACAGCTTGAAAGCGTATGTCTAATTTTAATTATTTTTAGCCAGTTAATTTCTTTGAGTGTCTCAAATCACCTAATTATAATCCCAAATAGGTAATTATAATCAGTTTTTTAATTTCAAATGCAATATCTTGTGACTCCACGATATCTATTTAGAAATTGATCGAGATTTAGATGACTCTCGTATAATCATTTTGACGAAATTAAGAATGGACCTGCCGATTATTATGATTACCGCTAAGTACAACGATGAATATTTCTTAATAGTTGATGCATATAATGAATATTTCTTAATAGTTGATGAAATATGTGTTCATAGCTATTAAGAATATTTCTTAATAGCTACGAATACATATTTTATTGAGAATGGTGAAAAAATTAAAGAAGTAAGTAACCAAAGGGAACAAAACGCTATACACAGATTTTATTACCATGCGGTATAATAAGTTCGGATTGGAAGATCAACTCGAAATTGCATTATCAATGTATAGGTTCCATACGAGTACTCGTATAAAAAATTCTCGCCTCTGTTTTTATTAAATAAAAAAAACCAGCTGTGTTTTTTTTATGTTATTCATTTTTATTTAAATACCAGCTTTGACAAAAGTCTTCCCTTATGAAAAAGGAAATAATGGAGATAAAATTGTTTTTAAAATTCGGAAGATTATTTGCAATACAAGATCATATCATTAACTTAGTATATAAATCTATATATATATATATATATATATATATATATATATATATATATATATGCATATGCTTATGCTTATATGTATCCTCGCAGTGGTGATTTCTGTAATTATAAAGAAATAAATTCACAGTAAAAAAATAAGTTCATGTATACGTAATTTTAAGGATATCGGTCTTGTGATTGCTGCATGAAACAAGATTTATTTACTATAAATAAATTTTCACATAATTGATATTAGCTAGGATTAGCACTTAAAAATAATAGCATTGCACAGAATTAACAATTTATCATTTTCTAAGTCTTTTTTAGTATTTGTTTTATATTTTATGATGTATTTTGTATCAATATATATTAATACTATTTATTGAGCTGGCATCTAATAAACCTCACACCCCAGCGATTTCTGGAATATTATAGAAATACCTCAAATATCTCTAGTAGGCTGTAGCTGAGTTTGGAAAGATGAGTAAAAACAAAGAAAATATTGAAAAAGGACGTGAACTTAGAGCGCTTTGGCTTCGTGAATTTAGGATGAAAAGTAAGCAAAGAACATGATGGATAACGGTTGGTTCTCCTATACAGACCCAAGATTCAAAGGAACTTTGATCTCTTTAATAATTTTCGCCTAGAGCGGTCTAGCTCTTACTTTAAATTTTAAAAAATTACAAAGCCTTATTTAAGGTTCAACTTTGTATAATCTGGTAGATTTAATCTCATGTTGTAATAGAAAAATCATTTAATGCTTTGGGGAAGAAGTGGAAGTTTTCGATTTAAATTTGAGCATTTTTGAAAGAAACCTTAATTAAACATCATCGAGCAAAAAATCACGGTTCAAATTTAATAACAAAAACATTTCAAATTTAATACAATAATTTAACACTCGGAATAAAATTAAATAATTTAAACACTAAGCTAATTTAATCACTTACAATTGTCTATTTTAGTCTTTATATTTACATATACTTTTCACATTACGGATACAACTCCGGAGTATTAGCACTGCATTGTGGGTAGGTAATAAAATCAAATATGAAAGTGTGCTATATAGTTTTATTTTAGCAAAACTTTTACCCATTATTCATTGCTATTCTATTTTTGTGATATCACCGTTTAATTATTCGAAATTATACAAAGCAAGAAAAAGTAAATGGGTATTTGTCGTTAATATTTTTTGAGTGTTTAACATAATGAAAATCAACTCACTGACGTCATTTAATTAAATGTGCCAGCAAATCTTTTATACGCCAGTGGGTCAAGGACTTATAGTCGAAGATAAAGATAATACGGCGCTTTTGAAATACCGGAGCCATTAACACATTTAATTTAAAAATAGTCATAATTTTATTATTTTAATTAATTAAATTCAGAATTTGTTAACTATTTTGCTCTCGCCATTTTTATTATGTCATTTGTTTAAGTTAACAAAAAAAAACATTTCGTTTTATTCGACGTGGAGCGATCTTAATAGCAATGGTTTGGTTTGTAAGCAGTTGTTGGAACGGGTGGTTGTTTGCTTTGAAACACAGCTTTCAAGCGCTTGCTTCACACAGTTATTCACTCGCTCAGTGATGATTGTCACTAAAAAGTTCTACGGCGAAAGGCGAATGAGCATTTCTGATATACAAACTATCAAATAACGTAAAAACATGTTCCTGAAAGAAAAAGGATTCAAAAATGAGTAATACTGAGAAACTATTTCATAATTTCTAAGCACTAAAAGCTATGTTGTAAACAGTCAGCCAAAATAGCTATTTTTGCTTCTCCTTGTGTGTTTAAACATTGATTGGAGTTGAAATTTCTTTTGCATAAAAAAATTAATGAAATTTATTTATTACCTTCACTCTATATATTTCCTAAACATTACTAACATTTCTGAAAACATAAACTTCACCTAAATTGTACGAGTAGAAGAATACGTAAGTTTGACAGATCTAACTCTCATTTTATTAATGGAATTAAATAAAATAAGCGTTAGATTTCGGATAAATTGATTTATATGAAAGTCAAAGCAGAAACAGCAGGAAAAAGTGTTTGTCATCATTCAAAAATATATGCTATATTTAAAAATACTCTCGGAATATCTGTTTTTGTAAAATTATCAGCGCAATTTTCTCTTATGCGATTTGCGTCATTTAAAGACATAATTGAAAAACAGAAATAATATTGACTGAAGGAGATGAGAAAATATATTTATTAAAATCGCATAATATCTAAATATTACTTATTTATTATCGAACTTGAAAATCGCTGCCCTGAAATAGCTTATCAATTTGTCCCATCGAGCACGGACGTGTTTAACAAAAATATTAAATATATTTTTTAAATACCCCCGTATAACTTAATGTTATATATATATATATATACATATATGTAACAAAAAAACACAAACACATGAATAGTAAAGACCGTCCTTCCTTATCCGTTATGTAAATTACTTTTCTGCTGCTCCATGATTTCGGACATTACTCGGAATAGATCTTAAAATGCAAGCTTTCAAGTGAGGTATATATATCACATTTGAGTATTCTAGGATAGAAATCTACATGTTTTTGGATATTTTTGTTGGTTTTATAACCAGTTTCCTGATTATAAAACCAATAAAAATACTTAGTCTTATTTTCAAAAATAATAAATAAAAAAATTATTACAGATAAACTGATGTAACTTGCAGTATAAAATGTAAGCTTTGAATTTATTATATGATAAAATACGCCTCTGACTTCTTTTTTCTTATTAATAATCTACAACTATTAGTTATCTGGAGTTAAGAGTTGTTTGTTAAATTAAACCTCCAAAAAACTTAAGAAGAACAATCAATTACCAGTATAATCGGACCTTTATTTCTTTGAAATGAAATCGTATCGCTGGCTATAACAAATCCCAATAGCCTGTCGCATAATATCGCTTTGATGATGCCTCACGAAGTCTGGTGTACGATACGATGTTTAACCCTTGCGGTAGCATGGAAATAGTGCATTTCGTGAACATAACGAGATTCATGAAAATTGTATTAATTATTTTCGTCTAATTTTGTATTCAAGAACCCGTAGAAGAAGCTTGCTATTGAGATAACAAGTTTGTTTCAACGGGTTATTATTGCGGCTATTTAACTACACTGTGTGCGTGTTTTAAAACGGTGACGTGACCGTGTCTTTGCACGTATCATCCAACAATCACAAGAGAGACTTTAATAACATTTAAATATAATTTTATAGCCAAGCTGCTTGGCCAACAACTGCAAAGGAAATCATCAAGATTGTTCCCCATCTCTACTACAACTTAACAAATTGCTGCTTAATTAATTGACTGCGCCATCTTTTATGAGCAACTTAATAAATGTGTAGCTTTATAATCCACTAGATCGTGGCATTTGTTTAATGTTTAATAAATATTTTTATTTCAAAGCATACTTTCTTATTCCATAAATATTTTTTGCTTACATATTATTAACTACAATATCATTTCTACATATCAGACTGCAAGTCAGACCACTGAGTGTTTTCTACAGGTTAGTAAGTCGTAGAAAAAAAATTGTAAAACTATAAGTGGGATAAGCACGAAAAATTGTTAATGTGTAAAATGGAAATTTAATAAAGTTTATTATGTAAAAAAATCTGTTTTGTGCTTTTCTATATGAAGCCAAGTAGAATTGTGATAATATGGAAAAATTAGTGTAATATTTCCACTAAACTAAAAAAAATATTTTGACTTGATTTGATATTCAACCAAGTATTTGTTATGCAGCCATGACTTATATGATATTAAACAATCGTACACGCTATTATAATACTATTGTAACAACTTTTTTAAAATTTAACATAACATATCTATATATTAATACAAGAAGAGAAAACTTTGTAGTCCTTTTTAAGCATATTGCGCACACGAAGGTGTGTGAGATTTGGCATAGTTAAAGTTTAGATAGAAAAGGAGCGCAGAAAGCTAAAATTAGTATATGTTACAAATGCATTAAATTATATACTACAAAAATATTAAAGAGGAAAGATGTTTAGTTCAAACAGTCGCTCAGAGAGATTGCCGCCAAAGAATTTTAAAATGGTAGATTAATTGAATGAGTTCACGTAAACGAATAAGGTTCAAACTTCAAAATTTAAAGAATTAAGGTCGAATTTCGACCACCAGTATAATAGTAATCTGTAACTTCGAATAAAATTTAATAAATTAAACTGGTAAATTTGAATTTCTCCCTTATCAGATTGTACTCAATAAATATAAAAAGACAGATTATTTAGTATTGCATTTAGTTCTATAAATAGGTAAGCACCTTGAATTTGAAATATATATCTGGAGTTGGAAAATATAGAGCTATTTTTAATAAATTTAATGGAAAATAAACACTACGGGTCAGTCCCCGTGTCAGCGGTACTAGATTTCATACAAAAGTAATTTACATGATTTTTCCAAAAATTTACAGGAAATAAATCATTACCCATTATTCTAGTAGAACCAAAGTTAAAATATAAGCTTTAATACTGCCTTGCATACTTTGAAAATACATAATAGTGATTTTCGCAGACAAAAAGTTTTTTTTGTATGCTTTGCGACATAACAAAAATTAACATTTTTTTAATGGCCTAGATATCGTAATAAAAACACAATAAAATAACATTATTCGAGTATAGCGTCTGTTACAAACAGTTAAGGAGCAAGATTATTAAATAAATAATAAGTCAAATTATCGTCTCAAATATGTGACGTCTATTTATGTGGATGCAGAATTGGTGACACAGCAATTTGTTAGCAACGTGCGTGACTTTTTCCTCTGCGTTTGTTGCGACGAAGACGAACTGTAAAAATAAAAAGTTATTCATATAGATTGGAATGTTTTCTGTTTCCTCGATGGTTGCGCGATGAATCGTTCTATTTTTTATTATTGTTTTAAAATCGTAAAAATAAAAAGCATCGCTGAATGACGTGTCCTCCAATTGGCATAATATATTTAAAAAACTTAATTTGTCGAAACTCCTAAAAAGAAACTATTTATTTAGCTCTTCAACGCATATCGGCAGAAAATTGGTCTGGCTTTAGAAAACAGAATGTAATTTAAAAAAAAAACCTGGTACTTTTTAGAAGTACAAATTCAAATAATTCAGCGATTCATAATCATGGAAGAATGAAAAATAAAATACAATTTCTAAAAACAATGCAAAACAAAAAAACTGTATTAATATATTTAATATGTTGTCAAATCATTCGATTTTTATAGTCGTTTAGGGGGGCCTTATTGGGACTACGAGTTTCATGTATTAATATGTTACTCTTTATAGAGGACACAACAAGATTTAGTATGTATTTTTTTTCATTTTGGTGATCCAAAGAGAGGTATTTCTGTAAAATACCATTTATAATTATTACGAAAAAACAATTTTTATGAAAAAAACTTACAACATTTCTCATTTGTCTGATTGACGATTTAAATAAAACTGTAAGGAGCTTATTTTTGTATTTTGTCTACTTAGGAGCTTTTATATTTCTAACACCTTGGCTCGATACTATGTGGACTTTTACCGGTCTCCTTTGGGTAGTATTGTTAATATTTTAGTCCTTAGTCTTTGAGTCCATATAATTTGTTAACTGTTTCAGTGCTTACATCACTGGGTCGGAACGACCGTCGAAGACTTTAACTCTGTCTTGTATACACTCTCCCACCACACGCCGCACCGCCGCCCGCCGCTTACAGCGCTATCTGGCCGTGCGCCAAGTACTCGTTTTGAACGAAATATTTAGTCTTATTAAACTATTAACCACACATTGAGAGACAGAATCGGTTGGATGGAGTAAAACGGCACAGTGTTTTAATTAGTATAGCCATTGTGCGTCCGTTGAGGAAAACATTGTGGCGCGGTGACCGAATATTTTTTTCCAAAATGTTGGAAAATTAATGAAACCTCTGAAACAAAATTAAAAAGTTTGAGTCTAAATACTAGATTTATTATTATAAAAATTCGGTCACATTTCAGGTTTCTGAAGTGTACATTTCTTTCAGTCATCGTAGATATATTTTACTAAAGGGGTTATGTTTTCCCGATTAAATGAAACAACGTGATGTAGTATTATTTCTACTTTCTTTAATTTCTTTACCACGACCTAGGTTTCGTTGTATTACATCTTCAGGTGGGATATTAGCAAAGATCAAAGGTTATGTTTTAATTGCAAGTTATTTTGATATCTTTCCTACATTACAAATTATTCAAAATTTAATGTTTCGCAAACGATAGTAAAAATGAGGAACGTTAAATAGAACTTCTATTTAATTTTAAAAGGCATATTCAATGATACTCAACTTAATGGAATGCTCGAAAAAAGGAGACTTATTTTATATGCAGGAAAATCTTACATTTTTGTCTTTATTAAATTTTCTACTCGTTTAGCGATATAAGTCTACACGTTGGTGTATTTGAACTTTGTTTTAATTGTGGGGTATCCATTTAGTCCAAAATGTTCTGGCACGCCAGAAAATATGACCGAATAGTGTAATTTTTAAAATCATAGTGAAAGTTTTAATAAGTAGTGTAAATTTTTTTAATACATTAAGTGCCATTAATTTTTTTTTATATATTAAAGTTAAGTGGCTAGTTCCGAAGGCTTTCAGTGAAATTTAATTACTTATTCAATTACGAGAAACATATTGAAAAAATGAATATGTGTCTATATTTTCCAGGTATCTTTCTATACATTGCATTTTGACGTTAACATAGCACTGCTCAAATAAGCAACAGATTTGTACTATTTCGTGTCCCCTTGGAATGCTAAATATTCGTGATAATATACGTCAGTAGTAATATACTTAGTATTAATAATTTCATTGTGATGTTTCCACACAAAAACTATTCCTCATTCAGTAAGTTATTGACCTGCTAACAACTGCTGATAATTTACAATAAAGAATGGTATTCTAATGAATTAAGTATGATAATTGATAAATGCGAGATATACATAGATGCGGGAGATAATAAATAAATGTTATTATTGGACACACCTTTGAAAATATTTAGTATGTAATATTTTTTTTTCTGAAAGTACATAGTTACAACCTGATTAAAATAAAAAAAAATGGAAATACATTTCATTATACTGGAAGTTATTACGAGTAATCGTTTAATATTTTATTAAATGGTAAACTTTCATTCACCGCATCATATCCCTCCTAGGAAAGTAAATAATATAAATATTATGTTTGATGGATTTATATTTTTAAAAACAATTTACTTACTCATCGTATTCTTATCTATTATTTACACTAAATACTTGTAACACTCCAACGCCCTATTACCAACTTCAGACAGAAACAGTTACTTTATTCAAGTTGCTTGGGAATGGAACAATACTGATTTTTATATTTTTTTAAATGAAGTCACGTTTCAAAAATATGCAAGGTTTCGTTTTAATTTTGAAGATTTAAAAAGATACAGATATCTATTAAGATACAGATAGTTATTAACAAATCGTTTATACAGATATTTATTATACAAATCGTATATACAGATAGTTATTAACAAATCGTTTTTCGTAACAGATACAGATAGTTATTAACAAATCGCTTTATGCAAATTAATAAAAATAATATTAATTAGGATTTATAGTTTTCTGAATATGTATTGTATAACATATCTTTTTTGGCACGAAAATATATAAAATTATTTGCGATTTTTTTTCACCGCCATATTTATTGTTAAGTTTATGTTACTGGCCCTTATAAATATGTAAACGAGATTTAATATAGCTTTTAGTTGCATAAAAAAATTCATGAGCTAAAAGATCCATTAAGAAAGAGGGAGTACAAGTATCAATTGGATTTAAGCATTGTTGTGAAACATCATCGTTTTTGTTCTTTTATAAGTTTCATAGGTACTAAACATCTTGGAACACTTTAGAACAGGTACTAAACACCATAATGGAACACTTTGAAACAGGTACTAAATATCATCAAACAAACTTCAAAATGATTCATACTTGTAAATATGTATGATATTAAAATCCAATAAACTACTCTTGCCGCGGTCGAGGCGTCAACAGATAAATATTTTCTGTGTGACATTCCAAAACATACGAGTATATGGCTATGTGAATTAATATTCACGTAGGTTTAACTGGAGGTTCTGTATTTCTGTGTGATATTTTCTGTGTAATATTCCCAAACATAGGAGTATATGCCTATGTGAATTAATATTCACGCCGGTTTAACTGGAAGTTCTGTATTTCTGAGTGATATTTTCTGTGTAATATTCCCAAACATAGGAGTATATATATGGCTATTAGAATTAATATTCAGGCAGGTTTAACTAGAGGTTCTGTATTTAAGCTTCTGAGGAATATAAGCTTAATTATTATGACTATTTGCTCGTATATATATATACGCACACACACACACACACACACACTCATATATATATACACATACACATACAAAATTATAGTGATTTTCACAAATTTTAAGTAAGTGTCTATATCTCGAAAACTAAGAGAATTTTATTAAAGTCAATATTATCAATATAATTATTATAATAACTTTCTTAGTTATTGATAAAATTGATAGGTAAACTGGTTGATAAAGTAAAATGGTAAAAAACAGGCCAAGTGCGACTCCGGATAATGTTTGCGTATCAGATACGCAACCACCAGCATTATTTAAAGTCACCTGTACTTTGATTCAGTAGTTATGATTTTATAAAAAAATACCCTTTTTTTTCAAATTATAAGTAATAATTTTTTGTAATCTATGATCGCGTCTTTGTAGATTGTTTTTTTTAATTCTTCTCAATTTAGTTCGTGAAATAAAGAGGAGATTTTGACGTTTGTTAAATAAATGTTCAAAATTATAAATATTTTGTGAAAAATAATTTTTATTCTAAATAGAAGAACTTGATGACTGGGAGAGGCACTCCTCGTAAAATGTTTACAGATTGACAAATGAACATTCTTCGACTAGTTAATATGATTTGTAGGTGCCAGCTGCAGGTTTCCTGTGTAGAGCACGGCATCGTGGTTCATCAATGTGAGGATCGCTGTTCACCTGACTGGTAAGTATTCCAGAACTATACCTACACGTCACCCAAAATATGGGTTTTATGTAGGCTGCAATTTCAGTTTGATTTTTCATATTATTTAATACAACAGTATGAAAATAAATGAGTCTGAAAATGATCAAGTGCTGTCAAGATTTCGCTTCCTGATACACTGCATTGAATTGTTAAGTTTGTAACAAAGGAGCGAGCAGTAGATTTTACACATTTTAATTATATTTTTATAGTTCCCCTTCCTGACAAAAAGGATTATATACAAGAAAATTTATTAAACTGCACTAATTATAATTCTAATTCTTATAATTTACAATTTTTACAATATTTATCAAAACCAGCATTTTAAAAATAATATTAATAATGGTTTCTCCATATAACTTTAATAATACTATTATGTATTGTTCTTTGGTGTTTTTAACTTTGTTGATCAGATTCTTGATTAGATTATCTATCAGTAAACGAAAAAAATCATAATAATACTTCCATAGAATCTTAGACCCTTTACTACTAGAAAGTTGAATATATTAGGTGTTAATTTTGTAGAAATTCATTATTCAAGATCATCTTTGCTAATAGCCCACCAGAAAGAGAATCTTGGCTAATAGCCCACCTGAAGATGTTGTAATACAACGAAACTTAGGTCGTGGTAAAGAACTTAAAGAAAGTAGAAATAATACTACGTCACGTAGTTTCATTTCATTGTGTACTAGAAAGTTATAAACAAATGAAGATAAAATATATGAATTAAACGACTGAGATAATTATTTAAAGGTAAATAGAATGTACCGAACAAAAAATAAGTGCTGGCATCTTTTCTAAATTTTACACTGTAGGTTTCCAAAATAAATTTATTACCTAATAAAACATTACAATATTGTACATATATAATATAATAATATATATATATATATATATATATATATATATATATATATATATATATATATTATACGTCGACTTCCGAAATTAACCTAAAAATGTGAAAGTAATACTTAATAATTATAAATAGTACAGATCGATTGCTGTTTAATAAATAGACTAAAATATTTCCATTGCACACAAACCTACACGGCATTGAATTTGTAATTAAACTAACAAAATTTTATTCGTTAATTGAAATTTCTAAAATAATCTAATAAAATCTGTATTGCGTTAAAGGCCAAATGGCAAAAAACCAATGACACATAAGGTCAAACGGCAAAATCCGTATAACATATAAAGCTAATTAATAAAAACCACTCAACCATATTACAAACAGAATTCCATTCATTTTATTTATTTATGTCTATAAAACCCCCACACAAATGTCTCAAGGCGATATACAAAACTGAGGGGGAAGGCGGTCCGCGAAGCTTGCAAGTGGGATGGGGGAGGTGCCGCTCTCCTCCCCGTTTAGTGGAGACAGACGGGTGGCGAATTTGAGGGAAGTTTTATTCAATTTGAATATCTTAAGTACTTGGGCTTCGGTTTGTGTCATCCGTAATTCGGCTCCTCGCTGATATTAGGATCTGAGGCGGGTGGCTTTTTTGGATTTTATGGTGGTGACTTATTTTATTCAGTTTGAACTATTTTATTGGGTGTAAAATTAATAACGCGTGGTTCGTGTCTAGTTGTCCGGTCGTAACAGGTGTGGCGATTTTTTTTAATCTGTATTAAAAACTGGATCGTTGATTTATTTCGAACTTATTTAATGTATAAATATTTCAACGCACGTGGCTCATTAAGTTTATTTTTAGAAATAAATTATGGCTCTACGTGCAATTCGTCGAAAATTATAATATTCTGATTACTTCCGAATATTACAATTATAATCGATTAATTAGCTGATCTTTCAGACAAATATATTTATTTCGTTTCTACTTGCGAAGTTTCCGTAGACGCATTCGTCTTAACCGTCGACAACGTGCCTGAAATTATATCATTATATAAATATATTTATCTGGGAATTTCTTCAATTCCAAAGGGAAAAACAACATTACAAACTTAGAATCAAAGGAAAGGAGATCTATATATATATATATATATATATACATATATATATATATACATATATATATATATATATATATATATATATATATATATATATATATATATATATATATATATAGGTAAAATTGACTGTTAATGAAAGTGTAAATCTTGTGATTCGTGAGTGCATCATATTTTGGGAAAAAGCTAGAATACCTATCAGAGCTGTACCTAATTGTGTGAAAAAACTTGTGGATCTTTACCATGTTTGGAGAAAGCTACAAAAGAACTGTAAAAAAACACAGGACGTTTATAAGCACCGCGAGGAGAAGTTCCAAAAAGATTTAGATAATTTATTTGATATCGCGCATGCCGATGCTCTACAAAGAATCAAAATAGAGGAAGACAAAATATTTTTACAAAAAAAAGGGAGCCAGGGCGTTCGGGTTGCTTAGCGGGTGTTGACAAAAAGTTGGTTGAGAAAGAAAAAAGAGTAAGGCAGAGAAAACTAGGAGAAGAGGAAAAAAGACTAAAGCATTTGACTGATATGAATTTATTGACTTCAGACACCTCTATCCCACCTCAAGACCTTCACGAACAGTCTACTAGTTCTGACGAAAGTTCGGAAGAAAATTTACCTTCCACCTTGCAATCGCAATCCGTGACTTCGCTATCTGCTACAAAAAGAGGAAGGACGTGTTTTATTACCCTTCAACTAGTAGCAGCTTTAGATAGATGTCAACTAAGTGTAAGGGATTCTGTTTACATACTTCAGGCTGTTGTAGAAGCACTTGGTCTCAGTTGTGAAGACTTTCCTATCAACAAGTCTTCTATTCAACGAATTCGGACCCAAATGAGAAAAGAGAGAGCAGAATCGATAAAAACTGATTTTCAGAACAACGTACCTGAAATTGTAACTATTCATTGGGATGGAAAGCTATTTCCCGGTTTAAATGTGACAGGTTCAAAAGAAGAACGCCTGCCAATTCTCATTTTATTCGGAGAAAACGTCCAACTTCTAGCAGTGCCAAACCTTGATAGTTCTACTGGCAAAGATCAAGCTGAAGCTATTTTAAATGCCCTTTCTGATTGGGATCTCAATGACAAGGTACAGATTATGTGCTGCGACACAACGGCTTCTAATACAGGCCGCTTAAATGGGGCTTGTATGCTCTTGGAGCAAAAATTAGAAAGGGAATTGTTACTTTTTGCTTGCCGCCATCATATGTATGAAGTACTGAAATGTGTGTTTGAATCAAAGATCCATCAAGTTACTAGCAGTCCCGATATCCCGTTATTTAAAAAATTTAGAGACAATTGGAAGAACGTTAATGCAACTGCTACCGAAACATGTACTGATTTCGTAAAGAAATAGTTTTATGAAACGATGATTAACGAATTTATTAATTATTATAAAAAAGAACTACTGAAATCTATTATACGTGACGATTATCGGGCGTTGATTGAACTGTGTATAGTGTTTTTGGGGGGAGATAATGAAAAGAAATTTAAAATCAGACCACCTGGCGCCATGCATCAGGTAAGATGGATGGCAAGAGCTATTTACTCTTTAAAGATATGCTTGCTGCAATCACAGTTTAAAATGACTAAGGACAAACGAGCACTGCAAGATGTTTGCTTATTTATTGCAATGGCTTATGTAAAGCCCTGGCTTGAGTGCAATTTGGTGGTAAAAGCCACGAATCGAGATTTATGTTTCTTAAAAACATTGAAAAACTACGAAACAGTCGACCAAGTGATTTCTAAAGCAGCTCTGACCAAGTTCAGCCAACACTTGTGGTATTTATCAGAAGAAATAGTTTTATTTTCATTATTTGATGATGAAGTTGATACACAATCCAAAGCTGATATCGTATCGAATTTACAAAGGGAAAGTTTGTATGATTTTGGGAAGAGATATATTCCATCGGAGGAAGAAATATCTGCTTCTTTGTACGGTGAGTTGAATAAGTGTTTTTTTTTCATTTTATTATTAGAAAATGTAATAATTTTGTTAATATATTTCTTTTATTGTTTCAGGAAAACGTTTGAGTGATTTCGTGACCATCAAGAGCACAAATTTATTATCGCGGTTAAAAATTGATAACGCTTTTCTCCAAGAAGACGTCTCTTCATGGGCACAAATCCCTTCCTTTCAGGAAGCTAAAAAAAGGTTATGCACTTGAGGGCAGTCAATGACACAGCAGAGAGAGAGGCGTGAAGCTCATGCAAGATTTTCATGGATTAATAACTGCTGCAGAAGAACAAAAACAGTTCTTGTTACGTTGTGTACAAGAACACAGAAAGTTGTACTCAGATTGCAAGAAAGATACTTCAAAAAAAAGTATCCTGAATCCTGAATTATATATCTTTTTCAATTTTATAAATAAATACATAACCTAAATTAATCTTCCACTGTTTTCTATTATAAAATATGTATTTTGATCATAATATAGCTTACATGCAACTAAGTCTTCTAAAACCGTTGTTTAGAAAAACAATGATGCCTTGTCGGCACGGGTTGCCATTGTCATATGACGATGAAATTTTGCACGAAGGTAGCCTTTAGTACTATAAAAAGAATTAGAGGGTATGCGTTACAATATTTAAAAGAAAAAAAAATCGGTGATATAAGGGACACCCTAATATATATATATATATATGTATATATAATTATATATATATATATATATGTGTGTGTGTGTGTGTATTTATGAATAATTTTAGTTATGTATCATAATTTACTCTTATGGAAGAGGCATTTAGATATCGTCCAGATAGAAAGGTCATAAAAATATTGCTTATTGTGGATATTTTCAGAAAAACTAAATTCCTAACAAAATAATTTTGTACGTGACATATAACATTAAAAAAATCGAACACATGTATTTTCTAAAATTCCTCTGCCAATATTTTAATGCAAATATTTTTCTGCAATAAATATATGCTGGTTAAAATACTTCATAGCGTTAATTAAATTTTCTAGTTTCTGCGTCAAACGGTTTTTTTAAACGGTTGTGCCTACAAAAAACCAAATGGACACGTTAGTAATGTTCTTTTTTCTTTTCCTTGGAAATATGAAAAACGATTAAAAAGAATTATGAAAAACTTTAGATTTAAAAAAAAAATCACAGTTGTAAATATGCAACGCTGAGCCAAAAGGAAGGAAAAATTTTCAGCCAAATTTTAATTTGATGACACAATGTTGTTGCTAGGTTATAGTTCTTTATTTTAATTCAGTATTGCAAATCATGTCTTCGTGGAACATACTCGAAATTAAATAAGACATACGAGTAATAGGCGCTAAAGCAAAGAAGCACTGGCTTAAACAAAACGTTCGCCGTCACCGGGACGCGATAAAAGGAATAAAAAAGGACGTCAAAAAATATTCTTATTTTTGCGCGCGATTCATTTGATGCATCACGCAATCCGTACAAGGACTATTTACACGTTCCACTGACTACTTTGCATATTAGTTGGTTAAACATTTCGTTGAAACTATGTGCGTGTACTGATTTTAACTTTCATTTAGATGACGAATAAAACGTCTTAGCATCATTCCCTTAGAAAAATTGTTGAAACAGTTTTCTTTTCGATTAGAATTATCTTATTTATTATCCACTGTATTTCGTTCGCTTTAACGTGGGGCTAAATAACAATGAGTCACAAATTTATTTTGCTGTGCTTCGTTTTTTTGCGAAACTGCTGAATCAAACATTTAACTAATATTAAACATTATGTGTAAATTTTTTTTGACATATGTTATAAATGTTATTAAAATATCTGAAATATTGCTAATTATCGATACCCGGACTGCCATGAAAACTTCAGGTCACAGAGCCTATTCCTTTTTGAATCGGGATTGGTAGTCAATAGTCTCTAATTTTATCTTAATTTTATTTTTTTTATATAGGTTTTTTATAACTTCTTAATAGGCATTATCTAGACGTTAAGTATTTCAATTGGATCCAAAGCTTGTTTGCAATCTATGACTTTCTGTGAGGAACTCGATAATTTTCTCTTAGGAACTCTATAATGTGAAAGTGGTCTCTCGGTGAAAGGCCGCTTCTAAAATCCGCTTGCTTTGTGTTACATATTTTACTTCTTTTTTAACTTCCCTACTTCTTCTTTCACCTTAATTCAAGATTTGTGAGTCAACGTTTTCTTCTCTTTTAGGTTTCCTGTCTCCCTGAAATAATTAATTATAATGTTTGATTTATGATTTTTGGTCACTGTTCATACGTTTACTTTTTAATTTATGTAGTGCAGTAATATGACTAATTTGTGCTTTAGTCCAGTTTGTTAACACGGAATGACAAGCAGTAGAACGGTGCAAGTAGTTAAATTATTGTAAGTTAAGTCACAATTCTGCCAAATCAACTTTCTAGTTTTGTAAAATCTTTTTATACTGCTCTATTTCTATTTCTTTCCTTAACGATTTTTTAAATTATAATTTGTATAGCTAATTCTATATTTTTTTATTTTATTTTCTACAATTTTACTGTTGCTTTAACTAATCTGTTTTTTGAAAGGTAGTTTGTAGTTAATAGTTTTATATTTTGATAGGTGTTCGGTTGAATACACAGTATAAAATTGATTTCCTTTTTTAATTCACCAATTGGAATCGCCAGATCCATCTGTGGTTTCTTAAAAAGGTGTTTTTGATTGCAAGCTTGTTTCCTAGTTGCTAGGTTGCTAGCTAGTTGATACTAACTTTTCTTCTTTTTCCTTCTTTTTCTAAAATTTGCAAACGCAAAACGGGCGAGAACGGTCAGTTTTCGCCCGTTTTGCATTGGTAAATTTTTTATCGGTAATTTGCAAGCTAGAGAGAAAATGGCGTGCGAAGGTAATTTCGTGAGCAACTGAGATTTGCCGATGATCATGTCTTGTTATTGAAAAGCTGCTCTCGTTTGGAATAACTACATGTTAAACATTTTCATGTGATAAGCAGACAATACAGCTTGGAAATTAAATTCATCAGTACAAAAATCCGGACTAACATCACTCAGAAATAAATAATGTATTTACAACAAGTATCTTCAGGTTTTTTTACCCTTATTTCACTTTTATGTTTCACTTTTCACTAGATATGACAAAAATACAAACTTCATGTGTTTGTCGAGAAAAAAGCTTTTATTATCAATTTTAAATGAAAAAAAAAAGTTAATTAATTGGAATGGCACTTATTACCGCCTGCATTTTATTCAGTAAATGATTAAACGCAGCTTTACAAAATTAAAAATTAGTAATTAATTTATAGCTATTTTTGTGACCGTTGAAGCGATATTATTATTAAATTGTTTGTAGTATTTTGTCATGATAAGATGGAAACATAATTAAAGATCATAATCTAAATAAATATTAAAAAACGAATAACTTGTACATATTCAGTGTAAAAATCAAATATTTCATGTAACATAAAAAGTACAAATTTTATAAGCTTTGATTTAATGCTTGGCAAGTAATTTGAAACATAATCTAATCCATTAGCATAGGACATAATCTAAAGAACAATTAAAAAATTAATAACCTGTATAGTCAATGTAAAAATTAAATATTTCATATAATATAAAGAAAGTTTAATTTTATAACCTCTGACTTAATGCTTAAGAAGTAGTATATAAGTTTCGGCCACATTAAAAAGTGTAACGTAACATTAACATAATTTGTTTCTTAAAATGCGCTCGATGTTTGAATATAAACATAAAGCGATTTTAAAAATTAATTGTAATGTTAAAAAAATCTTGTATTAATGATTTAACTGCAAGAATTTATTGGATGAAATTCAATCATCTGGGAAATCCATAAATAATTCATTTAAATAACAAAATGTTTTTAATTACAAGGTTTTTTCGCGCTGCTGTTTTGAATTGCTTAATTTTGTAACCAACATCACTAAACATACATTTTTAGTCGAATTTGGATCACAATAACCAAAATTCCCCTTCAGTTGAATCGAATTACAAAGGACAATATTTGTCCGCCATATTGGCGCCGCAATCTAAATTGTTTTTTATTAAAAATATCAAATTTTATTTTCATAGCAACTACATACGTAAGTAACATTTTAGCTCAATTAGTTGATAGGAAACAAATTTAAAAATTACTCAAAAAAAATTATTCAAATTTAGAGTAATTTTTTGAACCGGAAGGCACACGAAGTAAGTTAAATAAAAGCTCGTAAGAAGAAAAAATATAAATCGCCAAATTTGGTATGAATTTTTGTTTTATTCACCGTAGTCACAGAGAATAGATTAATGGCAAATAAAAACGATTAATGCACCTCAGGGGAAGGAAGTAACATCGAGATTCCATGAAGGGTGAAATTAACCTAATTGTTTTAAAAGATCAGAGGTAAATGATGCAGACATATTTATTTGTCAATAATTGTATCATCGTAACAGCCCATTACGAAAATGAACGTTTGAATGTTTATATTCAGGTTTCATTACATTTTTTGATTATTATCTTGCATTATCTATCAAGTGTTAAGTGGCAAAAGAAAAAGTGAATTAAGAAAAACATCTTTTAAAGGCTGATCCACGTAAAAAATTTGTAAAATAATTTGTTTTTAATAACTCAGTAAATAAATTCATTCCTAAATTAAATCATAAACTATCCTTATAACATTTAAATACATCGTTTCTTTTAAAATGGTATTTGATTAAAAACAATTTAATTTAATTTTTACCGATAATTAAACTCCCTGTTTAATAGTTATCTTGCGAGCTTTTTCCAATATAAAATTATATTTTAATTAATACTATATCAATATATGGTATACCATACCAATTTAACAAATTAATCTCCAAAGTAAAATTATTTCATTTATTATTTCAGTTTGTATAAGACAGACTTTTGAACAGAACAATTTCGCAGTGTCTTATAGTACTAGCTAATAATAACTATCTTTACAGATTCCAATTACATAGCGACGATTGGCTATGTTAATGGGTATCAAACTCAACCAAACCAACCAAAGATCGTAAAGTTGTGGAACTCACGGTCATAACGACGTAAGTTATATGCAATAAACCCTCTGGTCTTCCTTCATATGCACATTCCTTTCATAAATTATAATCGTCTATCCATTTCTTTTGTAAATGCAAACATACCAACGATAAACGTGTGGTTTTAAAATACCAATCATAACTTTTCTAACTAATAATATAAACGCATAAATTTGTATATTTGCCTCGTTTTCATGCTTCAACCACAAAGCCGTAATCTCTGTAAAACTTTGCGTACATATACATTTAAGTAAATAAACATAGAATATGACATAGAAATATAATAACACACTACACTTATATTAAAAAGAATTCTAAATAATGGTATCGTGAACATATTGCACTGTGTGGGCCTACGGCGTAGCTTCTTTCTTTTCGTGCCATTTTTTCGATACATTGGTTATCTTCAATAATTACTTGGTTATCTTCAATGATACGGTCCAATGTTTTCACAGTACCATTATTTCTGAATTACTTTGTTTCCAATTGTTTCTTTTTTCAGTCGATGCAAGCTACGGGTCAAGGCTATTTAGAATACAATTTAAAGATAAAATATGTATTTAAAAACCTAATCCAAAGCGACGTAACGTGTGTCATATTAATTTGTGTTCACAATCACCTGTAACAATATAAATTGACTTGTCACACAACAAAACTGTACCGCAGAAAATTATTTTTTTCAAATTTATTATAATTCCATATATATATATATATATATATATATATATATATATATATATATATATATATATACATATATATATATTAAATAGTAGATACGCTACGTAATTTTGCTCGTTAATTATGCTATCTATAAATAAATGTTTTCTAGATTTAAATTGAAAGTAATTTTATTCTTATAAATAACTGGATTCCTTACAATCATCGAGCTATGTATAAAACTTTAACGTAAGAAATTTAAGGAATTCTCTTTAATATAATACGAATTGTTTATAAAAGGAAGTGTAGGTATTAAAATTCCCACCAAACGATTTTTAAGGGTTATGAAATATGCAGTTGAGAGAAAAAAATTGTTTGTAAAGCAAGTAGAAGAACATTTATATCTGAATGCCATCTTTAGAGTTAAAAGCATTGAATACGGAGATTAAATGTATATATTGGATAATAGTAAAAACAAGATATACGTTTTGTACGAAAAGCAATAAATTTTAGATAATATCCTCAACGATCGTCTTCCCCTTTCATATCTCTTATCCAAATTTCAACACTCTTCAGTTCATGACATTAAACTGATTTTAAAGAAAAGAAGACCTTCATAATTTTCTCAGCACGAAATAGCGTTCTTTACCATTTGTCGTTTACGCCACAACATTGTGGGATAAATTAAATATAATCTAGGTACAATATGCGCACTAAGTGTCTGAGTTCGGGAGTCGTCTGATATCGCGTTACATAAAATAATCTAAGGGTTGAAATCTCCTTCCCTCGTTATCTTCCTAATCCTTTCATATGCTTGACATCTAGCTTGTGCTTGTGCTGTATATTTGTACGTTTTACGTGCTTATTTATAAACATTTTCAATTTTGTATGCACTATATAACTATTTAATTACTGATATTGTCATTATTAGTCATTACAATCTATCATTGCCCTAATATTTGTCACTTGTCGTATTCACGATTGACCGTAAGAGATTGTTCTTGTAGCAAAACCGCAATTTGTTTACTTAGCTTTCTAAGTTTCAATAAAACCTATATCACTATGCACTCAATTATTTAATTTGCCTCCTACCCCAAAATTTCTATATAAATATTTCTGAGTGTTAGCTAATGAGATATTTGGGGGATAACATTTTATTACTATGCAAAGTTTCAAGTTTTTTTTTGTTAATTAATACTGAAGTGATCATTTACATATCAAATTAATTCTAATCTGTGCATAAATTTTCTTCCAACAATTGACCTATTGAATCTATAAACTATTAATGTAAGAACTGGTAACATGATCTGCTCCGAACAAATACTTTAAACTGATATAGGTCGTCTTGTTTTATTTACTGTCATCACGTATAAATTTTCATTCAAAATATTCCACAGGAAAATAACAGTACATTACTTTTTAATTTAGTAGACTTTATAAAAATAGTTTTGGTTTGTTTGGAATTTTTCGCAGTTCACTCTGAGATACACTTGCTTTTTTGATATTATCTTGTGTTTGCTCTATATTTGATTTTGTCGTGTTTTCCCTAGTATTTTTAGTTTCTTAATACACGTATAAGTTAAATGAACAAGTAAGACTCTTAAGTACTTGGCGTAAAATAATACGTTATAATATAACCTTCAATATTAGGGCAGTAAATCAAATTTTGAAAAATAAAACAAAATTTTCTTTAATTACGTTCTATAATTTTGCAGAAAATATTTTTTCGTTAATTCTGATAAAGCAATGACCATACTATGCACGTGTACATCAACGCAAAACAAAATTGACATTCATAATGGTTTAAATAACCATATATTTCGGCATTTACAATCATGGTGCAAGAATTGAGCTTGCGTTGAGTAAAGTAGGATGTAAGAAAATCTAATACTGTCGCAACATATCATTACCATAACACACATACATATCATATACATATCGTTTGATCATTAATTGGGGAGAGTTCTAAATATGGGATGAAAATTGGCATCACGGTATCTAAGAGATGACAGTTAAATTACGGCGAGCGTGCGCGTATGCGAGTGTACATGTGGAATGTATGCGTGAATGCGTTTATGTGTCTATACGAGTGCGTGTGCATACACTTGTGAGTGAGGGTGTGCATGTACGCTTGTATGTGGGTCAAAAAGTGCGTGTGTGAATGCGTGCCAGCGTGCGTTGTGTGTACATGAAATACATATACGGTTAAAGGTTATGAGGATACCGGAGAGCCTAATGAACTTAATTACAACATTATATATAGAATATTTAAAACGAAGTCCTAAAAAAACCACTATAGAACATACTTTAGAAAAAATTATGGATAAAGTTGTCATCTGGCTAAATAATCTGTAATGAAAATTGTTTCATTAAAGAGATCTTATTTTTTTCGTTATATGCAATTTAGTTCAACGGTATGCGGAAATTTAGGTGTGCGGAAATTAGCAAGAAATCAATAAAATCATTGTTCGACGAGTGTAAATAAAGTTTAAATCAATAATTATTTCATTATTTAATACCAAATGGAAAAATTGTAATTTAGGAACGCAATGTGATTAAATGAAATAAAAACATGTCTGTTTTATTATAAAAAAATAAAGGTGAAATAAATTTAGAATACAATGACACGATTTATTTCAATTATAAAACTAAATTAGCTTCTTAGATGTATACTCCTAAAATGTTACAAAATAATAATTAAGCCATTGAAAATCCGTGTAAATGAAGCTTATTCTAATTTTATAATTATTATCAAAAGATTTCCAAATCAAACGAACGCAGATTGACGTTGAAAGACAATCATGAACACACTTTACCGCGTCGCCGACAGAACGAGAAAGAAAATCTACTACTTTCAATTTATAGCTGTACAAGAGAGCGGGACGGAACGTTTGGCTGTAGGAGAAGAGCGAGGAGGGAGTAACTCGTGACGTCACGGAACACAAACGGCAACGGCCTCGCCGTAGGGATGTGACTGATATTGACTAATAATAAACTATTGATAGTTACATTATTCCTAATCAAACATCACATTAGTTTTTAAAATTATAGCGTTTACTCTAATTTGAATTAATTTAATTTTTACTGTAAACTTTAAAAATATTTGATCTTTGTTCCTACTTTTCATTTTGTGTCGACATATTTTAAATCCAACAGTTTATTTCTAATAGTTGAAATGCACAATTTCCAGTCAAATAAATACTAATAAAATAACAACCATATTTATAATTTTTTAATTAACAGATACAAAAAATTAGAATATGCAACCCTGGACAATTTTGTTCCCATGGAAGGATTTTCTAGTTGATACATAGGTTTCTGTACCTCAAAAGAAAAAGAATGGAACCTGTATACGATTACTGACTTATCCATCTCTTTGTCTGTCACAACCGTTTTCAATAAAAACATTTTGACGTAGAACTTTGCAACTTATCAAAGTGATAAAGCATATTAACGTGTATAAATGTCAATTGCAAATGATACTAAAAATATTTACAAGTAAAAATAGGGAAACTGTAACGTATATTTTTTATATTGTTTCAGTTATGGTTTTTCCAATCTTTCTTTGTGAATCATGCAGACATGCCGAGGAGAAAAACTTTTGAATATTAAAAGCATAAATAACTTAGTTATTTTAGTTAATGGTGAGTATGTGATGTGGTTACAAAAGAAGGATTACTAAAGAGAAAAAATTGTAGAATAATTTTTAAATATGAACATAGACAGCACAAACTTGACGTTCATCGATGATCGACAAATAATAATTTCGATGGTATCACATCCCTCGTGACCTCAGGCAGCCGATAAACGTACGCCAGACGCCGCCGCCCCGTTCCATATTCGACTACGTTCAGCCCGCCGTATTGCCCGCCGAAATTCTTTCAGCGCGCCATTTTGGTTTGTATAGTCTGCTGGAGTGTTTACATAATTGACAAATTATTCAACTGTGAGAATAATGGTGTCAATAAAAATAATAAATTAAAAACGTAACTTGCGTATGCAAGATCGAAAATTTAATTAAAAACATAGCATTCTGAAATGAAATCTTCTTAGAATATTAAATGGCTGTTAATGTAGGTCAAATAATCGATTTCCAGGGAATGACCATTTTTTAATAAAATATTATAACATTTTGCAGGCAAATTCGTATAAATATTATATTACGTTATTTATAAACTGTTTAATTAATAGTTACGTCTTTTCTAGAACCCATTTTATATTGATGACAGTATAAATAGTGGGCTGCTAGTATTTGGGTTGCCAGAATATAATAAAAACGCAATAAAAGACAATACTTTTCAAAAGGAAGGAGAAAGCAAACTAGAATACAATAAAAATTATTTTTATACAATGAGAGAATCTGCGTTACGAAATTTTAAAAGTTTATTCAGGGCGTCGTCGGTAATTTAGGGCGTGTTCTTCTCGTTAAACATTATTTCAACTTGGCGTGCTAGTATTGACGTGCGTCAATGTATAAAAATTGATTTTGCGGTGTACATTTTCAACAAATTGCAATATTATCATAATCGAAATAGCAAAAATTATTAATGATAATTATAAAACCAGAAGTCTTTGTTGTTTCTTTCTTTTTTTTCAATGACCTTTTTTCATTTAAATAACACTTCCCGGTAGTGAAACTTGTTAAAGAAACCACTTGGTGTTTCCATGCCGTTAATCTTCCAGGTACTGATTACGATCAACGAGAGGTTAGGCCATAGACTGTAAAGTATTCTGCGCTGTATGTGATTGACAAGAACAATACCAGAGGATTTTGTTGTTTCTGTCTTTGTTTTAAATGACCAGTTTTTTATAATACACTTCTCGGATTTTTTAATAACACTTCCCGGTAGTGAAACTTTTTAAAAGAAACCACTCTATGTGTCTATGCGATCGGTCTGCCAGGTACCGATTGCAATCAACGAAAGGTTCGGCCATAGACTGTGAAATATTCTGTACTTAATTTTAGATTTAGGTCTGAGAAAATTCCACTTACCCATTATTGAATATTAACTATTAATTTTTAATAAGTTTGAAATAACAATTTGTATTAAACATCCACATCGTGGACCTTTATGACTTAAAATTGACACATTAAAACGAGAAAAATTGTTTGGATTTAGCGTAAAAATGTAGATATATAAATAATTTTCAAGGCCATGACTGGATAGTGAAAGGCTTTCTAACATACTGCCGTACGTCTTCAAGTCATCAATAACTAACAATAAGTATAATAATAAACTGCTCACAGCCACACTGCACATACCGTCTCGCTTAACGCAAGCCTGCACACCTCTCTGTCTTGATGATAGCGTAAATTTATTTTCTTTTATTTAATTGTTAGGCTTATAAAGTATTTCTGTTAGGTAGCTTTATGAAAGCTTTAATCATTACAGGGTTGCGCGCACCCCCTCTTTCGGCCCACCGTTTCCGCCGCCACGCCCTGCTCCCGTTTACGAACGCGCGCAATTTGCTTTAGTTTTGCACGGAATTTTGGTATTTAGTAGGTGCAATTACAAAATTAGTATAACTCTTAAATACCAAATTCATTCAAAATCCCAGTTAGTGGTTAGACCGTATGAATGTACACTTGGTATTTTTGACGATGTAGGGTACTTTCTACGCTTAAAAGTGAAATGGCGTATCAAATGCTGTAAAAACCTTTAAGCGTGGACAGATCCCAGTTTTTAGTGTTATAATCTTTTAAATATCGGCCGACAAGAACGGATTTCTATACCTTATTGATCCTCACATGACATTGATATAAACTAAAAAGTTTCCAATTTTTTTGATATCGTTCTATAAAAAAGAGTGAATGGGTCGGAGATTGAAGTTCTGTAGGGTGAATGTGGTATTTTATTGTTTCAATATATATCCTATTGAAATGAAGACTTAACTTCGAAAAAGACTAACGATATAATAGAATTAGTGAAGAATGTGTTAAAGAAATTGGCCACTGTAATTACGATTTAAAAAAAACATGTCGCCCATTTGAATATACATAAAACTTCTATATACTAGAACTTAGCGGACACTCGGGAGGTTGGGCAATAACTAACAATAAATTATGAGGGTAAAAAGTAAACAGTGTTGTTACTGTAAGTACAGTACTAGTATAAGTACACAACTAAAATATTTCGTATTAATTTTAGAAAATAATTAATTTCATTTGTTAGATAAGAAAGTAATTTATTTTCTTAAATCACCCTAGGTCGTCTAGTAATTCTTAGTATTAAGAGCACTTATGAACGTGCAGACGTGGTTATTAAATTCCTTTAGCATCTCTATTTGTTTGTAAAGAACCCAAAATCCCTTCATTATTTTAAACAGATATTCACAGAATTCATTATTTTAAAGAGAAATCTTGTTACGGTTCCGTACTTCAAAAGGAAAAAAAAGAAACGCTTATAAGATCACTTCGTTGTCCGTCTGTTTGTCTGTCGAGACCTTTTTAGGAATTAATACCAAATAATTCGGTCTACGATCCCTTGAAGCTGTAAAAATCAAGCTTTTATGTCAATGCGATAAACAATTCTAAAAATACGGCTATTTGTCCGCATTTTTGACACTCGCAAATAAATCAAAACCTATAGGGTACTTCCTGTTGACCTAGAATTATGAAATATGGCCAGAAAAATCTCAAACATCTCAATCTCAAATTTGTAGTTATATGACACGAAAAATATTTTTTTGAAATATGCGCCTATGAAAAATATAGTAGCCAACATATTTTCGTTCTAAAAAATTAGAAGTATATAAATAGTTTTATAGTAATATTATGTACCATTATAAATGCTTAAATGGGTACGGACTCTCGTGATGCGAGTTTACCTCGTGCTTGACAGGTTTTTTATATCTCACTATGGATATTAATTTGATTTGAAGATTAATTAACCTATTAAGTTTGAGCTGTTTGTTTATCGAATAAAAGAAAGGATAACGGAACGATGTGATTAAAGTCTCGAAAGAGAATACTTCTTACTTTCCAAGACTGGAATGGTTTCCGTAATTTGTAGGTAAGATGGATAAAATTACCGATATTATAATAAGATCAAAAATGGAATGGCATTTACTATTGTAAAAAGTGGTATATATTACCACTCTTATATATTATTCAAATCATTCATTACCACTGCACACATAAATAATTATAATCAATTGTGTTCACGAAAATGGCAAAATATGAGACACTAGAGGAAGAATATGTAATTCCACCGAGTAGACTGGTTCTGAAAAGGGATATTCCGATGAACAAATATTCTATTACAGACGAGCGGTCAGTCGGAGGAAATTTTGTGATAATTTTATGAGGTAAACCACCCCGAAGTTAGCAACCCCACTCCCGTGTTTGGGAAAACGACCGTTGCTGACTAGGATATAGCCCAGAGTGGGTATATATTAATGGAGTCTGAAGGTTGTAGTCACATTTTGAAGCCTAATAAGATAAGCGAGGGTATTTAAAATATCAAAGCGATTAATTATCCTTTAAAGATAGATAGTACAGTTTTCATTACTTGCAAACAATAGACTAAAGTGTCCGATACGTACGTAGTAGTCAAAGATAAATTACGTGGGAGTTATAAAAAAAACAGTAATTATATTAATTTAAATATGATAAAAACAAGTTAAAGATTAAAGTTATTATAACCTATTTGATATAAGTATGCACATTTTTATCTTTATCAAGTATCTGTATATTATAACACATTTATATTGTAAAAACTGAACTATAAATTTAGTGAACTAAACATTGGTTGCAATTGTAGTGAATAATACCACTTTTAAAAATGTTTTAATGCAAGTCTCAATTAGCAAATTGTTAATTTGACGTTAATTAATATTACCTTTGAAAATGAAGTGCAATTGGACTATTTGAACAAGTTCGTACATGAATTAATGCACGTGTATAAAACGGGTATTTGAGATAGTCGTTACTTTACCCTCGTTGGGTAACCGGATTCTGCTATAGATATATGTGTTGAGGTTGATTGGAATTTTCTTTATTTTACTTCTCCGAACGTGACGTTTCAATTCTTTAGATTTTTCATTTATTGATATTTTAAACGATAAGAAAAATACCTTTCAATAAAATATAACTGAAATTTATATATACGGGATGTATTGAAATGTATGTATCGACAGCGTGAATTTGACACTTATACATGAGTTACGATTACTGTCACAATGAAGCGTTTACTTTACTTGTATTTACTGTTGTCACCATATCTGTGACAAAACACACGAGATTTAAATCTCGTGTGCTTTCGTCACACTTTTTATGCAAGATTTATAACTTGTCTAATGGAAAGTGATAGAAATGGAACCAACATAAATGGGAAAATATTTCTTTAATTTCAGAGAAGCTCTGCTTATGTCACAGATATATCTATATCTGTGACAAAATTAAACACAAGTAAAGTAAGTGCTTCATTGTGACCGTAATCGTAACTCATGTACATGTGTGAATTTCACGCTGTTAATATAACTCATTGTTCTCGTTCGTTCCTGTAAATATCACTTGCCAAACACATACTCAAAAAATGACTAGTAATTTCATTTAACGGAATTGTATTTATTCGCGGGAACATTATGAATATTCATTACGGCATTATTTAAACCGATGGCCGGAGTAAAACTCGTATATCGGTGCGTGGGGCAGCATCGCGACCTTTCATAAATAGCTCGCCCTCGCGCTGCCTAGGTGCTGAGCATATGTCAGAAGGTCAGAGTGGGAAGCGAGCTCATTCAATATTGAAGAGACATGATACACCTACTACAAATATTGAATGCAAAGTTTACCCCGTTATAATATCTAAATATCTGTAGCGGGACCTGAAATTAAAAATATATATATATATATATATATATATATATATATATATATATATATATATATATATATATATATACACACATATGTATAAAGCGAATTGTTACTATAACAACCAACATATTAAATATTAAAGTTATTCAGTCAAATTAGTAATAAAAATAAGAAACTCAATTAATTTTTTCCATTACGACACGAGCGCACTGCCTCAGTTTCACCCATATACAATCAAAATTTGAAAATTATTATTAATAAACTATCTCTTCAAGTAGCTAACGATAAAACGTCACCTCGAATGCAATTTTGGTACCCACGCATGAACGCACGTACGCACACACGCACGCAGGGACATACACGTAGTTCCACACATACCGAAACAAATATACACACATACACATAAACTAACACACACTCGTAAATATATCCAAACAAATATACACTCACACGCAAATGCAAATACAGACGTACAAAAAAGCGCGCTCTCACACAATAAAACAGACATATACATATACGAAACCATTCATAAAAAAACTCGCACACAACAAACAAATGCACGTACATACACACATAGATATACAGACACACTCATACAAAATATTTACATATAGTCAAGAACAAGCACACACACATAAATATAAACAAAATTAACAAACATACAGGCACATAAACACACACAGGTGTGCACACACCATACACACGCACATACAGGCAAACAAATAAACATAAACACATATGCGCACACACAAGCCCTCACCCGTACATAAATAAATTCACTAATGCACGGGCATAGCCGCACACCAATAGAAACAAATAACCAAAGACACATACAACAAACAAACAACACACACACGCACACAAACCCACACACATACACGCACACATAAGTACAGAAACAAAACGAATATACATACGCACTAAAATAGACAGACACCCACATAACCATACAAATATACATAAACCAAGAAACGTACACGCGTGCACTAACGAAACTCATAAATAAATGTACCCACATACTTATACACAAACAAAGATCCACCCGTATATAGGAAACTATGGATGCACACACAAAAATGAATAAACACACACACACATATATGCGTTTACCCTATCACACACATACATACACACAAAACAAATACAAACACACACGCACACATACGTATGTTCCTACACATTCATAAACCAACACACATAGACACACAAACATACACGCAGTTACACACGCACAGAAACAAATAACCAAAGTACGCAAAAACAAACACTTGCAAACACACACATACACGAACATACACATACACAAATAACACATACACAAATACATACATACACGGACGCACGCACGCACACTTACGTGTATACAGAAAAAACCTATGCTCACACACAAAACAAACACACACACACGCATTGTAATGGACCTTTATGGAAACTTCGATTATGATTTTCGGATATGTTTTATTGATGCAATTTTAAAGTAATTATAATAACTTACATCTCAGCCAACTGTGAATCTGACTTGAATCTACTTGATTGAGATTTTTGTTTGAGTTTTATAGTATGTCTTGTCAATACGAAGGGTAGGGCTAACAAAGATATGGCATATAATTTATCGACTGTTTAAGTAATAACATATAAGTATTCCACTAGTGAATAACATTAAGAGATAATTAGGTTTTAAGACAATAGTAACGTTCATACCAGTCATTAGGAAGTTTACTGGTAAACTAACTAAGAAAGGGTATTTGCTTATGAATGCAAATGAGTTATATTATGTTAGAGTTTAAAGAATAAGGTTATCTCATAGATGCAGATTCTAGTGGGTACATTACACTTACTCCCTTAAGAGTAAAATTACTTTTTGAAAAAATTAATTTTACTACAAAGGTCAACAACAAGCTCAAAATTATTGACATGTAAACTATTTCAATTTAACAAATTTTTAACTTTTATCGTACATAGTTATTAATTTTCATAATATTAAATATCTATTTTTAATAAAGAATACATAATAATAGATGAGCATATTTTATTCATAACATAATTCAAGATAATTTTAATTGTGCTACCCACGCACTTCGTCGATGTGGTTGTTTTTCTTCTACTTAAAAGTCATTTTGGACATTCATATTGTCTAATTCAATTTCTGTATTTTACATTCGCATATCAATCCTAGTCTTTTTTATACTTTTTTTTGAAGGGTAACAAATTTATCAATTATTTTTATCCTCAACCTTACATGATTTAAAACATTTTCCTTTTAAAAATATGATAAGCTTATGTCCTAAGTATATAAAAATTAACTTAACAATACTGCAAAAAATATAGCTGAAGTAATTATTATCAAGAACATCACGTAAGATATTATGTTATGTTGTTTCTATGTTTTCTGCTAATTTATTTATGATCTTTTATGTATAGTATATATGGCTGATTTATAACTACATGAGCAATCTTATTGTCAACCATAACAATTGGTATTGAAATTTAGTTAGTAGACTGTAAGAGATTTTACAATGAAAATTCTTTGTAGTATATTAGACAAAAAAAACATTTAAAAAAATTAAAAAGTATAAGCAAAATAAACTATTGACATGATTTGGGATGGGAAAGACAAGAAAGGTCAAGGGCACACAGGAATATGTTTCAGGAGAGGGAAGACATTTTTACTCGATCTTTGAAAATATTTAGGGACGTGATTTTCCTGATGTCAGGATCTAGATGATTCCAAATGTTTGCTGCTTGGACAGTGAAGGATTTTTCGTAAGTGGTAGAGGTATGTTTAGGAATAAGTAGGGTGAGTGAACTTTCAGATCGTAGCGCAAGGCCGTGAGCAGACAAATCTTTAAATTTGCCACTAAGATAATTTGTGCTGGATTTTTTAATATATAGTGTGTGAAGTTGGCGTCGACCACGGATCTTCAGCCATTTGAGAAGTGACCTGTATTCAGAAATATGATCATATTTTCTGAAGCCGAAGATATACCGGATGCATAAATTTTGAAGGCGTTTCAACTTTCACAAATATTCTTCATTAAGATATCTATGTGCTATAATGATAGCAAACATCTCCATAATCAATTGATGGTAATAAGAGTGTTTGATAAAGGTAGATTTTCGTTTTAGTCTGTATTGTATTGTATTGTACCATTTAGCACTAATTTCGGTTAACTAGGTAGGTTTACTTTAGAAGTGAGTCTTTGCCTACCATTGATGATAGCTTGTGACTTATTTGGCTTAACCAAAAGACCCATTTCATGAACCTACTGACCAATTGAAGCGAGATCTCGATTAAGGATGTCGATGGTTTTTATAAGGAATGGAGGTTCGAGTGCGCATAGATTTGTAAGTCCTCGGCATAGAGATGATAATTGCTAGAAATATTTTTAACAACATCATCAATCAATATTGAGAAAAGGAGAAGAGATAGAACTGCACCTTGAGGTACACCAGCTGTAAGATCAGGGCACTCAGAATACGCATCTGATGACTTAACACATTTTCTGCGTCCATGAAGATATGAACTAAACCACTCAAGTGAATGTTGGGATACATAAAGATATTGATGAACGCACTGCTGAAATCAAGAAGCACAAGGACAGTGACTTGTGTATTATCCATAGCCAAGCGTATATCATCAGTAACTTTAAAAGAGCCAGTTGAGGTACTGTGACCAGCTTTAAAGCTAGATTGAAGTGGATTTAGAGACTTATGAGCATTGAAGAAAGTAACGAGTTGGCCATGAACACTACGTTCAAAGACATTAGATAGAAGCGGTAGGAGAGAAATAGGCCGAAAATCATTGGGTTGCGTAGGTAATAAAATTTTAGGTACGGGCACAATATATGCTTTTTTCCATTCCAAAGGGAAGACAACAGTTGCCAAATAGGTATTAAAAATATCAGCGATGACCGAAGCCACGGGATCTATTATTGGTTTAAGAGCATTTATATATAAGTCATAAATTCTCATGGATTTGGATTTTATCTATATATAATATATATATATATATATATATATATATATATATATATATATATGTATATCCATCTTTATTGTTACATGCATTATAAATTAGTATTATTAAATCCTGAAGCTAATCTAACGGAGAAAAATATTTTGAATGACCAAATTGGTCCAATATTACGTTAATATTAGGTAATGGATAGGTATTTCAGATAAAAATTTCATTACCATTCTCCATTTTTTATTTCCCAATGAGTCATTTTTTTGGCACTACCCATACTGGGACTGTCCATGGAGATGTGGAAGGTACTATTACATTATCATTAAGGATTTTTGTAATTTGATTCTTGAAAGTTTTTGGCTATCGGTACGTTTTTGTATGAACAGGGAATATCAGAATTTGTGAAAGATTTTATGAACTATAGCATCAGTTGCTGTAAGAACATCGCCTTCTAAATAAAAGATGTGATTATATTCTAAGCAAATTGAGGTAATAGTTTCTTTCTTTTCGCTATTTAAATGAGACATTCGCAACGATTCGATTAAGTTATTAAAACGATCTGATTTGTTGTTGTGATTCAGGTTAATGGTGATTTTAGAATTATAAGAAAAATTAATAGGATCTATATTAATTGATAGCGCTTTTACAGTGCATTTTTCGTTTGTTGTATTTAATACGGAAGTTAACGCGATTGTTTCTTGAACTTTAACGATGCTGGGACATAAGTAAATATCGTCTTTAAAAGTTATGTTATTAATTATGCCTCCTTTAAATTCTGGGTTCAAAACGTGCATAGGTATTATTCTTTCACAACGAGGTTCAATCATGTTTGGAAAAATATTTCAGTTATTATATTTGTTAAAACAGTCGTCATTAGTTGAATTATTATTAAGGGAATCGACGCATTCATTTGTATTCCCTTTAACTTTACAAATTTTAATTAATGATATGTCCGCGTTTGTATCAACAAGACATATATTTGTGTTTGTTTTTGATTCGGAAACGCTTACTACAATGTATGGTGTTACGGAATTGGAAATAAGATTTATTCGGCTTGAATTAGGTTTGCAGTCCGCGGTGCGGCCGAAATAGGCACCACCGGACGGTTTAAGTTAAATGTTGGTTAAGAGGTGTATTGTTAGCATTAAGAAATTGTTTATATTAGAATTGTTATTATTTTGATTTCTAGGAAGTATTCTTGATTGTTCTTTGGAGTTATTAAAGTTATGAGTATTATTTGGTCATAACGGCAATTTTAGATTAAATGCCCTGCTTTTTTTTACAATATTTACAAAATTTTATTACAGTTAATTGCAGCATGACCAGGTTTGTTACAGTTAAAGCGATGTTTAGTATTGGAAATATTTAAATTGTGGAATTTCGACATTTCGATTTAAACTCTTGTTCTTCTGCTATGGCTATGGAAACTATTTCTATAAAAGAGTAGGGTCTTTTTTTTACTAATATATTTAAGTCTTTATTTAATCCGTTAATAAATATGTTTCTAGCTTGATTTTCCGACAAAGTGACGTCCACTAACCGTGCTTCTGTATAAAGTTTACTACTTAGAGATTTTGTTAATTTTGCAAAGTAATTTTGGATTTTATTTGCATAACTAACCACCGATTCATTAAAATGTTGTCTACAATTGTTTAATACTAATTGGTATTGCCCAAATGTTCTCATATCAGAATATATTCAAGTATTTATGTTTAAACATGTTTTTAAATCTTCCCAACGATTGAAAATTCTATTTAAAATTACGGCTTTAGCATTACTCTATATTTTTGATAAAATTATGTGCAAAAATATATTTTTAAGATTATTTGCTACTAAATTATAAGCACAATTATCAATAAACCTATGAAGGTCGGATTTATTCCCATCAAAGCGCGACAGCATCTTCTCTACTAGCTCTATCCTTATGGTAGGTCCGTTTTGATTGACATGATTTAATTTGTGTTATGAATCAAATATACTTTATAACACTGTATTTCACTTGTACTAAATTGATCAAAACTTATAGTTTCACTGTCATCGTCCCGGTCCAGATAGGATTCGATGTTGCTTCAGTGATGAATTTTTTGTTCGAGGTCAACAGGTTTAGTTCCACTTCTAAAGTTTTAGCCAACAGTTACAGATGAATTAGCAAACAAATATCCACAAAGGCACACGCATTTTCTCACCAACTTTGTTAATTAACACACACAGGATATACGCACACACACGTAAACTTTTGAACAAACACTAATACACACACAAACATACGCACACGAACAGATATACAACACACATCCGCATATACATAAAGAAACAATGATATAAGTTTTGATATATTTTGAATGTAAGCGAACTAAATGTGACGTGTTCATGTACCGAGGCATGCTTGTGATTCTTCGGTTTCCGAATTTGAAACTAGAGGGGACGATGCTAACCATTGGGCCATTGCCCCTACGTTTGGCATTATTTTTCAAAAAAAAGAGTGAGCAGATATGGATTGCAAAACGTCTGGCTCTTTGGAAACTTGGCATCATGTGGACAATCCACATCATTCTGCATTTCTTGATTTAACAAACATTTCCACCACCTACTCCCGTTAACGGCACACCTCAGTTAATAAAAATAGATGGGGATTTAAATTTTATTCAAACTCCACAAAGATAGAACTATTTCAAACTTTTATCTTAAGAAAAGAGTGAGCTGGTGTAGATTGAATGCTAATAGAAAACGTTGGGCTCTTTCAAAACTTGGAATAATTTGGATCATTCCTTTTTATTCTGTGTTCTCTGGGATATAACATAACAATGTTAAATTTTTAATTTAAGATTTTCTATAAAACTTATTCAAAAAAATTTCATTCAACCATTTAATCTGGATAGTGGAAACATGTGTTATTTCAATTTATCCAAACAACTACTCAACAAAAAGAGAAAAAATGAAATTCTGATTCTGAAAAAAAAATTTTCTAAAGAAAAGAGTGCACATATATTGATTGTATGTCATTACAAAACGTTTAGATCTTAGCGAACTCTTGAGTTTAGAGTCTTAGAGATCATTCTGCTTCCTGCTTTTTGCTGGGTAAATGACAACCCTAAAAATTTTCTATAAAATATTTAAATTAAAAAAACCTCTTAAACGTATATTTTATATATTTAAGAGGTACTTTTTAAATTTATTTAAACGACTAATCAATAAAAATAAAACAATTTACCCAATTCATTTGCAATTCTAGAAAACATGACCGTATTTTTAAACACTAGTACCGGTTCAAATTATTGAAGATTCAAAATGTTCGTAATCTACATTGCCTACATTTTTTTGTAATAAGTTTGATAATCGTTACACTTCTTGCACGTAAGGCATGGAAATCGCTAACACAAAATTTACTTTTTGATGTAGAAATATTTTTATTTTTTTTATCAGTAAATAAATATTACGAGTGTATACTGTCAGAAAGTATATTAAGTACGAATATTTACGAGCATTGAACCGACAATCAGACCCTTTTTGTTACTCCAAAAGTAACTTTAATCTTCGACTTTTTCTATAAATCTTGTATAAGTGAATTAATTGAAGCGAGGTAAGTTTATTTGTACATTCCATTATTTCCGTTATACATTATAATTAATTAAATATTTACACTGACATTAATAGTTTCTTATTGTTGGTCGATAAAACATAAAAACGTGGTCGCAGCTAAACATACTTTTGAAAACCTATGAAATATTTTTTAATCTCTTTAAACTGACAAATGTAAGAAATCGAAATAGAAAATTGTTTCATGTTCTATACGTACATAATCTTTTTCCAGACGAAAATTGTATAATAATAAGAAAAATATGTTTGAAGGGTTTGTCTCAGGGTCTTCTAGTATTACATACCTTTAATCTGCTTTATATTAAAAGTATTGGATAGCGTGATTCGAAATTTTAATGCTTTGTGTGAAAATGCTCATTCCTTTACCATATATTAGACTTTCTTGATGCCCAAAACTTCAAATGCTTTATCAATCAATGAACATGAATTTATAGATTCAGTTGAATTACACTTTAAAATAATCTTAAATCCTAAACCACGGTATGCAAACTTGATAGTAAAAATCATAAAGTCTGCGCAATAGCGGATGGATGCTGGCATTAGTACGAGTTGTAATTGACTGCAATCGGTATTGTCTTTTATTATTAAGAAGATTTTGAGTTCATTAGTATTTAAAAGGAATTTGCTGAATCTGAAGCAGCGATTGATCGTTTATAAGATTTGCAAATAAAAAAATATAGAAGTTGAGATACTCCTGAAATCGTCGGAAAACATGGTGATGTAAATTCGTTATTTTGAACGGCTCGTTACCTGTTGCTGAGATGGAAATGAACCAAAGAAGCAAGTTACCCTTGATATGAAATCGCTATTGGTCAGTAGCTTTTGTAAATTGTTTATTGTCAGACGTGTGTATCGGTTTAAATTGCGGGATATGTGCCCTGCTTAATACATACGTTAAAAACGTAGTGAGGAGAACAGATATAGTTTAATATGAAGTTTTTATAAAGATGAATTCTATAGTATCTGGGTCTGATCCACTTTTACTTATATCTATTTATTCAGGAGCACTAACTATCTCATTCTTTTTGAAACAAGTGATAATGATATTCGAGTTTGTGTGTAGTGTAGAGTTTATATCGCAAATAAGAAAATTGTTCGGTTTAATAGGTAATTCTCAGGAAATTATTAAATCACGTAATCAGCTGCACGATGATGTCGAGCGCGGTCATTGTTATAGTGATACCCGATTATCAAATTCTTTGTAAACAATAACTTTACTTCTGCATGATTCGCTTACGCATCGAACAGAGTCTTCATTGTATTTATCGCATTAGAGTATATCCAATATATCTTGGCAATTTCTTTATTATCGACAATCTTATTTTTATTTAAAACCGATTTCCAAAGTTTTATTTTTATACGTACTGCACATGCAAAAGTGTACCCAAAAATGGACTCAATCTAGTAACCCAAATGGATTTTTCATGGATTTTTCAATTTGGTAACTAATCTTTCATTTAAGATTTTTTTCTTACTTGAAACTTATTAAATATTTTTTCTGTTGTTGTTGTTCATGTTTCTTTATGTATCGTTCGTTTCCAGAAGTAATACTACTGCTGACGTTGTCTTCCTAGAAATTGCTTTTTAGCTATTTATTTGACCAACTTCTGCTGTACTTATCTACGAAAATACGTTTTACATAAGTTGGAACCGATATATCCTTTTTTAAAAGCTTCATGAGAAGATAGAGTTTATAAATACTCTAAAAAGATGATTTATTGGCTGTTATTTCAGTTTGTGTTCTTTTATGACTAAGTTGTTTCTTCTCAATTATCTTCATTATATTTTGTAAATTCATAATTACCGAGATTCTAAAGATTCCAGTTTTTCGTCTTAGGTTGTTTTCTATTTCAGTCGTTATTTTCTTATTGTTTTTCCTTTATGGATCACCAGATTTTTCATTAATGTCTTCTTCTCATTTTACTTTTCAAATTTAGTTCTTGTATCTTCTCTTCTTTCCCTTCTTCATTCTCTTAAACTTAGTAAGAGAAAAATCTCACAGTAACCGAGGATTCTGCTTCCATTTTTTGTCTTGGAACCATCGTTTCCTTGGGGATATTTTTTGATATTTTATTTCGTTTTTGAGCTTTGCTTCTGACTTTTTAGCTTTTTCAATATCTACTTTCCTGTATTTCCTGTATTTCTTTTACCTTTTATTTATGGGTACCTCTCTCTTTTCACCATTTTTCTCCCTTCCTATTTGTCCTGATTTTTTTTCCTCTTTCGCAATTTTATAACCTAAAATATTATCAGCTTAAGTTACAAAAATACGAAACTCCCTCATCGTGAGACTATAAATAAAAGAGTTTTACCTTATAGAATTCTGTCATCAACTCGTCTGGCAAATGATCGTCCGTACGTTACTGTTTTAAAATTATAATGATGAAAATAGTGGGTAGCCAGAAAAATCATTGTATTTATTTAAAGTCAATCTTCTTAATTTTTGTTTAAAGAAAGTGGACATAAATAACTGCAATGCAAATTAACCATACTTCCAAATAATGATCGTCATCTTTTTTATGGATACGGGAACGTCGAAAAAATTCATATGTGACAAGTATTCTCAAAATGATAAAATTACTTTATTGATGTTACAGTATTGATTATAGTCAAATAAAGATATGATATCAAAGTCAAATTCATGTGATTTTGTATTGCGATTCTGTGAGATAAATTTTACACGTCACTATTTAGATCGATCAAACAATTCAAAATCAGTTAATTAAATAAAAACACTGTTTTAATATCTGAAAATATTAGTAGAAACAACTAGTAGTAGTGACTAGTCACCATTATCAATTGTTACGATGGTTGCAATCTAACGAAATACTTTTTCTAAAATAAATACAAGATCATTTAATTTAAAATATCGCATTTCTTAAAAAAAAACATAAATACTGTCGATAAGAAAATCATTTGTCCCGTGAATTAGAGTCTTTTATTAAGACACTGAAATTATTTTTTAAGTCGGTCTTCTGCTAAAACGGAGATCCGCTCGTTCACTCGCTCTGAACACTGCACTGTAATAATGCGATTTCTTGATTTGTGCTCTCGTGCACAGCTGTAAACTTGTTAACAATGGAAGACACAAAAAACAATTAAAAGATGTAAATTGTCAATATTTAGAAACTTTAGAAGTGAATCCAAAAAGTGTTTAATGTTACTCTAGCACTTATTTATTCTGCTGTTATTTGTCACTCTGGCACTAAATTAGATTGATTATAAAATAATAAGTCAAAATATTTCCTTAACTTTAAGACGATAATTAAGAGTGAAGTAAAAATATGAAAATGTTATATAAAGTGCTAAAACAGTGAACTTACGTGGAAATGAATATATTGTCGACATATTATTATAATAATGAATATATAGCACATAGATATTAACATTTTCAGAATATATCTTTTACATTTAACGTCAAAAATTTGTCGCCAGCTACACATACGATTATCACTTAATTTTTATTCACAATTAAATGAAAGTACGTGATGTAGTATTATGTCTACTTTATTTAAATTATTAACCACGACCTAGGTTTCGTTTTATGACAACATCTTCAAGTGGGCAAATTGAAGAGAAACCTAGGTGGTTAAGCATTTAAATAAAGCAGAAATAATACATGTAGTTTCATTTAGTTGGGAATAAAAATTAAGTGATAATGCATTTCTACAAAATTAACGCCAGAAATATTCAACATACAATTCTTTTGCCATTACGGATCCGCATATTGTGAGTACAATATTATTGTTATTTTTTACGTCATATAATTTTGCATAAATTATTTTGTAAGATGTTTATTCACATAAATTGTTTGTGCGGGCGTATAGGGTTAGACGTATTGCGTAGTGAGGAAGCGACGCTCGCGCTTCGCGTCACCGTGACCATGTCGTCACACAGGCACCGTGTTAATCAGCTGCACGACGATGTCGAGCGCGGTCATTGTTATGGTGATAATTATCTTGCGTGCCGTTGTATCTTGCTACCTGTATTGTTAAAGGCGAAGCTATACGTACAGCTTGAGATTGTTAGCAATGTTTTCTTCGGTACTTTTATTTTACCTGTAAAAACATGACTTATGATAGTAGTCATTTATTAAAAACACTTTTATTCTGCTGCATTTTTGCTAGTAATATGCTTAAAATGTTCTGAAATCCTTATTATGGGCACTTGGACCTCTTCAGTAAGTTACCGTATTTGTGACAAAATATGATTTGTAATTTCTGGTCTATGAATGAGATATTTTTAAAATGTGAGCGGCATATTACACAAACAATATTTTTGCACGAAATAGTATATAGTTTCCAATACACATTTTTCTATATAAATTTCGTAGCAACATGACGTAACGATTAACGTAGTATGCATTTTCGTTATGAGTTCCTTTGCTTTGTTATACCGGCTGAAATGTCGGCATTTACAAAAAAGTCTGAGATATTCGTTATTCCTTATTGAAATTTTGAGGAATAAACTAGGATGACATTGTGACATAAATATAATATATTACGCCTATTCTTCCTAAATATATGTATATATTTATATATATATATATATATATATATATATATATATATATATACACATATATGTATATATATATATATATGTATATATATATATATATATATATATATATATTAAGGTGCTTCTTATTTTATCAAAAAAAACTGGTGGTCGTAGAAGACAGTATGAACTTTTCTCACAGGAATTCAGTATAACTTTTTTCTCGACTTAAAAGACGTTGATGACGAGCTTGTTTTTGCTCTTTATTAGTTTTTTTAAAATGAATTTTGTCCACAATGCCTATTTTACCAGGGCGTCCTCTTATTCTCTTCTCGTTTAAACATTGTCTGCCTTTCTCAATGGTTATCTTGTTTACAGCATAAACGTGAGCTAAATCAAAGAGGTCTTCCAAGTTATCTTGCCATGACTTTTCTTTATTTTTAAGCCTTCCGAACGTTTGGCTTTATTTTCTTTTCATTTTTGCCATACAATAAACTTGTTTTTTATCTACTTCATTATGATTTTAAAGTGAAAAAATAAGCTCAGCACTTTTTTGTCATTCGCAACTTGTTTTGAATTAAGTGGTTTGATGTTTGTCTTACTAACCAAACACCTGAATTGTTTCTAGTCAATAAAAGCGAACTAGAGGAGGACGCCATGATGTCACTATAAGTAATGCGCGCCAAAACAAAAACGTCATGCACTCCTTATAACGGCGCATAGTTTACTAGTTTACGAAGGCGTGACGGATGCGTACATTGAGTTGTAACTACACACACATACACACACACACACACACACACACATATATATATATATATATATATATATATATTTATATATAGTTCCATAAATATATATATTTATGAATAAAATTTAGGTGAAAACAAACACATGTTCAAATGGCTAATATCCTAATGTGATATGTGATACACAAAGGCAAGTCACAATTACCATGATGAAGATGGTACAAGAAGGAATCAAGCCATGGATCCTTGTAATTTCATCATATCCTTTCGTCCTATATTCTCGCTGACTACCCGTGATTAATTTGGAATTAAAAAGAACTCTGGGGAAACACATTTTATTGGAACGAATTTAGAATCATGTAAAGCAATTCAGTGTAAACCTCATCGATTTCAAGCATCATTTTAGTACTATTCAGGTGGAATTACAACCAATCTTGAAGAGTTATTTCCCATGGCTTAATGTCGACATGAACGCATCTGTCAAAGTCAGGACGAAAAGTCACCTCTTGGCTAATGACTTGGTCATTATCAATACTTTATACAATTTGTCTTTAGACAAAATTTTTAAACGTGGACAATTAACAAGAGATGATTTGATGTGCAAAATAACAATAGTGCTCTCAAATTGAGTACTTTGTTCTTTAAAGCCTCTTATCATCCAAAAGCAAATCACGACAAATTTTCAGTTAGTAAAGAGTTCTCGAACTTTTGTATCTTTCATAATGCTGGCTGTGTTTGATTGCGACACGTGATAGCCGAGTCAATGATCAAGTAGAACGAGTGATAAGCGTGCTGCAAAGTTTTTCCACTTTTTTATGAATCAGCAAACTCGGTTGTGGCAGGACGTGTTTGGTCAATGTTCAATTATATTCCAATTCAATTATGAATAGGATTACAATGACAAACTTCTTAGAATTAATGTTTGGAATGATTGTTGGAATGAAAATTTAATAATTTGATGATAATAAGAAATTAATTGAAATGAGATAGAATGTACATAAATCAAAATATTTCGACTAAAATCAATGATGATAAAGTCCTAATAGAAACATTAAAAAAAAAACTAAAGAAAGTTTGATATTTAGAAAATTTAAAGACCTTAACAAAATAATCGATATTTGAGATGGGGATCGCCGTTTGATTTTAACTAAATGTTGTTTTATTTTAAAGTACCCATACGATACGTTGAACAATATCCCGGTTGAGTCTTTATGCGTAGGATATTATCGTAAAGAGCAGCGATAGTTATGATGCTGCTATACATTGAAATTTGCCACCTGATCATCCCAAAATGTGAGGTTATACTTGTAGTATCTATATAATTATACAGTTAGTGCTGGGTGTAAATTTCGTTAATCCGGTACCAGTATGTATTTATTCAACGGTATTGTCATCGAAGGGCTGTTTCCCATATGTACGATCGACGGACTGGTCGTTCAATTAAGCTATGATTAATGACCTAATGAGTCGTGTTTGTGTTTGTTAGGGAAATACTTTTTAGCTTTAATTTTACGGTTTCATGATCTGGCAAACTAATGACAAGAAATTGACTATTTCTTATATTTGCGATTAGCTTTTTAATAATTTAAAAATATTTTTAGATAGCTTTTTACCGCGACTTTTTTATTTATTTCCTACTAGAATAATTACAGGTTCCATAAGTGAGGACGAATATAGTGAGGGATGGTTATCGGATCAAATGATAACACAGCTTTGCTGGTTTGTGCATTAGTAGTACTGCTGGTACGGTTCGCACTTATTCGTTGGGTAAAACAATGACATGATCAGATGAATCTTGTACGGGAACTTGTTTAAAAATAAGTGTGCGTGTCAGCTCCGACGCGCTGCTGGAGTTTTCTCCTTAAGGACGACAGTCTTGGAATGTACAAAATAGGTAAAGGGGTAAATAAATACATCTTTTATGATTTTAAAAGTATAAATATACTTTTATTGATATTTATTTGTGTTGTATTAATTGTTTATCAACTGGAATGACATCACCCGTAACTGATATTTATATGTGTTGAAAAGGTTTAAAAACTGTATTATTTTTAATAATCTCATCCCTCTAACATTAATAAACATACAATTCATTTTCTAATGTATAGATAATATTACAGATTCACAGAGTATTCACAGAACTTGTATCATTATATGTATCTACAGGAAAGTAGCACCAATTAGAAATCAGGGATACATTGCCTTAGCACTGCTTTAATTTTGGAAGTTATTAATACTTATTTATTCTTCACATTTGGTAATTTAATAAATTGTTTTAAAACTTATACTGTATTTTGAAAAATTATTTAGTAGCATTCTAAATGGGAATTCTAAAATTCTATTATTGAAATTCAATCTGACTAGCGACATGATTCTCTTTAATTATAGCTAGAATATTAAAATATGCATTAAAATTAGTTTGCACTGAATGGTTCACTTTACCTATAGCTAGAATGTTAAAATGTGCATTCAGTTTGGACTAGATTATATAAGCCAGTGACTGCTTTAATTCAGGAAGTTATCAATACATATTTATTCTTCATATTTGGAAATTTAGTTTATTTTCGAGTACTATTGATGACAGAAGCTACGTTAAGTAAAACTAAAACAAAAACCTGCATTAAATTAGTTTGGACTAGATTTAATATGAAGGATTTAATATGAAAATCCTATTTCATTAGTTGGTGTATACCATTTCATTAAAACATTTTTTTCCAATCTTTTGCCAAATTGTAATATATATTTTTAGACACTTATTAACAAAGCTTGACAACATAAATGCGACTTTAACAATTAGTAAATAATTCTCACCATTTTTAAGTAAAATCAAAAATATAAACATTAACATTTTTAGCTTTTAAACAACGTGCTACACTGCCTTTCTATACACAACAAAATAATGACTATATGATTTATTACTGAAAATTTAACTGTCTGTTATGAAATTCAAAAAAATATAAAATGAAACTCAACATGAGCAGAAAATTTTACAAAAATAAAAGTAATGAAAATAAACACGGTTCAAAAGTATATAAACAGAGTATATAAAACATGAAAAGGAAATAATAAGAAAACTTTATAAAATATTTAATAACACAAAATAGAATAAAAATGTAAAAGTAAAATAATTTGAAATGTATTTCGTTTATTTTTCAATTCCCTCTGCAAGTTCAGCACGAGCCTTCACTTCTCGAGCTCAACTTGACAACATTTCCTTGCGCATTTCACGGAGCTTCTCTGCTCTTCGTTTAATCTGCTCCATTTCATGCCTTATGCAATTTCTTTTTAATTCTTCCGTCTGCAGCAGCTGACGTTGGCTGAAAGTGAGCCGGAAATCCGAATACTGGTTGCTGGTGGTAGTCTCCTGCGTTTTTGTACATTCGTGTCCACATTCAACGTGGTTTCTTGCACCTCACCGCTAAGCTGACCAGAGGGAATGTCTTTCCCATATCACTAGAAAGAAAATAAAATAATAGTCCAATTGAAAGAAGGTTCTTAAATTAATTTTACAATTTGTAATTTTAAAGGTGATTAAATTACAAACTACTTTCATTTTTAACACTGCTTCTTCAGTATTAAATATAAAGTCGAACAAAATCTACTTCAAATAAATCAATCTAAACACTTTCGGTGTCCCTTTAATATATTAATCAGTTTCTAAAAACACTATAAACAAAATATTATTTGTACATTTATCGAAATTCACGTTGTTTACCTCGAGTGAATTGCTGGGAAGAATCGTTTGATGGGACTTCCCCAATTAGCCTAGCGCTATTAAGGAAACGGCGGGGTCAATTTGGATGTCACTAATCGTGTCTCCTCCGCCGTGGCTACCCCCGCTGCTGCCTTTCACTTGCCAACTATGTTCTCTGCTTGGCTTTTATATTAAACCAAAGTCGGCACACTTGATTTCTTTTTGCATAAAGAAGCAAATAAAGTACACGTTTCTTAGCACATTATTAAGAAAAAGAATTTAAATTCGTGCAAAAAAAGTAATTCAAATTGATAATCTATTATTAATTTGACTTTTTGATAATCTATTATTAATTTGAATTAATCTGACTTCATCTTGGACGAGAGTATAGATCCTATGAAACCCAACTACTGATATTTAATTTGTTAGTACTAGCTGCACGGAGAAAAAGCGCATATTTATATAAAATCATGCATCCGCATATTGATAGCCCCTATCTCCTCTCTCTATTCAACTTCAACACTCGACTCAGATGCCGTATACCATTACAGAGATTATCCGTACTATAAGTTTATAACAATAATACTGCTTTTTATAATCCCAAAATTCAAATGTACCGATTGCATAACGATATCGTTTCACAACATCCGTCCTTGGACATTTCTGGACTGAAATGATTAACATTTACAAAGGAATAACATATTGGTTTTGATTTATTTATAAATTAAAACCAGCTACGACAGAATTAATGTTTTGTTTTGTATGTAGAAAATAATATAATTCTAATACTAGCTTTAATAATTGATCAATTCATATTGTAATATATTTAATAACACAATTAACCCTTGAAAATGTATATATATATATATATATATATATATATATATATATATATATATATATACATAAGTACTTTAACCATTTTGTGCACACATAATTAGAGTTATAGTATGGTTTTATACTCAGTTCTTTATATTATATATCTAGGTGACTTGTTTTGTGAGCCTTTCAGTAAATAAATAAATAAAATCTATTTTCATTATAAACGTAAACATGATTTGGCTGTACTTATCGTTTCATTAATAATATCACTAGCATTATATCGGTATGTCGACATTTTTTTTCGTCTTCACCTTTGCTCCGTCGGTGCGTTTACTTTCAATTACATCTTTGTGAAAGATCAAAATTTGCGCTCGGTTTCCATGTAGTTTCTTTTTCTTGTATTGATGTTGCTACTTTTGTTAAACGCCGTTTTTTTTATTTAAGCTAAAAGTATTTAGCTAAAAGTATTTTGCTAATATAAACGACGCTTATAACTGTCAATAAATAATTTGTTATGTCACTCTTATCATTTATCTTATCTTATTGAATCATCTTTAATTAGCCTGAAATTCGCTCACTATGATTTTTTTAAAGCTCTGAACTTCGTACGCTCTGAATTATTACTACTCATGAAACTTCATACTGGGCGCTATATATTAAACTTCAATAAAGTTTAAAAAAAAAACTAGCTGAAATTGAATTAAAGTATTGAAAGTCAGTTGAGGGAAACCGGGTATCCTTTTTAAACATAAATTATTTGATAATGGCTGGCATTTTAAGAAGCAGTTCTTAAAATGATCGTTTGCAACAAGTATAGACTATTTTAAAATTACAATAATTTTATATTTTACCGATATCAAACAAAATTGTAGCAAAAATTTACTTTAACTTTTATTAAAAATTAAGTCGATGGCTGAGGCCAATTTTTAGATAATTTAATAACATCGAGTTATTAACACAATATAAGGAAATTTCGATTTCTTATAATGTTTTTGGAGTTATCTTACATATAAATAGAATAGGATGATACGTTATTTTTCAGAGTAATAAATTTAAAAATTGTATATATTTATTTCGCGCGCATAAATTAAACACACCCAATTATTATCTAATCATTTCTACAATACAGATGTTAATAAAATTGGAAAGCTATTCTATTTTTGTGAACTGAATATTTTATTAACAATTTCCAATTAATCTTTAACTGTATTTGTATTTGTCTATGTAGTATTTGCACAGTAAAGCTCGTTTTTAATGTCAAGTAATGACATTTTTGTCTCTATTTTTGCTTATTTGTAATAATATATTATATGCTCATTCCAATAAACTCGATGCAAATTATTATAATGTTTTAATATTTAATTTTTTTCCATACAGTTTCTGACAATGTATTAATAATTTTTATAACAGTACAAATGATGAACTAAGAGTTTGTCCCGAAAATATAATATCAAACGAATTATTGTAAATTAACCAAATGAGTTATGTATAATGAAAATAAAAACTTTTCATTGTCTTTTTATGTAAATTCTACAAACTCTGGTATGTAGTGTATATTATTAATTAGTATTTAGTGTATGATATTATTATTAATATGCAAATATGTGTATTAAAATTTTGTAATAAATTGAAATAACTCTATAATGAAAAATCGATTTTTTTCAATTACAAATCTTTTTTCTGACATGGAGTTTGAAGAATTTCGAACAAATCACGTCCTAAACAGAATTTATTTTTTAAAAATATTTTCTGGTTATATTAGTCAGAAATCTCCGAGTATTCAGAATTAGACCTGCGTCGTTGACAAATGCCAAAGATCTAGATTAGTATTGGATAACATATATGCTTCACTTCTTTACTTCTTTCATTCCTTCTAATCATCTTTCTTTTATTTCTTCTAATCTTATGAAGCCGATGAATCGCGCGACGCACGACGACTATATAAGCGGGTTAACGTATTGAAGAAACTGATTTATAAAGTTACGAAAATTGTACATAAAAACATATTCAATTTATAGAATTTACGTTAAAGAAATAATGCGAAAGAAGAAAGTTGGATCAAATAATAATACTCTAGGCGGATTCTCGACTCGGAGTGATTATCGACGAATACTTATTGCCTCTAAATAAAATTCACACAAATCATTGAAATACGTATAAATAAAATTGATCCTGAACTCTAGTGTAAATTAAACGGTTCATTAATATTGGGCCAAGTCAACATTGAACCGAGCAGTGCGTGCGACGGTTACTGACCGGCATTTAACAGCGACCTAACAATTAGTCTCTATCATCGTCGTAACGCTATAGAAACGTCCGTTAGTTTACAGCCTTTTTTGGAAGCTGTTTCAGTATTTTATAGTCAATAATTATTTGTAAGAACATACTGTTGAAAATTATTGCCGATTTTCCTTATTTTTATTCTTAAAAAAGCCGATCATCCCACTTCATGTATGTCGGGGAGGAGGTCGAAAACGGACAAACTGCCTAAAACGAATACATCTCTCAAAACATTGTTCTGAAACTTACCGCATATCAATCGCATATAAATATTTCCCGCAATTCGAGTGAATATTCAGTCTTCCAGCCTACTCACAATATGGTCCACGGTTCCTATGCGAAAAAACCGTTTTGTTTACAAAACAATCAAGGTATATACGTCATGTTTTGTGTACTAGTGAGTATTCTGTGTCTATATCAAAATATGGTTTTCGCATTGTGTCTATTCCATTAGGTTTTTGTCATATTTTCTTAAACATTTCACAGCATTTAAAGGTTAGGTTTGATGAGAACGCGCAATAGGCTCAAAAGGCAAAACGGACAGGGCAAAACCAGCACTTTCCCGCTAAACTCTTTATGGCTATATTAGATAGAATTAAAACGTTATTTTAATTATATTCTTAAAAAATAAAATAACATAGCTAAAACAAAAATACACGATTTTTTATTATTGTGTATTTTTCCGTTAACATCATCATGGGACTCCCTCTCACTGTCATACTGAACAAAGCCAAAGAAAGGACATCATCCAAGTAGCTGATCAGCTCTTTTAGCAAGACACTTCAAGGCGGGTATCACTTTCAGTGACGAAGATCTGAAGATGAAGAAGAGATTTTTACGTTATTTATATTGAAAACTTTGGTACTGTCTAAAGACAATTATTTACAAATAGCATATATAGAAAACTCAACAGACCATGAAGACTCTGTCTTTCAGAAAGTGAAGAAATAATAAAAACACAGCAAATCTACAGTGCGAAATTTTATTCTATGTTCTTTTAAATTATAAAGGAACATAGAAGAAAATAGGTCAATAAAAACTACGACGATAAAATTTGGAATCCCATGGCAACTTTACAGAGGCACCTTGGATCATGATCGTGCAAGAAAGAACTTGGAGGATTCAATGTTATTTTTAATCCAGAACAGAAGTTACAATTATTGGAGTAAGTATTTTAAAAGGACGACATGGTTTATGGATTATTGAGAGGATTTCTCGGAATCGTTATACAGTATACCGAAAAAGCCGTATCCCCTACTCATTCAAAACGTTACTGCCAAAACAGATTGGTATTGAAGGTTTCGTTTGTCGAACGACATCCTAACTTTGCCTTAAAAAACTAGGGCCAACATATATCATTCAAGTTTAAATATTTAATAAACCTCAAACTTACAGATTTTTCGATCTACTAAGGGCTCATATCGAAAAGCATGACATCCATGCTACTCGTCTATATAATATGGACGAGAGGGGAATCCAAACATTTTCTGATAAATCACCACGAATACTTTTTTCGAGTGTATTTTTTGTTGGTAATAAAGTTTTTTGTTCCGGTGTTCTTTCATTAAAAGAGCTATGAATTTGTTTGGATTGAAAATGTATAGCATTTATGCTTATAAAACAGCGGATGCAAAGTATTTTTTATATTTTTTTGCACATCTCAATATTTTTTATTGATATTATATTAACTGTTATTTTGTATTTTGTATACGAGAGGTGTTTTTACTGGCATTACTCGCTGTGCATGCACCGAACATATCTTCTAAATAGTGATAATCTGCACCATTGTGTAAATTATGAAATGTATTTCTTTCTTCTAAAGATTAAATTCTTGCAATAACTTCTGACAAATAATCAGTTTATTATTAAAATTGTACCGGGATTAGAGCTAAATTGGATTAATTATACCTAAATATATTATTAACAAACTATGATACAATGCTGCTTGTAGAAATGTGGTTATTACCAAATATTCAGAATTTATTGACAGTTGATATACAGTTTATCACAGAGATAGAGATGTTCACACGAGTTACAAACGAAGTGGTGGTAGCATTATGGTCTGGATATGGGGGATTGTAACGTATGGACTGTGAAAGTATTGAGGTAGGTGAAATAATTTTAAATTTATCCTTGGGTAAACAAACATTTATTTTTAGCACAGTCTGTCTCCCATAAGATTGGTCTTTTAATAAATAAAAGAACCATTTTAATAATTTACAGAGAATGTGTACAGAATAAAGTGATAGCAATTTTTTATTGTAGTTGACTACAATATACCTTCAATTACTTGGCAACGTCAAAATATATACTGCGTCCTGTTGATCACATATACATCATATATATATATATATATATATATATATATATATATATATATATATATATATAATAACGCATATTGCCATTGTGTACATTATCTTTCATGAATCTTAAACAATATAATTATATACAAAATTATTTCCTAGACTTTATTCTTTCTAATATGAGTTGAATACATCCTGCAGCTGATCCACCATTAGATGAAGGTCGTAACCATCCCCGCCTTCACTTTACTATTATATGTATTCCTGACATAATACTTCCCGTTTTACAAAGCAGAAAATACTATTTCTATAACTATGAGTTAATAAATAATAGAGTTCTTCCAGCTCACTTTCAAGTCTACTGCTCAAAGCTTAAACAATTGGTTAAAAATGGTGAAAATATGCCCACAAGTAGTTTTAATGACGGCAGCTTATCTTCCCAGTCACATATTGCAGGCGTTTAAAAAATGATTAAGTTATTAGACTTGAACAAAGACTCAAAACCCTATTCAATATACCCCGGTTTCCGTATGCCTTCATTTAACTCTCATTTTAATAAGTGTATAATGCATTGGACTTTTCTACATCTTAGAAAAAGGTGCACATAACACCTGTGCATAAAAGTGGGCTCAAACAAAATATAGTTAACTATAGACTGATATCATTTAGCCGTAATTCTCAAATGTTTAGAGAGGTTGGTACATGAGCGGGTGTATTCGATACTTTATGTTTTTACCTAATGCCAGAACAACATGGTAGATCTACTACCACTAACCTATTACTTTACTTTCAGCACTTGTTTGTCATTGGATTCCGGACAGCAAGTTGATGTAACCACTTAATATTGATAAGACAATTAACTTTCGACGGTATCACGGACAATTTGCTTAAATAGTTTATTTCATATTTAGCTGATAGGTAACAAGCATAGCAAAGTAAATGGATTTTATCAACGTACGTCCAGATGAATTCTGATATACCACACGGGTTTGAACTAGACCATCTCTTATTTCTTTTTCTTATTAACGATATAAGTACCTATTTCAGAAATAGTAAATTTCTAATATACGCAGACGATTTAAACTATTTGCTCTCATGAAAGACACCCATGACTGTTCGAATATGCAAGCTGATCTCGACAGAATGCAAGTTTACGGTGAAGAGAACAAACTGCATTTAAGTTATTTTAAGTACAAACAAATCACTTCCACAAATAAAAAAACAAGTAAATTTGAAATATGCGATAGGGTCTCGCCTGTACCCACCGGAAAGAGTCGACAGCATGTTGACCTTGGTGGTACTATATTTTAGTTTGCACATTGAGCAGATTTTATCTAAGACCTTTAGAATGCTAGAGTTCGTATTAAGAATGGCCAAAAAATATTGAAACCTTGTACGATGCTCATGTAAGATCTCAACTTGAATAAGCTGTTAGTGTCTGGAATTCGATATAAGCCACTTATTCTTGAAATATGGAGTAACTTGCAAAAAAAATTTGGAAACTATTCTGATAGTTGTAAAGTATCGTATGAAATATTATTTAATATATCCAAATGTGATTCTTTGCATCATAGATCTCCGTTATTAGAGTTGATAAGAAAGTTCAACATCTGTCAAGGTAATTATGACTGTCCTTGACTGTCCTTTCGAATTTGTATCTTTACTGAGGAAGATACAAATTCGAATTCCTAAACTAACTTGTTTTAAAACCATCTACTATTTCATGCCGATAAAGCATGAACGCCGGTATCAGATCACCGCTACGGTAGTTGTGCGACTTGTATTATAAAGAAATGTTCTCTTTAAGTTCTTCCAAGTTCACGCCGTCAGTTTAGATTAGATGTGAAGAGAAACCTCCGTGAAATTCATGCACAATGCATAGATAAGTGATTTTAATTTTCATCTTATTTTATTTATATTTGTCCAAATTAGTTAATTAAGCGTTTTACATACATAACGTATAATCTATAATAGCAGAGTGTTTTCACATACGTGTTTTTCATATTGATTGTATGTCTTCTTCAAATGAAATATTCTTTCACTTTTTTCAATCAACAACGCTATATTTATAATTGTATATAACTGGATATTATAAAAATGTATTTATTTTTCTTTGTTATTTATGGGAATGTTAGAACACAAGCTTATTTTGTATTTAGACTTCGTAGAATGTTTGAAATAATTCGTGTTTTTTTCCTTTATATAAAATTTAAAAAAATATTTCTTTCCAATCTGTACCTATTTGCATGATAGCCTCAAAAAATTAAAGCATATTTTCTCTGTCTTAAATAGAGCCCATCTTAGACCATAACCTCGGGCAAAACGAGCTTCCGTAAGAAATTTGTAATTTGCTTCAAGTTTTGTATTATGAGGACTTATCGAAAACTTGTTGATACGTTATTAAACTACGTTCAATTTAGCATTTAATTTCTTTTGAAATATAACATTTCTTAGCAGTTTTTTTTAACTTTCCCATAGGGTGCCCGCTTTGGGCCCACCTTCCCTACATAAATCTCTTTTACAAGGGGCACTGTTTACGATCAAATATAGGAATGAATTTAAAACTTGCAAGTTGGATGAGTGACGGAAATGGTCGCATTTATGGAGAACGGTAAACTTCTTATTGTAAAGTTTTCTTCATGTCATCGCGTTTCCCTAAATTTCATGACGAATAATTATGGAAACTTAGCATTTTACTAATATATATATATATATATATATATATATATATATATATATATATATATATATATATAAATAAATAATATATATATATATATATATATATATATATATATATATATATATACGTGAAAAAATGTCTGATATTTCATAATAAATATTAAATCCTGTTTCTTTTATATACATTTATCTTATAAGTGATTTGAAAAGCAAAGCCACCAACGATCATAGTTTTCATCATATATTAATAATTCTCAAACCTCCAGAGTAAAAGCTTGATAATTTATAGACTTTCTTTTGCAACTCGATATTTACTTATGAAAATTCGTCTTATTAACGCAACGAATTTCACGAAGAATTAAATCTGATGTAATGATACACCTGAAACATTGATTTTATACCAAGGCTGTGAAAATAAACATCTTATTCAAAAGTCAGGCGATGAGGGAAACAGCATGAGTGAGAGATAATGGAAAATTTAAAAAATAAGAGAAAATATAAATTAAGAATTATTGAAAATGTATGTCTTATTATTTTATTTAATAAATTACTCGTACAATTTATTGGCGCTAAATGAACGTGCGCTATGACCACGAGACTTTTCGTAAATGTTCCATAAGTTTTGTAACGTGACCGTAAACATTCAAAAGCGCGAACTGTTTCCCGTAACAATGAAATCTATCGATATATTAACGGCAGATATATTTTTCATAGTTTCGCGCTAAAGAACCTAAATAAAAACCGTATGTTCCGTCATAATTTGCTTTTCTTATTTTAATTGCATTAATGCACGCTCATTAATCGAAGCTCAAATTTCTGAGACCATTTTCTATTATTTTGTGTATTATTTACATTGTGTATTTTTCACTCTAAATACAATGTTAATCGAATTATTATTTTAAGGTTGCTACTAGCTATGTAACGAGTTCGCATTCGCATTCGCAAATACGAATGCGAATAATCGGCACCACTTTAGCGATTGCGAATACTGTTCTTAAATCTGGGTACTTTTATATTTGATTAAATATTGACAACTGCGCACGCATGTATTCTTTTATATTAAATGTAAAGAGGCCAAGTATGTACAATACGGGGAATAACCGACTTTATTATTTTGAACAACGTCGTTGGAATACTCTCGTAAAAGAAAAGGTCCCACTGCCATGAGAAATCATTTGAAATTCATGTATAAAAACTAGTTAACTTAGGAAAAAAGCGAAAACTAATTTTTGACTGAGGACATGATGTTTAGTTTCATATAATTTCTTGGATTTATGAGATATATAACTAATTGTGTCTGTCTTATAATTTAAATAACTCGGCAGTATTTTAAGCGCATTGGCTGAGAGAATTTATTTAACAATTTAAAAGATAACATTTTTCAATTGATAAAGATATTTGAAAAAAATACCGTTTAGCACTGACATCTGAGCTGATTCCTTTTCTGGGGTTTCACTGCTGAGTTTAACTTATTACAGAATTAGGGACCAGTTTGAAAGAGAAATTGTAATGCTTAAAGCAGAGATTTTTAATGACAGCAAAAATACTGGGGTAAAAGTCTCTGCAAAAATTATAAACATTTCGTTAACATGATAAATACTTAAGGAAGAAGTACAATGCGTAGCACGTATTCGAAAAAAAGATATTTCCTTACTGCACATTCAAATCATTAACCGTACTTCACACAAAATTCTACTAAACTAGTTGTCAATGAGGTAGACTAGGCGCAAGAAAACGTAATTACAGTTATCACAAAATTTAAAAAATAGCAACACATTTTAACCACTAAAACTCTAAAACGAAGTCTTGGTTAAGGCAATCATAAAATTTTAAAAGAATGCACTTCAATGTAGAACAGCGCGTTTGATCTGAATGGATCTTCAGAGCTGAATGGGCAAATAAAGACTCCTTATCTCCAAAGTTCCTTAAGTCCAGTTAATATTTCCGTATCATCAATGATTCCGTCATTCACCACTTTAGAAAAAAAAAATAATTAACGAAATTGATTTGTCTGAAAAATATGTTAGAGATGGGTTTCATTTTGATACGAGAACTAAATCACAGATTTGCCTATTTAAAAAATGAAATAATGTTTGCCGTGGCTTTTCTAACAGATTTCAGATACTAAGTTAAATGTTTCTAAAACCAAAAAAACTAAAGTGTATGACATAAAATACGTTTTCAATTTCATTTAAGGCAATGAATCTGACCTCATTTCAAGTTTTTAAAATGGTTGATAAGCTGAGCGTGTCAGAATGATTAACGAAATGAAGACGAAGAAGAAAACGAAAAACTACCTAATGTTTAATTGGAAAAATTATTGCAGAATATTCAGCAGTAAAACGAGTGGAAAAGGTGGAGCCTCTTATGTATTACTATTTATTTGTATATTATATAGTTTTATGTATTACTATATATTTACATTATTGTATACGTGAATAAATTGGAGTATGATTTTCTTATTCCTGTTTCTTGCAAGGCAATATTTATTTACACAACCCGTAAATATTCCCAGCGAACAAACGTTTAGTAAACTTCACAGAAACATGTGCAGGGAGGGCAAGAGCAAGAATTGAAGCTTATATTTTTGAAATTTAATTTTCTTCGACTTCACTTATTATCTAATTAACACTATAGCTATGAACTTCAAAGCTTTAAAAGATTTTTTTTTAAATTAGGAACAAAAGAAATAGTTTTAAAAAGCTATTCTAGGAATAAGAATTACATTTGTATTCAAAATACGGTTTGTTGTTATGTGACAAATTTAAATATTGTAGTAATTTTTTTGGTTTTAAAGAAGAAATGTTTTATTTTTTTCTATCAAAGAATTGTTAAATAAGATATATTTTAGCGAATAGAAAGTTTGTATTTATATTAAAAAAGTCAATTTCTTTTTCTTTGCATAACACGTTCTTTTTCAACAAATAGCTTTTGGAATCGGTTAAAATTATTCTGTTTTCTTAAGATATTTTTCAATTTCAATGACTTTATACGAAAATTTCGCGATTTGCTGAACATTTACATTAATTTTGCGAATACGAATGCGAATATTAAAATATATGAAAATATTCGCGAATGCGAATGCGAATATTAGTATTTAAAAATGAACCAAAACAAACAACCAAAAGTGTTTTCAACCAAATTTATAGCCTAGAACACATTTAACTTATGTTATTGCATGTAAAACATAACCGTTTAATCGATTTCCAAAACGTCTCATCATAGAATTATAATAAAAATCGTAAAAATGCCTCAAGTCACTAATTGCAGAGGGGATGTACATATATATATATATATATATATATATATATATATATATATATATATATATATAACATAATATAAATTTTTTTGTAAATGAAACTTTAAAATAAAAAAATTACAAATCTTTCAGAAATTTCAAACCTGTTTCAAACGATGCCATCAACGACACCCCACTCGATGGAGTGAGCGAAAGATTATTTTGTTTCTACTTTAGGGGCACATTATTATGTTCTTAATTTTACTATGTGTAATTGATATGCAAAATTTTATGCCGATTACAAATTACATAATCTTTGAGGCTGTAAAATTTAGGCGAATGTGGCTAAATTATAAGAGAACTGTAATTTAACTATGAAACGATCGGATCGTGCACTATGTAAGCTATTACTCATCACTACCTTACATAGTGTTGAGTAATTATCAGACATCCAACTTACATTAACTCAATCAACCTACTCTAATCCACTTAAAGATTTTCTTTCACTGCGTGTGTTGTGATTTGTGATTATGAAGCTATTGGCCATTGTCGTGAAACTGTAAATGAATTATAAATCAATGGACTACATGTTTGATTTTTCGTTTGAATGGTATATTATACATACATGATACAAACATCTGGGTAGGGGACCGGAGTGTATTACCGTACGGAGTGTATTACCGTACTATGACAAAAACTGAAATTATATTTCTATTTCACTTAACGTAACGTAATATTGAAGCACATTATGAACACACTTCAGTGTGTTCGTAATATGCGCTCGCGTCAGTCACTTGAGGTGGTCTTGACAGTGCGATGTCTGTTTTGCTGCCGCTTGTTATTAAATTATATTTCTAAAGCATTAAAGGTAAGTCCAATAATTTAAGATATTTTTATTCAGTATTTATGTGATTGTATTCATAATTTCTTAGTTAATGCTATCTATAAACCTTTTTATTTTAATTAACTTAGGTATTTTATGAATTAACATTTTGTGTGGACAGGTACATGCGGCTATAATCCGTACATTTGTACGGTATTACACTATATGGTTTCATGTGACAAACTGGTGTTCTATTTGCAAAATTGATATGTTTACAGATGGTCCCACCAACAAAAAAAAGTGTTCCTATTCTCCTCGAAAAATGAATGCTACGGTAGAAAAAGTCCTTGGTGGTGATAAACTACGTCCTATTGCTGCCAAATTCGGAGTTCCTGTGATGTCGCTTCATGACCACGTAAAACGTCATGGCACTGGTTATCGCCCTCGGCTTGCTAAGAAACCTGTCTTTACTCAGGAGCAAGAGAATAACATAAGAGACATATATTAAAGCTGTCTAACTGTTTTTATGGTTTAACACCTATGAAACTAAAACGATTGGTATTTGAGTATGATGAAATTAACAAAATTAAAAACCCATTTGATAAAGATAAAAAAACAGCCGGAAAGGATTGGTTTTACGGATTTTTCATGCGTAATCCAGAAGTTAGTATTCATCGTCCAGAAGCAACTAGTGTCAATGGAATATAATCTATGAATAAACCTGAATTAAAGTTATTTTTCGATAATTTGTTAAGCGTAATGAGTACAACCACATTTTCTGCAAATAAAATATTTAATGTCGACGAGACCGGTGTGACTGTTGTTCATAGGCCACAAAAAGTGCTAGCTCCAAAAGGACACAAACAAGATGGGGCTGCTACCAGTGAAGAACGTGGCAAAAATATAACCATTTGCTCTTATATTAGTGCATCCGGGCAATTTGTTCCACCGATGTTTATTTATCCAAGGATCCGTATGACTCCATCACATGAAAGAGATGGTCCATATGGAGTTTTGATAAAATATCAGTATACGATGTTGCCCACCTCTTTACTAGAGCTTATAACAGAGTAGCCACTCTTGACAAGGGTGTGTCAGAATTTGCAGCTCCAAGTATTCTACCTCTAAATTCTGAAAAATTTACAGAATTATGTGCATTGACATCAGAGAACAACAACATTGAAACTGTGCAATCAGGTCTCCCTAATCAAATAACGCCTAGTTATGATAATCCGACATCAAGCACTTCTCGAGCAGCAGCGAATGTTGAGGAAGGATTTTGCAATTCTGAATTTACAGCACATTGTAGAACAACTGAATCTGATGTGCAAAATCGAACAACTAGCAATATTGATATTAATCTGAACGTAACCACTTTACGCATGGCTGATAAAGAAATGAGTCAATTGACTTCATTACGAAAGAAAAAATCAGCAAAAGGTAAAGGGGAAAGAAAGGGACGTAAGAAACAACATTCAGAAATACTAACATCGACCCCGATGAAATCAGTATGAGGATAAGGCGATAAAAAAAAGTGAAAAAATGAAGAAATCTACAAAAAGACAAGGAAAACAGTTATTCAAAGAAAAAAAAACAAATCATATAAAAGGAAAACATTTGATTCTTCTGATGAAAATGTATGTGAAAACGAACTTCCTGCATTATGTGACGACGGCAGCGATGATAGTGTGATAGAGGAAGCAGGGGATGAGAGAGATATAACAGAAAAAAAACAAGAGGAATTGTGTATTTTCTGTGGAGAATTTGGGCGTAATTGAGAGGTATGGTATAGATGTACTAGTTGTGCCTCTTGGGTACACAAACTTTGCAGCGGTAAAGACAATACAAGATTTTATGTTTGTGACCACTGCAAAATCTAGAAACCCTTACGTACCCACATGCGTGCTAAGCATATTGGTAAAATGCTAGAGCAAGACTCCAAAAGAGCCTATAATTTAGCTACTGTTAAAAATACTCAAGATCGAGTCTTAGAAGACTAAACTTACAGATTCCATTCAAGTGTGTTATCTATGGAGATTCAATGGCAGCACAAGACGGAATTCCGTTTAACAAATGACATTTAACAAATTTTATATTTTTGAAGATCTAAGATATCTGTTCAAATACTCTGGCTATGATTTACCAAAATCTCCTATAACTATAACAACGATAGTTCTAGAACAGAATGATAAAACAAAAAAACAACTTAATTAAATAATTTAAGGAAATGAACTTCCAAAATCAAAGATTCACTACTACTTTTGACAAATTAAATTCTATCCGAAAAAGAAGTTATCTAAGTATAAACATTTAAAATAAAACAAGTTCAAAAATTTTAAGTTATTGAGGATAAAAGATTCAATCACAGTGGATGTAGCTATCTCTATTGTTAAAACAGCATTTGAGTGCGTTTCGCCTCAATCTCGATAACGTAATTTTTACATTATAGACGGAGTCATGGTAATGATTAAACTGGATCTCAGCAAGAGAATAAAAGAAAAGTGAATACTTGTATCACGTGTTTTACAGTATTTGTACAACAAAGAAGAATTTTTCGACGACGACTGCAGTCACAGAAACATTTGAAAAACCATCATCAGATGAAATCAGGATATTTTTTGCACAATTATTAGTAGAGTTGAAATTTAAACAAACAAAATAGAGTCCACGATGGCGCCTGTAACAACTACAAATGGAAGCCGTAACCACAAGTAGTGATGACGGGAACGAAGAGTAAACTATCGCATAATAGCTGAAAAAAATATTTACAAAGTTATGACAGGAAACAAATATTCCTCTAGAGAAAACACAGATCAAGAAACTATTATTCGAGTCGAAATGTGCATTTATGGTGGATATGCTAGTCGAAAGTGCATTTATGTACGCGAATGCTATTACGTATATACGGGAATGCTATCTATGAACTGTGTTACAATCATTTGTTGTTCATACTGCCTAAAAGTGTTATAGCTGAGCGATCTTTTTCTTCTGCCGGCTTTTTTGCAACAAACTGAGAAGCCCCTTAAATGATAAAACATCGAACGCCTTATCGTTTATGCGATCACATTTTTAGGAGCAACAAAGTCGAAATAATATATAAGATTTCATTTGTTTTTTTTCATCATGATTTATTCCTGTCTATTTCATAAATATTACTCGTTACTCTAACATACGTTCAACCCCAATATTATTATCTGAATTTTGTCGATTTGCTTCTTAAAACTGCAGATATTTTTTTTTATTAATACTAAGTAATTTAATTTCGTTATTAATTACGTAATTGACATGTCCGTAATTTTGGAATCCCAGTCGTAATTTTCTTAAATTCTTGCCATTATTTTCCACCCACTATTTACCATTATTTTACAATTTGTACTATTATTTTATATCATCTTATACGTTTTTTCGATCAGTCATTAAACTTTATGCACATATAATTTATGATGTACCGAAAAATCTCTACTAATATCAAAAATACGATATTTGGTTTGTTCGTAGATGTACTTTTTTATTACCCAATAATGATGCCAACAGAGAACGAACCCCTTTCGTGTAACAGCATACTTTTTGTAACAGCATAATTTTTACCATTTTTATACGTTTTTTCGATCAGTCATTAAACTTTACGCAGATATAACTTATAATGTACTGAAAAATCTATACTAATATTAAAAATACGATATTATATATAATATCGTATTTTTGATATATAATTTATTTTTCGTATATATTTTTTGTAAGATGAAACTTAGTTTTTTATTATGTAATAAAATTTTACGACGAAAATATGTCAATAAATAGCGCAAAATCTTTATTTAATGTGCATAATAACAATTACATATATACAACGTATGAATGTTCATGTGTCTCGAGAGTAAATAACTTATATGTAAATTTCACCACTTTACGTAATTAAGTTAAAAAAAAAGATTTATGGCATTCTAAATGTGATAGATCGTGATAGATCATCTTTAAAGACCTAAAACTCGTTTAGTAAAATAGTTTATGAACTTGTGAAACGAATCGGGCTGGATATAGTGCGGACGCGTGTATCAAATCGGCCGAGCGCCAGACGCGCCGAGGCTCGTGTACGACTACGCACACGTGTGAGGAGGATACTAGAGTGAGACAACAGACTACCGGGGACCCGCACTCCGAGAAATATCATTCCCACATTATTACATCCTTTGAACAAAGCGTTCCGGCGTTCTGAGCTTAGACTGCTAGGTAGGATTGACAAGAATGGCGAGGTATAAGATTTTGGCCTGCATTCGTTTCTTAGGAGCGTGTGGCACGAGCGTAATTTAGGAACGAGATTGCATCGTCTCTCGTAATGTAGACACAATGTCACAATGTGCGCTAATGCTACTAAGTTGTATAACTAGTGAAATGATTTTCATTTTAATTCGCGTGAAATGACTGGAAATTGGAATCTGGAATGAAAAATTCTGTTTGCTTCTGAGTTGTCACGCAAACTTTAGTACTAATGTAGGAATGCGAATACGGAGGGTAGTATACAGACCTATTAAATTTATCTAATATCATGATTGTATCCAAAAATAAAAATCAAGATGAATTAGACTAATATGTTAATAACCGAGAATGAACTCTCAGAAATTAGTTTCTTTTCTTTAACAATAAGTAAAGAAACTCTTATTAACATCACTATAAACCTACTGTAGTGACGTTAATAAAACTTGGAAGCTAATCGCTTCATTATTAATAATATTTAGATATATAACTCTAACTATATTTATATTTGCCTACTAGTATTTGCATAAGAAGTTTCGCCGAAGTTCTGACTCGTTTTGACAAAGCACAGACGGTTATATCGCTGCATGTGCTTATTTATAATAACATAACCTACACTCGTTTTAATAACTTCAAGATAGATTATTCTATATTTCAATAACTTTAAGGTTTGTTGTAGAGTTTCGGCTAATATATCATATATTTATTGTAAAACTTCTTTAAAAATACAAATAGTTAACGAGGAGTTTTCCCTAAAAATAAAATAACAAATTATCTTACTTATTATTGTAAACTGACCTAATGTTATTTTACATAAAGGAAATAAAAACTTTTCGTTGTTCTTTCATTTAAACTCTGCGAAGGTTCGAAACTTTCATAAACTTCTGCAAAAGTGCTGATTCAAAGTATCTTGCTTTCATTAACGTGAATTATTCACGTTAATGAAAGCGAGTGATACTTTGTACGCAAGAGCCGTTGTATGTATAGGGTTACGAAAGTAGTTCATTTCTTAAATGTACAGTCGACATATTTGTTGATTTCCACCAAAATTGATATTTTGTTTGAAAAACTTTGTAAATAAACAAAATTATTACATTTAGAGAGATAAAAACCCACATTTTGTATTCGATACCCCTTTACCATCTCAAAAATTAATTGTACGGTTTGCATTTTAGTCTGGTGGTATTGCTTGGTTGTATTTTCTTGAAAGTGCTGCTGAGAATACTCTCTCTGTATATAGAAAGATTATTACGGATATTTTGCGCTAATTGGCTGATCTTAACCTGGAAAAAAACTGGTTTCAACAAGGCGTTATAGCATGTCGTGTAGTATGTTAAATAATCAATGTACAGAAATATGTTTTCGGATTGTAAAAATAAGGATTTGTTTCTCTATGTTAATGAGTTTACTCAAAATAAAGTGATGTAAAAGCTTACATTATTGGTGAAATTATCGTTGGTTTATGTAAAAAAGGAGCTAAAAATTGGTGTCCCAGGATTGACCTCTTTAAAATAATAAAAATAAATTAATTGATATTGAATACGAAAATAATAATTGAAAATGTTTGGTTTAATACTGCATATGTATCAAAATTTAAAAAAATATATATTTTTAAAATACAAACTGTCGCCTGTGAAGCCCATGAAACCTTGCAGTTCGTCGTGGAATTATGAAGATACTTTGGTATTATAATTCAAAACTTTTTTTATTTTGTATTTAGTTATTTTCAGTATTTATATTTTAAATACATTTTGATTTAAACATGGAATATTGAAAAGAAAATTACGCTGCCCGTGGATAGATAGGTTTTTTTTAATTGGATTTAACTGCAATTTAACAGTCTTCATTTTAAGTTCCATTTGAAACTATTAAGCTTTAAAATGATGTGCAATATATTCACCCCCAAAGCCGCTTATTTATCCAATCATGTGCTTGAAAAACTCGAAAAAAATTGTAGCTCCTATCACTTGATCATAAATTTCAAATGCAGTTATTTCCGTTAATTCGCGTCAAGAGATTCAGAAGATGAATACCACTGCATAGTTCTATTTTGTATGCATTCTGACACGAATTTGGACCCTATAGAGTTCTATAATTCATAATTAAAAACGGAACCGGAAAAACGGAGCCGTTTTTTCTCATAAACCACTTGACGCAGAAACTTGAAGTATAATATATTAACTAGCACATATTTAAATTAACACTCGAAAATAATTGATATGAATGAAAATGAAGTACTAATATGATGAAAATTAAGTACTCGAAGATTTTTGATACTGGCACATTTTCTAGAGTGGATCTCGAAATTAAATTTGATAAAAAAGAATTGTATCAAAAACACAGCCCGCCTACTTTGAAAAACAGAAAACGTTACTTCAACTGTTAAACGTCAACCTCTTTCCTTATTAACTAGTTAAAATGCGAATCAGTATGAGAAATGATTTTCATGTTGGTTCCATGGCTGGCACACGGAAAAGAATTACATTTTTTTTTCCTATTTTATGTACAAAGTAAATAAACAGGATGCATTTCATTATAATGATACCATCAATGGAGTAATAATTAAGAAATTATTCCGGGAATTTCACTTATCCACATTATCATGTAATATTAAATTTATATACTCCATGAAGATCTTCGAGTATCTTGTCCCATAGAGAGGTTTTTAAAGATTTTTTTACGTGGATAAGTATTTAAATTCTAAAATTAATATTTTGAAAATTGCCTACCGTTGTTTTAAACGTAATGAAGAATTCGCGGAGCGAGTGAGTTTCTGAGTTTATTATTATTTTTCACTGATCGATATATGTTAAAGGAAAAAAAATGATAAATTGTTTAAAAAACGTGTTTATTTACTGACTATTAATCTTTAAAGCCACATTCTGTATGTTCAATATGATTAATAATTCACGTCAATCAAAGCAAGTTCGCTCCTGTTATAAATTGTTATTAACAGAAGATTGGTAAATCAAGTTGAAAACTATCAGTTTATATTTTTTTTAAATTGCCCAAATTGTTATTAGCGAATAACACCTGAACTATGATGCCTTATACTATAGAGAATTGGGGTAATGGGTCTGAGTTCCGGCTACTTAATTATTGGAATAGAAATCATATGCATCGATTGCATAAAAAATATAACCAACGTATTATGAAGAAAATCGTATCAAACGTGAATATCTTAGACCATTTCTACTGTACAATTATCCTTATTATCGTAATTATTGGCGAATTTTTATTGTCTCTGAATAATGTTCACACAAATCATCTGAACACACAAGCAAACAACTCATACTCTGCACTAGTGCATATTAAAAGGTTGGTTAGTCTTGAGCGAAGTCAATATTGAACCAAACAATTCGCGTGACGGTCATTGACCGGCGCGGCGCGTAACAGCGACCCAATTATAATTAGTCTCTACCATCAACGTAATGCTATAGAATCGTGTATTAGTGTAACCTTTGTTGGATGCTCGTCCGGCCGTTTTACAGTCAAGATATATTTGTAATACTTTGCTGTTTGGAATGATTACAGAGTCTCATAATTTTGAATATTAAAAAATGTTTCTTGAGCCCACAACCCAAATGTAAATCCCACCGTGTTACAGAAATATATTAAAAAAAGAGTTTTCGAGTATTCTATCCACTTGCTTATCCTGCCTGGTTGGAAGGCGATGTTTGGATATGGATAAATTTTCATGATGCAAGTTTTTTTAATATGTAAAACACGTTTAGCAAAATAGTTTATAGTCTATGAAATGAAGCAGGTTGAACATAGTGCGGACGCGTGTACCCATTCAGCGAAACGCCAGATGCGCCGTGACACGTGTACGACTACGCACACGTGTAAAAAGGATACGCGAGCGGGACAACAGACGATCTACGACCCACACTATGGGAAATACCATTCCCACATTACTACTTGCTTTGAACAAAGCGCTCTCGGCGTTTGAATCAGCTTAAGCTGCGTCCCTAGGTACCTGAATTGAGAAGAGTGGCGAGATGCGCGACTAGGGCTGCATTCGTTTCTTCGGTGCGTGTAGCAACGGCGTAATTCAGGAATGAGAGCGTCGTCTAGCGTAATCTGGATATAAAATAATTAAAGAAAGTCGATTTATTTCGAAGTCTATCCTTATGTAATACTCGTATATTGTTTTACGTCATTCATAATACGCTATTCTAAACCATATTAATTAATTCTTGACATCAACATTCTTACGTAATGGTGATAATGCTTCATACAATCGTTACAAAATGACAGTCTTCATGAAACTTAGAAATTCAATAATTAGCACGTAAATATCATTGTTCGTAAAAATAATTAGCTATTTTAAATAAAGCACAATAATTGCGTACATACACGTGATACTAAACAAAGTTATACTAAAAATGTATGCTAACTTTACTAAAAATTAACTCTATATTTAAGATCGATATTTTATATAATTTAAAAGTTTTGATTTTTTAAAAGTAACTATGAAAAATTTACTTCATCTGATTTTATATGGATTGTCGTTAATATAGTATTATGTTATTACATTACGACCCGTGCTAAATTTATGTCTTTGTATATATTTCACACACATAAATTAAACATACCTTCTTATAATTCATACAATAGAGATGTTAATAAAATTGAAACACTTAATCTATTTTTGTGAACCGGATATTTTACTAATTTTAAAACTTTAACTTTGTTTCAAGTTATTTACGTAGTATTTGCATAACAAAGTTTGTTTTGATTACAGAGTACAGAAAATTATGTCTTCGTTTTTGCTTACTTTTAATAACATATCTTGTACTCATTCTAATTAACTCGATTAGTATGTTTTAATAACTTTGACGTTTGTCATGCAGTTTCTGCCACATAATAATAATTTTACGCAGATAACATAATTCTATAAAATATCTGTAAAAGTACAAATAATCAACGAGGGTTTTTGTCCCTGAAAAGAGAATATCTAATTATCTCTGTTATTAGTGTAAACTGATCTAAAGTTATTTTACATAACGAAAATAAAAACTTTTCGTGGTTCTTTCACGTAAGCTCTACGATTCGAAACTTTCATTAAAGGTTTGAATCTTTCATTAACTTCTTCTTAAGTGCTGATTCAGACATATTGCTTTATGCTCAGGAGCCATCGTTATGTATGGGATCACCAAAGTAGTTCTTTAATTGTAAAAGTCGACATACTTGTTTCAAATTTATACCACATTGATGTTTTGGTTGAATGGCTTCGTAAATTAACAAAATTGTGATGACACACGTACACACATGTGATTTATGTAAAAATGTTAATAAAAATTAGTGTTCTGGAGTAGTCTTCTTCAAAATGATGAAGAAAGTTAACTGATATTTAATAATTTTTTTTTTCGATTTAAAAAATATTTTCATTTCCAATAATCTACACATATATTTTATACTTTTTAATAAATCGATGGAACTTTAAAATAAATTAAATAAACATACTTTACATTAATATGAATATAAATATAAATTTACATATAAAATGTGGAACACATCTGGCTGCAAGAACATGGTGCAACAAACCATACAACCTACATAATGAACTTATTGAAATATAAGTTTTCGTATTGCGTAATTTCTCGATTTGGTAATGTTAATTAGTCACGAAGGTACCTACCACTTTTGGACTTTTTTTACTATTGAGTTATGATAAATAATAAGTTGATTTAAACAATTCGCAAACATCAAATGACCTGAAAACGGAGAATTTTGTTCTCATTAGTGAAATTAGCGTTGATTCATGTAAAAAGTGAAAAATGATTGTTCTAGTTGTTTTAGTAGTTCTACGAAAAAAAATTTCTTTCAATTTAAAAATTTCTTGCTTTTTGAATTCTACATTTATATTTTACACTTTTATATTAAAAAGAAGGAACTTTAAAATAAAAAAAAATCATTTTTTAATAAAATCCGCCACCTATGAAACCGATGAATTGAGTCATAGATTTTTCTGTAGAATACATATATATTTTGTATTATAGTACATAGATGTCTTTTATAGATGTCTTGTACTGTGTCATAGATTTTTCAAGATATTTTGATGTTATTACTCACAACTTTTTTAATTTTTCATATTTTACTTTCTTCAGTATTTTTGTTTTACTACTTTGTAATTTAAACAACTAATACTGAAAGAAAATTATGTATCCCGCTGTATGAGATACCAATGGATAAATCTTTCGGAATTTAATTGAAGTACCATACACCATTATTAATTTTTAATTTCCATTCGCTAAATATTAAGCTACAGTGATGTGCAATATATATGACCCCACCGCTTTCTAATCCATGTTTTTGAAAAATCAGAAAAAAATGTAAATCCTAACATTTGATTATTAATTTCAAACATACGAGTAGTTATTTCGGTTAATTTGCGTTACCAGTTTCAGAAGATGTATACAACTAGGTACTCTTATTTTGAGCGTATTCTGACACAAATTTCGACCTTTTTTGGATTTCATATTTCACAATGAAAAACGGAACCCTTTTAATATCACTCACGTGTTTATATATCCGTCTGTCACAGCATTAAAATATGATACAGGGGATGGAAATATAAAAAACCCAAAACACAACTATTTCGCTATGAAAAACTGAACCGTAAAAATGAAGCTTCTTTCTTTATTGTTTCATCACAATGCAAATCGATAAAAAAAATGATTTTATATTCGTTTTACGGACAGGACAATATGAGTTAAATACATAGGGAAAAGAATTGAACATTTTGATCTTTTGTATAAAAAAATAATAAGTACGATGCATTTAATAATAATATTATTAAAGGGTTAATTCTTGAGAAAATATTCCAGGAATTTAAATTATTTGCAGTATTTTATAATATAAAATTTAAATACTTTATGGAGATCTTCGAATACTTTGAACCACAGACATGTATTTAAAGAATTTTATGAGTAGATAGGCATTTAAAATAAAAAATTATTAGATTATATTTTTAAAATTGCCTATAATTGTCATTAACAATTAACGCCTGAAATCATGCTATACATGTCCTACACAATGGAGAATTTGCAAAACGAGTGTGTGTTCCTGGACTTAGTGTTTTTTGACCTCTGAGTAAAGTTCACACAGATCATCAAAATGCAAGGGGAAACAACTCATCGTCTACACTGGCGCATATTAAAATGTTGATTCTAATTGAGCCAAGTCGATACCGGCGCGGCGTATAACAGCAACCCAATAATTTGGCTCTGTCATTTACGTAACACTATGGAAACGTACATTAGTACAAAACTTTTATTGGATGTTCGTTCGAATATTTTCGAGTTAAGACAGTTAAGAATATTTGCCGAGTTCCATATTTTGAGTATTAAAAAAATCCGATCATCTCGCTTCATATACGTACATATATTCTTTATAAAGGGCACTGTTTAAGATCAGATATACTTTGAATAGTTGAATTTGTCTCAATTTTTTTTAAGTTATCATGACGTTGTTAACATTTGAACTTCTTGACATTTTCCCAGAAAAATAACAATTATGGAACTTTGAAAATTATGGGATTTTTATACAAACGAATTTGATTTTGTTTTTTATTTTTAAAAATAAATATTTCATCCTTCATTTATTTTGTATGCCCTGGTCTCATAGTAAATCTAGTGTCATTGAAAATCAAAGCGACCATGTCATCATAGTTTCCCTCACGTTTTTTCTATTCTATCTGTTTTTCTATTTCTATCTGTTATTTTCGTTTCCACATATTTTATTTCCTAATCTTCTAAAGTAAAAGCCTGATTATTTATAAATTTTTTATTCCTGAAATCGGATGGACTTACTTTTTCATGAAAATTCGCCATTAAAATTTGTGTAACGATCGAGAAGGATTTCAGTCAAAATTAAATCAGCTAAATGGAAATATTATCTGAAACATTGATTTTCAACAAAGTTTTAAAAGTAAATACTTTATTCAAAAGTCTGGGAATGAACCAATATGAGGCAGAAGTAATGGAAGATTTACAAAATAACTCAAATTAAAAGGTAAACATTATTAGAAATATTTAATGTATTATTATACTTTAGAAATTATAATGTATTAACGGCAAATGAAAAGTTTATAAAACAAAATTTGACTCCGGGAATATTCCATCAATATTGTAATGTAACCGTAAATATTTAGTAGCCCGAACTAATTGAGCCTTTCTTTCTGTGTTTTGCCACTATTTTCCGGTAACAACGAAATCTATCGATACATTTACGGCAGATATATGTTTCATGGTTGAGGAGTATAAACAAGAACCGTTTATCTCGTCAAAATAATAAATAAACTAATCTGTCGAAGGGTTACTGACCCACTGAAATTGAAGCTATATGCATAATTTTCATTCTAAATCAAATTTTAATCTGATTGTTATTTTAGAGTTGCTACAACTGATGTAGGTTTAACGCATTCGCGAATATGAATGCGAATGCGAATAACACCAGTATTCGCGAACGCGAAAACTGCCTTTTAAATCAGGCGCCGTTTACGTATGATTAAAAATTTACAACTACGCATGCATACATTTACATTAAATGTGAATAGGCCAGCTACATGTAGGTACTGGAGGAAATAAATGACGTTGTTAATTTATTTGTTTTATTTACCAAAACAAAAATTTCAGTTCGCTGTTAGCTTGGAAAATTTTCACAAAATTTTCAAAACGTTTCAAATCCTTCCAAATTTCACCAGCATTTAAATGAAGCACTGCACAGATAACGTGAATGTATCAAATTCTGGTGAAATTTATCACTAATTTGAATTCGCCTTTTTTCATGTACAGTACTGATGCTGAGCAAGCTATATACAAAGCATGCAACAACGAATGCTCCCGGAAAGAAATACTTACCACTGCTATGCAAAATCTTTTGAAATCAATACCTCAAAACGGATTAAATTATAAAAATGCGATAAAAAAGTGTTTTATTGAGGACATGACCTTTAATTCCCTAAAATGAGTTGGATTTTTGAGACGTACGTTTATCTTTGTCCGTTTTATAATTTAAAAACTTAAATATGACAAACAAAGAGATAAAATTACCGAATAAATAAAAAAATTGGAGAAATATCGTTTAATACTGACATATTCTTCTTTCTCAATGTCCCTGCAGAGTTTAACTTGCCCTGATATTACGGATTGATTTGAAAGACAAATGAGAGTGTAAAAGTAAAGAAAAAAAAATTGAAATAATTTCGTCATGAGGGTAAATACCTGATGAAAAAGTACAATGGATGGCACGACTATGAAAAAAGGTATTATTTCCTTACTGCATATTCAAGACGTTGACTGTACTTGACAAAAAAATCATCTCGTTGTCAAAGAGGTGCAAGAAACCGTGATTGTAAGAGAATAAAAACAAACGATCACGAAATGTAAGAAAACGGCAACCTATTTTAACCTCTAAAATCCTACAACGAAAACTTCAAAAAAAATAAATCACATCAAAATATATATATATACTCACATATATATATATATATATATATATATATATATATATATATATATATATATAAATATATGTATATATATATATATATATATACATACATACATATATATATATATATATACATATATATATATATATATATATATATATATATATATATACTAGATGCTACCAGCTATTACACGACTTCCTTTACTCTCGGTATAAACTTATATTCAATTGAATTTTGAAAATCAATGAGAGCTTGTGAACGCAAATTTTTCTTCAATTTCGTCATTACATTAGTAAGTACTTAAATATTTCATTCAAATAAAATACTTGTACACACTGGACTTTGAGTAAAACACTTGTACTAATTACATGAATGACTATCAGGGCTTCCATTCCGTGATTACGTAACTTCGCAATTACGTAATTATGGACTGATTTTGAATTTTTATGAATCTATACCTCAAAGGTGAAAGTCCGTAATTATGGAAATATGTATCTTGATTTAAATAATAAAAATATCATACCGATCGAGTACTGATTTATATTATATTACATGATAAAAATGCATTGAACTACATACCAATATAGGTTGTAATGAAACGTATTTCAAAATAGCGGGCAACAGTCTGACGGTACTAATTAGTTGCGTTGCGGTAATTCTTCCTGATATTTTTAGGCGCGGATAGTCTCCGCACGTCTCAATGAATATTGAGCGGGAATTATTCTTTTTAATAAAAAATAAAGTTCAATATTGTTTAATGATCCAACTTAAGGGAACTCCGCAGATTGCTATGCAGTGCAGGTAAATTCTTTTAGAAAAATCCGTGAGTATTGCTTTAAAAAATATATGAAAGTTTTATTCATTGCTCGATCACCAGTCCTCCAATTTATATTGATTCAATCATTCTACTCTACTTTTTACTTTAGTTAAAGATTTTCATTCTATGCGTATTGTGATTGTCAAATTATTGGCCATTGTTGCGAAATTATACATAAATTAAACATCGATGAACTTCATGGTCGACTCCTCTTTTGGATCATAAACTATACGTACGTAACACATCCATGTGAGTATTAAAACTTTTTTTGTTTACGTTCTAACTAATTTGTTTATACAGCAATTATATAAGCAATAACCAAATAAATTATTCAATTTATGCCTGTAGAAGTTACATTTGTATAGTGATAAAATAAAGTGTGTCGCCGCCGTGGTGTTTTGGGTTAATCATAAGGCATATAACCTTTAACGGCGTGACACATCACGGGAACCCGGGTTCAATTCCCGGTCGTTCGTCGAACGGGGCTGGACTGATGTTATGGTTGGCTTTAAGAGATGTTATGGTTGGCTTTTTTGATTGCTTTCTTAGTAATAAACCCGCAATATGTATCATTAGATATTTTCCATAAACTCTGTCACATTCATTATATCGCCTAGTTTCTTCTATCAATCATTAAACGTTATATACATACAACTTGTAATGTATCGAAACATTCCTACTAATATTAAAGATACGATATTTGGTTCGTTAGTAGGTTTTTGTTTATTATCTAATAATTCTGTAAACAAACGATGAAACTCTTCCATGTAATAGCATGATGAATGTTTGTAAGATGAAACTCGTTTTTTTACTAAGTAATAAAAATTTACAACGACAATATGGAAAAAAATAACACGAACTCTTTATTTAATGTGTATATTAATAATTGCTTATACACAATTTATGATTGTTCATGTGTCTCGAGAGCACATAACTTACATGTAACCTCACCGCTTTACATGAAAAAAAAGGTTTCTGATATACCATTACACTTGCTTATCCCGCCTAGTTGGCGATGTTTAGATATGACAGATTGTCGTGATGTAAGGTCCTTTCAAGACGTAAAACTAGTTTAACAAAATAGTTTATGCAATTTGTGTAACAAATCGTGCTGGTTATAGCGTGGACGCGTGTAGCCAATCGGCCGAGCGCCAGATGTGCCGAGACACGTGTACGACTACGCACACGTGTAAGGAGGATACGCAAGTGAGACGGCAGATAAACGAGTATCCGCACTCCGGAAAATACAATCCCCGCCTTATTACACCCTTTGAACAAAGCGCCCCGGCGTTTTGAACAACTTAGTCTGCTAGATAGGATTGAGAAGAGTGGCGAGGCGCGAAATTTTGGTCTGCATTCGTTTCTCAGGAGCATGTGGCAACAACGTAATTTAGGAACGAGATCGCGTCGTCTACTGTATAATGTGCGAGAATACGTCTATGTTGTGTAACTATTGAAATTATATTAATTGCATTGCGTTTGAAATAATAGTCCGAAAATAAGGAAAATTGGCTTTCTGCTTCCGAATTGTTACGCAAACCTTAGAACTAATAAAGGAATGAGAGCACGGAAAGTAGTATAAGGAAGGATTATATCTAAAAATTTACAGTCGAAATGAATTAGGCTAATGTGTTAATGATTGAGACTGATCGTCTCCGTGGTGTGTTGAGTTGAGCGCACGACCGCACACCGCGAAGACTCGGGTTCGATTCCCGGCCGCTCATCGAAGCGGGACTGGAAGAGGTACAACCTTTCGAGGCTCTGGCAACCATTTTTCGATATGATATATTCTTCATCTTATGTGAACACGACAACAACAAACAACAACAACTGAGACTGATCAAATAGAAATTAATTTCCATCGTTTAACAATAAGTACAGAAAGTATTATTAACATAACTATATATCTATTTTAATTATGTTCATTCAATCGAAAGCTAATCAGTAACAAATAAGGAAATTATCAATAATTGCCAATTATGAAACTTTTACTGTATTTGTGTTTGTCTTCGTAGTATTTACATAAAAGTTGAATTGGATGAAACAGATTGTTTTGTATCTGTTGTTACTTCTTTATAATAACACAATCTACCCTAATTTCAATAAATTCAGGGTAAATTATTTTGTGTTTCAAAAACTCTAAAGTGTGTGACAGAGTTACTGCCAATATATCAAATAATTCTCGTAACATTTCTGTAAAAGTACAAAAAAATTAAAGAAGAATTTTCTCTAAAAATAGAATATCCAATTAATTATCTTTTTTAATATTGTAATCTGACCTAACGTTATTTTACATAAGGAAAATAAAAACTTTTTGTGATTGTTTCATGTAAACTTTACGAATGTTCGAAGTTTTCATTAACTTTTCTATTTAAAATGCTGATTTAGATACGTCGCTTTGAGTTTTTTTTTTACGCTGGAGCCGTTGGTATGTATAAGCTCATCAAAGTAGTTAATTTTTTAAATGTAATAGTTACATATTTTTTGTTTTACATTTCTACCGAAATTCATATTTTCGTTGAACGGCTTTGTAAATAAACAAAATGATTACATTTGGAGTGACGAAAAATACATATTTATTTATGTACATGAATTTAAAACTCCTAATAAAAATGCACATCGTACAATTGATTTTGTGTCTGTTAGTCTTAAAATTAATTATACGATTGTTATAAATGGTGAATTTTGTTGCTGTGAGTAGAGAAAAATGGTTACAGATAGTTTCGTTTTATTTAGCTTATTTAGATCTGGATTATCACAAGACCGTATAGCATTCCTTGCAGTCCGTGAAATAATGAACTCGTTATTTATCGTTTTGGTGATGTTAATTAGGAAGCCACATCTTGTGACCAAAACACCATAGGACTTTTTTTCTGGACTTATGTTAAATCACTGGTTTATTCAACCAATCCGCAAATATTAAAATGGTCTAAAACTAAAATTATTGGTGTCGTTGGTGAAATCAGCATTGATTTATGTAAAAAAGGACCTAAAAATGGGTTTTCCAGAATTTATCACTTAAAAAGAAGAACAAAATTAATGAACTCTGAATACGAATATAAAAATTTATTTAAAAACTGTATATATTTCACACTTTTGTAAAAATACATATGTTTAAAATCCAAATCTCCCGCCTATAAATCCAATAAAACCTTGCTTTGCATCATGGATTTACCAAGATACTTTGCTATTCAATTTTTTTATTATTTCGTACTTAGCTATCTTCAGTATTTTTTTAGTTTAAATACTTTTTTATACTTTATTATTGAAAAAATACGCTGCCCGCGGATTGATAGGTTCTTCGAAATTAGTCTAAAGTGCCATTTAACACTCTTCATTTTTAAGCTCCATTTACAAAATATTAAGCTTTAAAATTACATGCAATATATTCACCCCCACCGCCGTGTAATTTTTTAATGAGATGTTTCAAAAATGCGAAAATAATTGTAGATCCTAGTATTTTATTACAAATATGAAATCCAGTTATTTCGGTTCACTTGTATCAAAAATATCACGAGCAGCATATAATTACCTAGTCCAATTTTAGGCGAGTTCTGACACGAATTTGGATCTTTTTGGGATGCCATATCTCACAATGAAAAAAAGACATACATCATTCATGTATTAGTCTGTTCATCTATCACAGTCGTTGTTTTTCTCATTGAAATTTCGTATAATTATAAAATATCAATATATGTGCCAGATCTTAGAAGCTAATACTCAAAAATAATTGACATGAAAATTTTAGGGGAGGGAAAAGCAAGTACCCGAATTTTTTCATGCTGTAACATTTTCTAGATTTGGTTTCAAAATTAAATTTTAACCAAGAAAAATTGCACCGAAAATACAAGTCGTTCACTTTGAAAAACGGAAGCCGTCACTTCAACTATTAAACGCCAAGCTTCCTTCCTCAGTAACTCGTCACAATGCGAATAAATAAGAAAAATATTTTCATTTTATTTGTATGTATAGAACAATAAAAATAAGATACACAGAGAAAAAATAGAACTTTTTAGACCTGTTTTATATAAAACGTTAATAAATGAGATACATTTAATAATAATAATATTAAGAGAGTGATTATTGAGAAAATATCACTGGTCGATAAAATAGATTAATTGTTGTTCAAAAAAATATTTTTTATTGATAATCAATACCAATAACCGCGTTATCTGTGCTCCATACGAATTATCAATTAATGTTAGTTAATGCGCCTTTTTTCTACAATTTTAATAACCAGTAAATAGGTAATTAAACTAGTACTACTTTTTTGTTTATTTAAAATAATATATTCAATACTCATTCCAAAAAATTTTATTGTAAATTATTATTAATGCAACTTATAAACCCGCCATCTCTGTACACAAACTTTTCAACTTTTTATATGAAGTCAATAAAATCAATTATTAATTATAAAAGCACCCTCGGTATCTAACACTTGTCGCCAACGTGTAGGCTGAGATAAAGTTTCATCCTGGTAGAAATCTTTGGGCCTTTGACTGAAAAACCAGTAAAGTTCGATTTTGATTTGACTTTTATCTTTAAACGTTCTGTCATGTAAATTATTAGACAGAGAGCGAAACAAATGGTAATCAGATGGCGAAAGATCTGAAGAGTACGGTGGTTGAAGTAGCATACTCCGTCCAAATCAAAGTAGCTTTTCACGCGTTACTTTTGCTACGTGGGGTCGAGCATTGTCATGTAAAAAATAAACTTTGCTTTGATTTTAAGGAAGTTTAGCGGTGCTTTGCTCAATTAATCACAATAAATCTTAGTTGTAATTATATTGTTAGCTTGAAAGAGTTTCCAATGAATAACTCCATCAATACCCCACCATGAACTCAAAAGTATTTTTTGATCAATATGGTATTTTGGTCTAGGGTGTACACCCTAGACCATAATACAATATTTTTATCCAGCTCCTAACCACTGGCGTTTACGCTAAAAATTAAATTAAGCTACCCACATTTCATCTCCGGTAACCATATACTTTAACCTCTCGTTGGTACGATGGGAACTCAATAGCTCCAAGCGCACATTAGCTCTCCTCTGAAATTGAAAGGTTGTTACGTGTGGGATCCAAGCGTAATATTTCCACTTCTTTCTCAAAGTATGAAATTGTTTTTCCATTTCAGTATAAGAGCATAAAAATAGCTCTGTCAAACAACGGGAGCTTAATCTGGGATCTGTTTCAATAAGGCTTTTAAATTTTTCCAAATCAGTTATAAAAGGTCGCTTTGGATGTGGTTTATCGGACAGGTCAAAATACCATTCTTTGTATCTTTGGAACCAGTGCTTGGCTGTGTCATAAGAGGGCATGCTTTCACAAATCGATTGATTTATTCTTTACTCACCGATTACTCAATTGCAAATTGAACGGAAGTTCGAATGGAGCACTCTTTAAATACCCTAATATTCTAGAAGCATCTAACACATTCCAGAAATCGGTCGAAAAAAGTGGTGGGTTTACAAGTTGCCAACCTAATATTTTGTATCAACAACTTTAACGTTTGTCGTGTAGTTTCTATGACTATATAAAATATTTCTTTTAACATTTCTATAAAGGTATAAATAATTAAAGACTAATTTTCCCTTAAAACAGAATATTAATTTGTCTCTGTTATTATTGTAAACTGACCCAATGTTATATCACGTAAAGTAAATAAAAACGTTCTTCCGCGTAAACTCTAGAAAAGTGCGAAACTTTCATTAACTTCTTCTAAAGAACTGATTTAGACATGTAGCTTTGTATTGAGAAGTCGGTATGTATAGAGTCATTAAATAGTTCATTTTTTAATTGTAATAGATTCATTTTTTGGATGTAATTTTTTGTTTCAGACTTCCACTAAAACTGAATGGTTTTGCGAATATACAAAATTGTGATGACACATGTCGTACATGAAACACGTTGATATTCACAAAAAATAACTCTGTGGTGTGGGTTTTTGTCAGGTGGCATCAATAAGTGTTATTTTTTGAGAATGCTGCTAAGAATGCTATCAGTGTCAGTATAGAAATATGATTACCGATTTTTTGGTACGAATTTTAATTTTGAAAAACTTGACTTCAACATCATCGCGTAACACACCATGTAGCCCACGAGACAATGAAGATATTGAGATATAAGCTTTTAGGTCGTGTAATTCCACATTTTGGTGATGTTAGTTAGTCATCAACATAATGTAATCTATGATTTCTCGGATTATGTTAAATAATTAGTTCATTCAAACAATTCACAAACTATAAATGATCTAAAAACGGACACTTTATTTATCAGTAGTGAAACTAGTTTTTATTTTTTTTTAATTATTGTTCTAGAATTGTATTTTTCAAAATTTAAAAAGAAAACTAATTGATATTTAATACGATTTTTTTCACTTTAAAAAATATCTTCATTTTTTATGATTCTACATTTATATTTTACATGTTTTTTTATAAAACAAAGAAAGTTTAAAATAACTGGTCGTAAATTTTCTAGATATTTTGATGTTATTGCTCATAACTTTTATGATATTTCATATTTAACGTTCTTTAGTATTTGTTGTTTAAATACTTTTTGATTTAAACAATACTGAACGAATACTGAAGAAAATCATACACCCCGTTATATGGAATATCATTTGATAGATATTTTGGAATTAAATTGAGCAATTCGCAAAACATGCCTTGATATTTTTTGACCTCTGAGTAATGTTCACACAAATCATCGAAATGCACAAGGAAATAACTCATCGTCTACACTGGCGCATATTAAAATGTTGATTAAATTTGAGCAGTCAACAACATTGAACCAAACAATGCGTGCGGTTGCTCACAGGCACGGTGGTGTATAACAGCGACCCAGTAATTAGTCTCTGTCATCTACTAAAACTGTAGAAATATACATTAGTAAAAAACTTTCGTTGGACGCTCGTTCGGAAATTTTAGTTATGATTCATTTGTAACGATGACCTGTTTAAAGTGATTACCGAGTCCCATAATTTTGATTTTTGAAGAAAGCCTATTATAACACTTTATGTATATAAGTACAATATGTAGGCAATATGTACTTATGTATATAAGTACATATTGCCCCTTTTATAAGGGACGCTGTTATAGTTCCGATATACTTCAAATAGTTGAATCTGTCTCCATTTCATTGCTTTTTTCATGAATTGTTGACATTTGAACTTCGTAATGTTTTCCCAGAAAAATAGCAATATTAACGACTTTTATGCAAATGAATGATATCCTTAATTCTTTATTATAAATATTATTTATATACTTACGTCTTATAGTAAAGCTACTGTCACTGACAAAGAAGACAGCCATATCACTATAGCTTCTCTCACGTTTTTATATTTTATTATCTAACGCTCTAAAGTAAAAGTGTGATTATTTAAATGCTTTGTTACTCCTAAAAGCTGATAGAACTTATTGTTTTATGAAAATTCGTTAATAAAATTTGTGTTAGGATCGGAAAAGATTTGAACAGAAAATACTTTATTCAAAAGTCCGGGAAATAAATTAGAAGGTAAACATTATTAGAAATATATAATTTATTATTGTACTTAATAAATTATAATATATTAAGCGCAAATGAAAGGTTTATAACACAAGATTTTACTTCGTAAATGTTCCATCAATGTTATGACGTGACTGTAAATATTCAAAAACCCGAACTGCTTGAGTCTTCCCTCGTGTTCCTTACAACGTGTGTAACGAATTTTGTGCATTCGCGAATACGAATGCGAACGCGAATAATCAGCACCATTATTCGCGAATGCGAAAACCGTCTTTTTAAATCTGGCACCGTTTATGTACGATTAAAAATTGATAACTACGCATGCATATATTTACATTAAATTTTAATAGGCCAGTTGCATATAATGGAGGGAATAATAGATGTTGTTCATTTATTTCTTTTATTTACAAAAATAATAACTTAAGTTTGAGGTTAGAGTGAGTTTTGTGAACTTGGAAGATGAATAATTGTAACATTAGTGATATTTCAAATATTCCCAAATTTAAATTAAGCACTACACAGGTAATGTGAAAACATCAAATATTAGTGAAATGTATCACAATTTTTTTACATGTGTGCGTCAAATGAAACGCTGTGGGCAAATGATGCAATAACGAATACTCCTGGTAAAAAAGAGCTAACTCTGCTATGCGAAATCATTAAATTGAAAACATGACTAAAGATGGATTATATTTATATGGCAGTATTTTAATTAATTAAAAAAGTATTTTAATTTTTTTCTCTCGAAGAATTGTAATACAAGTGCGATACATTCTAGTAAACAGAAAGTTACATTCATGTTACAAAAAAACAATTTCCCCGTTTTTATAAACGGGTAAAGAAAAGTTGTTGATTAAGGACGTGACGTTTATTTTCATGGAATGGTTTGGATGTGTAAGACCTGTAATTACTTTTATCCTTCTTATAATTTAAAATCTCGTCAATATTTTATTTCAGTTGTCTGCGAGAATTTACGTTAGAAATGAAATTTCCGAATTGATAAAACATTTGAAAGAATATCGTTTATTACTGAAATCATCCCGAGCTGATTGATGCTTTAGGCTGATTCATCTTCCCGAGTATCAATTATTGAACTTAATTTGCCCTGATATTAAGGATCAATTTAAAAGAAAAGTTAGAGTGTGAAAAGTGGAGTTATTTAGTAAAAGCATAAAAACTGAGGAAAATTTGTCTGCAAAAAATGAAATATTTCGTCACCAGGGTAAATACCTGATGAAAAAGGACAATGGTCGGCACGATCATGAAAAAGAGGTATTATTTCCTTACTGCAAGTTCAAGACGTTGACTGTACTTGACAAAAAATTTAACTAGTTGTCATAAAAATACACCAGGTCCAAGAAACCGTGATCACGAAATATAAAAAATAGTGCTACAAATTTTTACCACTAAAACCTACAACAAAAACTTGGTTAATTATGTTTCAAAATTTCAGAATAATGCACTACAAAATTGAACAACGCCTTTTGTATTTTAGAATTCATTTTGAAAATAAACACTCCATATCGCGTCGATAATGACATTTCACAACTGACTTCAGGCGAACGAGCGAATGTGGGAAAATTCATTAGCTTGCCATGAGTGTTAATAGCCATTTTAGAAAAAAAGTAATTGAAATTGATTTATCTCAACAATACATTGGAGGTGCGTTTCTGATTTTAAAATGAGAATGCATTCATAGATTTTGCCATTTGAAAAATGAAATATTGTTTGCCATATTTACTTTCATATATTCAAGACAAAAAGTAAGTTTGTTTCAAAAGCGAAGGATATGTCAAAAATACATTTTCGGTTTCATTGTAAAGAATGAACTAATCTGACCTAACTTCAAAGTCATTAATTGCTTCTATGCATGCCAAAATAATTAATGATGCTGAATATTTCGATCCAGTGGCTTTCAATCAAAGATTTTAAATAATAAATCATAAGATTTTTAAAGGTACGCCATAAGTCACTGATTGATTCAAATGAAAACGAAAAAGAAAAAGAAAGATCACTTGTTGATCAATGTTTAATTAGAAAAATTATTACAGAATATCCAGCGGTAAAACGAGTGGAAAGTGATATAGAACCCCTTATGTGATTTATCCTTACGTCTTTTTCCTGTTCCTTGCAGGATAATATTTAGTTAGACCATTCACGACTATTCCCAGCGAATTAATTATTTAGTATACCTAAGCTCAAGAAGAGCGTGAGGAGGCATCGAAGTTTTTATTTCTTAAATTTAATAGTTTTCTTGTCCAATGTGATTATTAGCTGATAAACATTTTAGTTATAAGCGTTTAATTAAATTTTGAGAAGACGTAAGTTTTTTTTTAATTACTTAAAGGAAAAATACTACTGAAAACCATTATTTAATTCATGAAAAGAAAAATCGCATTTGTATTTAAAATACTGTTTGTTGTTATAATGAACATTTCAAATGTTTGATATTATTATAATTCGCTGCCGTAGTAAAAATTTGCGGTATTTTGATTTGGTTTTCGACAGAATAAATTTTAATTTTTTTCTCTCGAAGAATTGTAATACAAGTGCGATACATTTTAGTAAACAGAAAGTTGTATGCATGTTAAAAAAATATTTTTTATTTATCTAAAATACCGTGTTCCTTAACAATGAATAGTTTCTGGAATTTGTTAAACTTACGATTTTTTCTTGGTAAATTTTTCTGTTTTAATGAACTCGACACTAACGTAATTCGCAGAATATTCGCCTTCATTTTATAAATACGAATGCAAATATGAATATTAAAGAAACATGCAAATATTCCCGAATACGAATCTGAATACTCGTATTCGAAAAGGAAACAAAACAAAAAATTGAAATGTTTTTCTACCCAGGTATATCGTATATCGTTAACGGTTTAAATTTTATAATTTTTGAACATAAAATGACTAAATTATATTATTTTATCGCATAAAAAACACAAACATTCGCTCTGTTTCCAAATTACTCATCATAACATTATAATAAGAATCGTGAAAATATTTAGTGTCAAAATTACATGAAAGGGAGAGACATCATTTTAAAGCATGACATTTTGTGAATGAGGCTTCAGAATACAAAAAATGAGCTTAGAAATTTCAAGTTCATTTCGAACTACACATTCAACGACTCCCTACTCGATGGAGTGTGCGAAAAAAATATTTTGTTTCCACTTTAGGGAAGTACATATATTTTCGATACGCAAAATTTCATGCGAATAAATATTTAATTACAGAACAGTCGGACGGAGGTGACGAATTATAAAATAATTGTAATTGAACTACAAAACCTTCAAAAATAAAAGCGTCGTAATCTATGTTAACAATTACTGAAGACTGCCATTGAAATCGTGACCCCTAAGTAAATATGTGAAAAACTTATTTATCAATGGGAAAAATTACAAGACTCCATATTTTTTGCATAAATTTTTTTTTAAAACTATGGATTTTTTACATTTAAAGACAAAGTGAAGGAATATCTAAATTTCCCACATATCTGGGAATGAAAAAGAAACATGTTTGTCGTGTTATACATTTAAAATAGAATAGAAGAAGAATTAAAGAAATTTGGAATTTTAAGAAAAACATAGGTGCACCTTATAGAGAATAACAAAAAGAAGATAATACAGTAGGAGTCATGACTGCAGAATAAATTTAAAGGGATCTAATTAAACATATTTATATAAGTACTATCGTCTATTACATGATTTTTATTTACTTTTTTCTTTTTCTCTTTTTTTTATTTTCTTGCCTTTACATTCGGTATGAACTTTTATTCAGTTGAATTTTCAAGATCAATAAGAGCTTGTGAAGGCAAATTTTCCATCATTATATTAGTAAGTGAATAGTTTTGTAAATATTACCATCGACATGTCACACTCACTGTTATTATTTAATACACACTGGACATTGAATAAATGACTTACACACTTATATTAAATTTTTATCATTCTGCACTAACGAGTAATATCATAATTCGTGTATGATAAACTCGATGTTTTTTAATCGACAATAAAAATTCAAGACGACGATATGTAAATAGATTTGCATTTGTTTATTTATTCTGTATTTTAATAATTAAATACATATAATTTATGATTATACATATCTCGAGAGCACACATTTGACCGCCTTACAGATGTACGAGAGGGGGACCAAAAAAAACGGGAATTTCATCATAACTTCTTCATTTCTCAATATTTTTACGCCAAATTTTGATAACTTTCAAAGTATTCTCCATTGACCGTAATGCACTTCCAACTATTTTTCTATTATTCAAACACACACATATATACGCAGTGGCAAAACGCTTTCCTTTCATGTCCCTTTTGAGCATTGGTAACAAAAATAATAAGGGGCTTAATTCGGTGAGTAGGAGGGGTGGACAATTGGTGTCATGCCGTTTTTGGTTAAAAACTACTTCACGGAGAGAGCGGTGGGGGCCGGCGCGTTGTCATGATGGAAGAACCGATCGCCTTTGCGCCAAATATCTGTCCTTTTCTTCAGGATACTCACCCTCAATCTTTTCAAAACCTCCAAATAGGACTTCTGGTTGATAGTTTGGCCCCTCCGCGTCCGCACAACACCTCTGCTATCGAAGAAACAAATGAGCATTGTCTTGATGGTTGGCTTAACTTGGCGAGCTTTTTTGGGACGAGGAGAGACATCTGCCTCCCACTGGCTTGATTGCTGCTTTGTTTCGGGGTCGTATTCATAGCATCACGATTTATCACAGATAATCACCTTATAAAAAAAGGTCCTCCAGGGTCCTTTTCGAGCTGATTTTGAAGCTATAAACATATCTGAAGTCGACGCTCCCATTGCTCGTCTGTGAGAAGGCGAAGTGACAAATTTGGCTGCAAATCTTCTCATGTGCAAAACTTCCGATAAAATCCTCTGAATTGAACTCCATGACGTTCAAAACACTTCACAGAGTTAATCAATGGTTTGACGACGGTCTTTACGAACGAGGGCATTAATTTTGTAGACGTTTTCATCAGTTCTTGACGTTGAAGGCGTCCTGAACGGGGTAGGTCTTCAATTGACATTTGTCCATTTTTAAAACGTGGAAAACACTCGTAGACTCTGGTTTTACTTAATGCAGCATCCCCATAAGCAGTCTTGAGCATTACAATAGTTTCCGCGGCCGATTTCGCCAATAGAAAACAAAATTTCACAGCCACGCGTTGCTCTCGAGAATCTGCCATCACGTTTTAGCCGAAATGGAAAAAAGTTGTATTACTAAAAAAATTCTCACGGGCGAACCAATGCACTCATAGCGATACAACTTCGCACACTAACTCAGGAGGCATAACCCTAATGAACACCTCGAACAATGGGTTTCCACTCTCCTTCCCCACCATAGCCCAATTCTCGTAACTTATTAGTCTCCCTCGTACGTTAAAAACCAGATTTGTGGCGTTTCATTCTACTCGCTTATCTTGCTTGGGTGGAAGGCAACCTTAAGATATGAACCGATCGTCATGATGAAAGGTCCTCTTAAAACGTAAAACTCGTTTAGTAAAACAGTTTATACAGCTTGTGAAACGAAGCGAGCTGGATATAGCACGGACCCGTGGATCTAATCGGCCAAACACCAGACGCGCCGGGGCATGTGTACGACTACACACACGTGTAAGGATACGCGATCGGGACGGCAGACTATCGTTAGCCCGCACACCGGAAAATAGCGCTCTCTTGTTATTACTCTCTTTGAAGAAAAAAACCCCGGCGGTTGGGGCAGCTTTTAGCTGTTGCATCCCTAGGTAACTGGATTGAGATGAGTGGCGAGCTGCGGGACTTCGGCCTGCATTCGTTTTTTAGAAGCGTGTACCGATAGCGTAATTTAGGAAAGCGATCGAGTCATCTAGCCTAATCTGGATTTTAAATGTAACTAGTATAACGATGTTTATTTTAATGAGTTTGAAATACCAAAGTGCGGGAAATAAAGCTCACTTAGAATAATAATGTTACATTTTTCCGCATTGCGACGCGAACGTCAGAACCTTTAGAATTACGAAGCACAAACATTATATTTCCGTTTTTGCTTATTCGTATACATATCGGATACTCATTCCAATAAATTCGATTTAAATTTTCATTATGTTTCAATAACTTTAACATTTGTCGTAAATGTTCTGCTAATATAATAATCTTTTAAAATTTCTGTAAAGGCACAATTAGTTAACGAGGAGTTTCCCTGAAAAAATAATAACAAGTTATCTTTGTTATTATTATAAACTGACCTAAGGTAATTTACATAAAAAAAATAAAAACTTTTCATGGTTCTTCCACGTAAGCTCTAAGAAAATTCGAAACTTTTGTTAACTTCTAACGTGCTGATTTTGTAATGTAACTTTATACACAGGAGCCGTCAGTATATATAGGGTCAACAAAGTAGTATATTTTTGAAGTAATAACTTCTTTATGCGCACATACGCTGAGCTGTCACGCTTTGGTCGGTGACGCAGAATCGGGTAAACTCGGCTTCCTTCGGCATCAGTCAAACAAGTTTACTGTCTAACGATGACTGCATCGTTCCAAGAATTACGTTTTATTTTTTAATTCTTATTTATTCTTAACTTTATTTGAATATAATTTAATATACGCGTATTACATACATATGTATTGTATATAATCAGTGTAATATTTCAAATGTATGCAGTTAATGTTCATTCATTAATGTTCATTATGTATTCACCATATTTTTTAATTTTAGATATAACTTCTATCTTGTACACACAAGGTTTTTTTTTCAAATGTCGACATATTTTTTCTTTCAGATTTCCCAGGAAATTGATGTTTTGGTTGAATGTCTTTGTAAATAAATAAAATTGTGATGACACATGTCGTACATGAAATACATTGATATTCACAAAAAATAAGCGTACGGTGAGCGTTTTGGTCTGGTGGCATCAGCAATTAGTATTTTTTTTAGGAAAAGCTATTATATTTGCAGCTCGAAATGTTATCAGTGTGAATTTAGAAAATGATTACCGATTTTTGGTACAAATTAAATTATTTAAATTTGGAAAACATGTGGCTGCAACAACATGGTGCAACAAACCATACAACCCACATAATGATGAAGTTTATCTAAACAAATCGCAAACATCAAACTATCTGAAAACGGAAATTTTTGTTGTCTTTAATGAAATTAGCGTTGATCTATGTATTATACTTAAAGTAACTAGTTGTTCTAGTTGTGTCTAGTACTAATTGTTCTAGAATTGTCTTCCTCAAAATGAAAAAAAAATTCTTTCAACTTAAAAAGCCTCTTCAATTTTATTTATTTGTTATTTATGTTTTACACTTTTATAATAAAATGAAGGAACTTTAAAATAAAAGATAAGCCTTTTTTTTTTAAATAAAATCTACCGCCTATCAAGCCGATGAAAGCTTGCACTACGTCATAGACTTCTCAAGATACTTTGGTGTTATTACTCATTACTTTTTCAGTTTTGCATATTTAATCATCTTCAGCATTTGGTGTTTAAACATTTTTTGTATTTAAACAACGAATACTGAGAAAAATTATGCATTTCGCTGTTTGGTATACCATCTGATGGGTCTTTTGGAAGTAAAGTTCTATTTACCAATGTTCATTTTTAAACTTCATTCGCTAAATATTAAGCTTCAAATTGAGTTTCAGTCATGTGTTTGAAAAATCTGAAAAAATTGCAGATATAGTGATTTCGGTAAATTGCATCAATGCTTTCTGGAGATCTATATAATTATGTAGTCTTATTTTGTGGGCCTTCTGAGAAAAATTTAAATCTTTTTAGGGCTACATACGATGAAAAACTGAACACTTATAACACCGTTAGTGTCTGTGCGTCTGTCATAGCAACAAAATATAATATAGGTGATCAAAATACAATACACCAAAAACACAATTAGTTTACCTTAAAAAAACTGAACCCGTCTTTAAACTGTTAAAAATCAAGTTTCCTTCTTTATCGATTCCTTCTTATCGTGGGAAGCAGAAAGAAAAATTATTTTCATGTTGACTATTAGCTAGAGCAATATAAGCAAAATATACAGGGAAAATGATTGAACTTTTTGAACTCTTTTGTGTGAAGTAATGATTGAGGAAAAATTCCAGCAATTTAAATAATTTGCAGTATTTTATAATATTAAATTTAAATACTTCATGAAGATCTTCAAGTACTTAGTACCGTAAATAGGTATTTAAAGATTTTAACCGTATATAAGTACTTATAATAGAAAATTAATAGATTTATATTTTTAAAATTGCCTGCAATTGTCGTTAACAGTATCGTCTGAGACCTGTTATATATGCCGTGTGCGATGAAGAATTCGTGAAAAAAATGTGAGACCCCGGGCTTAAAATCGTTTGACCTCTGAGTAATATTCACAAAAATCATCGGAAAGAAACGAACTCATGGTCTACATTGGTACATATTAAAATGTTGATTAATATTGAGCCAAATCAATATTCAACCAAGTAATGGGTGCGGCGACTACTGACTGACGTGATGTATAACAGCGACCTAATATAATTAGTCTATTAGACCCATAATTTGACTCTGTCATCTACGTAACAATGTAGAAACGTACATTAGTGCACACGTTTTATTAGTATTCAAACATTTTCGAGTTAAGACAGTTTAGACTGATTACAGAGTTCCATATTTTGCTTCTTAAAATGAACCGATCATCTCACTTCATGAACGTACCTATGTCCCTTTTATAAGTGGCGCCATTATAAGCAAGATGTACTTCTAATAGCTAAATTTATATAATTTTTATTGTTTTTTGTTAGTTTTCATGACGTTGTTGATACTTTGATTTCATGACGCAGCAAAATAGCAATTATTGGACCTTGACAATTATGGAAATTTTATATAAATGAATAATGTCATTGATTTTTTATAATAAATATTTAATTCTTTATTTCCTTTAACTTTACTATAAGATAAAGATCTTACAGTAAAGTTAGCGTCATTGAAAAACAAGACAACCACATTATAGTAGCTATCCTCACGTTTTTATATTTTATTTCCTAAACTTTCACAGTAAAAGTGATATTACTTATAGACTTTATTACTCCTAAAAGCTGATGGAACTTATAGTTTCATGAAAATTCAACAAAAATTGTGACCACAAAGGATTTCAGTCAGAATTAAGTCTGATATGTGAATATATCATCTGAAACCTTGAATTTCGATAAAGTTTCAAAAGTAAATACTCTATTCAAAACTTAGGGATACAATCTAAGGCAGAGGCAATGAAATATTACAAAGTACGTCCAATTAGCACGTTAACATTAGTAGAAATACATAATTTATTATTATACTTTATAAATTATACTGTATTAACTGCAAATGAACGGTTTATAATACAAATTTTACTCCGTAAATGTTCCATCAATATTATAAAGTGACCGTAAACATTTAGTAGCCCGACCTGATTGAGCCTCTCTTACCACGTTTCGCTACTATTTCTGGTAATAACGAAATCTATCGATATGTTTACGGCATATGTATTTTTCATAGTTAAGGAGTCTAAATAAGAACCGTTTATCTTGTCAAAATAATTGTCTTTCTACCTATTTATCAAAGCTTTATTGACTCACAAAGATTGAAGAAATCTAAAAGTATGTAGAGTAAAACTATTAAACTACTCTAGATAAAATGTTAATCGGATTTTTATTTTTGGATTGATACAAGAGAATATGAATGCGAATTTGATAATCGGCACCATTATTCACGAATCTGGCACTGTTTATGTACGATTAAAAATTGACATCTACACATGCATACATTTACATTAACTGTGAATATGTCAGCTGTATATAATGGAGGGGATAGCCGACGTTGTTCATTTATTTGTTTTATTTATGGAAATAACAATTTAACTCTGAAGTTAGAGTGTACATTGTGAACTTGGAAGATGATTTACTAAACATTTGAATTCCTCCCAAATTTCACTTGAATTCAAATTAAGCACTGCACAGATAACGTGAATGTATCAAATACTAGTGAAATTTATCACTACTTTGAATTCGTCTTTTTTCATGTCCAGTACTGAACTATGTGTAAATCAAGTGCTTGAAGATGGATTAAATTATAAAAACACAAATGTTTGATGGAGGACATGACGTTGAATTTCATGGAATGGGATGGATTTGTGACATATATTATTTACTTTATTTGTCTGCAAACATTTATATGTCAATGTAAGAGACAAAATTCCCGGAACTAGGTTTAGTAATCATATATGGTCCGATTTTTCTTCTGGAACATCACTGCTGAGTTTAACTTGCCCTAGTATTACGGATCAATCAATTAAGTGTTAAAAGCAGAGGTGTTTAATGATAGCACACATAATGGGGCAAAAGTCGCTGGAAAAATTTAAACCATTTCGTCACCAGAGTAAATACCTGATGAAAAAATACAATGGATGGCACGACTATGAAAAAAGGTGTTATGTCCTCACTGCACGTTCAAGATGTTGACCGTACTTGACAAAAAATCAACTAATTGCCAAATAAATACACAAGGCCCACGAAACCGTGGTTGCAGTGCTAATAGAATATAAAAAATATAGCAACACATTTTTACAACTGAAACCCTACGACAAAAACTTGATTAATTATATCTCAAAGCTTCAGAAGAAAACTTTGAAATATAAAAAAAGACTCCCCGCGTCGACCGTCTTCTATCGCGTCGACCGATAATGAATTTTCACAATTGACTTTGCAAGAGAGGACAATTGTGGGAAAATTTATTTGCTTATTGAAACTATTTGAAAAAAACCATTTAATAGCTTAAGTTCAACAAATATTTCCATGCCGTCAGTAACTCCGTCAATGGCCACTTTAAAAAAAAAGTAAATTGATCGGAGAGAATGAATCTTACTTGAGTTCAAGTTCATTAAGTGATGATAAGCGTGCCAGTATGATTAATGATACTGAACGTATCGGATCCAGTGCCTTTCAATAAATAGAAGGCATTTTTTAAGGTAAACTATAATTCACTGATGGCTTCAAATGAAAACGAAGAAGAAGACGAAAGATCACCCAATGCTTAATTCAGAAAATTATGTTTGGAGGTAAAACGAGTGAAAAAAGATGTAGAAACTATTACGTGGTGAAAAATTAACACATAAAAGTGAAATTTTTCCTGCCCTTGCAAAACAATATATAGTTACACAACCCATGAATATTCCCAGTGAACTTATGTTTGGTACACTTTGGCGTAAGGAGAATAAGGGGAGGCATCGAAGCTTTTATTTTCAAAAATAAATATTCTTCTAGTTCTTCTAGATTATTAGCTGGTAAACACTATATTTTCCAATATTTAATTAAATTTGGCCACTACATTAGTTTTAATTACTTAAAGAAACAAGTATTAAAAAGAAGTTACATAATACATGAAAAGAGAAATGATATTTGTATTTAAAATACTGTTTGTTATTATCATTGTTCTTTTGTCTCGGAGAGAATATATTTAATTTTTTTCTCCAGAAGGATTATACATAGTAGAAGTTACGATACATTTCAACAAATAGAAAGTTTGTAATTACATTAAAAAAAATATTTCTTTTTTGGTTACATAAAATGCCACGTTCTATTGCAATAAATGGTACTTCGAATTGGTTAAATTTAAGGTTTTTTCTGTTTATTTCTGTTTTATTGAACACTAATATGATTCGCAGAATATTCGTATTGATTTTGTATATACGAATACGAATATGAATGAACGAAACATACGAATATTGGCGAATTTTAAAAAATTAACATCTAAAATCAAATATTTACTACTACATTTGGCAAATTAATCTGATGTAGTTACTAACGTAATAAAACAGCATTTGAGAGCGCTTGAACTCAATCTCGACGATGCAATTTCCTTCACTACGGATGAAGTCAATGTAATGGTTAAAATACGTAAAAATTTTGATGGTCACCATCAAGTGTCATATGCCTATGCAGTATTACTTGCGGTGATTGATGTATTTTATAAAATCCAGAAAACTTCTGGTCCGCAGCCTGAACCCGACAATACATGGAATATACGAATGCGACGGAAGAAAATGGAGTAATTGATGATGATGTTTTTATAGATGAACTTAGACTTCCAGAGCCATACTTTTTATTTAAAGATATTGTTAAGAAAGTAAAAGGATTTTTTAAGTCTTACATAAATCGCTTTGAAAAATAGCACGTAGATAGAAAAATACACTTTAGAAGAGTACGGTAAAAACCTATATCTGATATTAGTCTTTAAAACGATATGGAGTAGCTTGTGTGGTGGATAGCTGATTCTTTAAATGAAAAACATACGTTAGCAAGGCATTTTCAGATTTGAAAGCCAACGTGAAATTCACAGATTTTGAAACTGAAAACCTTCATATCATCACAAATATTATTATGTAATTTTGAAAACAGCGATGATGTAGTTGTGTCACCGTGATTCGAGATTATTAAAAGTAAATGCTGAATTATAGTTAATGCTAAACAAATTCGATTTTTAATCGAAATTAGTGAACAACTTGCTTCATCTCTGAGAAAAACAGTAAAAGAAAGAATTGCATCTGGTACTTTTCAATATTTGCATAACAAAGAACGATTTCATCTGGTGTTTTGCAATATTTGCATGAAAACGAAGAGTTTTCTCGATTACTCCAAGTTTTCCAGCTACGCAAACATTCGAAAAACTCGTCACATAAAATATGAACATTTATTTCACAATTATTAGAAAAGCTGAAATCTGAGCAAACACAAGAATATCCACCACGGCGTCTGCAACAACTAAAAATGGAAGCTGTAACCACAAGTAATGATGATGGGGACGAGGAGTTAGCCATCGTACAAGAGTTAAAAAAAGAGATATACAATGCTACGACAGGAAACAAATTCTTCCTCTCAAATTTCATTTCATTATTTCATCATTTTTTATCATTCCTCTCAAGAAAACACAGATTTAGAATAAATTATTCGAGTCGATATGTTCACTTATGGATAGAGCAGCTGGGAGCGGACGCGAAGGCAACCTAACAGCTGCGCTACAAACATTTATTGTCTACCGCCTACAAGTATTGAAGCTGAGTGAGCTCTTTCTTTCGCCGGCTATTTTTGCAACAAACTGGAAGCTCCTTAGCTGCTAAAATTGAACGCCGTTTATGCGATTACATTTTTATGAGCGACAAAGTAGAGATAATTTGTAATAATATATTTGTCACATACAACAAAAAAGTAACATAATTTAATATTATAATCTGACTTTCATTGATTTGCTTCTTAAAATTACAAATACATTTTTTTAATACGAAATCAGTTACGTAATTACCTAATTTAAATCCATAAATTCGTTACTAGTTACGTAATTGACATATCCGTAATTTTGAAAGTCGTAATGAGAATGTACGTAGGTCGTATTTTTCACATTTCTGCGGTTATTCATTAAATGTTATGCAGATGTAAGTTTTAATTTATCTAAAAATCCCCATTAATATTTAAAAAATACGATATTTGCGTTTATTTGTTTTTTACCTAATAATGCTGCAAACGAACAACTAATCACTTCGGTCTAATAGCACGCAAACGTTAGAATTAATATAGGAATAAGAATACAGAGGATAGTATACGGACGTATTAAATTTATCTGATATTACGATTATATCTAAAAATGACAGTCGAAATGAATTAGGCCGATATGACAGAGACTGATTATTTAGAAATTAGTTTCTATTCTTTAACAATAAGTTCAGAAAGTCTTATCAACATCACTATATACTTACTATAATAATGTTAATACAATTTGAAAGCTAGTCAATAATAAATAAAGAAATTCTTATTTTATTTGTATTTGCCTACGTGGTATTTGCATAAAAAGATCGTTTTGATAAAGCGCAGACATCTGTTACGATTCTACTTTTGGTTAGTTATCATATCATACTCCACACTCAATTTAATGAATTCAAGATAGATTATTCTAGGATTCAATAACTTTAAGGGTGATCTGCTTTGAAAAATAGAAGACGTCACCTAACTGTTAAATGCCAAGCTTTTTTCCATATTAATTCTTTAAAATGCGAATAAAAAAAATTATTTTCAAACTGGCTGTATGGCTAAAACAATATAAGTAAAAGACAAAGGGAAAAGAATTTAAATTTTTTGATCTATTTTATATAAAAAGTTAGCAAACAGGATGCATTTCATAATAATAATTTAATTAACGAGAAACAATTTCAGGAATTTCAATTATTCGCAGTATTTTGTTAATTCAAATTTGGATACTCCATGAAGGCCTTATAAATGGGTATTTAAAGATTTTTATCAGTAGATAGATATTTAAAATAAAAAGTTAATATATTATATTTTCAAAATTACCTACAATTGTCAGCAACAATTATCGCCCGAAACCTGCGATATATGCTCTACGCAATGGAGATTTCGCGTAACGAGTGTGAGTTCTTGACTTTAATATTCTTTCCCGTTGATCGATATGTAGGTATTTAAGGTTCAATAATAGATAAGTGTTTGTTTAAAAAACATCTTGATTTACTGACAATTAACGTCTGTAACCGCGCTATGTGTGTTCTATGTGCTTAATAATTAACTATGTGTGCTCTGCATGATTAATAATTCACCAGTTCCTTATTCATCAGTAGATAGGTAATCAAACCAGAAAATTATTAGTTTATGTTTTTAAAAATTATCTATAAATGTTACTAGAAATTTACACCTGAAGCTATGCTATATATATTTCATACGATGAAGAATTTGGATAATGGTTCGGAGTTACACGTTAGTTAATTATTAGAGAGAAATCATATGTATGAAGTAACAAGAATTGCATAAAACATATATTCAATTCAAAGAACGACCGTATTATGAAGAAAATCGTATCAAATGAAAATATATAGAACCGATTCTACTGTACAATTACCCTTATCATCGTAATTATCGGCGAACATTTATTGCCTCTGAGTAATGTTCATACTAATCATCGGATTACACAGGGAAACAACTCATACTCTACACTGGCGCATATTAAAAGGGAGGATCTTGAGCGAAGTCAATATTGAACCAAACAATTCGAGTGACGGTCATTGACCGGCGCGGCGTATAACAGCGAATAATTAGTCTCTACTATCGGTGTAACACTATAGACACTTGTATTAGTATATAATCTTTGTCAGATTCTCGTTCAGCCGTTTTACAGTCGAGACATGTTTGTAATGTTTTGCGGCTTGAAATGATTACCGAGTCCCATAATTTTGATTGTTAAAATTGCCTCGAGAGTCCATAGTTCAAATGTGAATCCTACAGCTTTACAGAAATTTATTAAAAAAGAAGCATCGAGCATTGCATCGCACTTGCATATCCTGCCTGGTTGGGTAGCGATATTGAGATATAATTAAACCGTAATAATGCAAAGTTTTTTTAAAATGTAAAACTCGTTTAGTAAGACAGTTTATACAGTTTGTAAAATGAAGCGGGTTGCACGTAGCGCGGACGGGTGTACCCATTCAGCCGAATGCCAAACGCGCCGAGACACGTGCACGACTACGGACACGTGTAAAAAGGATACGTGCCGAAGCGCGTGACTTTTGGGCTGTATCGTTTCTTCGGTGGGTGTAGCAACAGCGTAATTTAGAAATGAGATCGCGTCGACCAGCGTAATCTGAATACAAGATAATCAAAAAAGTCGATTTATTTTGTCATAGACTATGTCTATATAATAGTCATAAATTGTTTTACGTTATTCGTAACAAATCATATTTACAAATCATATTTCGTTACTAATCATATTTATTCATTTTTAATATTACGTAAACATACAGGCGTTACAAAATGGCAGTTTTAAAGAAATTTATAAATTCAATAATTAGAAGGTAATTATCATATTTCAAAAAATAATTAAATATTTTAAAGTAATGCACAATAATTGCGTAAGTACAACTGTTATTAAACAAAATTATACTAAAGAAACATGCTAACTTTATTAAAAATTAACTCCGTATTTGAGATTGATATTTTATGTACTTTAATAATTTTGTTTTTTAAGATTAATTACGAAAATTTGATTTCTTCTGATTTTATATAAGTCGTTGTTAATTTTGTATTATATTATTACATTACAATCTTTATTAAATTTATAAGTTTTTGTATACATTTTACACGCATAAATTGAACGTACCTTATAATTGTTCTTACAATAGTGATTTTAATAAAATTGGAACCCAACATTTTATCAATAATGTATAATTTAAAAATTTACCTTTGTGTTTATGTACGTAGTATTTGCATACGAATTCTCGTTTTCATTATGAAGACAGTTACATCTCCGTTTTTGCTTATTTATTATAACATTCTATACTCATTCCAATAAACTGGATTTCAATTATTATTGTGTTTCAATAATTTTAATGTTTATAAAACACAGTTTTTACCACTATATTAAATATTTTTTTTTAAATTTCCATAAAAGTACAAATAGTTTTAGCATATTTATCAAAACGTTATTGACTCACAGAGATTGAAGCTATATGTATTGTTTTCACTCTAGGTAAAATGTTAATCGAATCATTATTTTAGGATTGCTACTAGTAATGCAATTTTAGGCATTCGCGAGTATAAATGCGAATGCAAATAATCGGCAACTTTTCCTATTCGCGAACGGCAATACGGTTTTTTTTTATCTAGAGCCGCTTTTGTATGACTCAAATTGACAACTACGCATGCATACATTTGCATTGAATATGAATAGTACAGCTGCATATAATGGAGGGAATAACTGATGTTGTTCATTTATTCGTTTTATTTACAAAAATAACAACTTAAATTTGAGGATGCAATGTGTTTTGTGAACTCGGAAGATGAATAATTTAAATACTAGTGACATTTCAATTCTTTACAAATTTTACTAACATTTAAATTAAGCACTGCACGGGTAATGTGAATATATCAAAGAGTGAAACGTATCACTATCTTTTTACATGTCAAATGCTAATATGAGCAAATCATGTCACACTGAACATTGCCGGAAAGAAAGAATTAACACTGATATGAGAAATAATTTGAAATATGCGACTAAAAATGGCTTAAATTATAAAAACGGGAAAATATTTTTTTTTATTGAGGACGTGACGTTTAGTTTCATGAAACGGCTTGAATTTTTGAGATTTGTGAGTCTTATGATTTAAAAACTAGATAGTATTTCACTTCATTTTTCTGCGAGAATTTATATGACAATGTAAAAGATAAAATTCCCGAATTGATAGACATTTGAAAAAATATCGTTTATTACTGACGTCTGGGCTGATTCTTCTTCTTGAAAGAAAAATGATAGTGTTAAAAGCAGAGGTATATAATGATAGCAAATTTCTTATTTTAAAAATGTCACCACTTACTTTAGAAGAGCGGACAATAGTGGAAAAAATGATTTGCTTATTAAAACTATTTGGAAAAATCATTTAAGAGCTAAGTCCGACAAATATTCTCATGCCATCAGTGACTCCGGTAATGGCCACTTAAAAAAAGTCATTGATGAAATTGATTTATCTCAACAAAACGTTGAAGTACGTTTTTCGTTTAAAAGAAGAAAAATGGCATTTGAATTTCAAATACTGTTTGTTATAATCGTGGAAATTTCAAATGTTTCATATAGTTATAATTTGCTACCATCGTGAAAATATTAAACCTTTTTCTTCTGTTTAAAAACAAAATATTTCAATTTTTCTCTCAAAGAATTGTTGTACAAGTACGATACATTTTGGCAAACAGGAAGTTTTATGTTATAGTTATCTGTAAATTTTTATGTTATAAGTATTTATGTTAAAACAAAACCAATTTCTTATTATTTACCTAAAAGACAACGTTTCTTTCCAATAAATAATTTTTGGAATTGGTATAATTTATGGTTCTTTCTCGATACATTTTTCTGTTTTAAGGAACTCAACACGAATGTGTTTCGCAAAGTATTCGCCTTAATGTTGTGAATAGGAAAACGAATATGAATATTAAAAATAACATACGAATATTCGCGAATGCGAATGTCAATATTCGTATTCGAAAAGGAACGGCAACAAACAATTGAAAATGTTTTTCTATTCAGGCATATTGTGTACCATTAAGGATTTAAACTACAGAAAAAGTACAAATTACCTTACGCTATTGCACATAAAATAAAAACATTCGTTATATTTCCAATTCTAGTCATCATAACATTATAATAAAAATCGTGAAATTGTTTCGTGTCACAAATTACAGGGCGTTACATCATTTTGAAGCATAACATTTTGCGAATGAGGCTTCAGAATAAAATTAAATAGCCTTAGAAATTTCAAGTTCGTTTCGAAGTATATATTTAACGACACCCCACTCGATGAAGTGTGCGAAAAAAAATTTTTTTCAAGAAAAAAATTATTTTTCACACACATCTCACCGTTGACAATTTCATTATATCGGTACCCGCATACCACGACTTCGAAATAATCGAGTGTTAATTTTACGGGTCTTGCGGCAATATTAAAAATAAAAAGTCTACATTTTATTTACCAATCTTAATAAGTATTGGACAGAGCATCTTTACCGCACTGGCCCGTTACAGAAAAACGATTTTCCTCCACCGATCGGCCGCTTAACCCTATGACTACATGTCTTTTTTGTAAGGGACGCTGTTATAGATCCAATATACTTCGAATAGTCAAATTTGTCTCAGTTTCATTCATGACGTTGTTGACATTTGAACTCATGACGTTTTTCAGAAAAATAGCATTTATAATCGAAACTTGACAATTATAGAACTTTCATATAAATCAATAATATTTCTTGATGTTTTATAATAAATCTTTAATCTTATATTTCCTTTATATATCTTATAGTAAAGTTAGTGTCGTTGAAAAACAAGTCAAACCATGTCATCATGGTTTCCCCCATGTTTTTATATTTCATTTCCCAACGCTCCACACTGAAAGTGTGATTATTTATTAAAGTTTTTACTCCTGAAATCTGACGGAACTTATTGTTTCATAAAAATTCGTCAATTAAAATTTTGTCATGGTCGCAAAGGATTTCAATCAGAATTAAATCTAATATATGGATATATCATCTGATACCTTGATTTTCAACAAAGTTTCAAAATTAAATACTTTATTCAAAAGTCTGAAAAACAAGTTAGAAGGTAAACATTATTAGAAATACATAACTTATTATTAAGCTTAATAAATAACAATATATTAACTACAAATAAAAGGTTTATAACACAGAATTTGGCTCCGTACATGTTCCATCAATATTATAACGCGACCATAAACATTCAATAGCCTAAACTGATTGAGATTTTCTTTCTACGTTTCGCCACTATTTCCGGTAACAATGAAAACTTTTGATATGATGGCATATTTTTTTTATGGTTGAGGATTCTAAATAAGAACCGTTTGTCTCGTCTAAATAATTGTATTTCTCCATATTTATCAAAGTTTCGTTAGTGTAGTAAGTTATCGTTTTGATTATATATGTATATATATATATATCTATATATATACACACACATATATATATATATATATATACATATATATATATATATATATATATATCTATATATATATATATATGTATATATATATATATATATGTATGTATACATATATTATTTTCACTCTAGTTAAAATTTTAATCAAATTATTATTTTAGTGTTGCTGCTACTGCTGCAACAAATATAGATTTTTATGCATTCACGAGTACGAATGCGAATCGGCACCATTACCTATTCGCAAACGCGAATACGGTTTTTTAAATCTGGAGCCGTTTTTGTATGACTAAAGTTGACGACGTACGTATGTAAATAGGGCGGCTGCGTATAATGGAGGGATAACCGACTTTTTTTAATTTATTTGTTTTATTTACGAAAATTACAACTTAAATTAGGGGTTGGCGTATGTTTTGTGAACTTAATTAATCACTGCACAGATAACGTAAATATATCAAATACTAGTGAAATTTATCACTAATTTCAATTCGTTTTTTTTGCATGTACAGTACTGATGCTGAGCAAGCTATTTAAAAATCAAGCAACAAGAAATACCCCCTTTAAAAAAGAGCTACCACTGCTGTCAGATTTCATTGAAATCCATGCTTAAAAATGAATTAAATTATAAAAACAAGAAAAACCAAAATTTTTGATCGAGGACATGACATTTAATTTCATGGAATGGGATGTATGTGTGACATATATTATTTACTTCATTTGTCTGCAAAAATTGAAATGACAATGTAAGAAAACAATTTTCGGAATTCGGTGTAGTAATGATATATGGCCTGATTCTTCTTTTGGAATATCATTTCTGAGTTTAATTTGCCCTAGTATTACGGATCAATCTGAAAATTTTTTTTTTTGTTAATTGTTAAAAGAAGGTGTATATAATGACAGTACACATACTGGGGAAAAAGTTGCTGCAAAAATTGAAACAATTTGTCACCAGGGTAAATACCTGCTCAAAAAAATACAATGAACGGTACGCCTACGAAAAAAGGTATTTTTTATTATTGTACGTTCAAGACGTTGACCGTAGTTGATAAAAATTCAACTAGTTGTCAAATAAATACACAAGGCCTAAGGAACCGCGGTTGCAGTGCTAATAAATTATGAAAAATATAGCAACACATTTTTACAACTGAAACCCTACGACAAAAACTTGATTAATTACATCTCAAAGCTTCAGAAGAAAACTTTGAAATGTAAAATAAAGACTTCCCCTATCGCATAGACCGATAATAAATTTTCACAATTGACTTTGCGAGAGAGGACAATTGTGGGAAAATTTATTTGCTTATTGAAACTATTTGAAAAAAAGAGCTTAAATCCAACAAATATTTCCATGCCATAAGTGACTCCTTTAATAGCCACTTAAAAAAAGTAATTTGAATGAATGAATGTGGCCTAACTTCAAGTTCATTAAGTGGTGATAAGCGTGCCAGAATGATTAATGATACTGTACATGCCGGATCCATGCATTTCAATAAATGAAACGTATTTTGTAAGGTAAACTATAATTCACCGATGGATTGAAATGAAAACGAAGAAGAAAATTAAATATTAACCAATGCTTAGTTCAGAAAATTATGTTCGGAGGTAAAATGAGTGAAAAATGATGTAGAAACTCTTACATGGTGAAAAATGAACAAATAAAAGTGAGATTTTTTTTCCTGTCCTTGCAAGACAATATTTAGTTACAAAACCCACGAATATTCTCAGCAAACTGATGTTTAGTACACTTCAGCGCAAGGGGTGTCAGGGGAGGCATTCACTAGCATTTAAATTAAACACTATACTTACATTTAAATTAAACACTTACTACACTTTCAGACGTTGACCGTACTTGACAAAAACTTGACTAGTTGTCAAAGAAGTACACAATACTCCAGAAATCGTGGCTGCAGTGATCACGAAATGTAAAAAATATTGCAACACATTTTTACTACTAAAACACTATAACAAATCTTGGTCTGACTTCAGAAGAGCAGATGATAATGAAAAAATTAATTTGCTTATTGATGATCACTTTAGAAACAAGTAATTGATGAAATTGATTTATCTCTACAATACGTTGGACGTGCGTTTTCCATTTTAAAAAGAGAAATCATTCGAAAATTCTCGCATTTGGAAAATGAAATATTTTTTCCTGCGGTTACTTTCACAAATTCAAGAAACAAAGTAAGTTTTTTTTTCAAAACTGAAGATTATGTCAAAAAAATAGACTTTGGATGAGAAAGAATGAATCTGACCTAACTTCAAGTTCATTAAGGGATATGTAAGCACCATAAAATGATTATAAATACTAAACATTCCGTATTTTTCAAGGTATACCATAATTGAACAATGGATTCTAATGAAGTGAAGAAGAAAAGGAAAGACCACCCAATGCTTAATTCGAAAAATTATTGCAGAATATTAAGCCGTAAAATGAATAAAAAATAATATAATGACATTTATGTGGTGACAAATGAACAAGCAGAATTTAAATTTTTTTCCTGTCCCTTACAAGACAATATTTAATTACACAGTCCGCGAATATTCCCAGCGACTTAAGTGTTTAGTTACACCTCAGCGTAAGAACTACATAAGACTACAAAAGTTTCTTTTTATTTATTAAAAAAAAAGTAGTATTAAACGACTAAATTGCATTTGTATTTAAAATACTGTTTGTTGTCATAGCAAATATTTCAAATGTTTGATATTGTTATATATTACTGTCATAGTGAAAATTTTGCGGCATTTCCTTTTTGTTTTTTCCCATGAAAAATTGTTGGTCAAGTACGATACATTTCAGCAAATGGAAAGTTGTATTAATGTTAAAAAAAATCAATTAATTTTTATTTATCTAAAAGACTACGTCTCTTTGCAATAAATAGTTTTTGGAATTGGTTAAAGTTATGGTTTTTTCTGTATAAATTTTTCTGTTTTAATGAACTCAACACTAACGTGATTCGCAGATATTTTGCCTTCATTTTACGAATAGGAATGCGAATATAAATGCTAAAATACATGCAAATATTCGCAAACGCGAATGTGAAAAATATTCGAAAAGGAACCAAAACAAACAAATAAAAACGTTTTTCTACCCAGGCAGATCATTAAGGGTTAATTGAGTAGAAAATATATAATTTATATTATATCTTTTCTTAAAAAAATGCAAATATTCTCTTTATTTCTTAAGCCACTTACCGTAACATTATAATAAAAATCGTGAAAATGCTTCATGTCAGCACTTACAGAGGCAAGAAACATTCTAATTTGAAGCTTAACTTTTGTGAATAAGGCTTCAAAATAAAAAATAATGTGGCTTTAAAGATTTCAAGTCCGTTTCAAACGATACATGTAACGATACTCGATGGAGGGTGAGAAAATATTATTTTATCTCCACATTAGAGAGCATATTGTCATGTTATTAACTTTGCTGTATATAATTGACATGCAAACTTTCGTACGAATAAATACATAATGAGAAATAATGTGTATGTTCCTTCAATATAGTTAATGTAATGATTTTAAAACTTTCAATGAATTTCATTTTTATTCAATTATTTTTCAGGTTATCAACAAAGAAACAACAAACCGTGTACAAGTAGTTTTCAAATAAAGGCACACAACCTTCGAGCTGGGAACATTTCCTAAGAGAATATAATGGACAAAGTGTCGAATGCAAACATTGCAAAAAAGTATAAACGACTCCTGGTGGGCTCAACTGGAGCTTTATATACCGACATTAATGTCAAGCAAATTTTTAAAATGCTCAAGCAATCCGAAAGAGCCTATACTTCAACTACTGCTAAAAATGCTTAGAATCAAGTCAGAAACAATAGCAATGAACATCCGACAAAAAACACTGAACTTACAGATTACTATTCAAGTATGCTATTTATGGAGACTCGACTGGCTAGTATCGCAGAACTAGATGGAATTTAATTTAACTAACTTTGTACTTCTGAAAACCTGATGTATCTATTTAAACCGTATAGCTATGATTTACCAAAATCTCCTACAACTGTAACCAAGATAGTTCTAGAACAAATTGACAATCAAATCAAATTAATAAAACGATTTATAGAAATAAAATTCTAAAATCAAACATTCACTACTACTTTCGACGAATTAACCTCTACCCGAAAAAGAAGGTATTTAAATATAAACATTCACAAAAAGAATTAGACCAAAAGAAGTACAAAAATTTGGGGTTATTGAGGATAAAATATTCAATGTAAGCTGACGTAGTTATTCAATTGTGAAAACCGTATTTGAGTGCGCTGAGTTCAATCTCCATATAATTTTTTTCACTACGGAGGGTATCAGTGTAATCGTTAAAATCGGTAAGAATTTTGACGGCGACCATTAACAGTGTCTTTTGTCACCGTGATCCAAGATTTATTCAAAACGACTGCTGCATTACGGTTAATGATTAACAAATTAGATTTTCAATCAAATGAAATGTGAACAACTTGTTTTATCTCTCAGAAAGAGAATAAAAAAAGACGAACTATTGCATCTGGAGCTTAAAATATTTGAATAACAGTGAAGAATTTTTCACGACCACAGCACATTCACAAAACATTCAAATAACCGTCGTCAGATTAAATCAGAACATTTATTGAACAATTACTAGAAAGGCCGAAATTTAAGCACACACAAACAAATTCAGGATAGCGTCTGTAACAACCCCAAATGGAAGCTGTAACCAAAAGACGAGTAGTTAATCATCATACAATAGTGGGAAAAAGAAATGCACAAAGCAATGTTATGACAAGAAACAAAGATTTCTCTATAGAAAACACAGATCTAGAATCTATTATTCTGTCGAAATGTGCATTTATGATAGTGCTCCTGCTGGCGGAGCTAGGGTACCTAACAGCTGCGTTACAAATATTTATTTTCTATATCGCCTACAAGTGTTTAATCTGAGCGAGCTTTTTCTTCCGCCGGCTATTTTTACAACATATTTAGAAGCTCCTCAGCTGATAAAACATCGAACGCCTTATTGTTTATACGATCACATTTTCAGGAGCAATAGAATAGAAATGGTCTGTAATATTTAATTTTTTTTATTATTATTTATTCTATATTGAATTCATATTATTTGTTTCTTTAATAAAAATATAAACACATTTAATATTATAATTGGATTTTTAATTATTAGTTTCTTAAAATTATAAATACTTTTCGTTACGTTATTTAAGTTCATAAATTCGTTATTTACGTAACTAACGTAATTAACATATCCTTAATTTTGGAAGCCATAATGAGAATGTATGTAGATCGTATTTTTATTAAATTGTTACCATTTTGCTGCATTGTATACGTTTCTTCGATAAGTTTTTAAATGTTGTGCATATATAACTCGTAATGTATTGAAAACTCCTTACTCATGTTAAAAATATGATGTTTTGTTTGTTCATATTTTTTTTGTTTGTTACCTAATAATACTACAAACAAACAACTAATACCTTCCGACGAATGGTATAATTTTTGTAAGATGAAACTCGTTTTTTTGCTCAGTAAGAAACATTTAGAACGATAATATGCCAATAAATTGTGCGATATCGTTACTTAATATGTATGTTAATAATTATACGTACACAATTTATGATTGTTCACGTGTCTCGAGAGCACATAACTTACATGTAAATCTCACCGCGCTTACATAAATATGTTAAAAAAGAGGTCTCTGGCATCCCATTACTTTTGCTTATCCTATCTGGATGTTAGGCGATGTTTAGACATGACAGATCGTCATGGCGTAAAGTCTTTTCAAGAGTAAAATTCGTTTAACTAAGCTGTATATAAAATTTGTGAAAAGGATGCTAGGTCGATTGGCTCAAACGCGCCGAGGCGCGTGTACGACTACGACTACGACACGTGTAAAGAGGATACGCGAGTGAGACGGCAGACGACTGGGGACTCGTACTTCGGGAAATATCATCCCAGCATTATTACATCCATTGAACAAAGAGCCCCAGCGTGTAGACTGTTTCTAAAACAAGAGACTGCAACGTAGCCTCTAAAATTGAGAAAAGTGGCGAGGTGCGAGATTTTGGCCTGCATTCGTTTCTTAGGTGCATGTGGCAATAGCTTAATTTAGGAACAATATCGCGTTGTCTATCGTAATCTGGATACAATGTAGGTGAATAGATCTAAGTTGTATAACTAGTGAAATGATATTCGTTTTAATGCGTTTGAAATGACAGTCCGAAAACAAGCTCATTTGGAATGAAAATGGTTGTTTGCTTCAGAGTTGTCACGCAAACGTTAGAACTAATAAAGGAATGAGAACACGGAGTGCAATACACGGACCCATTAAATTTATCTGATATTATCATTATATCTAAAATTACAGTCGAGATGAATTAGACTAATGTTTTAATGACTGAGAGTGATCACTCGGAAATTTATTTCTGTTCTTTAACAATAAGTACAAAGAGTCTTGTTAACATCACTATGTACTTACTATTATAAAGTTAATAAAAGTTGAAGGGTAATCAGTAATAAATAAATTCTTAATAATTCTTAATTATGAAAATATAGCTGTACCTGTATTTGCTGCGTTAAACACAAAATCTAGTTTTGTGCACAAAATCTAGTTTTCGCGAAGCATAGACAGTTATGCCTCTGTTTTTGCTTATTTATAATAACATAGTCTACACTCATTTTATTCAATTCAATATAGATTATTCTTTGATTCAATAACTTTAAGGTTTGTCGGAGAATTCCTGCCCACATATGAAATAATTCTTATAAAATTTCTGTAAAGCTACAAGTGGTTAACGAGGAGTTTTCCTTGAAAAAAGAATTTCGAATTATCTCTGTTATTATTGTAAACTGACCTAATGTTATTTTACATAAAGAAAATAAACACTTTTCATGGTTCTTTCACGTAAACTCTACGAAGATTCGAAACTTTCATTAACTTATTCGATAGTGTTGATTTAGACATGTCGCATTGTACGCAGGAGCCGTTGGTATGTACAGGATTTTGAAATATAATTGTTGATAGATTTTTTGAAATTAATCAATGTAATTAATAAATTCAAAATACATTATGTTAGTACCATTTAACACTCTTCATTTTAAGGCTTTTTGTAAAAAGTACAAAACATTAAACTTCAAAATTAGGCGCAATATTTTCACACCCACCACCCTCTAATTTTTCAATCACGTATTTGAAAAATTCGTAAAAAAATTGTATCTTCTAGCATTTGATTATGAATGTCAAATGCAGTTATTTCGTTTAACTTGCGTCAAGCGTTTCAAGGGATGTTTACAAATACCTAGGTCTATTTTGTACACATTCTGACATGAATTTGGACCTTTTTAGGATTCTTTAGTTCACAGTGAAAAACGAAACCGTAATGACAGCATTCATGTGTCTGTCCATCTGTCATAGCCAACGTCATAGAAACTGTCATACTGCCATAGAACTGTAACACATCTTGGTAGCTGACACTCGAAAATAATTCATATTAAAATTTTAGGAAAAAGGAAACTAAGTAATCGGAGGTTTTTGATTCTGCAACATTTTATAGAATAGATCCCAAAATTAAATTTACCTTAAAAAAAATTTGCGTCGAAAACACAATTCCTTCACTTGAAAAATAAAAGACGTCACTTCAATTGTTAAATGCTAAGCTTCTTTCCTTATTAACTACTTAAAGTGTCAATCAAAAAGAAAAATGGCATTCAAATTGGCTATACGGCTAGAACAATATAAGTAAAATACACAGAGAAAAGAATATGACTTTTCTGAGCTATTTTATGTAAAACAATAATAAACAGGTTCCATTTCATAATGAAAGTATTATTAAAGGAGTAAAAAATGAGAAAATATTCTATGAATTTAAGTTATCCGCAATATTTTGACTTTTTTTTATCAGGTATCTCCTGATAATTAAACTAGAAAATGATTACCTAATGTTTTTAAAAATTACCTATAATTATTATTTGCAAATAATACCTGAATCTATGCTACATATGCTTTATACGATAGAGAATAGGGTAACGGATGTATGAGTTCCCAGCTACTTAATTATTGGAAACAAGTCGTATGTATAAAGTGTCAAGAATTCAAAGAACTAACGTATTATGAAGAAAATCGTATCAAATGCGAAGATCTTGGACCGATTCTACCGCATAATTACCCCTATTGTCGTGATTATCGGCGAACATTTATTGTCTCTGAGTAATGTTCACACAAATCATCGGAATACACAAGGAAACAACTCATACTCTACACTGGTGCATATTAAAAAGCTGGTTAATCTTGAGCGAAGTCAATATTGAAACAAACAATTCGCGTGACGATTACTGACCGACGCGGCGTATAACAGCGACCCAATAATTTAGTCTCTACCATCGATGTAACGCTATATAATCGTGTATTAGTCTATAATCTTTGTCGGATGCTCGTTCGGCCATTTTACAATCAAGGCGTGTTTGTAATACTTTGCCGTTTGGAATGATTAACGAGTCTCATAATTTTGATTGTTAAAAAATTCTCGAGAGCCCATTACCCAAATGTAAATCCCACCGTTTTACAAAAATATATTAAGAAATAGGCATCGAGAATTGCAAGGCACTTGCTTATCCTGCCTGGTTGGATAGCGATATTGAGATATAATTAAATCGTTATGATGCAAGATTTTATTTTTAAGTTAAAACTCGTTTAGCAAGACAATTTATACAGTTTGTGAAATGAAGCTGGTTGAATAAAGCGCGCGGACGATAGATCGCGGACATTCAGCCGAAGGCCAGACGCGGCGAGACACGTGTGCGACTACGTACACGTATAAGAAGGATACATGAACGGGACAAAAGGCAACCGGCGACCCACACGACGGGTAATACCACCCCCGCATTATTACTTGTTTTGAACAAAATGTTCTCGGCGTTGGAATCATTTTAGGCTGCATCTCTAGATACCTGAATTGAGAAGAGTGGTGAAGCGCGTGACTTTGGGCTACATCGTGTCTTTGGAGCGTATAGCAATAGCGTAATTTAGGAATGAGATCGCGTCGTCTAGCTTAATCGGGATATAAGATCATTAAAGAAAGTCGACTTTAGGTTATTCATAAGACGTTATTCTAAATCATATTTATTAATTCTTGATATCAACGTTCTTACATAATGGTTTATAATGCATCATATAATAGTAATAAAATGGTAGTTTTAATGAAATTGAACAATTAAATAATTAGCGGGTAAATATCCTTGTACGCAAAAATTATTAACTATTTTAAAGGAAAGTGCAATCATTTCATAAATATACGTGATATTAAAAAATATTATACCAAAGATGTACGCTAACTTTAATAAATTTTTATAACTCTATATTTAAGACCGATATTTTGGATAATTTAAAAGTTTTGATTTTTTTAAGAGTAAGTATGAAAATTCAATTTTTTTCTTATTTTTTTATAAGTTGACGTTAATATTGTTTTATGGTATTACGTTACGACCTTTATTAAATTTATAAGTTTTTGCATACATTTCATATTCATAAATTAAACATATCTTCTAATAATTCTTAAAATACTGATGTTAATGAAACTGAAAAGCTAATCTATTTTGTAGAAACTGAACATTTTTTATTATTTTGAAATTATAACTGTGTTTGTATTTGTTTACGTAGTATTTGCCTAACAAAATTCGTTTTTATTATGGAGTACAGACAGATTTGTACATATTCCAAACTCATTACATTAAACTCGATTTAAATTATTATTAATTTTCAATAACTTTAAAGTTTGTAGTGCAGTTTCTGCCACTCTATAAAATAATTCTTAATATTAAAATTTCTATAAAGGTAAAAATAGTTAACGAGGAGTTTTCCCTGAAAATAGGACATGAAATTATCTCTATTATTATTATAAACTGACCTTATGTTATTTTACATAAGGAAACAGAAAAAACTTTTCGTGTTTCTTCCACGTAAACTCTGCGAAAGTTCGAATCTTTCATTATCGTCGTCTATAGTACTGACATGCTGATTTGTACGCATGGGCAGACGGTCCTGAAAATAGTTCATTTTTTAAATGTAATAGTCGATATGGTTTTTGTTTCACATTTCCACCAAATTGATGTTTTCATTGAATGGCGTCATAAATAAAGGCAATTCTTATGACACGTCGCACATGAGACACATTGACATTCACAAAAATTAAATGTGTGATGTGCGTTTTGGTCAGGTAGCGTCAACAAGTGGTATTTTTTGAGGATACTGCTGGAAATGCAGGAAATGCATGTGGGTATTGAAAAATGATTTCGGATTTTTGGTACAAATTATATGATTTTGTGTAATTTGGAAATCATGTGTTTTCAACGATACGACGTAACACACAATTTGAGGATACTGCTGGAAATGAATGTGGGTATTGAAAAATGATTTCGGATTTTTTGGTACCAATTATACGATTTTATGTGATTTGGAAAACACGTGTTTTCAACGATACAACATAACACACAATTTGAGGATACTGCTGGAAATGAATGTGGGTATTGAAAAATGATTTCGGATTTTTTGGTACCAATTATACGATTTTATGTAATTTGGAAAACACGTGTTTTCAACGATACGACTTAACACACCATATAACCCATAAACCAATGAACTTATTGAAACACAAGTTTTCATATCACGCAGTCAATCCAAAAGTGATAAGTCACGCGATCTGCGTGACTTATCACTTTTTGCTCTGGAGTTATGTTAAATAATTCATTTATCCAAACAACCCGCAAACATTAAATGATCTATTAATAGACATTTTTGTTGTCATTAGTGTAATTAAAAAAATGTCTAATGTTTAATACGATTACTTTTAGTATCAATTAAAAAACAATATATTCATTTTAAACATATATTTTACACTTAAATAAAACAAAGAAACATGCAAATCTATCCCCTATGAAGCTTTGCACCTCGTCGTAGATTTTTCGAGGTCCTTTTTTGTTAATAATCGTAACTTTTATAATTGTTCATATTTAACTGTCTTCAGTATTTATTGTATAAAAACTTTTTTATTTAAACAACGAATACTGAAAAAAATTATGCGTTCCGCTGCCTGGGATACTATTGTATAAGTCTTATGGAATTAAACTGAAGTGCCGTTTACCACTCTCCATGTTTAATCTCCATTCGCTAAATATTAGTTTTAAGTGTTGTGCAATGTACAAGCACTTACCTTTTTCTAGCTTTTCAATCGTGTGGATGAAAAATAAAAAAATTGTATATCCTAGTATTTGATATAAATTTAAAATTCAGTTATTAGTATAAGAATACGTATATATATATATATATATATATATATATATATATATATATATATATATATAGGGTGCCATACTTTATACTGAAAAACTGAACCAGTATTTCATACTGGTTTCAACTCATTCACTGAAAATCACAACCCATCTTTAAACTGTTAAATACCAAGGTTTCTTCTTTATCGATTCATCACAATGTGAGTGGATAAGAAAATTTGTATTTGTGTTGGTTGTAGGGCTAGAAAAATATAAGTACACATGGAAAAAAACTGAATTTTTTAAGCCACTTATATAAAATTAATAAATTTATGAAATGCATTTTGCATTTCATAAAAATAGTGATATTGTTGAGAAACAATTCCATAAATTTAAATTATTTGCGGTATATTGTAATATTAAATTTTAACACTTCATGAAGATCTACGAGTACTTAGTCCAATAAATAGGTATTTAAAGATTTTTAACCATTGAATAGAAAATTAAGAGATTTATATTTTCAAAATTGCCTACAATTATCAGTAAAAATTAATGCCTGCAACCAGGCTATGCTCTGTGCGATGAAGAATTCGAGAAACGTATGTGAGTTCCCGGGCTTAATATTATTTGACCTCTAAGTAATATTCAAATAAATCATCGGAATACACAAGGAAAGAACCAAAATTTTACACTCGCCCATATTAAAATATTGATTAAAATTGCGCCAAGTCAATATTGTACCAAGCAATGCGTGCCACGGTTACTGACCGGCGCAACGTACAACAGCAACCCAATAATTTGCCTCTGTCATCTACGTAACACTGTAGAAACGTATATTAGTATACAACTTTTGATGAAAGTTCCTTCGAGCATTTTAGAATTAAGAATGTTTAGAATGTTTACCAAATCGCGTAATTTTGATTCTTAAAAAAGTCGATTATCCCACTTCATATACGTACATATGTCCCTTTTAAAAGGAGCGCTGCTATAGAAACGATACATTTCGGATAGCCAGATTTTCCTAAATTTCATGGTTTTTTTCTCAGTCTTCATGACGTTTTGTCATGTGAATCTCATGACGTTTTCCTATAAAAATAACAATTATGGAACCTTGACAATTATGGAACTTTCACATAAATTAATAATTTCCTTGATTTTTTATAATAAGTATTTAATCTTTTATTTCCTTTATATACCTTTATCTTACAATAAAGCTAGTGACTCTTGATAACACACCGAACGAGTAACAATTTACACGACATTACGTGCTCATCATTTATTTTACTCATCATTTATTTTAGATATGACTCATCATTTATTTTAGACGCAGATAGTTAACGCACGACTCGATGAATATTTCGGAAGCCGAATTATTCTTTTCAAATAAAAAAATGGAGTTCAATATTGTCAAATAAAAAATAGAGTTCAATATTGTAATGACATAACTTAAGCAAACCCCCGGAAATTAGCATGCAGTGTGGGTAACTTCGTTTCAGGAAGTTCGTGAGTATTGCTTTAAAAATTAAAACAAATTTAATTATTGCTCGGTAATCAGTCCTCCAATTCACGTTGACTCAATCAACCTGCTGTTATCCAATGAAAGACTTCCTTTGAGTGTGTGTTATGATTTGTGATTGTGAATTCATAGGCCGTTATCGCGCAATTATAAATAAATTTTGTACGGATGAACTCCTCTTTTGGATCATAGATTATACACACATAATACAAGCATGTGAGTATTTAAACTTTTTTTGCTTACCTACTAACCAACTTTTTTACTTTATGCAGCAATTTTTTTAAGTACCAACCGAATTATTAATTTCATACCTACAGAAGTTACATTTGTTTGAGGGTAGTAATAAAATAAAATGAAACAGGGAATTTTCTTTCTTATACCTTTGATTTAAGTGAGTTTTTAGAATGTTTCAAATTTTACATACAATGATATTTATTTCGATAAAACAAGCTATTGTTTTATTATTAAATTAAATTGAATGTCTATGTTCCTTTGACATAATATCTATGTTCCTTTCATAATGTCTATGTTCCTTTAATAAAATCAATATAATGTTTTTAAAGCTCTGAATGAACTTCATTTTTGTTTAATATTTTCTTTTAAATTCATCATCAAAGAAAATCGTATACAAGGAGATTTCAAACAAACGCACACAATATTTCGGTTAAGAAATATTTCTTAAGAACAGATAATAGACAAAGTGTCGAATACAAAAATTGTGAAAAATTACCCGGTAGTTCAACTGGAGATTTACATACTCATAAGCGTGTAAGCGTGCCAGCGAAATGCCAGAACAAGACTCCGAAAGAAACTATATATCAACTACTGCTAAAAATGCCCAGGTTCAAGTCAGAAATATTAGGAATAAACCTCCAATGAGAGAAACTAAAGTTACAGATTACTATACAAGTGTGCTATCTATGGATTTTCGTGTGGCCATTCTGGCAGCAATAAATAGAATTTCATTAACCAATTTTGTAACTCTGAAGACCTAAAATATATGCTTAAACACTCTGCCTATGATTTACCAAAATTTTCTACAACTATAACCAAGATAGCTCTAGAACAGAGTGATCGGACAAAAAACAAGTTGATTAAACAATTTAAAGAAATGGAATTCTAAATTTAAAGACTCACTACTACTTTTGATGAACACGTCTCCACCTGAAAAGGAAGTATTTATATATAAGCACGGTAAAGATTTAGACGAAAGTATAAAAATGTAGGGTTTTGGAGGATAAAAGATTCAATGAAAGCTGATGTAGTTATTCAGTTGTTACACAACAGCATTTGAGTGCGTTTCAGCTCAATCTCGACAACATAATTTTTTTCACTACAGAGAAAGTAAGTGTAATGGTTAAGATGGGTAAAAATTTTGACGGCCACCATCAACTCTGACATGTCCAGGAAATACAACTTCCGGTGATTGATGTATTATATAAAACCCAGAAAACTTCAAGTCTACAACCTGAACCGCATCTCGAAGATACTAATGTGCAAGAAGAAACCGAAGAAATTGATGACGATTTTTTTTAAATGAAGTTAGATTTCCAAAGCCAGTCTTTTATATAAAGATATTATCAAAATAATAAGAGGAGCGGTTAAAACTTTTTATAAATAATCTTGAACAATGGCACAGAGACAGAAAAATACACTTTACAAGAGTACGATGAAAACCTGGATGAAGAGTTAACCATCACACAACAGTTGAGAAACGAAATACAAAAGCTACGACAGGAAACGAAGATTCCTCTAGAAAAAAACGCAGATTTTTAATTTATTTTTCGAATAGGAATGTACTTTCATGATAATGCTGCTTGCTGCGGATGAGAAGGTAACCTAGCATCTGCGTTACATTCTTTTATTATCCTATACCTACCACAATTGTTGAAGCCGATCGAGGTTTTTCTTCCGCCGGCTTTTTTTGTAACTAACTGAGAAGCTCCTTAGCTGATAAACATTGAATGTCTTATCATTTATGGGATCAAGGATCATTTTCAGGAGCAATAAAATAGAAATAATGTTTAATATTATATATGTTTTTTTGATTATGACTTATTCTTGTTGATTTCATAAATATTGTTTTGTTCAGGAGCAACAAAGTAGAAATAATGTTTAATATTATATACGTTTTTTTGATTATGACTTATTCTTGTTGATTTCATAAATATTACTTTTTTCTTTAATAAATATATAAACATACCTCAATATTATAATCTGAATTTTATTGATTTGCTTCTTGAAAATAACAAATATGTATTTTTATGAATGCCATATCAGTTACGTAATTAAACCTCATAAATTTGTTACTAGTTACGTAACTGACATATCCATAATTTTAAAAGCCTTAATGAATTTATATTTATATGTTTCTTCGATCAGTCATTAAACTTATGAACGTATCATTTCTAAAATATCGAAAAATTTCTACTAATGTTAAAAATACGATATTTGGTTTGCTCGTAGGTTTTTTGTTTATTGCCTGATAAGGTTGTAAAGGTTGTTTGTAAGGTCGTTTCCAACGAACAATGATTCTTTTCTTAGGAATGGCATAATGTTTGTGAGATGAAACTCGTTTTTTACTCTATAATAAAAACTTACGACGTCAATATGTTAAATAAATAGCGCGACATCTTTATTTAATATATATATATATATATATATATATATATATATATATATATATATATATATATATATATATAGAAGATAACGGCCTATGAATTCACAATCACAAATCATAACACACACTCAAAGGAAATCTTTCATTGGATAAGAGCAGGTTGATTGAGTCAACGTGAATTGGAGGACTGATTACCGAGCAATAATTAAATTTGATTTTAATTTTTAAAGCAATACTCACGAACTTCCTGAAACGAAGTTACCCACACTGCATGCTAATTTCCGGGGGTTTGCTTAAGTTATGTCATTACAATATTGAACTCTATTTTTTATTTGACTATATTGAACTCCATTTTTTTATTTGAAAAGAATAATTCGGCTTCCGAAATATTCATCGAGTCGTGCGTTAACTATCTGCGTCTAAAATAAATGATGAGTCATATCTAAAATAAATGATGAGTAAAATAAATGATGAGCACGTAATGTCGTGTAAATTGTTACTCGTTCAGCGTGTTATCAAGAGTCACTAGCTTTATTGTAAGATAAAGGTATATAAAGGAAATAAAAGATTAAATACTTATTATAAAAAATCAAGGAAATTATTAATTTATGTGAAAGTTCCATAATTGTCAAGGTCCCATAATTGTTATTTTTATAGGAAAACGTCATGAGATTCACATGACAAAACGTCATGAAGACTGAGAAAAAAACCATGAAATTTAGGAAAATCTGGCTATCCGAAATGTATCGTTTCTATAGCAGCGCTCCTTTTAAAAGGGACATATGTACGTATATGAAGTGGGATAATCGACTTTTTTAAGAATCAAAATTACGCGACTTGGTAAACATTCTAAACATTCTTAATTCTAAAATGCTCGAAGGAACTTTCATCAAAAGTTGTATACTAATATACGTTTCTACAGTGTTACGTAGATGACAGAGGCAAATTATTGGGTTGCTGTTGTACGTTGCGCCGGTCAGTAACCGTGGCACGCATTGCTTGGTACAATATTGACTTGGCGCAATTTTAATCAATATTTAAATATGGGCGAGTGTAAAATTTGGATTCTTTCCTTGTCTATTCCGATGATTTATTTAAATATTACTTAGAGGTCAAATAATATTAAGCCCGGGAACTCACATACGTTTCTCGAATTCTTCATCGCACAGAGCATAGCCTGGTTGCAGGCATTAATTTTTACTGATAATTGTAGGCAATTTTGAAAATATAAATCTATTAATTTTCTATTCAATGGTTAAAAATCTTTAAATACCTATTTATTGGACTAAGTACTCGTAGATCTTCATGAATTGTTAAAATTTAATATTACAATATACCGCAAATAATTTAAATTTATGGAATTGTTTCTCAATAATATCACTATTTTTATGAAATGCAAAATGCATTTCATAAATTTATTAATTTTATATAAGTGCCTTAAAAAATTCAGTTCTTTTCCATGTGTACTTATATTTTTCTAGCCCTACAACCAACACAAATACAAATTTTCTTATCCACTCACATTGTGATGAATCGATAAAGAAGAAACCTTGGTATTTAACAGTTTAAAGATGGGTTGTGATTTTCAGTGAATGAGTTGAAACCAGTATGAAATACTGGTTCAGTTTTTCAGTATAAAGTATGGCACCCTATATATATCTATATATATATATATATATATATATATATATATATATATATATATATATATATATATATATATATATATATATATACACATATATATATATATATATATATATATATATATATATATATATATATATATATACGTATTCTTATACTAATAACTGAATTTTAAATTTATATCAAATACTAGGATATACAACTTTTTTTATTTTTCATCCACACGATTGAAAAGCTAGAAAAAGGTGAGTGCTTGTACATTGCACAACACTTAAAACTAATATTTAGCGAATGGAGATTAAACATGGAGAGTGGTAAACGGCACTTCAGTTTAATTCCATAAGACTTATACAATAGTATCCCAGGCAGCGGAACGCATAATTTTTTTCAGTATTCGTTGTTTAAATAAAAAAGTTTTTACACAATAAATACTGAAGACAGTTAAATATGAACAATTATAAAAGTTACGATTATTAACAAAAAAGGACCTCGAAAAATCTACGACGAGGTGCAAAGCTTCATAGGAGATTTTTTGGTTATGACTTATTCTTGTTGATTTCATAAATATTACTTTTTTCTTTAATAAAAATATAAACATACCTCAATATTATAATCTGAATTTTATTGATTAGCTTCTTAAAAATAACAAATATGTATTTTTATAAATGCCATATCAGTTACGTAATTAAACCTCATAAATTTGTTACTAGTTACGTAACTGACATATCCATAATTTTAAAAGCCTTAATGAATTTATATTTATATGTTTCTTCGATCAGTCATTAAAATTATGAACGTATCATTTCTAAAATATCGAAAAATTTCTTCTAATGTTAAAAATACGATATTTGGTTTGCTCGTAGGTTTTTTGTTTATTGCCTGATAAGGTTGTAAAGGTTGTTTGTAAGGTCGTTTCCAACGAACAATGATTCTTTCCTTAGAAATGGCATAATTTTTGTGAGATGAAACTCGTCTTTTACTCTATAATAAAAACTTACGACGTCAATATGTTAAATAAATAGCGCGACATCTTTATTTAATATATATATATATATATATATATATATATATATATATATATATTTATATATATATATATATATATATATATATATATATATATATGTATATATATATTTATATATATATATTTATTTATATATATAAATATATATATATATATATATATATATATATATATATATATATATATATATATATATATATTAATACTTACATATACAGTATATAATAATTTCCTAGACAGATCGTCATAATGCAAGACCCATTCACGACGTAAAACTCGTTTAGTAAAACAGTTTATAAACTTGTGAAACGAATCGGGCTGGATATAGTGCGGACGCGTGTAGCCAAACGGCCGAGCGCCAGACGCGGCGAGGCACGTGTACGACTACGCACACGTGTAAGGAGGATACGCGAGTGAGACGGCAGAGAACCGAGGACTCGCTATCCGGGGAATACCCTCCTCGCATTATTACACGGTTTGAACAATGCGCCGCGACGTTTTGAGCAACATAGACTGCCCTAAGGTTTGTGATAAAGTTTCTACCAATGTATCAAACAATTCTTATAAAATGTCTGTAAAAGCACAAAGAGTTAACAAGAAGTTTTCACAGAAAATAGAATATCTCTTTTATTATTGTAAGCTGACCTAATATTATATGACATAAAGAAAACACAAATTTTTCGTTTTTCTATTATATATGTTCTAACGAAGGTTCAAAACTTTCATTAACTTATTCAAAAGTGTTGTTACACATGTCACTTTGTAAGCATGAGCCGTTGGTATGTATACGATCATCAAAGTAGTTAAATCTTTAAATGTAAATAGTTGACATATTTTTTGTTGGTCGACAGATTTGCACCAATTTTGGTGGAAATCTGAAATAAAAAATATGACGTCATATGCGTCTTAACAGTCACAAAAATTAGTTATACGGTGTGCATCTTGATCTGCTGGTGTCTAAATATATATGAAGTGCTAATTGTCTGATTATAATCTAGAAAATATTTGGTTTCAACAAGACGGTGTCAAAGGCGAAATAATAAATTATTGATTTATATGAAGTTTTCGAATCGCATAAGTTCTCGATTTGGTGATCTTAATTAGCCACCAACCTGAAGTGACCAAACACTACAGGACTTTTTTCTCTGAGGTTATATTCAATTATTAGCATATTTAACCAATCTGCAAATATTAAATGGTCTAAAACTAACATTATAAGTGTTATTGGTGAAATTAGCATCGGTCTATGTAAAAAGGAGCTAAAATTGGTGTTTCAAAATTGACTTCTCCAAAATAAGAAAAAAAAAGTTAATTGACATTGAGCACGAAAATGATTTTGAACATCTATAAACATATTTTTGTTTGAAATGCAAATTTATCTCCTATGGATGTCGTGGATTTCAAAAGATACTTCGGTATTATAAGTAAAAACTTTTTTTATTGTTATGATTAATAATTCAGATTAATTAACGCGAATTCTTTGCTCTATATTTTTTTATTAACAGTAGATAGATTATTAAACTAGACAACTATTAGTTTATATTTTTAAAAATTGCCTTTAGTTGTTATTAGGAATTAACTCCTGAAACCATGATATGTAAACTCTACACGATAGAGAACTTGGGTAACTTATGTTAATTCCCGGTATTTAATTAAATACCGGGAATTAACATAGGTTACAATTACACATGATTTCGTTTCCAATAATTATTGGAAACGAAATCATATGTATGATGTACAAAGAAGTGCATAAAATATATTTAATTCAAAGAACTAACGTGCTATGAAGATAATCACATCAAATGAGAAGATCTTAAACCGATTCTACTGTACAATTACCCTTATTATCGTAATTAGCGGTAAACATTTATTGCCTATTATTAATGTTCACACAAATTAATATACTCTACACAAGGAAACAACCCATACTCTACACTGGCGCAAATTAAAAAGCTGGTTAATCTTGAGCGAAGTCAGTATCGAACCAAACAATTCGCGTGACGGTGACTGACCGACGCGGCGTATAACAGCGACCCAAATTAGTCTCTACCATCAACGTAATGCTATAGAATCTTGTTTTAGTATATAACCTTTGTCGGATACTCGTTCGGCCGTTGTACAGTCAAGGCTTATTTATAACGCTTTGCCGTTCCTAATAATTCTTACAATAGCAATTTTAATAAAACTGAATTTATTTTTGTGAAATTATTTATTTTTTCTGAATTTATTTTCCATTTTACTAAATTCGTAATTTTTAAATTTTTTTAACACATATATTTTTCTACGTAATATTTGCATAACAAAGGTCGTTTCGATTATGAAGTACAGAAAGTTATATCTCGGTTTTTGCTTGTTTACTATAACATATTCTGTAATCATTCCAATCGACTCGATTCAAATTTTTATTTTATTTTAATAACTTTAACGTTTGTCATGCATTTTCTTGCAATATATTAAATAATTCCCTTAAAATTTCTATAAAGGTACCAATAGTTTACGAGAAGTTTTCCTTGAAAATAGAATAACAAATTATTTATGTTATTACTGTAAACTGATCTAATGTTATTTTAAATAAAGAAAATAAAAAGAAAATTCGTGGTTCTTCCACGTAATCTATATGAAAATTCGAAACTTACATTAACTCCTAATGTGCTGATTTAGACACGTAACTTTGTACGCAGGAGCCGTCGTTGTGTGTAGGACCAGCAAAGTAATTCGTTTCTGAAGTGAAAACTTCTTTAGGTGCACCGTGTGCACTTTTTCTGAGCAGTGAACAAAACTGATCCGTCACGATCGGGTCGGTGATTCTGAATCGAGTAATCTCTTCGGCAGCGCGTCCAAGCGAGTTCTCTCTTCGGGTAAAGTCGGCTCCCTTCGGCATCGGCCAAGCGAGTTCACTATTTAACGCAGGGCGCATCGTTTCAGGAATTACGTTTTATTTTTGATTAATATTTCATTTGAGTATAACTAAAGTATAATTGAATACAATACATACGCGTATGTCAGTACATAGTCAGAGTAATATTTCAAGTGATACAGTTAGTGTTAATTATTTTATTTGAGATTTGTTAATGTACCACGAGTAAATTATTGTATTTTTTATTTTAGTTTTCATTTCCATCGTGTGGTAATAAGTACGCACCCCAGTGTTTTTTAAAATGTAATGGTTCACATATTGTTTGTTTCAAATTTCCACTTAAATTCGTGTTTTGCAATTAATTGTATAATGTGCGTTTTGACCTGGTTGCATCAGTAAGTAGTATTTTTGAGAATACTGCTAGAAATGCTGTCAATGTGAGTACAGAAAAGTCTACAGAACAGTACAGAAGAGTCCAGAAAAATGGTTAATGATATTTTATTATAAATAATATTATTTTAATTTGCAAAATACGTGGCTTCAAGAATATTGCGCAATACCCCATTCAGCACACGAAATAATAAACTTATTGAAATAAAAGTTTTCATGTAATCAATGTGTCTCATTTTGGTGATATTAATTAGTCACGAAGATCACGTGACCTATAACTGTTGGACTTTTTCGGCCTGGAGTTATTTTAAATAATAAGTTTATTGAAACAATTCGCAAATATTAAACCATCTAAAAACGGACTTTTTTATTGTCATTAGTGAAATCAGCGTTGATTTATATAAAGATGTGACTAACACTTCTTATTCTAGAGTTTTAAAAAATCTCTACAATTTTGTTGATTCAACATTTATATTTTACACTTTGATAATAAAAGAAGTAAACTACACAATAAAAAAAATTAATATTTTTTTAAATGCAAGTCTATCGTCTATGAAGCTAATGACGTCTTGTACTAGGTCGTGGATATCCCAAGATACTTTGGTGTTATTACTCATAACTTTTACAGTATTTCATATTTAACTATCTTCAGTATAAAGTTAATAAATGAGATATATTTCATAATATTAATGTTATTAAAGGAATAATTATTGAGAAATTATTACAGGAATTTAAATTATTTACAGTGTTTTGTAATGTCAAATTTAAATACTCCATGAAGATCTTCGAGTACCTAGTCCTATAAATAGATGTTTAAAGATTTTTATCGACAGATAATTATTTTAATAGAAAATAAATATTTCAAAATTGCCTGCAATTTTCATAAACAATTAAAGCCTGAAACCATGCTACATATGCTCTGTGCGATGAAGAAATCGTGAAAAAAATGTGAATTGATTATTGGGCTTGATTATTTTTGACGTCTGAGTAATGTTCACACAAAATATCCCATAATTTTGATTCTTAAAAACGATCGTCTCACTTCATACACGTACATATGTCTCACGTACTCTGAATCGTCAAATTTGTCTCAATTTCATTGCTTTTTTCTCAGTTTCTTGACGTTATTAACATTTGAACTTCATGACGTTTTCCCAGAAAAATACTTTTATAAGAACTTTTATAAAAATTAATAATTTCCTTGATTTTTCATAAAAAATATTTAATCCTTCAATTAATATATAAAACTAATCTTATAGTAAAGCTGTGTAAGCTGTACTAGCTAGTTGGAAAAATAAAACAAGCATATTATCATAGCTTCCCTCTCGTTTTTATTTTTTATTTCCTTTCCTCCCACGTTTCGCCACTACTTCCGATAACAACTAAATGTATCAATAAGTTTACGGCTAACATTTTTCATCGCTGAGAAGCCTCCATAAGAATCTTTTGTCTTGTCAAAATAATTGTCTTTCTCTTTCTATCAAAGCGTTATTGACACCCAAAAATTTAAGCTATACGTATAATACATAATTAATCATTACATAATTAATAATATAATATATAATACATTCAATCTAAATATAACATATACATTATTTTAGGGTTGCTACTAGTAACGCAACGAGCATAGATTTTTACGAATTCGCGAATACGAATGTGAAGGAGAATAGTCTGTACCATTATTTGCGAGTGCGAATACCGCCTTTTTAAATCGGGTACCGTTTATGTACGATTAAAAATTAACAACTACGATTAAAAATTGACATACATTTACATTAAATGTGGATAGTCCAGCTGCATATACTGTAGGGAATAACCGACGTAGTTAACTTATTTGTTGTATTTACGAAAATAACAACTTAAGTTTGAGGTTAGAGTGTGTTTTGTAAACTTGGAAAATTAATTACTCATGCACTCATGAATTAATTATGTTTATGGGATTAGTTTTAAAAGATCTCTTAGAATAGAAAATAAATCTGGATTTTTTAAAGTTTTCTTAAATAGAAAAACTAAGATATGTTTAATGGACCCTAAAATTACCGTTATTAAATGTTACTGTTTCTATCTCAAACATACCGTTACTTGTGAAGTTATATATCTACATTAATATTTTATATATTCTGTCTTTAAATGAAAAATTCAATAAAAAAAAATACTTTTGGTTTTTAGAAGATATGTTAGGCAATATATTTAGATGGTACAAATGATATTAATATGCATAAGTAAATGAATGGAAATAATATACACACATAAGTGTTTACACGTTTGGGGAACAATGTGCAGAACGAGTGCGAGTTCTATTCGTAGTTGATAGGTTTATTTCTATTACTTCCGGTCTTATAACTTAAATACTTGGGTGTATTTTACTTCACCTATCTTCCAGAATTTATACGACAATCGAAGAGATAAAATACCTTAATTGATAAAAACATTTCAAAACATATCGTTAAGTACTGATATCTGGGCTGATTCGAGTATTACTGCTGAGTTTAACTTGCTCTGATCAATTTGAAAGAAAAATGAGAGTGTTAAAAACAGAAATATTTAATGATAACACACATTTCGTCACCAGGGTAAATATCTGATGAAAAAGTACAATGGCACGACTAAGAAAAAGGGTATTATTTTCTTCACGTTCACGGCGTTGACGGAACTTAACAAAAAATTCAACTAGTTCTCGAGGAAGTACACAAGGCCCAAGGAATCGTGATTGCGGTGACACACGAAATGTAAAAAAATAGCAACACATTTTAACCTTTAAAACTCTTCAACAAAAACTTGCTCGGTTACATCTCGTCGACACAGTTCCCTTGAAGTTCATTATATTTACTCCAATATTTCAGCAAATTTGCGGCACACTTTTCGCCTTTTTCGAAAGTTTAGAAGAATGCACTGTAACATATCTAAGATGAAACAGCACCTTTAATATTTTGAAAACAAAGACTCCTTATTCCATCGACGGAAAATGTAATGCCACAACCGACTTCAGAAGGGTGGACAATTGTGGAAAAATACAGTAAAAAACACCGCAACCGTAACCTAGTTATATATATATATATATATATATATATATATATATATATATATATATATATATATATACATATACATATATATATATATATATATATATATATATATATATATATATATATATATATATACACTCGTATATATATATGTTTGTGTCGAGAGCGCAGAACTTACGTTAAAAACTACATTTGTGGCATTTCATAACATTTGCTTATCTTGGTTGGACGTTAAGATATGGTCAGATCGTCATAATGCAAGTTCCTTTTAAGACGTAAATCTCATTTATTAAAACACTTTATACAGTTTGTTAAAGGAAACGAGCTGGATATAACGTGGACTCATGTATCTAATCGACCGACCGCCAGACGCATCGAGACACGTGTACGACTATGCACACGTGTAAGGACGCGAGCGAGAGGGCAGGCTATCGGCAGCTTGCATCCCGGAAAATAGCACCCTCTCGTTATTACTTGCTTTGAAGAAAGAGCCCCCGGGGTTTGGTGCGGCTTAGACAACGTCCGTAGATATCTGGATTGAGAAGATTGGCGGGCTGCGCGACTTGGGCTGCATTCGTTTCTGCGGAGCGTGTACTAAAAGCGTAATTTAAGAATGCAATCGCGTCATCTAGCATAATCTGGATACAAAGTATTTATATTCAAGATATAAATGTAACTAGTGAAATAATATTTATTTTAATGAGTTTAAAATATCAAAGTGCTGGAAAAAAGCTCATTTAGAATAAAAATGTTACACGTTTCCGAATTGTGACGCAAACGTCAGAATTTTTAGAGGGGCGAGAACCTGTAGTGCAGGATAAAGTCGTAGTAATTTTATCTGAAATTACGACTCTTGCTAAAAATAGTCAACTTAAAAAAAGTGTAATCATATATAATATCCCAGTGTCAGTCGCGATGAATTAGACTATTTTGCACACATACAAATTAAAATTAAAAAAGGTAAAAAATGATTGTTTGCAAGAAGTATACACTAGTTTTAAAGCGAAGTACAATAATTTAATAAAATATATTAAACAAAATTATACCAAAGAAGTAATTTTTCTAAAATTGACGTCTGTAATTGAGACCTATATTTAAGATAATTTAATAGATTCGATTTTTATGACTCAATACAGTAATTCGATTCCTTCTTTTTTTACGCATAATTTGCAAACATACAATTTAAATGTAACTACTATAAAAATGTTAATAAAACTTACATTATTATGATAATATAATATATATACATTTTAATAAATTCATGATGAATATTAGTATATTTCAATAACATTAACGATTTTTACACAATTTCGCACAATATTTAAAATATTTCTTATAAAATTGTTGTTAAGGTATAAATATTTAACGAGGAGTTTTCTCTGAAAATAGAACATCAAATTATCTCTGTTGTTATTGTAAATTGATCTAATGTTATATTACGTCAAAAATAAGAACTTTCCGTTTTTCTTTAATGTAACTCTACTAAGGTTCGAAACTTTCATTAACTTTTTCTAAAGTGCTGATTCAGACACGTCGCTTTGTACGCAAGAGCCGTTGTATGTATAGGGTGAGGAAAGTAGTTCATTTTTTAACTGTAACAATCGACATATTTTTTGTTTCACATTTCCGCCAAAATTTATATTTTTATTGAATGTTTTCGGAAATAACAAAATTATTAGATTTAGAGTGATGGAAATCCACATTTCGTGTTTGATATCCCTTAATAGTAACAAACATTAATTTTACGGTATGTATTTTGGTCTGGCGGTATTACTGGTTCGCATTTTTTTTCGTATTATAGTTCTGCTGGGAATGCTGTTTCTGTGAGTATAGAAAGATGATTACGGATCTTTTTGCACTAATTGGCTGATTTTGGTTGGAAAATATTTGGTTTCAACAAGACGGTCATTTTCTCAACAATTCGCGTAATGCATGCAGTACGCGAAACAATGAACTTCTTGGAATGTAAATTTTCAGATCGTGTAATTTCTCGTTTTGCTGATGTTAATTAGCCACCGATATCACATGACCAAACACCATAGGATTTTTTTCTCTGAGGTTATGTTAAATTATTAGTATATTGAACTAATCGGCAAACCTTAAATGAAATTAAAACTAATATTATTGGAGTATTGGTTTAATTATCGTTGGTCTTTTTCTATCGATCTCTTTTTCTTTTTCTATCGATGGTAAAGACAATATAAATAAAAAAAATAATAATTAAAAAATATTTTTTGGCGATATATATTTCAAGCATATATATATATATATATATATATATATATATATATACATATATATATATATATATATATATATATATATATATATCAATTCAAAGAATTCAATTATATATATAATATATAATTATTTGCAGTATTTGTAACATTACATTTAAATACTCCATGAAGATTTTCGTAGACAGGTCCCGTAGACAGATATTTAAATATTTTTATTAGATAAATATTTAAAATTAATAGATTACGTTTTGAAAATTGCCTACAATTGTCATTATTAAATAACGCCTGGAACCATGTTATATATGCCCTACACAACAAGAATTCGCAAAACGAGTGAGAGTTCCCGGGCTTAACATTTTTTGACCTCTGAATAATGTTCACATAAATCATTGGAATCAACTCATACTCCCAACTGGAAACAACTCATACTCTACACTGGCGAGTATTAAAATGTTGATTAAAATTGAACCAAGTCAATATTGGACCAAACAATGCATGCGACGGTTATTGACCGGCGCGGTGTATAACAGTGACCCAATAATTAGTCTCTGTCATCTACGTAATGCTGTAGAGACGTATATTGGTACACAACTTTTGTTGAATGCTCGTTCGAGCATTTCAGAGTTAAGATAATTTAGTATGATTACCGAGTCTTATAAAAAATCCAATCATCCCACTTTATGTACGTATATAAGAACGCCTCTTTGGGTGTGTTGTTATTTAATTATATCATTGTTTAAGGTGCACTGTTACATATCCGATAAAACTTACAAGTCGGATAAGAAATAGAAATAGTATTTTTGAAGAATAGTGGAATTCAAATAGTGGCTTTTGCGTTAATTTTTCATGGCTTTTTGACCTCTGACTTCTAAGACGTTTTCCCAGAAAAATAGCAGTTGTTGAAACTTAACCTTTTGCTTTTAAATGTGTGAATAACGTCCTTGATTTTTATGATGAATATTAAAGCTTCTCTTCCTTTCTCATGTACAGAAACTATATAACTTTAACTTATAGTAATGCAAGTGTTATCGAGAAAACTAGTGTTATCGAGAAGACCACCATATTATCACAGCTTTCCTTAGATTTCAATGTTTTATTTCTCAACTTTCCATAGTAAAAACATGATTATTTATAAACTTTGTTACTCCTGAAAGTTGATAGAATATATTGTTTTTTAACGTTTTACTTTTTCGGATTTTAAGATTTGTTATCAAAAATGTATTATAATTCCAAAGAATTTCAGTCAGAATTAAATCTGATACAGATAGAGAGAACTACTCATTGTCAGATTTCAAACAAAGTTTCAAAGTAAATATTTATACAAAATTTTGCTTCTATCTCTGCAAACATTTTAATTTATTACCAGCGAATGAAGCATGAGAACAACAAATTTGACACCGTAATTGTTCCATCGATTTTATAGCGTGACTCTGATCTGATCAATGATCTGAATTCGTTGAGATTTTCCTCTTACATTTAGCCACTATTTCCGGTAATAATGAAAGTTATCGATATATTTATCGCAGACATATTTTTCATGATTTCATTCTGAAGAGTCAAAATAAAAACAGTTTGTTTCGTCACAATAATTATCTTTCTACAGAGCGTTATTGCCTCATAGAGTAATTGAAGCTATATGGGTAATTTTTACTCTAAATAAAATACTAATGGAATTATTATTTTACAGTTGCTACCCACATAGGCCAAATGAACTAAACTAAATAAAAAAGTTTCCCTACCCAGGCACATCGCGTATCATTAAGGTCTTATTTTATAAAAAAATATTTTTTATTTATTTATATTATTACATACGCATACAAAACACACATTCCATCTATTTCGAGAACTACTCATTGTAAGATTATAACAAAAGACGTGAAAATGTTTCGTATCAAAAGTTACAGCAGTCTTTGCAATTTATTCTGACCAAATACATTTTATGAACGAACCTTCAAAATAAGAAAAATAATCTGGGAAATTTCAGGTCAGTTTCAAAACATATATTTAAGAATATACAATCGGTGATGTGTGAGAAAAAATATTTTATTAAATAATAATAGTAAGATTTTATTTTAAAAATACAAACCGATAAGGTAACATGATATAATTATTATTAATTATACATTTTTAATTATACATTCATAAAATATTGATATACACAGCGATAATGTAAAAAGTCATACTGCACCGAACGGTAGATTTATTAACAATAAATCTATCGACTTCTTTACTCTTAGACAATTTTTATAAGAATTTAGCTGACAAAGTAATAACTTAAAATTACTTCTAAAAGTTAGTATTAATAAAGTTTATTAAAATAATGTTTGTGCCACATTAAATCTTTTTGAAATATTTGGACACAATTATGTTTAAAATTTTTCTTTTGAGCCATTACTTTGTTCATCGTAATACGTATGGTTATAGTGTAATTCTTTATCTCTTTCCATTAGTTGCATTTTGAAATGACAGTTCGTACTCCTTAAATAAACTATCAACGACCGTTTCCAAATATTATCCGGGGAAATACACGTATGCGAGAGGCAATATCATGTTATTTCCAAGAATGTAAAGTTTTGGTCCAGGCACGGTCCAGGCGATTTTTATAATAAATAAAAAGTCGTTACGAAATTAAAATGTGAATCCAATTAAAAAAAATCGCTATTGTTACTTTATTATATTCAAGGTCCTATAATATTAACCTTTTACTTTTTACCCGATGAATATGCAGATCAAAAGAAATCATTTGAATTAAAAACTAACACTAAATTAAAATAACTGTTCTCGGTATGCCGCCTGTCTCAATTTCGATGAGCGTTTTGACAAACTATAATCCCGCCTTAATCACTCACCCGCCAGCTTGCGATGCATGCATGTGATTTTCTTATTAGTGGCATGTATTAAAAAATTAGTTTCAATCAGGTCGTTAAATCTGAAATGTCCGATTTCGACCTGAAAGTTTGATTCATTGTACATCAAGGAAGAAGTAGTATAATTGATTAAATTACACACCCAAACTTTCGACAGTTTTGCCATGTTAATAGTATGAGTAGCTTGATACTGCCGGCAGTGAAGAAACCAGGAGAGCGAAGGGTGAAAGGCGTTTTTGAGCTGTTGATAATTAAATATTTTATCTTGCATGGAATGACCTAAAGCCCGAAAGAATGAGTACTCGGTTAGGATAAGATTGATAGGTGACAGAGAGTTTCCAAATCCATGCGGGTACGTGACAAAGTGTTTCCGAAAATAGTTTAAGCAACTTTGTTTGTTCGCCGTGTGCTTGTTCATTGTCCTGTCTCTGTTCAACAATCTCGGTTGTTTTATTGCAAGCTTTCTAATCACTTTATCTAATTAGTTACAGTAGACCTCTGCTGTAATCGATGATCAGGTTTCATGAAGTCGTAGCAGATAACACCAGCGCTGTATAACCAAACAGATCTTATTATTTTTTTGTGAAACATTCGGTTTCGGAATGTGTTCTGACACTTCATCTGCATACAATCATTATGCTAACGTCTGCAATTATCAAAAAGTATTTATTTTTCATAACATGGCAGAATTAGACGTAAACATGTTTCGCATTTATGCCGCGAAAGGGAAGAACGGCAAACTTCAAAACTATTTCTCTTTTGACAGTTATTCAATCCGCGCGCATCCATCTATCTGGCTTCTTAACGATTTGTTTCAAATGATTTAATATTGTCGGGATAGTAATATCAAATCTTGTTATTAATTCGTGCTTAATTTAAGGTGTATACGCTTCCCTGCTGCTTTCAGTTCACGTTTACCCACTTTGCGTTTACTAAATACTTCATTGATACTTCAAGTTGTCTGTTCTGTAATAGTCACACGACGAAACTCGTATTCGAAAGTAAGGTGAATTTATGAGATTAAATTTCGTAAGCTATGGAGCTTACGAAATTTAATCTGTCAAGACATTTCGATACATAGCAGCCTATGAAACATGCATCTAAGAGGCTTATCACTTACTTTCACTAATTATTTACTATTCATACATACTAGTGGTGTGATTGAGGGTGGATGCTAGATTATCGAATTGCTATTTCAATTTATGTCTAGGGATAATTTTATGTGAATTTATGTGTTTAGGAATCCAATGCCAGATGGAAAAAAAACCATTGATGATTTTATAAGAATTAAATAATTATGTCATGATATTATTTTTATTATCATTAAAGGTCCTATTAAATCAGCTGAGAATTTAATACTAGGCTTAGTAATGAATTCATTAACTAACAACAGGATTTACTATGTTAAATAGATATGGACATTCGATTAATTATACACTAGCTAAGGGGTTAGAAATAAAATTAAGTTATATATCTGCAGATGAAACAAAATTAATTCCCTCTGAATAAGAATTTACATGCAAAAATTACGTCATGCATTTTAAGAGTGTACACAAGGCCAATTTATTAATTATAGTTTAAAAATTTATTTACATCAATATCGGTCGCGGGTAGTTTTTAAATATCTCTGAGAAGCTTTGACGTAACCCTAATTCCCCCATGTCGGAGACTATAGAGAAAAAAAGATATTACGTACAATTTATGTGATCTAATGTACCAAAATACCACGAAAGCAAATTACTTTAAACTCTTATCTGAAAAATATAGTTAGATTGTAAATTATTAAAAAATCGAACCATTTTGGTTCGGAGGCATATATACATCTCTTTTAATTGAGGACATTGCCAAGGACGAGGTAAACGAAACAACAGAATTTGATTAAATTGGTAATCATGATGTTAATTATCGATATGATAAAAATAAGGAATAATTATTATATTAAATTCCAGTATTTTTATTAATTTGGTGACACTGTAATTTAATTTATTGAGGTAGGTATACTTTGTAAAATATTGTAATGAATTATTATTATTTTTTTTTAAATAATGATAATTATTCTTTAAATGTCCACTTCTCGAATATTCTAGAATGAAATATATGATATTAGAAATAGCATTGTATATGTAAAGTTTGGATTAAATGCCAATCTCTTCTAACAGCCTTAGACGTGGCACAAATGCATACATCATTAGAAAAGAGTATAAACTTTAATTGGGTGATAACTTGAAATTGTTTCTCGATAATAATGATCCAAAAAAAATAAAAATATATTTTGCCTAAATATTGCAATAAAATTTTATGAACAATTTTTTTAATGCAACTTTATATTTTTTGCTGTAGTTTTAGGTTGTTACTTTACAACTTTAGAAGCCTATTAAAGCTTTTTGCATTATCGTTTTATGTATTATTAATGTATTGTCCTGTTACTTTATCGGTTGGTATTTTTACGGTAAATTTTTGGACTAATTTTAAATTATATTGGCTATTAATTTTTAAAACAGTTCGTGCAGATAGATAGTAAACTAAAGAAATTGAGAGGATGCAACTATCGTACGGATGTGACCAAATTTAAAGGAACCGTAATATAATTATGAAACAGGATCGTAAAACTATGCAAACAAATATTCACGATTACCCCTAAAATCATGACCCTGTAAATAAATTCATCAATAAGAAAAATTATAAAAGTCAATAAATATTTCCTACAGAAAATATAAAATAAATAAGTTGGGACAAAATCTAAAAACTATCATTTTATACCTCACGTACTTAAACATAACATGAAAGTATGCAATTTAAAAAAAGGAATTTTAAGAATAACGTGGGTAAGAAATAACTAAATAAAAACAATGCAAAAGGTATCATCATTATGAAACATGTCTAATAAATCCTATTTCCTTTACACTTTTTAAACTTTCATTCCATGGAATCGCATAGATAAATAAGAGATCGTGAACGCAAACTCTCCAGTCTGACTCGTGTAATGGCATCCTTATCGTCGTAAGTAAATAGTTTCCTAGATGGTACTGCTGACACGTTACTCCTGCTCTTTTTATTTCTGCTCTTCCTGAAGTCAATCTACATGTTTGAAATTCTGATACCTACCATCATTTTAATAAAATGAATATAGTAGCAATTCAGTACTCTTTGTTTAATACGCATTGGACTTGTGAAAAAAATACTTGAATACTACTTTCATGAATGAGACTGCACGCAGGTCTATTTGTAATAAATTCTTATCATTCGTAGATCCATTACATTAAGTATGTTCCTTCAATCATTCGTTATACTATGCACATACTATACTGTGCATAAATACAATGCACGTACTATACTGTGCATAAATACAATGCACGTACTATACTATGCACAAATAACTTGTAATGTATCGAATCATCTCTACTAATATTACAAATCCGACAATTTGTCTGTCGATTTATTTTTTATTACCTTATAATTCTGTAAATAAACAACGAGAGTTATAATTAGTGCAGAATGAACTTGCTGTTTTCTTATCAATAATAAACATTTTTAATGATAACAGGGGAACAGATGGAGCAACATTTTTACTTAATGTGTACGAGTATGTCAATAATTGCATATACACAATTTATGATCGTTTACGTGTCTCGAAAGCAAAGAACTTACATGTAAATCCCATCGCCTTACAGAAATATCTTAAACTAGAGACTTGCTTATCTTGCCTGATTAAGAGGCGATGTAAAGATAAGGATAGATCGTCATGATTCAAGGTCATTTTAAAACATGAAACTCGTTCGGAAAAATAGTTTATACAGTTTGTAAAACGAAGCGGGCTGGATATAGTGCGGACGCGTGTATCCAATCGACCGAGCGCCAGGCGCGCCGAGACACGTGTACGACTACGCACACGTGTAAGGAGGGTACGCGAGCGGGACAGCAGACGGCTGGCAGCACACAACCGGAGAAATATAATTTGGGCATTATTACTTCCTTTGAACAAAGCGCTCCCGGTGTTTATAGCAGCTTAGACTGAGTCCATAGGCACTTAGATTGAGAAGTGTCGGCGCAAGATTTTGGCCTGCATTTGTTTCTGAAGAGCATGTAGCAACAGCGTAATTTAGAAATGAGTTGCATGGTCTAACGTAATTTGGATACAATGGGAGAGAAAACGTCTAAGCTATGTAATTACTGGAAGAATATTTTATATTTGGTGAGCCGAAGAAAATATGAAATTAAGTTGCGTTTGAAGCGAAAGAGTGTGTGTCTGTGACTTTTTTGTTAACTCAGCTATTTAAAACAAATGGTAAAAGGCGAAACGAAATGGGTAAAACTTTGCCAAGAAAGACCGACATTGATAAGTCAGTATGTTCACTTCGAGGCGCTCCCGCCGAATCCGGCGACCTTCACCATCGAGCATACTTTTTGGATTTCCCATTTCTTAATTTTTCTACTTGTTAATGTTTTTTTATTATTCTTCTAATGCTTATTAGGTTTATTTTGGATAATCCCTAATCTTCGCAAAATTTTACAGTTCGAAATTTTACAGATTGATGTTTAAATAAGTTTTAAATATTGATAGCCATTTTGAAAAAAACAAATGAGACTTCAAATTTCGTGCTCGCTCAAGTCGGAGGTGGACTAAATTAATACGTCACTATGCACATTTTCATACATTTGCGTTACAATTATGTTAGCTAATGACCTCAGTGCAAAGGCAAATGGTGTCTAAAACGTGCTTTGTGTAATACTATGCTATATTGTTCGGGTATCCATCATTAGTACCTTTCATATCATTAATATTTTTGTGATCAACTTATTTCGCGATACACAAATTAAGCGTAGCGTTCCAATTTCGGAAGTAGTTAACGTAGGTATACTATGTCAAAACAAAAAATGAAATCGTTTGTCTTAAAGCAATTGTCAAAATATTAAACGAAGTGTCAAAAACGATTTTTATCATAAATTACCGTCCAAAATACTGCAGCAGACCTTTAAATGCTGGTGTGCTACCGCGTTTTTTGAGGTAAAGAAAACAATGATTTTATGGAATTTCTTATTCAATAAAAGAGCTGTATTGTGGCCTTTTCTTAGGTTTCTTTTAACGGCATACCGTCTCCAACGAGGCGATAAAGGTAATGATATTGGAGCGCCACATCGCATGGTATCAAGGTAAGTTACTTTCTCCCAACCGTGTGATAGGTATCACACGAAGATTGAACAGACTAGTCTATTCCACCATATCCTATATCTGATCCTATAAAAGATTGGTTACAGAGTCTTCGAAGCGTTTCTAAAACTTCAGATGTGTATTCGCTAGCCGCTTTCTATTTATTTTTTACGCATCCCACCCGTTTTAGGAAACTTCAGTCTCGCTCTGGAAATGGGCATGTGGTGTTGATAATTGTTTTAGCTCTTAAATTATTATTTCCCTATGTGAGTTACTCAGTCCTACTCTCTTTTTTTGTGGGCTGAAGGTATCCATAGGTGTTCCGCCTCACCGCATTGCTATTGTACCTGAGGGCAGCAACATCAACCCCTATCCTGATGGTGGTTAGCATTATAAGCTTATGAATATATGCGGATTTATATGACGAATCATTTTAATTTATATTTTATAATAAGTGGATATTTTTGTATAATTAATGGGTTGTTAAATTAAAAAATTAGCATCCAATGGTACTAGTGTTTGGAGTTTTCCTTAATCAATTACTGGTACCTGAAGTTCATTTGTAATAATATTTTTGTATTACGAGTACGCTTCCGTGGCAATGAATATTTTTGTGTTACGCTTCTGTGGCAATGAATATTTTTGTATTACGCTTCTGTGACAATGAATTGACTGCAATGTATATTAATGATAAAAATATAATATAACTATTCCGCAGTAGTCAATGGATAGGACTAATTAATTATATTCCATAAATTTAGAGAATATAAAAAAAATCTGCGGTGCGTACTTGCGCTATAGGAACATTGTCTTATTTTTCTCTTTTTCTCAAATAATATTCTTATTTTTCTCCAATATTACCATATTTTTCTCCAATATAATTTGCCCAGATACTTAACTCCAAAAAATAATAATCACATTATATGTTTATTGAAATTACTTTGGATAAAAACATGAATATTGTTTGTAGAAAGCAAAACTCTAGAAAGAGCACTTTTTAAAATTATGCTTATTGCAGCACAGGGACAGCAAAAATATTAAATATTTCAAAAATATTTAGTATTTTTTCAGAGATATTTTCAAAATATATGCCAAAAACTTTGACCAGAAAAATGTACGCACTTGACCAAAAAAAAATGTTCTATTATTTATGATGTTCTATTATGTAGTCTCGATATTAATGTTCTATTAATATCGAGACTACTGAATCTAAAATTATGAAAAAAACAGGGTTTTTAGAAGCCTGCGCAAAAGTTGTACGAAAACTACGACGGTGATTCCAGAGGTCTTAGCTTTTGACATATTCACGAAAATATGTATGTCCCTCTTACTTAGTTACATTAGGTATTATGAAATATTTATTAAATTAGGAAGCTCACGTTAGTGATGATTTATTTACACTAATTTTAAAATATTTTCCATGTAAAAAAATCAATCTATTACAATTTCATTATACATATGTATAGATAATATTATAATAAGTAATTGCTTGAATATATAAGTCATGGCCATATGCAAAAAGGATCTAATCATTTACTAAAAATAATCTTGTTTGGAAAAGAAAAAGAAATTAAATACAATGACATGGATTTTATAATAAATTGAAATGAGAATGACAAACAATGTCACTAAATGATTATTGTTTATGAAATCTTTTATCTTATAATAAACATATCGAAAAGCAATTTCTTTAAATAATTTTATCATAGCCAGTTCTTGTGTCTTCAGCTAGTCATGGTTACAGAAAATTCATACCGCCTTCTACGAACTTTTTTTACAATAGACGTAGCCATGATGTGGAAAAAGTTAGATATTGTTATATGAAATGTTGCGTCTAATTACAGTCCATTGTTAAATAATTGTGCATACTCATAAGAAGTACAGCTTCTTGGCCATTAGGGCAAAAGCGTGCCAGTTCCCATCTTCCCAACTTTTCTGATGGGCACTGATCTTCCCGGATTCACCCAACTCGCCTCTTAGCTGTAAGTCCATGAACCTCGAAGTATCCATATCCTTAAACCTAGAGCTGAATTAACCAAACGAAATCACGATGAGGGACTGACCTTGCAAGTTGCATGTTTCGAAGCCCAAAAACCTGGAGGTGTAAAAAGATTGACTGGCTGACTAAAGTGCCACTGAGCAACGTTCCCAAGACCCGGTACACATATATAAATTTATGCCTATGTCCAAGGATTCCAGGCAACAACTTGACCTGCCGAAACACATGCTATATTACTGCTGAAGTTCCATCTTTATCATTTTCTCGATATTGAACAGGTGTAATAGCTATCAACACACCATCTCATGGCAATTTACCCACATCACCCAACATACCGCCGCTAACTATCTTTGTGACCCCCTGCATGGTACTTCAAATTCGGAGAGGTCATTTACAACAATGTTCCACTATGGCCAACACCACATACTAGTGCATATACCGCACCCGTGTCATTGCTGCGCTTTTTGTTTGTACCTGAGGCATTTAAGTGCCTTTAACAACGATTGCCGTCAGGATGAGAAGGAGATACAATGATGGCGTTCTGCTCCATGCGATACGCACACTTTCTAACCTGACCCTCATTCCTGATACGACACGCAGCAGAACAAAGTTTCGCAGTATGTCAGCGCAACAAATTCCCGATGCTCAAGGAATTCTTGAGACAGTCTGCCTATGACCTATACCTTGTATCAACGTTGATCTACTCACATGGTGAGACCCAACTAATGAACCGTTATTGAGACACGTTTCCATCAGACCAAGTATTGCAGCCATGAAACCGATGCGTTTGGATGCAGTCACGAGAAGTATGTATCTACTTTAAATACTTAATGGACAGAGGAAATACCTTATAACGTGACCCTACCCTCCAGCGTCAGAGCGCGATATTGTGTGAAGTAAAGTGTACACGAGTATATAGTGTAATAGTATAAACTTACTATATTCCGATCTAGTTTAAGAATATAACATTTTTACGTGATGTTTAATAAGCAGTAGCCGCTTGGATGACGAGTGTTTATTGGTTGTAATAAACACTTATTCTTTTTGTGGGAAGGACTGATGCTGCACGTTATATCTCTAAGAAGTACTAAGTGTAAAATAAATAAATTAGATTACCAATTTCAAACAAATATTTTTTCTAAATTTTGCTTAAATTAAAGAAAGTCAGGTTCGGTTATTATTTGATTACGTATTTTTTACCACAATTAAGACTTTAATGTGGATAAAATATATTTTCCAGCGTGCCTTGGTATTGTTTTTTTTTGTATAAGTCCGATTTCAAAACTTATTGGAAATCATGAATCTGAAAAGTACTTCTATGAACTTTTCAGATTCATGATTTCCAATAAGTTTTGAAATCGATTTATATCAGGGGAAAAGAATTCTACCTAAAATAAAATTCGGAAATTTTGGTCTGATGAAAATGCTGTTGATGTTTTGAGTTTTGTAGTTAAGAGTTCTGTCCTGCAACAGATATTTTTCAGAATTTGGGAATTGCACCATATAAAGTCGCTTAGATAATGACGGATAAAGCTATAATTTTGAAAAGATTCTTGAATCTGAAAATGATTTCATCTTTTCCAAGACGCCGTCAGGGTAACATTCCTTTCCAGTTTGCCACCGATCGAACCTACTCCTATCGTCCAAGTAGGTTATCGGAGAAATAGAACTAAAATAGTAACATTAAAATGAACAATAACAAAATTATATAGAGTAAAATAAGATCAATTATTTCGATAACTTTCTTTATTCTAGTCCTAAACAGCCATTTGGCATTGCACTCGAATTCAGACGTTATTTTTTCGTACCTCGGAAAACAATTATAAATTTAAAAAATTACATATGCAGCTTATCTATATAAACTCACCCTCAGAGCTCATTGAATCTCACAATATGAGCAGTAAGAAGTATAGAGATTTATGGATCAAAATAAATATGATAAAGATAAATTTTATAAGAGTAACAGCTATTACAAACAATTGCAATTTGGAATGACTTTTCTAAATTTTTCCAAGTTCGTCGCCAAAACTTACAAAAATATGACGTGTAATATGTAGTAATGACATAGGAATCGTAAATTATTTTATTAACAGGACAATTAAGCATTAAGCAAAATAAGTTAATGCCAGATTTTCAATATTACGGCTATGAATACCGTTACTGGAAAATATAACAATGCGACTCTTTTTGACTATTCGTGACCAACCGAGTATTTAATGCTTACAAGTAATAATTTTTTCGAGACACAGACTCGGCTTAAAAATAAAGATAGTTTATAGCCGTACGCACTTTTAGTATATATTTAACTCTTTAAGTAAATATAAAGTTTCAGGTGACAGAGTAGAAAATCTAGATTCCACTGCTTAGTTACGTCTGTAAAGTGAACGACGGCTCCTAATCATCTTTTGTAATGTCAAAACCATGTTTCGACATTAACATTCTGAGAACATGAAACTGAGACAATTTTGTTCTAATTACGCGTCGCGAACTTTGCCTCACAAAATCCGTCAACCAGCATTCACCAAATTATTGACACCTTTCAACTGGAATTGAGTTCATAGGTTTCATAGGTTAATGAAATATATTGACGCTGAGATTTCGTTCAAATACAATGCATAGCTAATCTACTAGTACGTGCTATTCATAGATACGGAGAGGTGGCCTATAATTTTGGCGTTATCCATGATGTCTCATATATGTCAGACCAAATCTGGAGTAATAACTTTTTAAACGAGCTGCGTACTTGCTCGGTTAAATATATTTACTCGGAGCTAAGGACATGAATTCCACTAGAAAAATCTACTATCTCAGAGAAAGTGCTTCCACATTTCATCATAAAACAACAGAACATTTCATCGGTACAGTTTTTATAAAAAATAGATCTGCGTCATCCCTGTTAAATAGAGCTACGTATTCCTTTTCATACGAGAACTCTACTGAACAAAGAAGCCCTTGATCTGTTTTGTTTGTTAATTTCTATATTTAACCGTTTATTTGTATTACATTAAAATATTCCAAATGTCCTCACGTGTGACATAGTACTCCAAGCTCCAAAGTCTGAAGGTTTATTAATCACAAGTACCTAACACCAATAATAGCATATTATTAACTATGCACCTTCATATTTTTACTATGCACTTCAGTATGATTTAGTATATCAAGACCTGAATTCAGTTCAGAGAAATTCTAAGAAACGAATTAGTAACACACAGGAAATAAATGCCCTTGAATGCTTAAATCGTCAGCGGAATATAAAGTGCGTATCTACTTATGAGTATATGTGTATATATATATATATATATATATATGTATGTACGTATATATATATATATATATATATATATATATATACATATATATATATATATATATATATATATATATATATATATATATATATATATATATATATATATATATATTCGGACTTCATCTTGTAACTAAGATCCCCACGGTTGAAGTGATTTTAATTTTTTTCTTCATTTATTAGCAAACTATTATTGTTTTGTGGAATATGAGGCCATTGTTCTATACAATATTCTTTTTTTAATAATTATACTCCGTTTTGTCATTTCAAACTAGGCACTTTATCGGGTCTTATTGTAATCTTGCATTGCAACATTAATTGATTTTAAACTCTCTATTTTTTTTCTTTTGTTTAATAAATTTTAAAGAGTTATTCATATCTTAAAAATGGGTAATGGGTCTAGTATACAAAGACAAATAATCTTAGCAGCGTGCAAAATTAGCTATTTAAATATATGAGAGTATATTAAAATAGATTGAATGGGTTTCAAAAAATGGTGGTGGAGATAGTCCAGCAGTGGCTCAAAGTTGGCTAGTAGAAAAGGCAGGAAAAATAATTCAGCTTATATTAATCTGAGAAAGGTATAATCTGAGAAACTGCGCAATGGCTCAAGCCCAACGAATGGAGGGGACACAGGCCAGAGCTCCGCTTAAAGACGAAGTACGATACGTGGCACATAATAGTGGGCAATCGCAATGAAGATAAGCTATCACATAAGAGGTCGCTATCACAATGAAGAGAAATGAGAAATCTTGTACTTTTTTATGAAAAGTCTAATATTTAAAAAAAATCGAAAACTTCCACGGAACTCTTTGAACCAGCAAGATGAAATAAAGTGCAGATTGTTTCTCGATGTATTTTCCATACACCGATTTGACATACTTGTTAGTTATTGTACTTTTCTATTCGCAATGTTGCCTGGTTTTGTTATCTACGACAAAGGTATCTTATACAGAACGTACCGCCATATTTTTTGGCGATGATTTTGTTATATTTTTAATAAATTGTATGCATTATAGTCTAATAATGTTTTAATTCACTATCTTAACATAGAAGCAGAGGTCTATAATTTAAAAAATAAGAAGTGTAAAAGGTTAAATTAGTTTGAGAATACTAATAAATAAATAAAAAAAACCAAAAACGTAATAATGGCAGCGAATAACTGTATTATAAACATTCAGATATTCGATGGATTAGATTATAGCAACTGGAAATTACATATGTTCAAGTTTTTGCAATTTAAATAATTGTAAAAACGTCATAATGAAAGCAACAAATAATACCGACGATGACAGCTGGGACGAATGAGATACCCAGGCTACCAATTATATTTACAGCGCTATAACAAACGAAAAGTTAGAATACGTAATTGAACTCGATTCAGCTTAATAGATCATCAAAAAAATTATGAGATGTATCTGAAAAAGTCAACAGTTGTGCAAATTGTGTGTCAACATAACCTCGAAAGCGTAAAATTGAAAAAAATTTCAAACGTATGCTTATTCTTCGACGATTTAAAAATAAAACTGGAAGCGAATTAAAGCAGGGAGGTGCAATGATAACAAAGCAAGAAAAGCTAAACTATGTGTCAACACCGTTACCACATACTTATAGTCTCACTAGCGATTTGGTAGATGATTTACTAGAAAATGATAGAACTGTTAATTATTTGAAAAACAAAATAAAATTAAAAAATACAGGGAAAAAATCTAATAAAGGGTCAAATGATAGATCAAATGTTTTTCGAGCTGAAGCCTGGTTGTTATTTCAGAATAATTTGAAATGTTTTGTTTGTAGAAAGCCCGGCCATTTAAAAAGAGATTGTCGTTCTGGAAATAAAAATCGTGATCGACGTCGTGAACTTCCATCGAGGACGAGGAAATTGTCACCATATCTAGCCATGAGTATCGAGAAAATAATTTTCACACAACCATTCCAAATAATACTTATATAACAAGTAAAGAAAATGGTCAAGTAGAATGGTTACTTGATAATGGTTGTACAGACCATATCATTTACACTGATAAGTACTTTAAAACCTGCGAGACATTGAAGGAATATTTAAAAGTAGAAGTTTGCAATGCAACAATCTAAGAAGCTACAAAAGTCTATAATATCAAAACTATTTTCGCGATGAATGGACAAAAATGTAAGGTGACATTGACAAATGTTTTTATGTAAAAGAGATGAAGGAAAATTTGCTAAGTTATTTGAAAATCACAGACAAACTTTTATTTGTTTCAGGTGGGAGATTGTCAATAAAAAACAAACTATATAATAAACAAAGGCTTATAGCTGTCGTAATTAAATATGAAAAACTATTTAAAATAAAAAGTGGTTGCAAGTAAACATGAGTAAAAATAATAATACTATTAAAGGAAAATCTACACCGTATATTAGGATATATCAATTTTAATAACTTGGAAATAATGTGTAAAAATAAATAATTAATGGGAAAGAAATCCTACAAAGAGGTTGAACCAGAATGTATTGAAAACAAAATGCATTACCTACCGTTTAATAGCAACAAAAGAAGAAGAAAGAAATGTACATAGAGATTTAAATGGACCACATTAAACTACAGGAAATCACGGAGAAAAATATTTTTTGATTTTTAGAGGACTATATTGATAGAGGACTATAGTAAATTGATTAAATTCTAATGTATATGGACAAAAGATGAGATATTTGAATACTTAATACAGTACGAGTATGTTAATGAACTACAAAACTTGACTCAAAACATAATAAAGGAACCGCGACGTGGAAATGGAAGGAGTATATGAATGCGAAAATTTTTCAGTTCGTAAAATAAAAAGGAATAATAATTAAATGTTCTCCGGCATATGTGTATGAACTAAATGGGACTGCAGGGAGATACAATCGGTTATTAATGAATAGAGGAAGATGTCTTATTAAAAACAAAGACTGAAAATTGTTTTTGGCTAGAATTAATTAATACAGCTGCATATCTTAAAAAGAGAACCTTGACTAATATCACTGAGAGAGAAACTCCATATTAAATATTTTGAAAAAGAAGCCATCGATGAAAACATTTAAAAATATGTGGAAGTAAAGCATTTTTCAGAATTCCAGAATAAAAACGAAGATCTAAATAGGACAAGAAATCACAAGAAAGAATTTTACTTGGATATAAAGATTTGATCAACAACAGAGTGATAATAGCAAGACACTGTGACTTGTAAACTTCAACTAATACTTATTGTACTCTTATATTGGCAACAGTGCCTGGTTTTATTATTTATGATTAGAGTCTGTCGCTACCAGAAATATGGCTGAACGTTCTGTACAAGAAAATGTGAATGATTTATATATATATATATATATATATATATATATATATATATATAATATATATATATATATATATATATATATCTATATATATATATATATATATGTGTGTGTGTGTGTGTGTGTATAATTTCTTTTTTTTAAATAAACTATGTACGTTAAGTCTACCAATGTTTTAACTCGTTATTTTAACAATACGAAGCCATAAAACCCACAGGTCCGACAGGTTCGTTGAAAAAAGCAACGAAAAACTCCGAAACAGGGAAGAAGATATTCATTTTGACAACAAGAGGACAACAGAATAATTGTTAATGTCTTTTAATTTAGACAATGGCGACGTATTAAAAAAAGAAATCGGTATTAATTTCTTTTTGTAAACATTTCTAAAATGTTGGGTATTGTATATCGTTAGATTTTTTTTGCTTCTCTCACTTATTAATATAACTCTGAATATGTTAATGACACATGGGCGTTTGAGAAGATTGCTATTTTTTATGTTGTTATTACAAATTGTATTTTATTTTTTGCTCTTACCTGTCTACCAATCGATGACTCGTTTACTTTTTTATATTCTAATACAAACAAATAAATACAAGCTTTTTTAAAAATTATATTCTATATTTTTAATGCTGGTCCTATTTTCGCCTCTTTCTTTAAATATAGCATAAACAGAAACAATAACTTGTTATCGAGTAAACGGGAGATAATGTTCGAAAACGACAGTAAATAACGTTGATAAATTTTATATACCGAAAAAATGAGCTAAAAGACAAATTATACAATATATTTATAGCGATAGGAGAAAACTTCAACGAACAAACATTTATTTATCAAATACCAAAAAAACTAATACACAAGCAGAGCTATGAACTATCCAAAATGCAATAAATAATATTCTTTAGTCCCGTAAATAATTATTGACACTTATTGATTTATAATCAAAGTTACATATTTTTTTAATCCACGAAATACCGATACGCACGCACGCATCAACGATCGCTTGCAAGTGTAACAACTTATTAAATATCACAGAGCAAACAAGCGGTGATATATATAATGCTAGCTTCTTCACACATGACGTCCTCAATCATAAGTTAGAGCAAGAGAACGAGAGCTTAATGTGATGCGTCTTTAAAGAGAAATAAGTTATTTCTTTGTTTTCCGTCGCGTTTCGTTTGAACCGCTACAAATAGAGAGTGAAATAAGTAGCGGATGGTATATATAACAGGGACGTAGCCGCAAGTTTGAAATTTTGTATTAATATCGATAAAATAATAACGAGAAAGATATTTTGATTATAATTAAAACCAATTTGTGACATTTGAAAGCTATATATTGTAAAATTTTATAAATTTTGGTAATTTAAATGAATACATGCAAATTAGGATTTCATCCATTAAAAATATGTCTTATAATTTAATAATTTTTAATTCCAACATACAGTTAGAAGCAAATATAAAGACACAATTAAATGAAACTACGTGATGTAGTATTATTTCTACTTTCTTTAATTTCTTTGCAACGACCTTTCGTTGTATTACAACATCTTCAGGTGGGCTATTAGCAGAGATCTTTGCTAATAGCCCACCTGAAGATGTTGTACTACAACGAAACCTAGGTCGTGGTAAAGAAATTAAAGAAAGTAGAAATAGTACTACGTCACGTAGTTTCATTTAATTGTGAATAATGAAATTCTACAAAATTAACGCCAAATATATTCAAAATATAAAGACGTTAATTATGGTACAAACGTGTCCTAAGATTTGATATTACTGTATCTAAAAATATCAAGTATTTTTTTAAAAACATAATATAAATAATAATAAAGTTTGTAAAAGAATCTAAAAAGAATATTTGGGTCAAGCGTATCAAAATATGACATTATATACATATGTACATTGTGCCTTTACTTTGTGTGTGTACAACACTCTAGCACATGTCAAATTTGTTTCGTCACGCGTTATATTTAATTAAGTTATTTTTTTCTCTCATATTGACCCTCATTATAAAAGTAATTGACTTCAAAAAACTCCTATTGTATCGATATTTATCCATAATGTAAAGCACATCACTCAAGACCGCCATGGCGTGCGTTTCAAATCCGGAACGCGACGCGCGCCAATTTACCGCTATTACTTAACCTGCGCGCCATTCGGCCGGCCAGTGTCGTGGAAGGCGCTCGCTTCACCTTAGGCTATAGGAAAATGCTATGAACGTATTCAAATTTTATTACATTATTAAGTTATATTGGTGTATTTTCTTATACAACGAGTATGTAGACATGTATACGAGAGAGCGCATGACCAATTTAATGTACGGGATAAAATGGTCAAAACGTCTTCACGCTTATTTCCAAAGTAAAAATATATATCGATAAAAATGTGAGCAACAATATTGTTAATATACTCACTATTCCATTTTAAATTCATTTATACCTAAGTACTTAATTAATATGAAAGAAGGTATTTTTCAAAGAATTTGTAAATAATCTCTTGATATCGCTATTCGTAAATAGCAAAGCGCATCACTTAATATATTCATAATGTTTATAAGCAAATCAGCTCAAAATAAATAGTTTTTTTCGTATTCAAGAACGTCCCACGGAATAAATTTAATTTAAATTTGGTTATTGCACCACGTGCCAGTTCGTACGGTTACGATGTATAGTGCTGTGCCGTACGATATCAATATAGTGCCGTGCACTACGATTACGTTTATTAATAAGACTACTGAGTAGATGGGCTTGGTGTTACAGAAAAAGAAACTTTTCAAAAGCTGTTATTTTTGGAACATAAAAAAGAAACAATTCAGAAATTGGCAAGCAGAAAAGAGTAAAAAACAAAATAAAATTTGCAATCATATAAAAAGCTTATTTTTTTAATTTTCTCTTTTTAGGTTTGCCATTTTTATACTGGTAACCCTTTATCAATACTATACGGTCTTTTATGACTTAAAGTTTACACACTTAATATAAAAACTGTTTCAAAGTACGCAAATATAACTAAAAATTCATCTAGATATAGAGATTCGTTTAACGCTATTCATAGGTAACATTTCGCCAATATCGGCAATATAATTTAAGTGTTTTCAATATTTTTTATAACAAATTATTTAAAACAAAAAAATTATTTTGGGCTAAGAAAGGACAACTTTATAGTCTTTTACAAAATATTTATTACCTATCAATCCGTAAATGCTGCAAAAACTTTAGCAAATGAAAAATTTAGTGCTGTCATATTATAATATTTGAATCTGATCTAAATGAAAATACGGCGATAGTGTGAAGTACGTTCTGTTTATTACCAGGTAAATTATTGACAGCTTATTAAAATAGTAATTAAATTTGTTATTTATTCATTTTCATATTTTTTATATTTAGATCTCTTATCATCGCTATATTATCACTGGAATTAAAGTAACATCGAGCATGTGTCGTAAAAATTTCAAAATAATAACGGCCATAACTAAAATAATTCTAAGGAATTTATATACAGTTATATTAATAAATATGTATGTACATTTAAGTCAAAAATAAAAAAATTGCCTGTAAGAAAATACAAGTTTGAATTTGCGAAAAAGTAATGAGATATGATTTGAAAAAGAAAATGGTAATTTTAGCAACACAATCTATTTTTTTATACATTATTGTAAACATATTTATCATTTTATCAAAATGAATTTCAATGAAACCACTTGATTAAGACCACCTAACAAATCTATAAGAGATTACTCGCAACTCTGGGATCGCGACTAATTTAATAATAATTACTTCTCACAGCAATTTATATTAAATTAGTATTAATTATCATTAGTAATATTATCATTAATTATAATAATATTAATAGTAATTTAAGTATCTTATCTAATATAGAATTAAAAAGCAACCAAATATGCTGAGCTAAATTAAAAGTATGCTGAAGAAATTGAAACAAAGAACATAAGCAGATAAATTATATATAATTTATATATATATATATATATATATATATATATATATATATATATATATATATGGCTTATTTGTGTTATATTCTAATTTCAAATAAAAAGGTTGATATTTTTATTTATAATTATGAAACTTTGAACTTTTCTATACTTCATAATTTCCCGAGATTTCTCTCAAAAATACCTACGATATTCAATTGTTAAATAGTTATAAAACAATTGGATATCTAGGATTTCTAATATCCGGATCTGTTGAAACTAGACATTAGAAATCCCAGATATTCAATATTCATAGCCAATTATTTAATAGTTTCTGTATTTTTTTAGGAAATTGAATACATTTTGTTCAAGTAATATATTTATTTGCCTGCCTCCTGAATCCTTTTGATGTTCCCTCCCGTAACTCAACGTATCCTTAATAATTTGTTATTGTCAATACATTCTTTTTAATATACTTTTTCTTTTGTATCATGCCCACAATCTTGAAATCCGTCATGCCTTTAAAAGTTAAAAATTATCATTCCTCGGTTGACTGAAAGAGATTACTACGTGCGTCCGATTGTATTAAAATAAATAAATAAGTGTGATCCCCGAAAATCGTTCGTTTTGAGGAATACAACATTTTGGAATGGTTTCAGAGATATGGCTAGTGGAAGTACCTAATAGATATTTTAACTCGTTCATATAAATGAAATAGAGACAAATGAAACTCTGTACGTAAATATTCCTGGCTCTTTCTAATTTTGGCTGATTTTTAAATAAAACTAAAAAATAAAAATACAAATGTCTGTATTATGAATTTTAAAATTATGAATTCTTTATAATATATTCGATTCTATTTTGATCGTTGTTAGTTAATTAGTATTTAAGTTACAAATAAAAGATACATTTTACTAGAAAGTTTTAATTTACTATTTTTATGATTTAAGCATAAAATATTTATGGTCACTTTGATTGATCATATCTCAAAAACCGTCCCTATGCTTAATTAATTTTGCTATACAATTGATAACATATACATTAATAAATTGTTGGAAACCACTTTTTGGGGTTACTTCTTACAGTAATTTTAAGTCTATAGAAAGACATGTACTTACATAATTTTACGCCAATCTTCACCTAGGCAAGAGGGCGTCAACCGTGTCCGCAGTATCAATTTCAGGGTAAATATTATTAAATGAGACAGGATATGTTTAAACTTCTGATTCCGCGTTAGGTACCCGCCTCCCCCTTCCGTATACGGCCATTGTCCTGATATCTCCCTTTGCCTACGATCATTGTCTCTCTTGTTTCTCTTTGTACTTCTAACTACTTCAATAACAATTGCTCGACATTAACTAATGTTCTAGTTTAGACTTTTATAGGTATAGAGATGTCTAGTTTTCGGTTATAAGAATAAATAAATTGTCCGCCATCACATTCATCGACTGTAAAGAATCGTCGGCCACCCATTTACGAGCGTTGTTCTTGACGAAATGAAGGATCGATGAAAAATAAATTAAAATTGATAAATATTAATTACGATATACGATCTAAAATAATGCACTGAACGTTTGGTCATGCTACATAGAACTCATCCAAGAATTTCTGAAGTCTCAATGCAAAGATGTGGAACCAAAACTCATCTAAATTTCACTCTATCTAAATTTGGCGCTATATTTCGCTGTTGTCTCACTAATTAACCTAATTTTATTCGATACTGTTGCATCATATTATACATGACTTTGTTCTCGTCCTGATTTCTTAAATATTTCGGAAAAATAAATTTTTGGAGTTTTTAAATTTGTAATATTGGCAATATTCGGCTGATTATGTTTTATGCAAATTGAGAGAAACAGATCCTCTAAATTATTTCCATGCACAGCACTGCATTCCTTTTAGACTCCTTCGTTTAATAATTCAACTCATTCTAGTTCGAAGGAAACTGAAAGTATCTATTAGGATAAATATATCTCTTATAAATATGGCGTCACCGGCGTTGTGGAATATATATTTGAAGAAATATATATTTGAAGAAATTAAAGAAAACATTTAGTTCTTTGAAGTTTTGATCATCATACGTATATAATAATTTAACTACTAACTCGTTTAACGACTCGGCGAGCTTTTTTTGTACCATGCAATCGAATTAGCTAAATTTTGAGTTACAAGGTTTGAAGTATTTAATAATTGCGCTTAAAGATTTATTGCACGAGTGAAATCCTAAAGTGTACTAGTGCCGCTATCTATGACTGAGTAGGAGAAACAGACAAAACAAGCATAGAGGCAGTGATGTGTCACAATATTTAAGAATTTGTCAAAAAATTCGAATGAAATATTTTTTTTTCAAGTTTTGAGATAGAGATTTTATTAAAACTGCATTACCGACTTATAATTTTTTTGTTATTCCATTAAAATTAAGGAAAAATTGATAATTACAGATTTTTATTCACTGTGAAACGACATGTATTAATATTTGTTGCAACTCACAGTATTGTCGATACCTACTAGTCAATTTTATTAAAAATATTTAACTATATAGTTTTAAGACTTTTTACGGGGAAGACTTTTTACTTAGTAATATTTTGTGCTCTTCTTTCTTATGCGGGCATTTTACGTAAATAAAATTTAACAAAATTATGACTTTAAAAATTATAAATGTGCTCGTATTTATGCATGAGTTAAACGTTTTAACGGAGAGAGGGATGAGATCAGAAATACATGTGAAAAATCTAGTCGATATTCCCGTTGGAATAAATGACCTTTTGAATTGAAAAACGGGTCATTTAAATTTTTTTAACGAAAACTATTACAGGTTGTCGAAAAACTGCTAGTTCATATTTTGTTGAAATATTTTAATTGAAAAAATTAAGTTATCTCATAAGGGTATATTGGCGCGAATTTACGGCACAGGTAGGACGCATTCAGGCGGTAACTACAAGCCCAACACCAGCCGTCCCTTTTGTATGCGTGGATGACTTTCTTTTGTATCCCGCTCATTGTCAGCACGCAGCCAATTTAGTTGAAAATAAATCATTAAGTTAAAAAATAAATGACTTTATTTCAGTAAAAACTCATCTCAAAAGTTTTACGCGTTTTCCTTAAAATATTTTTTTTAAATAAGTAACGGTTGTTTTTTTTAAACTATTAAATCGATTTCTTGTTGTTGTTGTTGTCGTGTCCATATGAGACCTCAAAGGTTGGACTTTTCCAGTCCAGCTTGATGAGCGGCCGGGAATCGAGTCCGGGTGCCCGCGGTGCGCCGCGCACTCAACGGCCGAATGTCTTGCGATCAACCCAACACACCACGGTGACGACAAATCGATATCTTACTAAGTTTCTATCCTTTTTAAAGATGCGTAAATGTTGGTGAAAGAATTAACCAAAAACAATCGCTTTTTTATCGAATATCATAATTTTTACTTCGATGTGATGGATTGTGATCATCAACATTGTAATTCTGTAAATTTTTTGACCGGCACATCCTAAATCTTTAACGCATCAACAAATTTCAGGAATTGTTTGTATGAAAGTACTTTTTTGATAGATGATCATGAAATTGGAGGGATTTACACATTCATAATCGGTATTTGTATGTCTGCCATATTAAATTTGGCGAAACTTTTATACAATACATTTTTGTATTTTGTTTCTATTCCATCCACTATTGTTTCTTACTATTACCCTGAAAAATTAAGAGGTCACTGAATATTAAAAGCGTTATTAAATAAACAGCTGTTTCTCTGTCAAAATCCAATTAAAATATTATTTTCAAGCTGAGATCTAAAACCTTGTATGGAATTACATAACTTTTTTTATAAAGTCCTTTAACGGCATCATAAAATGCAAGCGATTCGAGGCGAGTTTTAAGGACAAGGACATATTCTTGGGCGTATAGTAGAGCGAAAGTTTAAAGATCTTGTGATGTGTAACGTAGCAAAGACCAGAAAAATAAGCAAAGAGAAAAATATCAATAATATATTTGGATATTGGATATATTTGACGTTAATTTTGTAGAAATTCATTATACACAATTAAATGAAAGATAATAGACCACCTGTTCTTTGCTAATAGCCCACCTGAAGATGTTGTAATACAACGAAACCTAGGTCGTGGTTAAAGAACTTAAAGAAAGTAGAAATAATACTACGTCACGTAGTTTCATTTAATTGTGAATAGTATATTTGTTACGATTTCACAATACAGGAACACGAGGAGGAACGTCCCCTTCGAAGAATGTGGAATTTTATAATGAACGCTCTTAAATAATTAAATGATTTAAATTCCTTTTATTAGGTTTCTTTATGCTTCTTTCGTAATAAAAACCTATAGTAACACATTACTGATATATTTTTCTGGACGTGAGAAATAAAAGTGATATTTTCGGTAAAACTTTCGAAATTAAATTAATTTTAGAACTAAACAAATAGATCGCCTTCAAACTCTTGCAGCATCGCCTTCAAAATTTAAAATATAACTTAATTTTTTTGTATCTAATTTTTTATTATTACGTAAACTGGACTTAAAATGTTTTATAATTTTGTTGATAATTACGATATTCCTGTTTAAGTTAGTGATTTATTTTAGTGCACAATGTTTTTATCCACCAAAAAATGGATTTTAGTTATTTGAACACAGTTGGCATGTCAACGCCATCTATCTTTTTGTTGTAATATAGGGAGCAGATGAAGACAACGTCCACGATCTTATATTAATTGTAGCGATATTTACATCTACTGTTAAAACTTTAAAATTTCCATTAGTATTTCATTTAAAAAAATTTTAATTCCTGTTTTATTTTTTCTTAAATAATGTTTTAAAAATAATTTTATTAATTCACTATTATATTAAAATAAATACAAAAAAGTTTATAAATAATATTGCATGCATGTTCCAATCAGAGCTGGTGTTGTGTTGATTGATGTCTTTAAAAAAACGGTATACTATAAAAATGTAGTATGTCACTTTATGGTATAAAGCAGTCTAATAGTAATAATTATTATACGAAAATAAAACGATTCATTCGTCAACGTTATCAACGTTGACGATTCTCGGTTGTAACTTAATTTGTGACTCGGTTGTAATTAAATTGTCCATAAAAAACTATTTTAGGTATTATGTAACTTTCTTTTGGCCATAATATACCTCATCAACTAAATTTTATCATATATGGTAAAATTCTTCAAAAACTGTTCTTTGTTATTAAGTTAAAATGGAAATTATGATTAACATTTTATCTTTTCTTAATGTTGGGTCGAGTAAAGATTAATGTTTTAATCTTAGATTCCGATATCGCTACGATTAAATAGAATTGCGGAAGCGAACACACGATAATAATTTCCATTAAATTACAAACAGAAAAGAGAGATGGCGTTGTTCTTTCGATGGCTCTGAAATATTTTAGGTTAAACAATTTTAAAATCGTAGGTCAATCTCCCTTTAAATAAATTGTTTAACCAGTCAAAATAAATGCGGAGGTATCATTAGCTTACAATTATTAAATTATTTGAATTTTCTCAATATACCGTATTAATTAATTCTAAATCTTTTGAAATTATGTGCAGTACAAGAAGAGACGGGATCAAGATTGATAGTGTCGCAGACCGCGCACAGTATGCTGCAAATACTGATAACTTGAGTGAGCTCCATAAAATTATAAAAATGTTAACGGGAAATACTAGTTTCAAGAAGATACCTCTCAAGGATAAAGAAAGAAATTATGTGGTGAAATCCGAATGGCAACTGCAACGATGGCGTGAATATTTCAAAGAGGTTCTTGGTATATTTGCACCATCAACATTTACCTTCATATCATCATCTCTTGTCAATATTCCACCTCTGCTTCTGGAAATAAATCCTTCAGTACAAACTTTAGATGAAGCTCTCTGAAAACCGGCAAAACACTCGGCATGGATTTGATAACAGTGGAGATACTTAATGCTGACTTATCCAGTGCCGTCGGAGTCTTAACTCTCTTATATGTAAACATTTGGGAATCAGTATAACTCCCAAACCACTGAAACGAAGAGCTTTTGATTACCGTGCAAAAAAAGGAACTTTAGCCAGTGTATCAATTGGAAAGGTATTTACTACCTTGTTTTCGGTGCCTTGTAAGGTGTTCTCTAAAAGAATTATACTAAAAATGGAATGAGGAACTGTTGAACCCTTTCGTCGTAGAGAGTAAGCAGTTTTCCTTCCAAATTTCTCATAAATAGAGCAGATAAACACCCTTATTATCATTGAAAAAGTGTGACTAATTCAATAAACATTATCCATGCTTTATCATCGAATAAGTATCAGAATGGCAAAGCGAGATTTATCTCACCATTGCTGACTTCGAAAAAGTTTTTGATACTTTGAGATGGTCTAGAATCTGGTCCCAGCTAAGCGAAATTGGTTTCTAGATGAAGATCATAAATATCCTTAAATCTATTTACATAATGTATGCTTATAAAGTCACCCACAACGGCCTTATCTCTAAAGATATTACGGTGGATGCGGGTGTTCGACAAGGCTGCCTTTTCTAACCGTTTCACTTCATGACTATTCTAGATGGCATAATGTACCTCTAAAACAACGAAAAGAGAAGCAATAACGTGGAAATTGTCAGAGGTCTTAGATAACTTGAATCATCCTTATAACCTCAATCTGCTGAGTCATAACCATGTGGATTTGCAAGTCATATGGGAATACCTACAGATAGAGGCAGAGTACACTCGGTCTAAAATCAGCACTTGGATGCAATGGGATGTAGTGTGAAGAAAACAATTGCCTGCATAGAGCAACTAAAACGTATCCATCAATTCACTCGAGTATCGTGTTACATATGGGAGGAACTGAAGAAGACATTGTTTCGTGAATCAACAAATCTACGGTAACTTCTCCGTGTGGCAGTCACGAAAACTGACAAGGAGAATGAAACTCAAATGAGAGGCAGCAAAAGACATTAACAATATAACTTCAAGTCGTCGTCGTCTTAGATCTTTTTTCTGAATACCTTGGCCTGAGAAATTATCTAACGAGGAATGATGCAAGAAATTTCTTATTGAGTACCGAATAAAACGCCGCAGTTAACCATACGGTAAGAAGTGAACAATTAGGCTTTTGGTTGGAATCCTCAAAGAAAAAGGAAATGTGACCGTTCAAAGCAGATCTAGCGGCGGACTATGCTGGAGGAACTGAAGAGCATCAGCTAGACCTAAAACGAAGTCATGATGCACAGGACCGATCAGTGCAACGAAATACGGTGAATGCCTTTTGCCACCACCGAGGGGATATAGAATATGAAGATAAGTAAGGGAGAACGAAAAAATATTCTCTACTAGCATTTACTATTGTGTAATGTTCAAACACGCTTCAGTCTGATATCGTAAACGCACGCAGTCGGACGTGATTTTTAAAAAATTTTTAAAAAATTTATTGTAAAAGTGAAATTTAATTTTTGTATAGATAAATTATAATCATTTTTAAGTTAAAAAAAATTTTTTATTTCTTTTTAAACCAATTTTTTTATATTTACTGAATAAGAATTTGAATATATTCAGATGAAATGCTAAGAAAAAGCAACATGTCTATATTTTATACATTATAATCATTCAAAGATAGGTTTTCAAAAAAGTTGGTTACGGAATTTAGAAAGAATTTTGAAATTTTCTTCGTGCTTATGGTCCATCAAATAGCCTTAACAAATTTTTGCTTAGATTGCTTTGGGAACGTATGTGGAAAATGTCCTTTTTTAACTGTCCTTTCAAAGCTGTCCTTTTTTACCTAAAACTTTCACAAATTGCTCACAGTTTTGGATAATGGAAGCAAGCAAATCTCTATGCAAGCTCTTAATGGTAACTAAGCAAAACTTATTTCTTAGAATGTTCTTGTTTTTAGTGCAGGACTCTCGATTTCAAGCTTCTAAAATTGACTGAGAAGCGGGACTCACGAACCATGCGTGACATGCTTGGACGGAAATGAACAAAAAATGAAAAAAAAACAAAAAAGAAACATACGTTTTTTGTCACACAGTGTTACATATAATAGTTTATCGGATAAACATTGAATACAAAAATTGTTGATTACTTTATTGACCCCCAAACAATTCCATACAAATATGTTTAGGTATTAACTATTGAAAGTCTTAAGGGAAAGCAATACGATAAATGTAATTATACTATTGTATATGTTAGTTCTTGGACTTCATGCTTCACACATAGTACACGAATAAATATAATAACCTAGAATCGTAAGTAATAAACTCAAATAATGATTTTGTAATCAATAAACATTTCTTTAGTAGATTAAAATTAAAAATTATTTGATATCCCAAGTTCATTGAAAAAGAAACAAATCATGATAAAAACACGAACAGTGATCAATAGATAAATTTAATACTGAAAGACTAGCTAGACTATCTCAATTTACTGCGGAGTTAATTAATCAGTCTAGAGCGCAGGCTAAAGTTGGCGAATAGACGTAGAAGGCTCTAGTCCAGATTTTGCATATATTTTTGGCCCGATATCGGACGCTTGGGCCATCTGCTTAAATACTTACACCCAATATCGGGCGTTCGGACCATCAACGTCATTTGAAGTTAATTTGCTTTATTTATCATAGGTCATCTTTAATATGGACTTCTTAGTGTAATTCCTAATATAATTAAGTGGGGCTAGAATCATCATTATGGTTTTCCTAAAACTCGCAAATTCTTCTGAAAACTTCTGTTTTGTTAACTAATTTTCTAAAAACTTTAGTTCAGTAGTTCGGTAGTTAACGGGGAATATTTTTTCCGTAAATCTTTACAGATTAACTATTGAAAATTTTGAAAAAATTATAAAGAAAACGCTTTTGAGATATTTAAAAACTATTCTTTAAAACAATATCCGGCATTATAAAGGAAATTTAAAACTTTTTTTAATTTTAAATAATTTACCAACTGTTATGTAATAACATCACCAACACATGCTAATGCCCTAAACACCACCACATGGCGAAATTGTCACTAAACAACGACGCATTCAGTACAAATGTAATAAGTCGCGAAACAGAATGCAACCACTCATAGATTAAAACTAACTGATTGAACATTATTAATGACATCCCAATCAGATAGATTCCGTTTCATGAAAATAAGTAATAACGAATAAACTGATTTTACAAAATACATACAGAGTCTGTAATTTCTCTCAATCTTTCGAAATGTTGTCACGGCAAAACTATTACGAAGTGGTGGTTTACCTCTAGGCTAAATAGGAAAATAGGCTGCAGTTTAGGGCGACATATTTTAGGTGGCGGCGGGTTTTGGGCTAAATCAATGGATATAAAATAATTTCCTTACAAATATGAGAGAAAAAATTTAAAATAACAAAAAATTATCCAAGATTAATCCTTTTAAGTGTTCTAATCAGATAGTACATTAATATTTTTTTATAGATATTTAGTATTTCAATATACAAAAAGACCCAGTAAATAATATACCAAAATATGCAAAATCCAATTTGTACTCTAATAGCTTCAGATTCTATATCTGAACTTATTCTGTTACTTATCAAAGAAAGCTTGCCATGCATTTATGAATTAGACAGCAGATAAGTTAGTAACATAATTGTGTAATTCAACTAATGAAAATTTCACTGTTTATTTGTTATTAAATGAAAGAATATAAGTACATTCAAAACTATATATTTAACAAAAATAATTTCCGCTCGTCACTATTTTGCAATAAAACAGATGATTTAAACAATATTTCCCGTATAAATATCATTTTTCCAATGAACGGTTTATTATGACTTTTTCGACTTAATTGCTATTCTTTTATTACTAAACTATTCAGAACAACTTTTAGCTATTCACAACATTCATTAAACTGGTGTGTATAGTTTTAAACATTTAAATTGGAATTTTCATTATCAATATTTGAAATGTAGACCAACTCATACTTGTTATGCTGTATGTATTAGAACGGAAAAGTCGTTTGAGAAATTTCTCAAACTCTTGTCATGGGAAGTAAAGATTAGGATTGCAAAAACAATAACGAGTTAAAATACAGAAGAAAATAAATCAAACCCATAAAAATATTTTTCATAATAATAATATATTATAACAAAAAATGTACAACAATGGAATACCAAAACCATATTGAAGTGGAGAAAATCTAAAACTTAAAAAAAAAATTTTATTGCAATTTATAATTTTCTATTTTCAGCTGCGATGCTAGTACTAAATTTTCATTTGTGAATGGCAGGTCTGAAATAAATAAAATTTTAATGGATTATGACTACTAAAAATAAATATTTTACTACTTTTTTTACAAATTAAAATATAAAATAATTTATATAAAAAAAAACTAGAATCATTTGACTAGGAGAGGTTGTTCATAATGTCTTTAGACACTAAATGATTGGTTATATTGTGTTTAATAGTATTGAGAAACAGCATAATTATATAGCAAGCAGGTTGTAAGTAAGATCTAATATATTTTACTATTAGCCATGTTGCTTACCAACATCAAACCAATTTTCCGATTCCGTCTGCTTAATTTCATTAACGGCAGCACGTAAAGCTTCATGGAGGGCATGCGTCACCACAACGGACATGCAGAGAGGTGGCTCTCCCGTCGCTATTTGATAATAAAAAGCAACATTTAAATAATACAACTAACAGTGATATACAAATTTTCATAGTTTCTTTGGTCTTTTACTCAAAATGAATGAATCTAGAGAGCATCACAGAGGCTTGTGGTACAGAGTGGGAAAAAAAAGTAATTAAAGTGAGTCAAGAATTAGTGTTTGCATAATTTTTTCGGGTTGTTTTTATAGATATGGCATTTTGATATTTTCTCTGCATAAAAATATACTGTAAATTAGTTTATCATCAAAAATTTTATTAAAAATGAAATCATGCTAAGGGACTATTTGTTTTAATAATGTCAAGAGGCCTCTGAATTTTAGAGGCCTATGGACAATTCTTAAATTTTGCATTTCATTCTCTCAATTTAAATCAAACATTTAAAATCATTCATTATTACATGATTTTCCACCCCATAATTTTGAAACTTAAGGTACTGAACACTTATTATACCAAGAATAAATAAAATTGATATAAAAAATAAAAAAAATTATATTTTTCATATATAAATATCTGAAAAAACTATTTTGAACTGTTTTAAGCATAAAACAGATGAATCTTGAATTACTTGGAATCTAGCCTTTAAGAGCTCTAGTATCCTTTTATGTTATGCTTGTGACTTCTATAGTACTTTATTCACCTTCATATAATACACATTTCTGCAGTACTTTATTCACCTTCATATAATACCCTTTATTTGCCTTCGTAGGTAATACAAGTAATACATAATACACGAGTAAATTATTTAGTATTATTTCATAGTAGTCTAAACACAAGTATGTTTATTTTTTAATAATTGAATCTCACCTTTTGATCTAAGCACTCCAACAGGATTATTGGAATTTCTCATGAAGTAAACTCTCATATCAAGAGGTATATCCTTGACACCAGGCGGCTTGTAGTTCCATGTTCGATTTGTGAGAAGCTCTCCAGTGTTTGGATCATAATGTAAGCTTTCCGAAGTCCAGTAGCCGAGACCCATTATGAAACCTCCTTCAATCTAAACGTAAAATTTATGTAAGTATTTTTTTAACGCTATTATATCCACACGCTGGAGTAACATACTGGCATCCCAACATATATATTTACCAAGCCGGTAGAAAGTATCTAAAAAATTTTAATATCACTTATGTTCTTAGATAATTATTATTATTTGAATGGTATTTTGATGGGAATGGTTATATCCAATTATGAAGATAAAATTGATACTCCGAAGAAAACATGGTAAAGTTTCAAACTTAGAGTAATTACTCTTAGATTTCAAGTCATTATAAAAAGTACTGAATTTTCACATTTCACAAAGCGCTTACATATATGATGATTAGGAGAAAACAAAAAAGTTCAAAATAATGTATAGCTTGCTATGAAAATAATAAAGATTTTAAAGAAACAGTAGCGCAAGAAAATTATTATGACAGTTAAATAATGGCTAAAATACCTTTGATTACGTAATGTTGCTTTATTTCTAGTGCAGGTGGGTTTTTCAGGATTTATGTGTCCCAGAAGGGTATCCAAGAATCTAAGAATTACTGACGATTCGACAGATACTAACATCTAAATATAAATACAGCATGAAATTAAAAAAAATGAATAAAAATGAAAATGCTATTTTGTGAAGAATTTATGAACCTATGTAGTATGTCGCTGCTGTATAAATAAGTAGTAATTTAACTACCGGGAGGAAGATCATAATGATCTGAAGATATACATCAAGCCCTTAAGGTATCAAATTACAAAGTTTCATTAAAATGTATCCGGGAGTTTTTGCATCATGGATGCACAGATATGGTTTCGTCAATATTTTAATGTGTTTATGTTGCTTGTTAAATTTTTGTTTCTTAATTTATAAGATTATTTATTAATTACATTGGACAAGAAATTCGGTCTTTTCGGTATGGTAGTTTTATACTTCTAACTGAACTAATTATTCCCTTTTTTCCTAATCTTCTTAAGGAAAAAAGAGAATAATTGTTTCTAAATAGGGAATGAATATTTACCTGTCCCACATCGATTGTTGGGCTTAAACTTTGACCTGTATCTTCCAAAATATCCACTCTTAATATTTGATGGTTGCCAGTTAGAATATCGAGTTCCACCTCTATTAATGTTACTCCAAATATATCATAATTTTTTATATTATCTTCGTGAGTAGCATAAAACATATAGCTTGTCTGTAGATCAATGCCCATCTGATGGGCCTTTTTGGCAATTTCTTCCCAAGTTGCTTTCCCTAAAGCAGTTCTCGCTGGTGCCAGTCGTTCTAGTAGCTCCTCGCAAGCCTTCATGGTGGCGTAACATACACTTTCACTGGCAAAACTGCCACCAGAGGCCATCGCGTTTGGTGCTGATAATGTGTTAGTTGGTTTAACAAGTACTTTTTCTAGTGGTATATTCAGGATATGAGCACAAACTTGAGCCACTTTTGTATTTATGCCTTGTCCCATTTCAATACCACCGTGAGTTACAGCGACAGTACCATCTGATTGGTATAAACTGACAACGGCACAGAAATTTCCCAAATAATCAAATCCATAGGTCATTGGTACTAATCTAATTGCTCTTTTCTTCCAGCGGTTTGCATCATTGAATATTTTCACTTCTGCAACACGGCTGTCATAATCAGCGTCTTGCTTGAGGGCATTGATTAATTTGGGTATTGGGTTGTCATTTTTGCTCATATTCCGAAGACGTATATCTATGTGATCTTTTTTGAGGGTAAAAGCTATTTTGTCCATAATATGTTCTATCAAAGCTATGCCCTCAGTCGTTGCTGGAAAAGTATAAAGATTTTAAATACTATTAGTATATCATGCATATAAATATATATATATATATATATATATATATATATATATATATATCACATAGTATATTTAATAATAATGACTTGCCTGGAGCACGACACCACGTATTAGATGCTGTGTCCGTTCTAACACTATTTGCTTCAATAAACCACCTCTTTGTATCGTAACAATTGGCCATTGTTGCGATTGTGTGTGGTGCTGCCGCTTCGTTGCGATTGCATCCGTCATCTTGATAAAATACATTTTTCAAATACTGAATTTCCCCTTCACTGTCTACACCCACCTGTATAAAAATGTTATATTTTATGCATTAATATAATTAATAATATTTAGGTCGGAAAGAGTAAGAAGCTTATGAAGAGCTGTTGATAATCAGAATAAAATAAGCTAAGATAGGCTATTATAAAATTCTTTTATTGCTGAACATAGCATTTGGGCTGGAGGAAGTATTATCCATATAGATATTATCAATGCGAAAACAAGTTTGTCTGTCTCTCTATTTGTTGCGTCTTTACGGCTAAATTACCAGACTTTCAATCAAATTTGGCAGAGGGTTTACTTGAAACCCAGATAAGGACAAAACATATGAGATGTTTAGAGACATTTTATTCAAGTAAACTATATTCTATACTTTTCTTATTGAATGATTTTTGTGAGCATTATCAACTATTCGATATTAAGTGGTTTTCTTATCGGATGATTTTTGGTAGCAATAGAAAAGCTTTTTGATAGCAATACATTTTTGGTAGCAAAAGCTGATGTCAGAGGAAAGAACTTGAATCAAATTCTGAACTCTTAACCACCAAAGGAGCACGACAAATTATGCAGTGAGAAGACAATGTCAACTGCAACTGAATTTTCATTTGTTTTTCCATTTAAATGGTAATGTAGTTGTTTTATATCCATAATTACTATTAAGCTAAAATATTAAGAAGTATAATGATTTTTTATTTATTTCGAATAAAGAATGGGCGGGAAAGTTAAATTTGAAGGAGAAATAGAAATTATTGTAATATTAATATGTATATAAACTGAATAGTATAATTTTTTGCAAATAATTCTTGTGTTTATTGTCTTTCTATTAAAACAGTTTTTTCGGAATATAAATAGTATCTAATATATAATTTATAAATAATAGGCATTGATACTTTCGACATAATCTTATAAGAAGTAACAAAAATGGTTAAAAAACAATTTATATGAGTAGGTATTCATGCTTTGCCAGTATCAAAACATCTCTGGCAACATCATTATAAATTCAATATAGTGAATGTTCAAAGATGACGAATTTTTTATCGAGAACGCGATTGAGATAAAAATTATCATTTATCCGAATACGGAGAAAAATTAAATTATCAGTACAAAGTGTCACACTGCTAAACATATTTAACTATTTTTATTTATATACAGTTATGAAAACATTACAGTTTTAACATCTCATCGTATTTTGATAACAATGACTGGACAATTAATTAAATTCAGTAATATCACAACACATAACGATGACACACTTCAACAAATTTACTCTCACTACATTTTATACCATGGAAAAGTGGAGAATTTTGATTTAATTTGATTCTAGGTGACAATATAGTAAAAAGGTGATAAGTCTGCAAACGAATGTAGTTTCTATATATGAAGAGCAAGAGTTTTTTATTAAATTAAGGCATACAATTTTTCTGTTTAACATTCGAAAAACTAATTTCATTAAAGAAGCTCCTCTTCTCTGCTGCAACGTATACACAAGAGAAAAGAATACGCAAGGGAAAATCTATAGGGAATAGAAAAAGAAACTAACTGAATTGCCTCATGTACAAATATCGGAGGAACATTTTCTGGCCACATTCAATCATGAGGCTGTATTTAGTTTCACATGGGCTCCAAAGGAGTCGAATTTTATCTTATTTAAGTCATACACAAGAGGTTATTTTAAGGAACACATTAGAAGTCCCTAGCATAACGCAATACAAATTCAAGTCGTCTGAATGACTTTTTTGCTACATTTGTCAAATAACCACGAAAACTCAGGCATTGATCAAATTGAACTCCAAGATCAACTACTACTATACATTGGCTTAAGAGCATCCCGCCAATGGTGTATTCAAATTCGACTGGAATATGCGCTCGAATGTATGCCATAACAGAGTATTTGTTTGAAATACTTTCTCTATAGACAAGAACAATACACCACATGCCATCAAGTACTAGTTGTGGGTAAACTTGGTTTACCTACATAAACTGACTCACTGAACCTGTATCAGTAGAAATAATTGATTCAGCTTAATGACTCAGTGACTCTAATGAGTCTGTAGAACTGTGTTTATTGAGATACACAACAATTTATTTGTTCTCAATCAAATAGCTCTTGCATAACGTTTTACATACATTGAGATTCTAAATTGATTGTAATTGATTGATTTTCTTTCGTACTTTACAGTCTAGGTCTATCAACCAACACATGTATTTGTGTAATAACTTTAGGCTTTACCCATCTCAAATGGGAAACCCACTAGCTATATAAAAAATTAGATTGTATAAAAAATTCATAATAAAGTAGAAATACTGCAATATCAAATACTACCATTTAATAATTTAAAAAAATAAAGTCAAACTTTTTTCACAATGTGAATGCCAAATGTATTCAATTCAATATAAAATTATAGTGCAAAGAAAATACAAAATGGGAGGAATTCAAATGTAAGAGCTAAAAAATTCAAACAAATAGTTGATATCAGTTCACAAATGAAGATATAGGTTATTGGGTAAATGACAAATCAACTGTAAATTTACAATTACAAAAATAATTTGACACTAATGCTGAAAAAATCATACTCATATAATAATATCAATATATAAATATTACAATATAATGATATCAATGTACAAATACATATTCCTTAAATTTAATATTAATTTGGTTTTAACACTAAAAAATTCCTCATAAAACAAGATTCAAATGGGTTTGCGAATGTTATATATATTACTTTCTCATTAATAATTCATTATGGGAAATAAAGAGATGCAACTAATATGAAAAATTAATCCACGACAAAGAGAAAGAAATCATGTCACTAATATGAATGCTGAGTGACGTGACTCAATAAGTTATTGTGTCAATATAATGCACAAATCGTAAAAGAATAAATTTGCTTATGTAGAGGTGTGTACAACAGCAAAATAAGTTGCAAAATAAAACAAACATTACACATATAAGAAATATCTGCCAGTTCTAAAAAAAATTTACTAATATAATTATTTAATGAAGAAGACATTAAAACAGAAGACAACAACTAAAAAGTTAATGCACCTGACCAAAAATGAGTAACGCCATAAAAAAGAGACTAAAAGTTAATTAACCTCATAGTTAGCCAGCAACGGTAGTCTTTTACCCACTGCCATCATATTGGTTTCTATTGATAATATCATTCTACATGGTTTGTTAAGAAGCATCGCGACTAACGCACAAGAAGATGCTATCTGCGAGGCACGACTGACTTTAGCTCCATATCCTCCTCCTAACCGACGAACTTGAAGATTTATCCTGAAATGGTAATTTTCAAATAATTTTTTTCTTTGTTAAATAATGAGAAATTAATGTTTATATCAAGAATTACTTTCGAATGAATGTAATTCGAAATGGGTGCAGTGAAAAAAAACATGGCTTAATATGGCACCATTCATACATCAAGACACCAAAATTTGTGCTTCTCATAACATTGTATTAAAATTATGAATTCAAACTTTCTACGTCAGTAAATTGGATGAGGTTAGCACCATTTGCATAATTGTTTTGTGTGTGATTGCCATTAACTTAATTCTTATAGAAATAAACTAAACAATGCACTTACGATGGTGACAATTTTAAAACTAACTAAATTAACTTCGCATCCTAGACTTTGAAGTAAAAGATTTTTCTTAAAATAATGGAAAAATAATTTCAACAGTCCTATTTATATAATTTATAACTTTGAATACATTTTTAACTGAAACTATAAAAATAATTAAAAGAAGTGAAGTTATTCTACATGTTTCTTTAAAATAGTGACTAAATAGCCTTTCCCAAAACATTGGCTTTATGTGATCATTGTATTGTATGTTATTATAATGGTAAAAAAAGTGTTATAAGAAGAATTGTAAAAAGGATATTAAAAAGAATAGTTAAAGGGATGAACAGAATGACATAATTTGTTTAAAATTAAGCTGTGAACTTCAAAATATATTGCTTATTATAGTGTTCAAGAAGATACATTTAAAAAAAAAATTAGTTTAAAACATACTTGTGCATAGGTAAACCTAATACGGTATGGATTGCTGTTTGGGTTAAATCTGTCCATTGAGTGGAGCTATAAACATCAAGTCCATCCTCTATGGGTATAACCACACATGTCTGCGTCTCCATAGTATAATGATACTGTCCCTGCAGTTCATAGGTTCCGGTTATAACAGTTTTCATGTTATTTCCTTTGTCCGTTGGTTCCTTAGTCTTATTCTTAACAATTCTGTTATCTCTGTCTTTGGAGTCCAAAACATTTTTAATAGTCAAGACTGGTTTTGCACCTTTAGGAGTTGCTACTGATACTTTCACTAGTTTGGCCGCTCGGTTTGCCAACCTTTCGCTATCAGCGACGATAATAGCCACAGGTTGGCCATGATAGAGTACTTCTCCACTGCACAATACTTCTTCTTTATTACCAAAACCATTCATGAAATTATTTTCTCCTGGTATATCTTTGGCAGTGTAGCAAGCGATAACTCCATCTAATTTCTGAAATATAAGAGATAGCTACTTTCTTGGGCAACTATGTTAATTTGGAGAAATATTTTCCTCCTATGGAACATAGATATTTTATATGAATTTCGTTAATAATTGTCAGTGTATGCGAATATATTATCTGTGGCAAATTTAGAAAAGAATAACTCTGAGAGATACTAAATAGACAAGATAAAAGCATAATATTACCATTGTAACAAAAAGAATTCATTATTTAATGTAAATAAAAGTAAATGTTCCTTCCACTATATAAAATATCAAAAAGATGTTGGAATAATCAATAAGAAAGTGGGGTAAATGATAAGAAACGAAGAAGAGCTAACCAATTTTAACAATTTAAAGAATCTGGCTGCAGTGTACAAAGTCGATTGGAAGATTATAGAATATGCATAACAGAATATGTTTTAATTTCACATCGGTAAAGGCAATTTAAATTTTCATAAATTGAGAGATAAATTCTAATTAATGAGCAAAAAATATTCCATATGCGCAGATGTACCGTGCAAGTTTTTCAAATCAATTTCAAAATTTCCCATTTTGATTATATATATATTTTCATGATCACATGAAAGAAAAATCTAAAAGTAATACCATTTTATATGAACACAACTACTTTTAACAACTAATAAGATATGGCATAAGTTTAAATCACATCGGAAAATCAATGTCTTAATTTATTATTTTTATAATTTGAATTAATAATGTGGAAAATATTCTACAGTTAACAAGTCTATATACTATTTAAGATGTGAAACAAGCTATTCAGATATTGACTTAATTTTACAAGAACAAATATAATTTAGAAATATCTTGTCAATGTATTTGGAGTTAAGTTTGTAGAAATTCATTATTCACAATTAACTGAAACTACGTAATGTAGTATTATTTCTACTTTCTTTAAGTTCTTTACTACGACCTAGGTTTCGTTGTATTACAACATCTTAAGGTGGGCAATTAGCAAAGATCTCTGCTAATTGTCCACCTGAAGATCTTGTAATACAACGAAACCTAGGTCATGGTAAAAAACTTATAGAAAATAGAAATAATACTACATCACATAGTTTCATTTAATTGTGAGTTTTTATTGCATTAAAATACAGAAAATGAAATATGTAGCAATTCTAAAGTTACTTACTAAAGCGTCAGAAGCATCGATTGTCCCTAAAGTACCATTGAATGATGGAGAGAGGACAAATGCAGCAAAAACTTCATTATGAATTGTTGGTATGTCATTAACATAGAAGCCTTCACCGGAGCATTGTACCAAAGCTTCGACTTTAGGTATTGGTTTTCCAAGAGGCCACAGAGACTCATCTGTGTCGAACTGTTGTGTTGCTTGAGAAACTGGTCGGTCATACACTTCTCCACCTGACTTGAATCGTTTGTTTACTTTATCTGGTGGGCACAGGCTGAGTATTGCCTGTAATTTTATTATATTTTAATTGTAAGTTTTTATATTTTTATTTTAAGAATTGTGTAAAATGTGATAAGTACATAAATATAAATATCCATAATAATCAGACTTGTTAAGCCTTAGAAGAGTGTGAAAAATAAAATTAACATTATAGTATTAATTGTTGTAATACACAAGTATTCATATTTTTGAATTGAAACTAATATTTATTAAAGGCACTTCTCTAAAACTTGTCCCGTTCTAAATTTTATATCTATTTGTAAAATGTTGTTGTATTATTTTTATGAATATATTATTAATGCAGATTTGTTACTAAAAGAGCAACCAAAAATATCCTTATTAACAAAAGTTTACCCTAAGAAAATTTTGTGGAACAATAATTTATAAATATTTGGTAAATATGGAAAATACAGACAGTTATTTAAAATGGCATTCTTATTTTTGGCGAAAAATTATTAACAATTGTACATGTGATTTTTGTATTAAATACATTCATTGAAAATTGAAAAAAAAATATTTCAGACATTTTTTGATTACGTTGTCTATTCGATAGATTGCGTAATTTATATAACAATATGAGGAAGAAGTTATATTTGTGCCATTTTATAAATTGAAGTGAGGCAAAATTTTTTTCCTTCAGGTGCAGCTAATAGCCGCTGTTATATGTTGATTCAAACGATCCAGCACGATTAAAATAATTTTTGAATTCCGCTATAGTTAATTTCACGAGTTTTCTTGCTTGCACTCGAAATTAGACTTTCATTAATCACATCATTTCAAAAGATTTTATTTTTTTTACGATTGAATAGACGACAGTGCAGTCTAGGTCAGCAGAAACATTTTTTATGAAACCCGTGATTTCCACACGAACAGCTATTTTTCTCGAGAAAGGAAACAACCTATTTACTCCATAAATACTGAATGAGAGGTAATCAGATAGTCGGAATTTTGTATTCTAGACAGAAAATTACTAGCTAAGTGAAACATTTATAATTTTATCTAACATTTTGTGTATCGGATGTTATTAAATAATTATTAATACTACTGTTCTATTTATAATTTTATTTAACATTTCGTGTGTCGGATGTTATTAAATAATTATTAATATTACCGTTCTATTTATAATTTTATTTAACATTTCGTGTGTCGGATGTTATTAAATAATTATTAATATTACCATTCTATTTATAATTTTATTTAACATTTCGTGTGTCAGATGTTATTAAATAATTATTCATATTACTGTTCTATTTATAATTTTATTTAACATGTCGTGTGTCGGATGTTATTAAATAATTATTAATATTACTGTTCTGATAAGAGGAATATACAAAGCAACTAACTTTCAAAGTATGCACGTCATTTATGAAATTGTGTTTGTAAATTTAGGTATATCTAAAGATGTTATACTCGATGGCAGGTTGTTACTCTAGGCGAACAAAAAATATGGCCCTAATTTGCCATACGCAAAACCACTTTTTCCAGAACATTTTTACTACAGGGTGCAGATTAAGGCTAAGTTAAAAATAAAATCTCATTGAAATAACATTATTCATACCTTTTTCTTTATACTATACTGTAAAAATAAACATACTATACGTACTAGTAGTTTAAGAAAATTAGTTTGACCCAATAAAAGATTTGTTTGCACTCAACGAAACAATTAGATCGATACATATAAAGTAAAATTTTTAACAAAATTAATTGACTCATTAAATAATGATAATTTAACACAAAATTTTCACACATTGTCGATATGTTAGTCACGTCTATCTAAATTATAAAAAGCTAATGTATAGGCAAAAAAAATATTTGATAGTTAGTCTTATCTAATGCAATTAAAAGCTTAACTTTCGTAGTTTGGCAATGAAAATATTTGCTATTGCTATGGTCATGTTTTGTCTTAATTATATTTTAATCAATTTATTGCCATGTATTGCCATATTTGCATTATTTAGTAGTGACTGTTAAATTCTGATGCAAAATTTCGCAATTTATTCGAATTTGAAGTCATTCCTTGATTAGATTTTTGTGATAATCTGATTCCGGTCTTTCTATTGAAAAATTATATAAAACAGCCATGCGACCATGATATATAGATTCGCAGAAAACGCCAATAAGGACTATTTTTGAGAATTACCGAATTTTTTACATTTACGGGACAAACTTCTTACATTACTGGATACTGTACAATATCACAAATTCTCAGATAATCCCCCTACCCAGGTAGTGCCCAACATCTTAATACTTTCTTCAACTATATCCTTCATTATGCCACTGTGACGAAGTATATAGTTGAAGCAATCATTAAGCATAAAAGAAGTAGTAGTGTTTTCTTACGTTTCAAGGACCACTTTTAGAGCGTTAATGAGGTTATAAATGATGTTATAATGTCATTATAGAGAAATTATATTCTTAAATGTTTTGTCCAAGATTGTCATGTAATAATTTTATTATGTAAATGTTTAATTAAAAGAGGTCTAATAAAAAGAAAGTACCAACAATTGAAGATATAATCAATACAAATCTACATCACATTAATATACTTTTTTTTATTTACCTAAGTTAAAATTGGAACGTCTAAAATATTTTAAAATTCTAATAATCCGATATTTTGATTAGTATTAACTTAAAACTAACGGTAACCTATGCTTAAAATAAATTATATAACGATGAAGGTTTTTGCTCTACCGTGTATCAAAGACACCTACCTATTAATTTATTATAAAGACACCTATCTATTTACAGACCAGTTGCTTTTGCTTCCTTTTTATTTCTATTGCCATACTTGCCTTATATTTCTTCTTAATATATTATACCTTGGTTGCTTCTATACAAGAGTCTCGCTTTTACTTTGCTGTTCATTTTGTGGCGTCATATTCTTCGTGTCTGTCTGGATAATTTACCCTCACCGTCACTCAATAAGTTTCTCTTTAAAAATTACATAAGGAAAACTAATTAATTTGAGCGGTTCCATCTTTTTTGATCCGAGAATGAATTGGTTCACATTGAGGATTTTATATTAAAGTTATCTTAATGCGGCCAGACAATTTTTTTGCAGTTGTACAAACCTTGTAGAACAAGTTCAAAGCCAGCATCTTTCTAAACTTTGTGGACGGCTCCGGTGGACTTGGTTCTGGGTTCACTTCACCATCTAGGCTGCGAAGAGCCATCTGGAGCGTTTCATCGGTGAACAAATCGTGTCCTAGTAAGAATGAAAAATATATTATTTACAAATTTCTTTATTGCAATAGCTGTTTATTAAATCTATGTATTATGTCCGGACGTAGACATGTGAATCTTAATATAATATATACAGAAAAGAAATATACAGGCACGCATTTCACCAGGAATAATTTTAGTGGTCTGTGTTGGAAATATGGAATATTTATGGGATCAAGTACATGTTTATTTGTCTGTCATAGACCACTTATCATAAACAGCTAAATTTTTACATAATTATACTCAGTAATGGCCCAAATGTAGAGGTACAAAAAAACTTAATTCGTAAATTTAGAGCAGGGTACAATTTTAATGAGTCGCCGATTTTTTTATTCTAAACTAATTTAAACATATCGCGAAACATTCTTGAAAACAATTTTCTAAAATTATTATTGTTCCCTCTGTTTCCCTGAACACTGATAACGAAACACTCAACACAATACAGTGAGGTACGTTAAATACACACATTGTGTTATAAAATGAACAAAAAATGAAACAAAATATGATGAAAGATAGAAAGTCAAAGAAAGCACATATATAAGAGATTGTCTTATTTAAGATGAGACCATTACCTCGTTTTTTGACTTATTTGTCACTTTGGGAGCGCTAACAACGTATCTATACTACAATCTAACGTCCGTGGGAATATACATTTTTCAGACTTTCTCAATAGTACATACATTCAATCAATTTACATAATTGTACGGAACATTTACTGCACGAAGATCGACTCACACTTGAACTTTTGTTTTAGCAACAAGACATTGGTGTGATGTGATAGAATATTATTCCTTTAGTGTTCCATTTGAAAATTATTTTTACATGTGTCTATTTTTAAATATACGGTGTACAAAGTTATTCATTCAAAACAGTAGAGAAAAAGATGTTAATTATCTGCATGTTTACACATTTTAAATAAAGAAGTAGACATGTAATTGTATAGTGGTCGGTTGAATAAAAGAAAAGATCCTAATAGAAAGCTATTTTTTATTTAATTATATTTATATAACATAAAACTTGATGAAAACTTAAGTACATATATACGAATATCACGTTATGATAACAATCTCTCACAACCAACTATAACAAAGGAAGTGTGAATATAAAACGGGCCAAGTACGAGTTAGGTTCGCGTAGCAAGGATTCATCATTTATGCTTTAACAAGGTAGATATAATGTTGTTAAAACTGAAGATAGTAAAGTAATTACGATACTTAATAATTTATATTTTAAAATGATACCATATAGAATAATGGTAATTAAAAAAATCATATATCTCTACTATTTTTAACTTAAAACTATTTTAGTTTAATGTAATTTTAATTTTTGTTATTTAAATACAGTATGTTTGTAATATACAAAAATACAAGGGTAAAGCGGGTAACAAAAATGCTTTAATTATGGCAATAGCATGTCACCATCATAATTTTAAAAAATACGTCACTTTCATCGTAAATTTTAATATAACTAAAAACACAAGAAAATCCGTTGGGTCTACCGTGCCCTGCCTATGCTTAAAATTTTGCATTTTGATTAGTTCGAGATTTAGAGAATTAGTTAATTTCGAGAATTAGTTCGAGTAATTGAAATTCTCTTAGGTGCGCAAATAGCTTTTCTATGCTCCAATGTACTTGATATTGGGAACGGAAGTGTGAAGAGTAGCCCCATGGATTTTTTTGGGTTTGTAATTATATCAATAGGTCCTTACTGTCTTTTAGTCGAGGGGTTCAAAAAAATTATTTAATCGTATTTGGAATTACAATGACTACATCTGTCTATACAAATTTTTTAATCTTGCTTTTTATTTTATACTTTATCGACTTAAATGTTTACATCTGTCGTGGGCTTACTCAAAATTTTAATTTTTCTTTTTATTATTAATCTTAATAACTAAGGTTCTAAAAAACATTCGCCAAAAGGCAAGATTATGTGACTATTAGATCGAGTGATCTTGACTTTAGAGATTGATCAAGACCAAGTCTAAAAATGAGCACAAACGAATTGAAATATATCTCTCTTTCCGACACAAAGGGATTCGTCTGGGAGACTCTCAAAATGCACTAAACTTGCGTAAAAACTCCTGCCCCTACCCTATGACCCTAGTCTATGCATAGACTACGAGGGTTCAGTAAACATTTAAGTACATATAAGTGCCTTTTCATATTCGTACGTCCCGGTTGCCGGGTCGGGTATTTGGCGGCGAAACGTATGGCACTCTATGAGTGCTTTCATACGCACCGGCTCTTTTTACCTGGTACATAGTCGCTGGATGAACGCCGGATATACCACTGAACATTATAGTTACAAGGCACTAACAGTTTAATCATATGAAGGTATACTGCTTATAAATATTCCCGTCGGTATATGTACGGTCCGTGTATACTGCTTATAAATATTCCCATTATTTTTCCTTATTTAAATATATAACCTAGGTTATTTAAAAATATAGATGTTATATCTTTCATACTATTACCGAAATAATTTTATATTGCAGTACCTACTAAATTTATTTACTCTGACTTTTTCAGATTTTTAGGTGATGTAGGAGCTGTACATAGTCGGAATGTTTTTTCCACTTATGGGTATATGTATTGTATCGTTATAAAAATTATTTAAGTAGAATATAAAGGTATTTTTTAAAATTACGATGAAAGTAACTTGCAGTTGCCATAATTAAAGCATTTTTCTTACCCGCTTTACCCTTGTATTTTTATTTTTCACTTAGTTACAATAAATTGAATGGGAGTCAACCGATTTTTCGCAAATTGTGTTCACGAAGAAAATAGCTGGAGATGCTGCAAGATGCATGATATTGCTTGAAGACAGTCTTTAGGTCATGACTTATGATGTTGCTCAGAGACACTTTTTAACCCTGTTGAGGTGAAGTGATTTTCGTAGTTGCAATGATCTGTGAGAACTTTTGATAATTCCTCCACATCCACGTTACGTTCCTAGGAGGAATTCTGGTTTAATTTGGGTGACATAGTAGACAAAGTTTTAATCGACTATATCGAAAATAAGTGTTTGAGTAAGATGAGGTGATTGATGGTGGTTGGTTCAATGGTGTCTATGCCCAAACACATCAAGATTTGATCATTGAACCAACCATCATCAATCATTGCTCAACAGCATAGCTCACCCCACCTCCGTCGCCTTCAAAATCTTCTCTGAAAAATGGAAAAGACCGGCCTGAGACCTGGTCTACTTATCAACAACAATTTGACTATATTTAGGACTGCGAGACTTAAGTCACGGAACTCACCAGCACTTCTGGCTCAATAACCATGCCTGGAGTGGAATCTGAAAAAAGCCTGGTCTGAGGAATGGTTATATTATGTCGAACCATCCAGTCTATTGAAACTGAACTAAATTTGAAGAGCCAAGATCTGACCCATATTGACCACTATCTGTCTCTTTCATGGTGTTTGTTGTGCATACAAACAGCAATAAATGCACCTACCGATAAGTGCCTTCTCAGTAGCCGCGGCGTGTACGAAGCCTGCGGAAATGCCTCCGTACACTATGGTAGCATGCTGCACATGCTGATGGCTCGGATCGCACTTGAACAGGAAGCCTGCGTTCACTTCCGCATGTGCGTTTTGCGCACGCGGCATTATCTACAGTCAGCAGTTGAATGCAAAGGGACAAGAAAAATATTAACATATTTACTGAAAATTTAAACTTAGAAGATTTAGCAATTTTGATTTCAGTAATTCTGCTTGTTCAAATTCCTGCATACAATTGGGTATTTGACTAATTTTTTTTTATTTCATTAATCATAATTTCAAGGTTTTTTTTAATAAAGAGAATTTTTTTTATAATCTTAAAATTTGACCGAGTTATAAAAGTTTAAATTTAAACTTTAGACAAGGATGGCAATACTGTGTTGTGAGATCATTTTTAATATTGCATATTATATTCTACAACAGGAAAAAACAGGGATAAACCCAACTCTATCCGTATCTTCAAATTTAGAAGCCTATAACTGGTTTATTTTTCAATAAATTTTTGAATTTTTTTCAAGACTGGTTTTTAATTAACTTATTTTTCACAATATTGTACGAAAAATATAAAAATTTAGAATGAGTCAACTACCGTTTTAAAGAATAAACACGCCTTCGCAATTAATTAAAAAATAAGCACAGAATTTACTCTTGGCCTCTTCGGTGGTTTATTTCTTTAGGCTTATTTAAATTGTATTGAACCTTGAACTAGTTAATTTCATCATGATTATTAATGTTAGCAGCCCATCTCAATAATTTAATGGTGTTGGCATAGCAGTAAACGAAACTGTAAGATATCACCTCACGATGTGGTTACTGGGTTGTGTAGTTATCCAAATTTATATGTGGATGTACCTACACGCATTATCTGGATGAATATATATATATATATAAAATCAGTATCCACATATATAAAATCAGTATCCACAGCATTCTAATACAATAATAGAAATGAGAAATTTAAATGTATAAAAATATCTATAGTCAGGTCCACTGTAAACCGTTGTAAAGTATTAGAATATTTTTAAAGTATATTTTTAAAAAGCTTTTAAAATTTTTTTTTCTTCAATTTTATCAGTTTTCCATCTGTTAGTTCCAGTAATTTGGGGTGACAAAGTAACAATATTGAGATAATGAACATGACGTTATTTAGATATTTTGAATTCATAGTAACTCGGTAATAACAGATACTTGGTGTAAATATTCATACTGTACTCGTCGTCATACTGTCTGTGTCGATTTGCACAACCACCACAATGAATTATAGTACGTTTATTGATTTCGAACTAACCTTGAATGATTCTAATAAATAGTCGTTGGATAGAGGTGGCAATTTTATTTTATAAATCACCTTGCCCCTCATATCCGTAGACAGGTATTTAGGTAGTGACACTTCCATGGGCTTGTTGTCACTGTCTGCAATTAGATTTAAAAAATAAATTAGTGATATAGACATTCGGAAAGCATTTGGCAAATTGGTATAAAATAGAGCAAAATTCTTTTATCATCCTGTGTTTCTTGATAGGAGATTCTAACAAACTCTTATTAAATCATCTGATTTTCTATTTAAAGAGTATACAGAAATTAAGGTTTCTATTAGCAGCATTTTGTCAACAACATATAATAGTTTTGAATGAATTGTATTAGAAAGCAGATAAAAGCATAGAATTCGGTATCCGAGAGAGCAAGTTTAAAAAAAGATATATGTATATATATATATATATATATATATATATATATGAAAAAATGAATAGGCTTAGGAAACGCGGAAAGCGGAGAATAAAATGGTATATGAATAAGATATCGACCAAAGGAAAATAGTAAAAGAATTAAATGGTTAATTGAAAACTTGGATGACAGAAACTAAATTCAAAATGTCTGAAAGTTGGTTGTAAGGACAAAACATAAAAAGGGATTCAGGAAAGCACGTATCGAGATTATTAAAGCGAAGAATTATGTCGGGATACGGAAAAAGGTATGACCATTTTATTTTACATGTATTCAGTTTTATAGGGCCTTTTGGTAAAGATCAGATTTTAATGAAGTCTTACTCAGTTTTCATCTTCTATTGAATTATTCTTATTAGAGAGCAACAAATTTGAATTCGCAAAATTGAATAGCTGGTGAACGGAAAACATTAGAAAGTAATAAGATTGTCCTTTCTTATAAAATGATTGCTTTATAATACTTAGACGCTTCTGAAAGAAGATATATGTTGACTTATTCACCTGATGATAATATGTCAAATACAAGTTAATGCTCTAAGCTTTTAGCAATCTCGGCGCGGATAATCTTAGGCATATCTGAATACTCTTTAAATAAAAATATTATGTGCTAGCGCAATAGTGTACGTAGCCTATTATGTAATGTTACTGACGTTAAATGTGCTTTTGAATTTATATGTTGTAAAACATAGGTATATTAATTTTAGAATATCTTGGGCAATAAAATGATAATTTTATATCTATATATATGAAGAAGAAAGATTAAGGTAAATCTTAATCTTTCTTTTTCATTGTTATGATTAGTTATTACTTTTATGTAAACTAGTTTTCATTTGATGTTATATTTTGATATCATAACATATTATACTATTACTGCGTAAAGGAGAGACACTCACCTCTCCCCACCAGTTTAACGTCACCCGTTGCCGTTTGCTGCGTGTATTGGTTCAATTTTGCGATGTTTTGTTAAATTTAGTCTTAATTGATAACTGTTTATAATAATTCAATATTACGGTCTATTATTGCGCTGTGTGCGAGTGCTTAGAAAGCAATAAAATGACTACGGATAGAAGATTGTTTTGTCTCCCTCTTTATGTTTGTTGTAAATAATTTTGTTTTGTATCACCAACTTATTCGGTTAGTAGGTAACTATAATTTTATTTCTACAAACATGTCACTGAGCAGTTTTAAATTTCAAACTGTTCTTAAAAGTCATTGTTTTGCTTAAATGCGATGTGGTTGGAAAATTTGTTCTTGTAGTGTCGACAATAGGCTTATTATATTGTTAATTAAGAGATATTTGACATGAAGCAAATCGAATCGACTCAAATATACAACGAAGACAATATTTCAGTGCATCACATTTATAAATAAACAAAATTTATTTTTATTTAAGATTTTATTTAGTTTTTAGGATCCACACTAAGTACCTTTTTTTCAAATTCTATCTTAATATTATTATTATCAAATTACTTTAACAAAATTAAACGTATAATATAAAATATTTATTTATATAATAACATTTTCACTATTAGGTAATAACAAAAACGTACGCGCTAGTAGACATTTACTGCGCCAGCGTGCCATCGAGACAGTCATTCTAGACAGTTATAGGTCAGAAAGAGAAACAGCTATGTTGCTGACGTACAGCGTCAACTCGCTCGATTGGCGCGATTGCCCGCAACGATCGAGACCGCTATGTAGTAATAGTAAATATTCTTTACCTGTACGCTGCGGCAGCCCTACATTAATTTACGCACACACACAAACGGATACGGATATGCGAGTACGTATGTAATAGTTTAGCAAATTTAGTTAGTCCTCGCGATAGAATCCATAACATATCCATAACATTATAGAAGGTCATCGTATTCATGACAGACTGGTACTGTCCCTCAAAACATAAATAAAATCAATCTTATTAACCGCGGCTTCCGACGAACAACGAGCGGATGTATTTACTTTTTTTCACAACACACAAAGTCCTTTATAACCACAAATATAAGATGATCTCCCTTACATCACATATTGCTTAATTATGTCATTTAAATTGACAATAATCTTTAAGTCTTTTCTATAGAGCTGTTTTTCCGGTATAAAAGGTATGAATATGAATTTTTTTTTGGTGTAAAGAAACTTAATTCCTTCGCATATTAGGTTATGATAAAATGTTATACAGCCAAGAATTCTAAGCAGTTTTTTCTTTTATAAAATGTATGTACTAAAGTACAACAACACAAAGAACGTAAATATATATATATATATATATATATATATATATATATATATATATATATATATATATATATATATATATATATATATATATATATATATATATATATATATATATATATATATATATATATATATATTAATAATTGTTATTTCAGTACATAAAAGTCATCTTCGCGTTTACGTTTTTTGACACTCAAGATATCGACATATTGTTTTAAATAAGTATGCTCACAAATAATCATGGTGGCGCCGACTGTCTCGAAGAGTAAGAAGAGGTCCGACTGAAATTCATTGTTGAAATGCTTCAGTGAGAGGTTTCCACCAATGGTTCCGATCTGTAAAAGAAATAAGATAATTATTTTCCATATATTTTTGTTTTAAACGAGCTGAATATTTTTTTGTACATACGAGAACACTCAATCCTTCCGGTCCAATTTATTCTAGTACATTTGAGGGTATTTTCGTAAATTCTCACTCATTCTAGTATAAAGGAGTTTGGTGGTCTGTGGTTGACAATGGAAAATAACCAAGTACGACCATTTTCAATCATTACACCCCCCACGCCAGCACAGCTACCTACACGCAATGAACATCTTGCAAAATGGGAGAATGGAGGCTACTACCACAAATAAACACGCCTAATGTATATATATATATATATATATATATATATATATATATATATATATATGTGTATGTGTGTATATATATATATATGTGTATGTGTGTGTGTGTATATATATATATATATATATATATATCTGTAACAATCAAGTTCATCAAAATTCAGACAACACAAACAAAGTCTAAAACTAATATACACTGTTTGAAGAACCAAAAATTTGTTGAAGTTGTATTTCTAATGTCAATGATAAAACACAATTCCAAAAAAGCAGCCTTGGGGTTATTTCAGAGATGTGAGCAGTCAAGACAGTTCAGAGTATAACTCATACACACAAAGTGTATTTAAAAATGGAAAAGTTTTATGTATAAACAATATCTCTTTACTATAATTTCAAAATTTATTTTTCGTACACATTTAATAACTTTTACCAACTTCAAAATTCAATACGGCGTATCTAATATGGCTGTCCAAAAGAGGGAAATATAAATGTTGTAAAATATAAATGTTAGAATATATATTATATTTATAATAATAACACTTAAATTATAAAATAAGTTTAAAGTACTAGAACATTTGTATGCTTCTATTTCGTGATCTTAACTGACGATTTCTAATTGTACTTAAGGAATTATAATAATATTTTATGTATTCAGTCATTTATTAATAACTTTAAATATATGGTTCAAATTGGAATGATAAATTAAATGTAAAATATCGATATTACTAATTTATTTATAAAAATAATATTTGGTTTTAAAAATATCTCTCAGAGTATTAAACGATAATAATTATTCCAAACGCTTAAATCAGACACGCTTACGAACATATGATGTCTATGTGATTCTCAACCACTTGGTTGAGAATCACATAGACATCATATGAATTATACCTCGTGGTGGATGAATTATACCTCAAATCAAAATGATTCTATGTTCAGGCAAATAAAATTTTGGCCTAATAAGTCATAACAAGATAATATTTAAATTAAATTAAACATTTATGTATTTCAGAAGGGTAAACAAATTCCTTTGTAATGCAATATTTATTTTTATATTTCCAGCGAGATATATTAAAATATATTTCACAAGTCTTTAATACGGTTAATACAGTTATTGTTTAAATGAATTACAACTACCGTAATTCCGGAAGGTGACGAAGAGAATAAGGTTAAAAATTGGAAAGCCCAATTATAACCAATTTCCTCCTAGACGAAAAGAAAAGCGACTATTCGATAGGCCTAGTTGCGGGAATAATTATTGTATATGTCAGTTGGGGACTAGCTCGGAAAGTTCAGTACTTTGAAAGTTGGGGACGGACGGGACATTCGGAATCTTATAATTTTTTTCTCTTAGGCCGCGCGGACATTTAGTTTTCATTTTTCTACTGATAAGCATCAGTTTCTCTTTGTAAGTTTCCTGTAACTGAATGCAAATAGACGGCTAAACTAAGCATACCTGCTAAACGTGAACGTGTTAGCGAATTTATTAATTACATTGTTGTCAAATTTAACGTTATTAAAGTAAGAAAAGGAAATATGCTTATGATTTTATTATAATTTCCACCCCGATAAAATTCGTACGCAGTTTATTTGCGAATGTAATTGTAAACACAACTGTTCATAATGTTATCTACAAGACAAAATTTGACTTACAGTCAAAAGTATCATTTTGCTGCTTTCAGATGCTCGCTATTTGTTCAAAAAGTTTTTAAAATTTACATGTAATTAAATGATTTTAGCCCACAAAATGAATTTTTATTTCACAAAAAAAATTCAAAATTTTAATAAGATTTTGTTAACAAAATTGTGTAGTCGCTTCGCGTACTGTTCAAAAAAAATTCAAAAATTATTTCATGCCTGAATAATCTACAAAAAGATAATAGTCGTAACGGTAGGGTAACATATTTTAAAAAAAAATTTAAAAATTTGATTTTTCCACTTTGATTTACATCTAAATAAAAAAAATACATATTTAAATATGGTCAAAAAAAATTAGTGTAATAAGAGTAATGTTTAAAAAATCATGTATTATGTTTAATTTTTTTAACAGTGTTACTGTAATCTTCGATGTTTTTGTAATTTTCGTTGAACAGCCCTGGGTGGTATCTACAACACACATTTTTTACAACGCATTTAGTCAAATTGTTTCACACACACAAACACGCTCACGCACACGCACACACACGCACACACGCACGCACACACGCACATGCTCACGCTCACACACACTGATTTTTGTTTTTTACGTTAAGAAAAACTACATAACATTGCCAAAATACTTAAAAAGTGACTTGACTGGAACGTAATAAACTTGACTGAATGCAAGTAATATTACATTATATATAAAATAAAATATAGACAGTATTCGGTCATGTTTCTAAAAGATTTTAGGTTATGTTTACTGCCCTCTACTTGTAAGTGTATATATGCATAAAAAACGTATATAATGTATGATTATAATTCATATACTAAAATAATTTCCTTGCAGCTTTCACTTCTTTGAACTCAGCGGACGTAAAATATGGATTTGAAGCAAAGTATGATGTCATCATGAATGCATCTATTTTCGGCAGATTATCCGATTGTGCTTTCACAAAACTATATTCAGTGATCGTTCAAGATGATTGTCAATCTCAATAGGATGTTAAAAATGCACTGTATGTGTAAAATATTGCAAGAATGATATTATATTTTTCCTCATCAAACACAATAAATACCAACAAAAATATCAACAACACGAACCTATTTACAAAGATTCTGACGTCACGTTTCGTTGTAACCAATATTGTTGCCTTTAAGCAATTTTTAATTTCTTTCGCATAATTTGAACTTTTGATTTACAAATTGATGTAATTAAAAAGGAATAAATTAGGAAAACAATGATTTAGATGTAATATCCGGTTGATAAATATTTGCAAAAAAATACTTAAACAAGATTTAAACTATATGCAAATTCCCTATTAATCTCGTGAGATGATTTGCTTACTCACATTACGCACTGGATAATGAGCCACTAGGTCCATGTGTTCGTAAAACTTAGCCAAATATGAAAAGTTTTCGTCGGTTTTAGAGAGGGTTGCGAAAAGTGTCATCATTTCTGAAAGCGTCATTGCGCCGCCCAGTTCCAGGTTGACGTCCATTACGTGGCCCCGGATCTCGTCGATGCTGGCGATGTCGATCAGTATTTTAGGATAATCGTCTATCTTGTAAATGCCTGCAAGTTATAAAAACAACTATATAAAGTGTATCCCTTGACTGGGATACACTTTATATAGTCTTTCAGTTTTTTTTAAAATTAATATTGCAAAAATAAAAAAATGGCTGAACTCATGGTATAATAAATGGTGTTTTCAAGCAAAAAGCACAATTTCTCTTTGAATTTGTGGAGTTAATTTATTTGGCGAGTTAATTTTATTTAATTCTTCCCCATACATTTGTAATTTTTCTTTATACGTAAACTTCATCTAACGATTCTAAGGTTATAATTTGAAGACTGACCTAATTAATAATCCAAAAAGTTTCGTTTTTACTTCACGAGACAACGAAATTGATTTACCTCTACCAGTGTTGCCAGCGATTAACCTGTATGAATCGGTGCCCTCTTCTTTGAAAACCTTGAAAATGTCAGCCACTGTGAACACCTTATACCACTTATGGTTTTTAAGATCAATCTTGATTATATCTTTCGCGTCAACGGAGTTCAGAGGTCTCTCCATACTGATTTTGCACCATCCGTTGTCATGATCGTAATCCTCGCATGTCTTCGTACAAATATTGCCTGTTTTTGCACAAATATTGAGATCCTCTATATCAGCCAGTTTTTCAAGGAGTTTAGAGTCGGCGTCGGTTGCGAGAGATTTAAAGGCGTCGAGGATGGGTCTGTAGCCCGTACACCTGCAGAGATTACCCGCGAAGGAGTTTTCTATCTCCTTCATAGTTAGGTTGTGCTTACTACTTTCGAAGAGGCTGAAACAAGAGAAGCAGAAATTTATTAATGACATATTAATCAAATCAACTTTGTCACTCTTGTACGAACCATCTTCCTTAAGTATTTTATTCCATAGGTACAACAGGTTTAAACGGTCTTAACGATTCAGGTTATTTGAAGTGAAATTTATTTAGCGATAGTAATTATAATTTCTTATTTTTTGAGTTAATCCAAGGACACAGAGAAAAATCAGTGAGTGTAATGTAAAATATAACATATTTTCATCATGCTGCTGGGTCTCAACCGATCGTTGAAGTTAATTATTTGGGTGAATGAAAACCTTTTAGTAGTAGAATCGCATAGCTTTATTTTAAAAAAAGTGTTTGTATTGTTCACACTGTTTGACATAGTCGAGAGATATTCGACCACGTTCTAATATAACTGAAAGATGTTGGAATCTAAGAGCACTCAAAAATATTCTTCCTTATTTTCTCCAAGGAATGTATACAAAGTATAAAGCATGTGTTATTGTCGAAAAATTCTACAATATAGCTATTTGTAATTTGTTATTGTAATTGTTATAGAATTGTATTTAAATTGATGTGAATTTTTATTCTATTCCAAAATCGAACTCAACTTTATCACAGTTGTTAGTTTGCATCACGTTTGTTAGTTTGTAGGACAAACTTATTATACGCTCTATATTTTACTATTCTTGGCATATTTACTGGATTTTTCTCTCTATTAATTTTACCTTTACTTTAAAAATATGACCTAATTGATATACAATGGTCAGTATTGTAATTTACTTCATTTAAGTTAATAGATTTTTACATAGTTTCATTAACTCTTTTTTGCTAAGTTCTTATTTGTGCACTAAAATGAGACATATCTTAAACATTTTTGAAAGTAAAGAAGTCACACATTGTGCAATGATGTCATTGGTGTGCTTATATTTAGTTTTATCAAGGTTTATACTCACAAACTAAAGAATACGTCTCATCAAAGGAGATTAAACTGAATTTTAATGGTAACAATCATATTGTTATTCAAACTGACTTCAAAGGCAATTTCTTAACATGTGAACCTACCTGTACATACTCATGATCCATCCAGGTGTACAGTATCCGCACTGCGTTCCATTGAATCCAGCCAGGCGGTTCTGTATCTCGTGGTAACCGTCTTTCCGATTGCCGAGATCCTCTATCGTGATTATGTCCCAAGAGTGGCACGAGAGAATCGACACCAAACACTAAAATTGGTTTGATAATTATAGTTAGGAAAAATATTAAGGAACTGGAAATGCTTGGAAGTGGGATGCGTTTATTATCTCGACCTTATACTCTGTCTCCATCTTTATATCTTGTTAGATAACTTCAAAATTCTTTTCATTGTCAATTACTCTTTTTTTAATAACAATATTATTTAAATATAGTTTTACCACACTTATTTACGTATAGCTTATCTATTTCTTTGTGAATATCTAAACATGTCTTTACCATCATGGTGCATGCAATATGTTCATCCAAAGGTATAAAGATAATAACAGTAAGTAAATTTTATTACATTCTAGATGGTCAGCATTTTTTTAATTTTCCAATAATATCTGAGGTATTCTATTTTATTTTTAATTGAAATTTACCTCAGTCTGCTGATTTTTTACCTTTAACTTTGTATCAGTCTTCATCATGTTATTTCAGTTATCACTGTTGAGGAAGATCACTCGGGAGATCATTATTGAGGTAGGTAGGATTACATTTCTACTTGTTAAACCAGTTATCAATCGTAACTTAATAACGAAACGCTAATAGATGTCACAGTCGTTAAAAAAAATCATAGAACAAAAATTTTCTCGTGTTAAATTCATCTTGACGATTTTCAAATGTCCGTCAATTTATAAAGACAAGTGACAAATTCCAGCAAATTATCTCAATGTATTAACAAAGATATTGATTTTCGATATTAAAATTTTTTTTTTACAATTATTACAAATGGCTAGTTCTAAGAACTTTTAGTGCTGTTTTCGTACATTGCAGTATTGTTTCATTTTTACAAATTGTAGTACTAGAGAATTGTAGTTACATATACATTTACATTACATATACATTACATATAGTTATATATATATATATATATATATATATATATATATATATATATATATATATATATATATATTTATACATTTTGGAGATATAAATCGATGAAATACAAATCAAAGAATATCTTTTGTAAATGCTCACCGAGTTCACAGAGATAAACTGGTCTTCTTTGGTTGCATTGTCGCGGGTACGGACGACAACGATGCATGCGCCGCAGCCTCCTTCGTGGCACATGGCCTTGGTGCCGCGCAGGTTGAGATTCGTTCGCAGGTAATTGTTGAGCGATGTTTCCGGTGATACGTCGGCGCCCACTGAAACCGAGGTGATTAAATTAGTAAAATATGTCAACTTTTACAGTTAAGGGCTGGTATTGTTGCCTATACTATGTCATTGGAAGATGATGCGAGGTAAAAGGAATTTATCTTAGGAGTATCGTACGTCAAAGCTAGATTTTATTTATTTAATTAATAAATCGCGGGGGTGAATATTGTTTAACAACTGTTGATGCTACGGAAAGAGCAGTTTGGAATTTATTAATATCCTTGAATAATAATTTAGACATACATTTTTATGTCTAATCTTGTATCACTGTGTACGGGAAAATGTAATGATTCTCGGTTAACTTTTTATGAATGTTCGGGAAATCTATCAAGTATCAGTCTGGGAAAATTTGAAGTCATTGGAATCGATCTATGATTTTTTTAATCCTCTCGGGTTGACATGGAAGTTCCGTTCAAAAAGGTATTACCAAATTGTACCGATGATCAAGTTTCCACCAGTTTCCGCTTTATTAAATTCAATACTGCAATACGCAATAGATAGTTATTATATACTTGTTTGGCTATTTATAAACCTTCAATCATTTCAGATTTCCACTATAAGATTTCCTTTCTTATTACGGTTATTTATATCCAGATTCAGAGGACGATGATAATTAAGTTCATGTGAATCTGGTAGATTCAGAAGGCCATAGTAAAATATAAAAATGATTATTAGATAAATGTTTCTTCTATATTTCTTAATTTCATCCATTTATATTTACATTTCATCCATTTCTTTCATATAAAATTGTAGCAATTTTCGTGCGTTTTTACGGAGAGAGTACGGCGTGCAGAGTGGAGGGAGAACGTTAAAAATGTTCATGCTTGCAAACCCAACAATAAAACAAACAACACAATTGTGTAACGACATCACAAAATGTATATGAAGGTTGAAACAAAGAAAGTATCAGCTTTTTATTCATTTGATTCTTTACATTAAACTGGGCACAAAATGTTAAGGAACTATATGAAAATTTTCAATCGGTTCGAAAAAAAGCAATGTTAAAGTTTCCTTCACCAAAAAAATTTGATTATATTACAGAAATTATATATATATATATATATATATATATATATATATATATATATATATACATATACATATACATATATATATATATATATATATATATATATATATATATATATATATATATATATATATATATATATATATATATATATAGATGCACAGAATTGCGTGTATAAATAACAAAGGCGTTTATTTGTTAAATTTTGTATACAGGATTACGTTTCTTTACAAATAAGCGGAAAGTGACTGTATTGTATATTTTACCCTATTCTGTTTATATCACTTTTTTCACTCGCTCTTTTCCTATTTGTATGCGGAAAGATATTCATGATAAAACTATTTCTTGAAATTTCAAACCATCTTTCATGTTACTTTCTGCTTTCAATCATCGCTTTTCATGCGTATATTCTATTTGCGATATTTTATTAGTTATTTTAATAAATCAGGTATTTTTCGAATGTTTACAGAATTAATTGGAACAATGTTACCTTTTCGGAATCTGTGTGAATTTTAGTGTCGTTTTTGTAATAAACTTCCACAAGGTTACCATATATTTTTTTCACATTAGCATTGTTCGAAAATCACTTTTCATGTTTTATAATTTAAAAATTGCACATATTTCAGCGTTAAATTTTTATGTTGTCAATAATAACGAATGAATAACATTTTAATTAGGAAGATGAATGATCTTGGACAATAAAAAGCAATAATTGTAATAAAACCTAATAAAAACATTTTTTTCATTCGCAGTGATAAAAATAAAAAAAAAATTTATAACCCCCTCTATCATCGCCATCATTTCATTGATCCACTCCTTACGAGACACTTGTACATTGACGCTTTATATCGCTTTATGTCGTTATGTAGTTGAAATACTTAAACGATTATTCATAAGACATAGTCAACAATATTTTTTTTATCTGTTAAGTACATGTCTTCAAGTAAAACGGTTCCGTGGCAATTAAATTTTTCAAGCCAACATTTCGACTTTTCTCAATATCTAATATATAAACGTACAGTCTTGAGTTACAGGCACTTTTATTTATTGTTTTTCAAGTAAAAAAATCATACTTAACTTAAACTGACTTGCTTTATCAATAGAGACCTTTTTAGAAAAGCTAACAAACTAAGGCCCAGTTAATTTGAATGAATTAGATGATTTTATGAGTGGCCTGGAGAAAATGCATCTCATTTGTAGAGAAGTGTTAAAGTCAAAAAGGGTTGTGATGTATTTATTACGAACACATAAAAATACGTAAGAAATTTCATATTTCTGCTATCCGTGTGTATGTGAATGAACTTCGCCTAAATGGCTGGACTGATTTTTATAAAATGTTGTGTGTGTGATTAAGTTGATTCGAGAATAGTTTTATTATTAAAATATAAATTAATTCGAAAAATTAATTCGATCTAGTAAGCAGCCCTGCGATCGCGTTTTAAAATTTAATTTTTTTTTAAATTTTTATATACTAGCTGTGTCCACAGCAGTTTCATATAAATCTTAAGTCTTTACAGGACACAGCTAGTTTCATAGAAATCTTAAATCTTTCGAATCATTCTCCTTATGAAATATGGATATTTATTATAAATCTAATTTCTTTGATTGGACGTGATGTGATGAATTAGATCTTTTATCAGAAATCTATTTGAATAAATTATGTAAAAATACAGAAGCTAATATCGTTGCTTTCTAAATAATTAACAGAAAAAATTAGCAAATCACGCCTCCTTAGTTCTAGACTAATCATAACTAGAACAACCTTAAAAAAAAATAAAATTGTTTTCTACTAAATCATAACGAAAGAAATTATAAATCACAAAGAGTATATTTGACCAATATGTATTTTACATTTCGAAGATATTAATGTACGTTTTAAACTTCTGAATGTTACGTATTACGCTTAAAAATTTCCTTGAAGGAAATAAATAAAAACGTCCAGAGAAATTTCAAGTAGAGGCATATTCATTACAGATAGTTAAAATATAGATTATCAGTCTCTTACTTATCGATTTCTTCACAATAAACTGCTTTAGTTCGGTACTCTACTTTTCAAACCAGCCATTTCACTAGTACACAACCTTCCATCTTAAATAAGCTAATAGTAGTGTGATTGCGTCCAGGTCGTCTCCTTTTATATTTTGAACTTCCGGTCCTTTTCTATTTTGAGCATCGGGTCCTTCTATATTTTGATCTTCGGGTCCTTTTATATTTTGAGCTCCGGGCTGAGGCTTTTGAGCATCGTCACTTTGTATTCGACGTCACTCTCTGAAGAAACTTCTTCTGGGAATTACTTTGGGAAGGCCAATCTTTAAAAATTTATGTTTATTAACATTTTTTGCTACTGATACTCTTTGAAATACTATACTCTCATTCTTTGATTTTACGTTTCTAATTTTTTTTCAAATTGTTTCGTGATGGCTTCTCTGAGTATAAAGTTTTAGGATTAACAATTATTTTAAATTCTAGCAGAAACGTAGATTGCAAAATATACATTAAGTACATAATCAGTCAAATATTCACAAAATCGACACACCCTGCTTGTGCTTGCATCGTCACTTATCTGTTTAGATTTCTGACAGGTCAATGATTGCAAGGGAATGATGAATTCTTTAAAGAAACACGACGGATTGAATGGAAATCCCGGCTTGTATAATCTTTCCCATCTAGATAAATTCAAATAATCGAAACGATGCATATCACATAAAATATATTTTAATTGAATTAACCCATTAAAAGTTAAAAGAACTTCACTGGCACAAAACAAACTATCACCTCATAATAACATTGTATATAACCTCACTAATTCACCATTATCTGAGACAACTTTACAGTCCGACACGTTTAGAACGTAACTATTTCAATGTCGGACTGTAAAGTGCCGAAAACAGTGTCGAAAAACGTAATTTTATAGCGTACAATGTCCTGAAATTTCATAGTCACTACCACTATGAAATTCTAGGACGTTCTATAGTTGCCAAATTATTCAGAAAATTAGTTATGAGTATTTTTTTATTGAGTATTTTTTTACTTTTATTACAACATTTAATAAATCCATATATCCTTAGGACTAAAAATTTGACAAAGACGAGTAAAACTCGCACTACGAGGGTTTCGTACACATTTAGGCACTTAAATATTATAAATATTGGGTGCACCTAGATTTTTATTAAAATATTTAGAAATATTATTTTGCCACAGCGTAAATATATCGCAACGTATTATATACACTAATTTTCATAGGAGAAAAACATAATTAAAACATTTATTTCAATTGAACTAGGAATATCTACATATAAATCAGTAGGGAACGTAACAGCGTAACAGTGAATATATATATATATATATATATATATATAATATATATATATATATATATATATATATATATATATATATAATATAAGAAAATTCTTACAATCACTGATTCATTCCATCCATTCGATACCCACAATTCGCTACATTCTTAAGAACGCTGATTTTGATACTTTTGTTTATTAAGTATTTTGTTATTGTTAAATTTAATGCCGGATGTAAATACGGTATTTCAAGCGATTGAGGGTTGCCTTAAAGAATATAAATGTTAGTACTGGCAACCATTTAAGAAGAATAGTAGGGAAATAAATAAAGTTAAAGCGAGAAAAATGGACTGCCATCATGGATATCCACATGTATTTGATGTATTCTGAAGCAATGTGTACAATGAATTAATACGTTATTTATTGTAAACTCAGTTCAAATAGTTTTCAGAAACCATTACCTGTTTCTTTGGTATGCAGTTATGGGAAAATTACAATTGTAATAAATCAGGAATACAATTTTTCAATTTAACAATCGAACAATGAATTTCACCACAGAAACTTCGTTTTTGTGTTGCAACTCAGCTCATCGTAGAGAAAATAGGTAGGAAATAGAAAAGGCAAATAACGTATCGTGTCATGTACAAATATCGACGAATTTTTTTTGGATACATTTAATAATCACACCATATTTAAAACCCACATGAAATAATGTGAGTTTTAAATAAGAGAGCTGGTTTCTAATTGAGTTCGTCTAGGTATATATATATATATATATATATATATATATATATATATATATATATATATATATATATATATATATATATATATATATGGAACAGTAACAAGGGTAGTAGTTGAGCCCATCATGCAACGATCACCAGGCAAATTTTAATGAAAATTTGCAGTTGTGTATCTTCGAGGCTTGGTCAATACGTGTAATATAAATAATTAAGTTTATTAATAAGCTCTAATCATATTCACTTAAATGGCATCAACACTTCTTCTATAAGCAACTATTATTTACATTACCAAAATTAACAAAACTACTGGTACATTGAAAACATTAATAACTAAAAGCTGGCCAGAATAGGGAGAAGAAAAATTAACATGAATGGATTAAATACACAGCTAGCCAAAAGAGTCGCCAAGAGCCATAACGAATACTAATAATGAAAGACTGTTCGTACGAATACGTATGTACGTATTGCTGTACGACGTGACGTAATCAGTTTTAGCTGCCTACCCCAGATTAGGAGATGTTATATAGTTATAAATGCACACGCGGTAAGATACATTCGCTGACCACACGCCATAGACCTCATGTACATACAAATATTAATTTTTTCATACCTATGAATACTTTATGTAGCTTTTAAAGAAGCGAAGGTTTAACCTTCATGTTTTATTCAGATAATTATTTTTATGCGTTGATAAAGGATTAACAAATATTATGTAAGATGGATAACATATGATTAGCTTCTTTTAAATCTCCGACCGTTCAAATAAAAACGGACATAATTAATAGTCGTTGTATTTCATAACAGTAATGAATATTTATGAGTATAGTTCAAAATATTTCTTAATGTAAGTTGATATATCTTAGCCTTAATATAACCTGATATATATATATATATATATATATATATATATATATATATATATATATATATATATAGCTTCTTTTAAATCTCCGACCGTTCAAATAAAAATGGACATAATTAATAGTCGTTGTATTTCATAACAGTAATGAATATTTATGAGTATAGTTCAAAATATTTCTTAATGTAAGTTGATATATCTTAGCCTTAATATAACCTGATATATATATATATATATATATATATATATATATATATATATATATATATATATATATATATATATATATATTTCTACGTTCTTCGTTCAACGTTGTTAAAATACAAGATTAAAAAGAGGGCCAAGCGTAGGTCTGAAAAATACATAAAGCTGGGTTCTGCTGTCAACAATTTCTATTCAAGTTGTTGATACTAGTTAACCAAAATGTTTTAAATGAAAATTTCAATTAAATGTTAGTAGATTAAGTTTGTCAGATTTTTTTTATTCTTTTCACGATAGATCTACAACTACTCTAGAGTAGTTGTAGATCTATCGTGAAAAGTATTTCGTATTATTTTTTTTTCTATTTACTTATTTACAATTATGGCAACATTACAGTTATTTTACCTACATGTTTCAAAGGCCGATAAAATTTTAATCCGATAAAATTGCAATAAAAGTTTATTTGCACTCATCACAAATATAAAATAACTATGGTGAAACTGCGACCAATTGGTTTAGCAATTGTATATCGTAAGAAAGTGGGGAATTTCGATATAATGCGGTTCCAAATGCCGGTACATCAAAAATATGATGATTACGCGAAGACAAAGAGCGAGAATTTCTTCAATAAATTAGGGCTCAGAAATTTTCCAATGAATAAATTAAAAATAAGTTTCAACACGGAAACATCTCATTTGCACTACAATGTATGGTAACTCAGCATGCCCAAGGGAAAATCAATAGGAAATAGAAAAGGGAAGCTACCATGTCGTCTGACATACAAATATCAAAGGAACGCTTTTTGAACAAGTTCAATATGAGGCTACATTTAGTTTCATCAGGGTTTCAAAGAATAAAGCTAGCTTCTAACTTGCTTTGCACTAAAGTCATATAATAGTGCGTTTACGCGATTGGAATTTGATTTTGTTTGTTTATCTGTGCTATTGTTTTTTTTAGAAAAGTACACTTATTTTAGTGTATTTTCTACAGAATTCAGGTATTTTTTGGATGGGTTCTTTCTAAATGTGTTTGATACACTAGGGATGAGCGATGTTAGAAAATTTATGTCGATGTTTATACCACTATCGGCAGTTAAATATCAATAACCGTTCATTATTTAATCGTTAACAAAAAAACATCCCGCTTGGCTAGGCTTGGCTCATCGATGTTTCACAACGTTCCCCATCAATATTAAAACAACGATGTTAAGTTATTCAACAAAGATGTTACATGAAAATCAATGAACATGGATTATCCTTAGTACAGGCTGGAGAAGCACCGATTAAACTGTGTTTTCTTCATGCACAACTGTCGGTTGTCGGTACTACAAAAGAGGACGGGGGAATTCATTGATCTCCTTACCTTGAAATAAATGTCAGACTCAAGCTGAATTGCAAAAGTCATATACCATTATTTTCATCCGAGAATAATAAGTCCAGGTTACACCCGCAACTCACTGAGCAAAACATCTTCTACCTGATATGAATCTTTGACCCTTGACATAAAGATTGGTATACTTTTGTATATATTTTGAATTGAAAAAAATGCCCTTGTAGTTTTGTAACAAATCTAAGTACTTTTTATTGTATGAACCATTATTATTATATAGGAAAGATAACTGACTCACCATGGTGCTCGACGCCGTTTACGGTGAACACGATTTCGTTCACCATGATGTCCCGTACCGTCGACGGTAAATGATTACTCTTCGACTGATGCTGGAAGGAGCTGTAAATCAATTTTGTTATTTAAAATTAAATAATAGAAAAATATTTTGATAACTTAAAGTTTAATATTACATTGAAAGATATTTGTAATATAATTTAAGCTTTTTTGTCATTATCCGTTGATAAATGGGCACACCATTTTGTTGCTTAATTCTAGGAATCGACAAGACGCTATTATTGATAAATTATTGATCATTATGATGAGTGATCAATTATAAGCTTTTGGTTACGTTACTGTCATTTGTTATTATACAAAACAATTCAATTAAATAAAAGAAAACAGTTCTTCAATTAAATAAAAGAAAACAGTGAATAATTCACTTTACTAAGTGGCTCTTTTATCTAATATACGTATTTATGTATAATTACCTAACAGTCACTGTAGTGTTGCTTCCTAACAAATTTACATCCTATTCAAGTAGAATATAAACTTGTTTGATTTTTCTTTTTGTTTGTAAAAATATTAACCAGTAGTTTTAATCGCTGTTTGAGAATTAAATTCCGTTATATTAAAAACATTTGTCCCCATTGTCATTCATACTTTTTTATTCTAAAAATATTTATTGGTTGAAGGTTGTTTTTGAAATTTTGCTTCTTTAGATTCGTTATGAAAAATAATGATGAGAGTAAAATTTTACGATGCGCACGTATGATGCAACAAAAATCGACAGGATGAAGTTGTTCACTAAAATGTGTGTATCTATATTCATAATAGTTATTGAGGTATTTGTAAATACATAACACGTGTTTTATATTCAAACAAATCTAAGTTGTATCAGTGTTTTTACATAATATTTTTTAGTAATCGATATTTAATAGTGATCCATATAATAGAAAAAAAAGTTTATTTATTGTGAATATTCGTGATAGAAATAAAAGTAAAAAGTCTATTAAAATATATTTAAGTGTATTTCTCTAAGTGAATTTAGGGTTTGGTATGTATTTATTTGCATTATAAATTACTTAAAATTTAATTACTCGATTGAATTTAGATTTTACCAACCATATTTATAATCTCGCTCCAGTCCTTTCATTATATTATATCCATTAATTACTTGCGTGCTAAATAAAGTTATTCTTGTATTATGCCAAAGATGTATAACCTCTAACGCGAATACATAAGTACGTGCACAATAATTTTTTTAATGATTATTTACATTTCGCAAGAACAAAAACATACTGATATTGACACACACGTACCCAAAAGTTCTTGGGTTTATAATTTTGTTTAGTGATACCTATGTTTCTGACACACTACTAATAGAATCCAATCTTTACTGTTACGTTGCCTTAAGAGGACGCTAAACTGTGCTAATTAATGTATAAGGGCTGAACGTGTTTGTTTAAGGAATTAAAAAGTTAAGGAATTAAAAAGTCGTCGCCGTGGTGTGTTGGGTTAATGGCCTTATAAAGGCGTATGGCCTTCGACTGCGCAGCTCACTGCACCAGAACCCGGGTTCGATTCCCAGCCGCTCCTCGAGCGGGGCTGGACTGGTGTTCAGGTTGGCTGTAAGAGATTGCTCTCATAGCAATACGTCCGCCATATGTATCAATTCAATACATTAAAGTACATAAATAAAATAAAAAGTCACAAGATATAAGGTATTAATCAAAATGTAGGAAAATTGGATATCAATAATCATTGATAAATATGGCAATAAAATAGGTATTATGATGATTGTAAAATTAATTATACATTTTGAAACGGATTAAAGAATGAGGAAATGTGAAATAAAATTTAAATCAGTTAAGTGTTAGTCGAGTTCAGTATCGAAATATTAACCCAGTATTAATATCACTCCTCAATTGTTTTCATAACAGAGGAGCAGACTGTGGCGAAACTCTCAAATTTTCAACCAGAATTTTTTCTCAAGTATTATGAGTCTATAATATGTATCAGCTTTCATTTAATGTACATGCTATAATGTGTCACTAAGAAATAAAAAAACAATGTCTCATAATTGCTACAATTTTTATAAAATTTTAATATATTTTTGGTTATATATTTCTTAAACTGCTATGTGACAAAAATAAATCTTTTTCGTTGTGATTTTTTAAACGTGGATTACGTTAATGGCCAAAGGCTCAAAACTAAAACGGTGAACCTGAAATAATCTCATTATAATTTTGTTTTTAATCTAGCGATGGGCGGAAATTAAAAAAAGAAAAAAAAACTGAAAACAAGCAGTTAAGTAACATGTTTTTTACAAGCATATGACATTTTTAGAAAGTCACACTTAACATTTTCAAAATGTCTCAGAAGTTCTGCTTTACTGAATAATTATTTTTCAACGATTGCGTCACTTTTAAATATTAGAGCTTTTTATTTAAATGAAACTTTTATTTCTTGTTTTGTGATACTAGCCTTCAAAGTATATTTGTTTTGTAATGGATTTCCCTTTTCTCGCCACATACATGTACATATATATATATATATATATATATATATATATATATATATATATATATATATATTTATAAATATATACGTATACATGTATATATATATATATACATATATACATATACATATATATATATATATATATATATATATATATATATATATATATATATATATACATATATAGCTATACACTATAAATATTTTTATTTAATGTGGATAATCCATAACGTACCATTATTCTCAATTTGGTTTTATGACATGTTTGTTTTACAAGTTTTTTATACCATTTCAATTTCTGTTGGAGGTCACACCAAGCGATGTTTTTCAAAGCAAACTGGTCGGGGTACATGAATTTAAAACGCGAGGTCAAAGGTGATTTTTTGTGGTCTATAAATTGTGCGAACACAATTTTTTGCCGTAAGAATTCCCTTCTTATGAAGTAATTGTACGACTTGAAACGAAATAAATAAAAAAAATTAAATAATCATTCAACCCATTATTAGAATAAGTTGGAGAATTTAATTATAAAGAAACACACGTGTCATTCTAACTTGCATATTTCTTGGAATTTTATCGATTCGTAACATTTAAGCTGCTGCTTTCAAGTAATTTTAGAACGACCACGCCATATATCAAAGTCTTATTCTGTGAAATAATTTTTATTTAACTATAATTTTAAGGGTTCAGTTCTTGAAAATTTAAGACAGAACCCTTAAACTCAAACTTTGTTATCCTTCCGTCAAAATTATATATTTGTATAAAATTCTAATAAAAAACACAGATTGCATAGTAATCTGTAATGAATAAACGGGATATGTTTCTTAGCTAGGTTTAATAATGTTATTTGGTATATCATTTAAGTGAACTTTGTAATGAAATATGAATATAATAATTTGAACTCAGTGTTTGTTAGTTTTTAGTTATGGCGGAATGAATTATCAGTTTTACATTATTCCGGGTACCATTTTAAAGAGGACACAATTTATTTGCACCATTTATTAAATATTGTTTATTATAATTATTACAGAAGTTATCATTGATACAACTTGCATTTGCAATGGAAATTATGTTACGTCACTGATGTAATTAAACGAAAATCAATTCATTCTTTGAAAACTTTCTACTGTTTTGAAAAATTGAACTTTTGCCTTGTGAATATTCTCCACATTAGTTAGACGTGTTAAGCACAGTAATTAACACAAAGATACCCTTTCTCTCTTATTACATTTATTACATGATTTTATTACAGATATTATATGAGTTTCAGTCTATACACTTTTAATGGCATTCGTTTTCTGTGGTTGTCGTAAAACTTATTGGACATTCTGTCAACGAATTCTTTGAGGGTCATTTTCATGACTTTTTAGGAATGAAATTTTTACCATATGAAAATTGATAAATTTGTTTTAATTATATTGAATACTCTCAGCGATTTCTACAATTTTTAAATATTATTGATTAAATCCGGTCGCGCTGTGACTCCTGTGTCGAAGAAGGAAGAGTGTTGACCAGTCTTTGTCGTCAATCAGAGCTATCATAACTTTGACTGATTGTATAAAGTTGTGGTGGATAATACTGACATTGAATAACTAGTGAGTTTCATTTAGTTTACCTCCTATGTCAAGTATTGCTTTGATTTCAATAAACTTTTTTAGTTTGTACTGTCAAATCATTGAAAAGAACCAATTTTTCGTCACACGACGAAGAGACTTTGTACCGTATGTTTACCACATACAATAAAAATCCCTTAATTCTTGTGTCTTTCAATAAATTTATGAAACTGATAAAAAAGTATTTCGAACCTTTCTCGAATTTCTTTATTTTGATAACTTGACGCTAATTATTTAATATTTTTTCGGCACAAAAAGACAAACGAATTACTAATTTTGAAAACATAATATAATAGTTTTTATTCAAAATACATTCTAATTTACAATTTGACAGGAAACCAAAGACATTATGTTATGAAATGATAAAATGATCTCTATTAAAATCTAAATCCCTAATTGTTATACTTCAATAACTGAACAGAAGAAAGGAATGACGAAGCACTTAGTCGGTGTTGGGTAAAAGTTGTTTTTAGGACTCTGTAGATACCGTGGTATTAGAAAGTGGTCTATTAGATTTAACTGGGCTCATAAATAATAAAAAAATAACGTAGCGCTAATGTCAATAACAAGACCATCAATAGAGGCGGCAGGCGCAGTGAGTATTTCAATAAACGCTAAAAACACAAAATTTATGGAAATTACAAAATCATTAAGTACTAATAAGCTTCACCAAAGTAGGTAATTGTAGCTTCGAAAAATAACGTAGTTTTACTTACTATGCACCAACAATTAATAATAATAATGATATTTCCTAATATAACAACGCAAGAGTCAACAAGGAAAATATTTATATATACTTCTATATTTATCTATACTTCTTTAAGAAAAGAAGATTAAAAATATAACACAACATAAGGTTGCGACACTTGGACAATGTCTTTGTCTTTGAGGGAAAAAATTCTGGGAAACATTTTATAGTTGGTTCCCAGAGTATCAGAAGAGACAGGGTACTCAGAAAAGGAATTAAATATAAAAATGTGGTAAAATAACAGTACCTTTCGTGGCTGGAACATATAGAAAGACAAAATGAAAATTATAATTTATAAATAATATACACTGGAAACGACTCACTAACAGAACAAGAAATACGCCAAAGAGGACATGGTTGTATGATTTATTTACTGACCGTAATATTAATATTTAATTAATAGGCATTTTGTCTATAATAAAATTACTTTAATAAATTACAAACTGGAAGAGAGAGCACTTGATAGAAAAGTCTGGGGGAACATTGTGGGGCAGTCCAGAGCTTATAAAGGACTGTATGACAAAAGAAGAAGTGTTATAAGTTCATTCGTCTATCTCCAGTTTCACACAGCTTCCTAGTTTTTTTTATATCTTAGTGATACTTCACAAATAAGTAAAACGAAAAAGGAGTGTGAATTTTATTCTGCAGTGGAATATTTTGTAAAAAATTCAATTAAATCCAGTAATTTTTTTCGTGACACGTCTTGTAACTTTTTTTAAATAGGTATGACATATATTTTTAAACTATTTCTCGAATTTCAGTAATAAATTCCTAATATATAGTATAATATTGAAATTAAAAAGTTGATACTCTCTTCATTTAGTGGAATGAAATATTTTTTTCAATATTTTCAATGGTGTTTTTCACACATGATGACATCGAATACAGCATTTGAGTGGTTTCCCTTGAATTCTTCTAACATTTTGTGACACCAACCAAAGTAACGATGTTTTCGAGCTTCACTCAATTGATGGGGTATCCACCTAGCAGAAAGCTTCCTGGCGCCTAAATACAAAATTTCTGTACTTAAATTATACCAATACATAATTTTCTAAATTTGTCTAAATCTGCTGATATTTTATCTCGTGTCAGTCTTTATCATGATCTCATGAGTTGTACAGGTTTGATATAATCTTCAGTTGTCATTGTCGTGGGATGTTCCTCGACAGATCATCACTGAGATCGATACGACCATACCTGAACTCGTTAAAACCATTCACCAATTATAATGCGGGATGGGGCTTTATAGTAAAATGCCAATCGAAGTCGATTGAAACTTTGTTACCACAATTAAAATCATAAAAAACGGCGAAAAATAATCCCTTGTTAAATTATTCGTGACGTGCTACACTAAATTTTATAATTAACGCCAATTTAAAAAAAAAAACTAATGGAAAATTTAAGTAAAGTACGTTATAATATGATTTACGAAAATTGTGTTAATCTTTTTATCACCACTATTATGAATGGCTAGTTCTAAGAACTTTCAGTGCTACTCTCGTAGGTACAGGGATTTGATAGATATTTATATTCTGATTTCAAACCAAATCTAAAATTTGCATCCTACTATCCGTCGATTTTTATACCGCATCCATATGTGCACAGAAACAGTGTATAGTGTAACACTTATAGGATTTGTGCAAATATTTTTAAGAAATATTATTAACATAAATCGTTATTAAATAATTAACTACGACAATATATATTCATGTAACTAAAATAAAGATAAATTGTTTTTAATATTAAAATTTTCTCGAACCTCTGCTATCAAAATTAAACGAAATTATTTATTTAATAAAGCTTAATTTTATTTTACGATATACAGATAAAAAATTAGTGATATAGTGATTTTCTTGTTTATTTAACTTTTATCAAATTTACATGGTTAACCGGGTAAACTTAAGTAAATTGTAATAAATAATTTAACTAACGTAATATACTCCCTTCCCCGAATATCGGCACTTTCGGCCGACATTCTCCTTTTAAATTAATTCTTTGCATATGTTTAATATTGTTCTTTTAAAAATATCTTTCTGATATTATCTGCCGGTTACTTACCGTACTCTAAATGATTTACTTAGGGTACAAGACAATTTTATTTTTAAAACAGTTTGCATAATAATTTATTTCTTTATTTGAATTAAATTATTCTGTATTCAATGTATAGAAACATAAATTCTATAAAGGTTTCCATCCTAAAATTTAGGTTTAGAATTACCAATCTGCTTATAAAATGTTCGTAGATCATAAATCTGCAAAGAACGCTGGAAGGTATTATGGTCTGCAGATAAACCATTCTTCATTCGGGCTATAAACTTCTTTGGTATCATTTTCCTTTTATTAGATTATCTATTTATAAATATATGAAAAATAAAAAAGCTCGCTTATATTTTATGATGAAGAATTACTTAAAATTATTAGGAAAAGAATTTATGCAGGAATCAAATTGAAAAATTAGATGAAACAATTTAACAAAACAAATAGTGAAAAGATAGGAGATAAATTAAAATATAATACCATGGAATGGTATTATATTTTAATTTATCTCCTAAAGAGCGTAACTTCTGAGTTACATTATTACAAACACTAAACCATGATCACGGCTTAATTCTTTCAAGCAATGAATATCGACATGGCTGGCTATTTTATTTTCTACACAGAATTTAGCAAAAAAATTCTTATGGAAAAAACATTTTTGCAGCAACAAGCTAAATAAAAATGATAGCAAATTTGGACAACAGGCTGTGAAGTACATCGATATATGACCGGTGTGGCCTTGTGTAAACAAATAGGAAACGACTAGCCCAACCAAATGTTTTTGTCTTAATTAAATTACATAATCTTAATGTACGTTCTAACAATTTTTTTCATACGTCTGTGTCAACAAAAATAAATTTTAAATATTACTACTAACACAGTTGAAGTCAAAGCAAATAAACCTATACTTTCAATCTAAATCCGCCAGCAGTGATGGTGTTAGAACAAATGTATCACATACATTGTAGCCATTATCATAACGGATATATTTAATTAATTATTTGAATTGCTGCTTTCCCATTTGAATGGAAATAATTAACTTAAAATGGGTACCTACTTATTCACAATAAATATCTAAGTTACTTATTTTTGAAGTTGGTGCCAACACTGTCGACCAACTAAAACAAATTTATAATTTAATTTAATTCATAATGTTAATTTAAAATCTTTATTTCTAACGTACTCACAATACGAAATAGACTCATAAATGGCTTATTTATAATATAAAGTTTTACATTTATTTAAGTCGTTCAGCGGTGCTAGCCCCAACTTCAAAAATAAGTAACTTGGATATATATTGCGAATAAGTAGGCACCTATTTTAAGTTAATTATTTTTTTAATTTTTAGTATCTACTTTTTTTAAGTCGGTTTTTACAGATATTTTATTTTAGAATTTTTAGTGATTACTTATATTAATCATCACACTACAACTAATATAAAATTATTTTCTTTCTTAAAATATTGTATAATTATTAAAAGTTACGGGGAAAAGGTAGTACAGAGATAATTTCCTCTTTGTCTAAAGTTGGTTATCGACAACACACAGAAACAAAGCAATAGTAGTAGCCGCTAATGGTTAGCTGTTATCCGTTGAGGAGTTCCGTTCTGCATACCCGAAATTCAAAATCAAATTTTGCAAAGTGACAACTAACACTCGAGGAGTTCCGTTCTCCATATCTGATATAGTCAATAGCAGATTTTGCAAAGTAATAACTAAAGTAACAACTAATCAGTAGCAAATTTATGATTCACTATTTATTTACTATCATCCGTTAAGGATGGCATTAGTAATCTTCAGAATTCATCATCAGACAATGACCTTGGTTGATGGTGCAGTTATTTTGCAAAGTAGTAACTACCAGTAGCAAATATCTTTAATTATGTTTGTTTTACTATCATCCGATAAGGAGTTTCATTGTTCGTCTCCGGAACTGATCATCAGACTATGACACGCTCGATGCTATTTGTAGCAAATACCTTTAATCATGTTTGATTTACTAACATCCTTTAGAGAGTTCCATTGTTTATCTCCAAAACTTATAATCAGACCTGGTAAGTAGTGTAGTTATTTTGCAAAGTAACAATTACCCGTAGCAGATAACTTGAATCATAGTTGATTTACAGCCATTCATTACGAACTTTATCTTTCATTTCCGGATGTCGTAATCAGATCATTATCAAATCGTATCCTTTGTCAAATAAAATATATCATCGACATCGGTCTACTCGCAAAGAATTATCGCTGAACATACATAAAAAAAAAGTTTCCGACGAATTGAGAACCTCCTCCTTTTTTTGAAGTCGGTTAAAAATGCTTTTCCTTACTTAAATGTCATCTCTGACACAAACAAATATTTCTGAACAATTTTAATACTGCCATTCTTATTAAAATTCTCAGAGTGTATTGCATTCTTACCCGTCCAGTTTTTTAACACCATCACTACTGAAAGGTTTAGATTTAATTATAAGAATTGCTTTGATTTCAACTGCACTGATAGCAAAATTTAAAATTTATTTTTGTTTACATCGAGACACGAAGAAAACATGTTTACAAGGTACCCCACCTTAAGAATGTATAATACGTTAGAGGTACCTTACATTTTGTAATTTAAGTGGGGCATTTTTTTGGTAATATAAGCTTTGAGCAGGTAGTTCACCATAGTTTAGTAATTAAATTAGTTTAAAAGGAGCAGTGATGACAAGGCCAAGAAGAGAGTAATTATTTTTAATATAGATGACAGCAAAGATGATATTTTCAAAGTACATAATGATAAACGTATTCAAATTTTATTTTTCATGTATCTTTATGTGGTCTTTTAATGGAAAGCAGTGACGAACTAAATGTCTTATTTCAAGAGGTGGTACATACCATTAAGTAGGTTTATTCAGGGAAAGGTTATTATTGTGATACGAAAAAAATAGGGAAATGTGGTAAAACATATATTTACCCTTACAGTAGTTCAAAAGGTAAAAACAATTTTAAGGATAAGTAAAGTATTAAATTGAAAGAAAAAAATCGGCCCAAAGTGTTAAAATCAACGTGTAGCTTTAATTTATCTCGGAAAAGCCAGTATATCATGTTAGGTAAATTAATTATCACTATTTAGTTAATTTCACCCAGTTAACGATGTAAACTTGGCGACAATAAAGTAGAGATGAAGAAGAAATATATCAACATGTAATAAATTATTTACCTGAATGTGAATAAAAATAAATTAAGCTTCATTTTATAAATAATTCCATTTAATATTGATATCAGAGATTTAAAAAAATTGTAATGGTAAAGAAAATTTTTTTCATATTTTTTATAACAAGTCCCCACTATAGCTACGGTTGGTTTTGTACAATGTTAAACAAAGGGTTCAGTATCAAATGAAAACCTACTGAAGTACAAAATCAAAAATATATTTTGGATTTTTTTAACAACGTCCCTAAAAATCTGTCCAAAACCGCTTTCTTCCCTCACGTTTTTAAAAATTCGACAAAAAGGAAATTATTGTTTATGAGGCCAATATCGACTAAAATTAAGATCATTGTATTACATGAAATAGTTTTCTTTTGTAGTTTATAATTTCATTAGTTAAATGTAAATTAAGTTCAAAATGTTGATGAGACCACAAGTAAAATAATTTATATACATTCTTCACATTAATACACCTCAACAATTTTTGAATATTTTATCTTTTTTCAATTTATTTATTTAGTGTATTTACGAGGGGCGTTCAACGTATTCTCGGTATCGGCATGATTTGCTAATGATGCGGGTAATTTAATAATTTGTACAGATAACGACACTATTTGAAGGTACATATAGCAAATTTTGATGTGATTGTGACCATTAGTTTTCTACTATTCAAATAAACCACGACTATAATGACTGACGCGACAATGATTAAGAAAATTGAACACCGTGCGGTTATTGAATTCCTTGCTAAACAAGGAAAACCTCAAAAAATGATTCACGAAGAAATGGTGGCCGTTTATAAAGACTCTGTACTTTCATTATCTACCGTACAAAAGTGGTTAAGTGAATTTAAAAGAGGCAGAGAGGGTATCGAAGACGACGCTCGCTCGGGCGGGCCGATTAATACCACTACCGATAAAAATATGAAAAAAGTGGAAAAGCTTATACGGGGGGGATGCTCGTATAAAATGAAAAGAGCTGGTACTATTTTCACCATTCTTCATGATCATCTCAATCTCTCAAAGATCTGTGCAAGATGGGTGCCGCGAATGCTCACGGCCCCTCGGAAACAAACGCGGATAGAGTGTTGTAGGCAATTGTTAGAGCTCTGTGGCGATGAACCAGCCAAGATTTTCGACAGAATGGTAACAGGAAATGAAACGTGGGTTCATCACTATGATCCAGAAAGTAAACAGGAGTCCATGCAGTGGCACAAAAAAGGTACAGACCATCCAAATAAATTTAAAGTCACTCCATCGGCCGGAAAATTCATGGCCACAGTATTTTGGGACTCAAAAGGAATTTTGTTTATTAAGTACACAAAAAGAGGTGAAACTATAAACGCAGCATCTTATGCAACCACCTTACGTAATTTAAGCGAAGCGGGAAACTGAGTGCAGGCGTGATGCTTCTTCATGACAATGCGCCTGTTCACATGGCGCGTGTTTCCAAGGCTGCTGTAACAGACTGTGGTTTCGAAGAAATTATTCACTCTCCTTACAGTCCGGACTTAGCCCCCAGTGACTACTTTTTATTCCCCAATTAAAAACAAACCTTCGTGGAAAGCGATTTTAATAGTAATTTTTAGACAAGGAAGAAATCTATTTTTTACAGGACATTGAAAAGGTAGTTTCAAGATCTGTTAAGTGTATTGATGTATTGGGGGTAGGGATTGCAATCCAGCAAGGTTTTCAATCCAGCTGGATTATTGCTGGATTGACTTAAATCCAGCTGGAACCAGCGCGGATCCAGCAAAATATGGAATGAATAAAAAAACATAATTTTTAATGAAATTTCTAGTCATTTTTTAATATCAACTTTTTTATTACAAATCATGTATTAAAAAAAATAAGGGGTACCTACTTATTTAGTAGTTACTACATATTTTTGGTTTAGTTTTTTAATTCTTTGTCATTTGAGATCGAAACAATTATTGACTTAAAATTACACTTCTATTATTATAGTTCATGAAGTGAGAAAAATAAAATACAAAATCAAGCTTCTAAGTAAACGATATCTTAAACAATGTAATAATCAATTTTACCGAGAGCTAATGCTACAACTTCAACTACAAATCACAAATATCAGCCTGTATTCCAAGAAGTCTCGAAACGATCTTCTTTGCAGCCATTTAAGATATAATTTTATATTACTACCGTCACTGTAAGCAAGATTAAGACATCTTATGAAAATCAAAAGCTTATAATCAAATTAGGAAGTTTAAATTCTGACAACAGAAAGATAAACTATTTAGTTTTTTGAATTCGCTGGAAGTAAGACCTTAAATAACAAATTTTATCTACAGTCTTATCGCCTAACCTACTTTGCACAGAACTGCATATATAACCGGCTGCTGAGAAGGCCCTCTCGGTCTCTACGCTGGTCGGTTTCAAGGTCATTAAATAATCATAATCATAGATAAATGTTCGCCCTTCACTCCCTCACTCTCAAAAGCAGTCATTTCCTTTTTTAAAATCTTTTCGTAGTCTATTTGAGAACCCCTTTTTTTGTTTATAAAAGTTTTCTTTCTCTCGTTTTAGTTCATTCTCAAGCTCTTGTTTTAAAGTAAAATTCACGGGCTCCGGATTATCTGGCCAATCTTCTTCTAGTTCCATTATATCCTCTTGCACTGTTTCCACATCCACAATCACTTGTTTATTGACACGATTCAACAAATTTTTCATCTCTTGTCGCATTGTACTTTTTTTCGGCATTGGAAAATAGCCAGAATTTTTTACTGCTTCTTCATATTTCTTTGGATTTTGTAAGTACACTAACGTACCTGTAACTTCAAGGAGGCGCCGTTCTGCTATTCTGTTTTGTAGTGCTTCGGACAGCTCGGAACTTAAGTTAGTAGTCTGGTTATTTAGTTTGTCTAAGACAAATTTCAGTTATGTGCCAGCAGTTATCAAAGTGGACTCGCTTCTGCAAAGAGCTTCTACAGCCAGTTTCAACGGTTCAAGACTGGTAATCAACTCGTTGATTATTGACCACTCGTAAGCGGAGAATTTTATCTCAGAACCAATATCTATCAAGGTTTTATCAATGCAAACTTTTAGGCTGTAGAAACGTTCCAGCATGCGTAGCAAACTGTTCCACCTGGTGCGTCAAGAATTAAACTTAATTCTTTGCCTTTCTCTTCCTGGACATATTTTTTGCAAGAACTTGTCGTCTTTGGTAGGTGATTTTTTGAAAGTGTTCTCAACTTTTCGTACTTTCATGAGCAGATCACGGTAACGTGGAATCAATTCAACACGGCCCGCTGATGTTTGTTCGTTTGTTACTGTGAGTCCTTCATTCATTTCTGTCTCCGAATCATCATTTTCATCTTCATACTCGTCGCTTTCGTCTATTGGTGCTTGTTCTATTTCGTTTTGAGGTTTCTTTTTATACAACACGTCTACCACAGCCAACTGGATACCATGTACGAAGCACAGTTGTTGATAGCAAGGCATGAGCTTGCCAACTTTCACCATAACGGATGCGCCGTCGGTTGTGATACCAATGATGTCGGATTCAATGATTAAGCCAAACATTTTTAGCCGTTCTAACACTAATTCAATGCAATGTTCAGCAGTGCAGGATCCGTGAATTCTAATCAACCTTAAATTGAAATGTATATCTGTAAGGTGCAAGTTGAGATTTATGTATCTGTGATTTTTTAGGGAGGTCCACTCATCGAAGCTTAACGAAAATTTTTGTCGTTTTTATTTAAATTAATGAATTCTTTTATAAAATCTTCTTGGATATTTTTTGCATACCGGTAAATTATCGCTCTTATTGTGTTCGGAGAAGTTGGCAGTTGGAATCCACTTTTTGCGAATAATTGTCTCAAATCGGATGATGTACAAAATGAACTCATACAAAAACCATCTTTACAAATCATCCTAGTGATCATACCTTCCATATAATTTTCTTTTTCAAAGTAGGAATCAATAGTCTTCTTCGACTTTTTGCTCGGAACTACTTCTTGAGTATTTTCATTTTTTGACGTGTTTGCTGAGGCCGCTGAGGCGGCAATGGGAGCTAGTGTAATTGTATTAGTATGTAAATCTTTGGTGTTTGAAGAACTGACGTTGAAATTGATACAGTGTATCTTTTTCAGATGGTTTTTTAAGCCTGTCGTTGAACGGTTGCTAATAAGCAATATTTTTGAACACAATGAGCATTTAACACTTCGACCATTATCCAATTTTGTGAAAAAGTCCCACAAATTTCTTTTATCATCTTCAGCAGACATTTTTGGATATTACCGAACGATAATCCTTGGAATATGAAAATTAAATAGATATGACTGTAAAATAAGATGTATTTAAGTGTGATTGAACAAAAACCTAAAATTCGACTAAAAGTTGTCTGTTTCCGTGAGTACATTAACGTTTTTAGTAATTGTTGTTATAGCGCCAACAGAAATACATCATCTGTGAAAATTTCAATTGTCTAGCTATCACGCACGGTTCATGAGATACAGCCTGGTGACAGACGGACATACGGACGGACGGACAGATGGACGGACAGCGAAGTCTCAGTAATAGGGTCCCGTTTTACCTTCGGGTATGGAACCCTAAAAATCAAAAGATTTCGCGATATTGGCAAATAAATCTGATTCTTATTTTGACTGTCGGTCGACTGTTTTTTCTTTCAGTAAGTTACAATAACCAAATAAAATCATGTTTCAATCATAATTCATAATCATTAATCATTTAAAATAAATACATAAGTCAAATTACTTACTTATATATTCAGTCTCACGAACAACACGCACAGCAGGTTGAGAGCACTTTTTTGACGCGAAAACACTTTTACTAGCGAGAGCAGAAAGTCAAATGTGGTCTGTGTTTTGATTTACATCATTTATAATTAAAATAGGTAAACAAACAGAAGAAGTCAAAGGGTAGGCGGTGCATGGAGAGAGGGGGCGACGTTGCCGTTCAATCGCACTCGTGGCACGTACTACCAATTGAATGGCAACGTCGCGCATCGTTCGCCGACTCTGCGTTAAAGATATATCCTAACTAATTTCGAATATGATACGTTTGCGGATCCGCGCTGCTGGATCCAGCTTGTAAAAAAAATGCGCTGGATCCAGTGGATTGCTGGATGCTGGATCCAGCAATTGCAATCCCTAATTGGGGGATTATATCGAGAAACAAAAAATGTTTTAAAAATTTGTGTGTTTTTTTTCATGTCGATACCGAGAATATATTGAACGCCCCTCATGCATAACAGGCTTAGTCGAATGTTATAGAACCAGTATCATATGTACGTGATCGGTAAACACTTCATGTATAATAAAAGTTTGCTTGTGAAAATTCAATAACAATCACTCACGTGTCCGTCTGTCTGTAGGTCACAGCCGCATTTCATATAAACCGCTTGACGTAGTAACTTCAAATTTGGCATAATAACATCAATATATATATATATATATATATATACACATATATACTTATATATATATATATATATATATATATATATATATATATATAAGTCATTATGACGTTAATAAAAATTCATAGTAATAATGTTTTAGTGACTAATTAATTATTTAAAATTATTTAAACAAATTTTGTATGTTTTTAAGAAATATATTTTTCTTCAAAAATTTCCAAGCATAAGCAGTTGACTCTGAAGTGATAAAAATGACTTGGAATTTTGACGTAGAACTTAGTAGTATTTTCATCAGCCATTCAGACTTAGGAAAATCATTTGGGAACTTTATTGTATAGCCTATAAGTTTGATTTTGAGATTCTGAAAAATGTTTAAAGAATCTACGAAGCTATGCAGCGTATCACGGTGTAAGACAGCAACATGCAACGCGTGATGTTATGCTTAAAGATTGCCGCTTAGGACTAAGTCTTCTCGGCGGCAGATGCATAGTTTTTATATATAATTTAGTGAAAGAGTCACTTCTAACCCCCACAAGAACTTAGATGTGTGTAGCATAATTAAACATTTACCCAGTTGGACATACAGGTAATACGAAATTAACCGTTCGTTTAACTTAAGTGTATACTTCAGTTACATGTAAATGACAATTATGTGATCAGCGATGAAAAATTTAATTAACGATGCCGCATACTATCATCACGAACATGCTGAGCATTGATTATAGCATTAGTGCCTTCGCAAGTTTGCTGCAGGACAGTTATCTAGTGTCGACTCTATAAACCCTTTCAGGATCAAAGAAATGGGTATTTTTGGTTTTATGTACTGTATTGCTTTCATTTCTTTCCGCGTATTTATCTCTTTTAGTTCAACTGTAATTATTTTCGTATTGGGTTTATGAACGTAGTCTTCCATAGTGACATTGTAAAAGATTTTCACTTTTTGACGTGGCTTTAATACCTAGGAAACACGCATTTCAATATAGTTTAAATGGATATTGCTGTTAAATTCATATATATTTATAAATTTCGCGCATAATCTCTAAGTGAGAAGGAGTGAGGGACAATAATGCGGCCCATACCTAACTTGATGGCCCAATGAGTACCCCGCCATTATAAGGGGTAACGATCTTTCCATTTAGTCATACTTTATATATATATATATATATATATATATATATATATATATATATATATATATATCACTATACCTTCGATCTACTGGTGTTTATATGATTGATGTTCACATATCCACTAGTATATTTACTTTATACTCATTATACAAATAGTGTTTATAATAATTATAATAATGAAGTATCTTGCGCAACATTTCAATCCAAATCGATATCATTTAAAATTTGCTTTGTTTAATCTGTAATAATTGAAAAGATTTCAGGTCTCATATTCCTACACTATTATTTAATCTCTGGTGTTCGTCTCGCTGTGCAATGTTACAAAAAGAAGTGTATTTCCGATTGCACATTTTTCATCTTACAGAAATTCCAGCACCATCTAAACCAAGTTCTCTCCTCATAATGACCCTTGTATAACATTGTGATCACTAAAACTAGAATATATGACGTTGGCAGGATTTTATAAATGATAAAACTTTTGTATTATGGTATTAGTCTTAGGAACAGCTAATTATGAACAATACATTATTTTGTTGAAAAGCTAGGCATATTATATGAGTTGACTGAGCGCACCATGTAAAAGTTTACTGTCTTCTAAATTATTTTATCGTTTTTAATGTAATCATTGCCTAATGGTGCCACATCATCTGCAGACTCTAGTATGGTTGCGATTTCTTGAATACCGTAGGCAATTGGAGATCTCCAGAAACATTTCGGTTTTATATGTTGATATTGTGCAGTTATGCTGAACACGCGATAGCAGCAAATTGTTAGGTATTATGTACGAGAATATTCGCAATAAAAGGGGTTACAGAATCTTTCCATTTAATAACATAAACATAAATTCTAAAAGTAACATGTCCTTTTGAGTTGCACAAAATAGAAAACCAGTAAGTTATGGAAAAGAGCAATATTCATGTCATCACAGATATTGAAGGAATGGCGTCAAGATCCGTTTAGTTAATAATATAAAATATTACTTAGTAATATAAAACCTTAAAAACCTTTTCGGTTTTCTCAGTTTTCGTGAAGCCAATTGAGAGGCTTTGTGTTTTATGGACAAATCTTTTCAATTATTACAGATTAAAAAAAGCAAATATTAAATTATATCGACTGGGTATGTTTGGATTGAAATGTTGCGTAAGAACTTTTTTTCATTATTATAAACACTACGGCCATATTTTGAATACTACGTGGAAGAAGTTTCATTGTAATGGTAAGTTTTATTATAAAGATCAAATTATATCAATCAAACCTTGCATATAAATGATGGAAACTTAGTTTTAAGGATTGGTGATGACCACCTAACTCATCTGGTAGTAATATTATAAACAGGAATATAATATATGATGACCCCGCATTACAAATATTGCTCCAAGCTGGTTTTGTGATTAACTAAATCTATTATCTTTATATATTTAGTATATTTACATATTTTATATTTGGTTCTTATCTTTGTATATTTAGTAAAATAATATGCACAAAAATATTAGTTTCTACTACACTTTTTCTACTAACTCCATCGCATGGAATACATGGCAATGGAATCGCTCAAAAATTTTCGCAAATCAGTGACAGGAACAATGTTACGTGAACCTCATAGAGTTAGCCGCACTAATAACAAAGCAGTGTTAGGTAATTGTAGAGCTGATACAGTAACACTGTATCATTACGCGAAGCTACTATTTACGGTGAAGCCGACTTAAAATTAGAGGCACACTTTGTCATTAAATGGCTCAGTAATAATAAGTAAGGATTATGGGCCAGCGGAAGTCGGTCTTGATATTTCAGAAACAGAAAATTAGTTACACAACTGTTGTTGTAATCATGTTGTTGTCTGTTGACATCAAAGCAAAATATGCAGTTCATAAAAGAAATAGCTAGCTGAACAATTTTAAAAGGTTTTTAGATCCAATTACGCCCGACTGTAAATATAAAACACATAATAGAGAACGAAAGAATTTGAAATTTTAATTTTTCCGACTAGAGAATATTTTGAATTTCAGTCGGTTAAGTGATGTTAGTTATAGTGACTCGCGGGCTAATAAACATATTTACCTTGAATTATCAATACATTTATCTCGAAATATAATTAGAATATTTTAAAAAGAGGTAACCTGTATCTTGTCCATATTGGACTATACTTATACATATTGGATTATTACATGAATTTTTTTGTAGCGAACAAAACCATAACGCGTCTTAAAATAATTGCCATCTTTGCAATTCAAAGTAAAATTACGGCAAAATATTTTTTTGCAGATTAATTCCTTAATTCTGAGCATGATTTTATGGATCTGTAAAATTTTATCTGAGCTATATTCTATTAAATGATTTTGAGAATATACCGTAAATCTGATGAATACGGAAGGAGCTCAAAATTTAATTAAAAGAAAAAATAAGCATATGGACAAAAAGGTACTTTCGCATTTGTAATATCAGTATCTATAAATAAGTAAATTTACAAATTTATGACAAATTATAAAGAAGTCACCAAGATCTTTCTACTAGCAATGGGTACTAATTAAATAAATCATTTAATATACGGGCATTAGTTACCTATAACGTCACTTATCATTAAGCATTATTTAGTTCATATAAATTGTGCATGTTAATAATTATTTTTTAGAAGCTTGAGGTGGAAAGGTGGCAACATAATCGATTTATTTCAGAATTTGTGCGTAAATCTTATTTTTCGATTTTGTTGTCGAAACGGAACTTGGCATAATTTTAGAACTTGATTCTTGCAACGGCTAAATAAACTAATAAAAAAAAAAGAGCCGCATATTTATGGTCGAAGTACCTTTTCACTTCATAAGTGTATCTTTTAGAATTTGTATTACGTATTAATTTACTCTTATCGTCACATGACTATATATATACCTGATAACATAGGCTACATTTTATCCAGTTTTATACTTACGAAGTTGTTGCACATTTTGTTTTGGTTGAAATGACAAAAGTCAAGAAAAAACTCCTATATTTCATAAAATTCTAAACAATGTGATACAGCAACAATAAATTTTGCAAAGTAATATTTAGAGATAACTTTAAAAAAAGGTAAAACGTGAAATCTTATTTCGGGGTAGTTATATGAGAGAAGGTTGAACGCTAGAAGATTGTGGTGTAAATTCAAATAATCCTCCTGTTATGGCATCTACAAATCAACCTGAGCTGAATTGCTTTATCCCTGTCCCTCGATATGAGACACTCGATCCATTTAGAGCTCAGCTCAATTAAAAATATTCGATTTTTCCGAACAAGTGAAAAAATACCTGTCATTCTTTAATTTCCTTTATAAATGCGGAAACGAGATAGAACGAATTATATTTAAAATTTTATAAATATAATTATTTTAATGATGTTTTTAACCCACTTTTTACCGAAATTCAGTTATTAAAAATTTTTAAGGAATTCCACACTCTTCAGATTAGAGAACAATTTGCATTTTTATAAATATATAAATATATATATATATATATATATATACATATATATATATATATATACATATATATATATATATATATATATATATATATATATATATATCCAAGCAGTCGCTTAAGAATTTACCTTGTGTCATGATTTAATAAAAAGCGAAAACGTTTTAAGCGCAATGACAGAAAATTGTTACTGGGACAGGATGTTGCAGTTAATACATAGTACGTTTTTGACAATCATAAACATGCGAGTACAAAAGGTCGGCCGCTTTGGCCTTGATTTAGCGTTATTATCGAAATTAAAATCTGTGGACATTGTCATTATCTCGATATAATGACGTTATCATTATTCGGGCATCAAAGGAAACAATTAGTGCGCTAGTGTGCGGCTGGGAATAATAATGGGCTTTCGAAATAAAAAAGGGTATTGTTTCATGTTGACTAAAAGCAAATGTGAAACGTTCAATATTGCGAACCCAATTATGTTGTCATGCTGCCTGCTATTGGTTTGCCTATGTAAAAGAATAACGAGAGTGCACTACAGCGCATTTTTACACCCGTAGTTCATATTATTATCATATTTGAAGATTATTTTGCTTTTGTGGATGATTATCAGCGCTATGTTATTGTTGAGGCATATAATATTATTCGAGCTAGATGCAAATACCATGTTCGTACCATTTTTACCATGCTACGTATCATTTTTACCATGTCCAAGTATATATTTAATTGTTACTGAGTCGTAAGTAAACTTAGAATTTCCGTAACGTAAATTGTTGTGATGCTTGAAACTTAAGGATGTGTTAAATTAGTATCGCAAGCCGGTTTTATGTGTCCATGAGAACAAAGTAAGATGATTATAATCAACAACTGTTTATCGTATTTCATCCCTTCCAAACATACACTATTTCAATATCGATTCAAAGGTAAAGCGTCATGCAATGTACGCACACCACACGTCCCGCGACATTAGCAAAGTAACACGAATGCTACGCCATGAACACCTTATTCGGCTTTGAATATTTTACAAGAAGGAAAATTTATTGTACCAGTATTTCTCTGTTCTTCTTAAGTTATTTTCACGAAAGTTCTGTTCATGATAAAAAATGTCAAAATTTAATTGTGATCAGGAAAATAGTTGAAAAACTAATTCTTTCGCCATAAAAATTGGTAAATAGTATCTTAGTTACCTACTGTCGAGAGAAATCTGAAAAAAAATCTTGTTATACCAATTGACCAACACACTGTATAGACAAATACCATATAAATTACCAAATACCCTATAATTTTAGTGTTAACTTTAACTTTGCTGTTAACAAACCTTCGAAACTAAACACTGCGGATGTGGTGAAACTCTCGTCAACATTTATTAGCTGCTAGTTTGTTCTGAGCGGGTAAGTAGATCTAATATTCTTTATTAGATGAAATTAGCCCCGAAATAAAAAAAAACTCTAATAATCGCAATATCCATAAATGCGATTTCTTGCTTTTGCCACTGCCACAATTAAATTATTTGTTAAAAATAATATATATTTTATGGTTTTTGCATTTCCTTAGCTAAGTCGACATTGCATGGGAAAAATTAGTTTTTTATTTGAGTCGTAATAAAGTCAAGTTATGAATTAAGGAAAATTACTTTTTACTTGACTACGGCGAAGCCAAGAAAGGTAATATACGTGACCGTTTATGTCCTGATCATCTTGAAAGATTCGAGTAAATGTATGTCATATTAGCATTGCTTTTAAGAATGATGTACAAAGTAAATAATGCTAAATCTAATATGGCGGACGATAACAGCCATTTTATTTCACTTTACAAAAGAAAGTACTAGCTGACATATAAATGGGTATCAAAAGAAAGGTCAAAATAGGACTATTTAAAATAATGATTCTTGATATTCGAATATATTATATATTAATATCCCATTTGACTATAATGTATATAACCATTGATTTTAAGTTTACGTTGTTAAAACTAAATGCTATTCAATTATCGTGAGCAAAGTGGAAGCTCATGCAGTCGTATCGAAAGTAGTAAACTTGCAAAAATCAATATATGTGTTCAATTAATATATTGAAATAAGAAAAAATAAAACTCCTAGTGTAAATCTTGATGACCATAGAAGTTGTAGATATAGAAGATCATATTTGTTTTGTTACAGTTTCACACCTCATGTAGCGTGATCCTTAGAAATTAATTCATCCTGAGTAAATTAATTTACGCAGTAGCCGACACCACACTAGCGACTGATTATTGCGCTGTTAAGAATTTGTCGATTCTGTAATATATTACACATTTACTTTTTTGTCTGTGTATTTTGATCAATTAGTACAGTATTTTGTAAATTTAAATAATTCTATGATTACTTTTACGAGTAATCTTCAGGTCTGGCAATATATAAATGTATGCTCGATATCTAGTTCGATCGTTCACGCGCTCTGAATACGTATAGCACCCAGAATTTTAGAAAATTTGTTTTTTCTTTAGCGCTGATGCCGAGATTAAGCCTCGTTCGCAGCAGATTCTAATGCTATTCATACGCGAGCTCTAATCGTACATGTTCTGCATGTGCATTCGAGCACGTGCACACGAATCAATTTCAAACTTGTTTGTTAGTGTGTGTTTTTTAATTAAAACAATTATGGTAATCAGCTATTTTGAACAACGTTAAAATTACTTCTAAATCAACCTTTCTATTTATTTGAATAAATATAAGCTCTGTTTATGCCCTGATTACAAGAAATAAAGAAATCCAAATTGCTTTACAAAACGTTTTAGATGAACGTAATCAACATTTACCGGAGCTTATTGTTAAAATAAAGTAAAAAAAAACATTCAAAATACTAGCAAGACCAATTAATAATAAAAACTATGAAGTTGATCATTCCATCATAAATTTCGAAATGTTTACATTTTTCTAATTAATTTTAATTTTTTGTCCGAACCACGACGCCGCTATTTAATGGAAAAAGAATAAGGGGTGTGGCAGAATACCTGGTTGGAACGAAGTTCATTTCCCTGGATATTATATATTAAATAAAAAAAATATTTCAAATATAAGAAAACATTGTTAATTTTTAGATATGAAAAAATAATAGTGGCAATGAAGCGATCCGAGCAACATGTTTTAATTTAAAAAACTTGCACGATACGTGAACAGTACTGCATGATTTAATTTTGATACCAGTTAATATATAATGTGTAAACTTTTGTCGATGCAAATAAAGATAACAAACATATTTAAGTTTCAAATAAGTCATTCATTTATTGTCACTTTAACACTGGCACTTACCTGACTTTATTATCGCCATCATCAACTTTTACTGAATCACTTTCACTATTCATTCCTCATTGATGAAACAAATCATATGTACTTATCTGCGTGCGTTAGAAGTTATACTTCTTTCCCATAACACAAGATTAACTTTTTTAGCACGCAAATAATCAATGGAAATAAATAATAAAAGAACTGGATCGTGGTTATAAATACGGTTGGTAAAGTCTAAATTCAGTCAAATAATTGAATTTAAAAAAAAATTAAAATTTAAGATTTATTTGACGCTATTTTATTTTTCTGCTTACTTTCCATTGTAAGCCAATCATCTGCCAGACTGTTAGCAAATTCTCGCGTTTCAACTTTACAATTTTCTCATATAGAGTAGTACCTAAACATTTTTATCTTTTCACCAAGAATTATAAAAAAATTTAATTAAATTTGAAATTTAATTTTATTATATTAATTGTTTTTTAATTTTCTTATTTTAACTTTTTTAATTTAGTGATTTTTATTGTTTTAATGTTTTTAATAAATTAATTAAATTAAATTTAGAATTAATTTAAAAATTAAATTAATTATTTTTATTTTAATTATTCTAAAAATTGAAATGGACATGATGAATTATTAAATTTACTAAACCAATTTAAATAAAGTTTAATTAGTGATGAAAATAAATGAATATGCTGAACATTTATAGTAATATATTAAATTGAAGCATTTAATAAATGATAAATTAATAATGAAAATAAATAAATATGGGGAAAGTTTATTATAATTTATCAATTTTAAGTAATTAGTAAATCATAAATTAATAATTTATTATTTATAATGCAAATAAATACACATTGAATTGTAAAGGTCCGGCAGATAATTGACTTACAATAAAAAGCCATCAGAAAAAAACATTGACATATGCTTGTGTTTATACTGTAGCAAAAGTGTCGTTTTATACCGTAGCAAAAGCAGCATTCGAAATCTTACACTTTTTTCGGGCTGGCTCTCTTTCGCCAAATGTGTAACGTGCCACGAGGAAGTTCGTTCCTATAATTTGCATTTAAATACTAAAATGTTTGTTTCATTTTGCGGATATTTTTTACTTTAATTAATTTACTAGTTTTTTACCGACGTTCCCCTCCGCGCGGTGAGTAGACAACCATGTGTGTCAACGTGGCCGTCAGGAGACCAACATATTTTTTAATACTCACCTTCTTTTTATTTGAGATACTCGTCGAAAAATTTTAAAATCTATATTGGAAATTTGATTCAGTACTTTATTAGCGGATTATTGAGTGACAAGTAAAAAGATGTAAAGCAAGCAAGACGCAAATATTTGTGATTTTTCTATTTCGCTCTATTATTGATAAAAATAATTCAAATTGTATTTCATTCAGGAGAAAAGTGGAGTAAATTATATAACTTGATTTTTAGCAGTTTGCAAGTCACATTATTTATTTTTTTTCATAAAGTATTTTTTAAATTAAATAAAGAGTAAAAATACGTAGTATAGACGGGAACCATACGTTCTCCTCATGGAGCTTACCATAATTTTGCGAAACCTTCCCACCCTAAATAGGCCACGTGTTTTATGAAAGCTATTTAAATATCCGTGGACGTACTATCAGATGTCAATAATGCTTTCAATTATGAATACTTCAATACTAGAATTTAACGGTTAATACATTTTATGTGGAGCCAATTTAAAAATAATTATAACTTTGTGGGGCAATTTCAGATAGCTTTTGGAGTCATTAGCCTTACTTAATTTCTCAATTGGCTCAATTCTTCCTCACTGGTAGAAGTACTTCGCATAGAACGTGATAAATAACTGAGTTTTCTCTTCTAAAGAAAGATACACAATTAAATGAAACTACGTGATATAATATTATTTCCACTTTCTTTAAGTTGTTTACCACGACCTAGGTTTCGTTGTATTACAACATTTTCAGGTGGGCAATTAGCAAAGATTTTGATCTACAAAATTAATGCAAAATATATTCAATATTCAAAAGATACAACTCTTACTTTTGTTGCCCTAAAGACGCAACACAAATTAAAATTGAAAATTATTCTGATCCCACCACCTTATAATTATTAATAAAGGGCTGTATTTTTTGTGGGTCGATTATCTCCAGCTTTACTAACATTGAAATCTGAATAATATTGATATCTTGAATGCTGATCTGATTCTAATCAGCTTTTGGGGTAAATAATCGTCTTCTGATTAATACTTTCAAATTACTTGCTGTTTTATTGGTGGTCAAAATTTTCATCAAAAATATACATAACCGATTAATATAATTTTTAGCTAAAAAAAACGTGACATTTACGCTGGAGGAATTCAATATTAAATAGGCCTGAAATTGATACGGGCACGCGCATACTCGAATGCGCGAACGTACATGAAGAATATAAACGATTCGAGATCGCACATGATAAACATTCGAGAGTCGCATGAACGAGATTTATTATACCGTATCGATTGGCTTAAAAGAAAACCACTGATTTTGTAAAATTTTTAGCACTACACCTATTCACAACGAATGAAGCATCGAGCAGCGCATTATATACGGTCAAAACTGATTATTACTCTTAGAATACACTAAAAAAATTATTTTAATTTGTAAATACATCACGTAAAGAAACATACAATAGATTATTTTCGTAGATAGTAATTTGTATATTTAAAAAATATTTTTTGAACAATTTTTTACTAATAAACCTATAGATTTGATAAATTGAATATATCTCTATGTTACATATCGCGATATGTTCAACACGTAGTATAACAGAAATTTCTAAATGTTTAATGGTCACATCGCAATATAATTTTTGCATACTTTATCAAGCAATTTAACAATAACAAGCCAACAGCTCGGTTTTCCAAATCACTCATTGCCAGATTGGGGAAAATTGACGCACGTGATGCCTAAAGCCCTAGAATATCATATAATCTCAAGCACTGGCAGAGGGAAGTTATTTACTATACGTAGTTTAGTTACTATACGTTGTTTTAGCTAAAAATTTGGAATTTAATATACTTTACACTAGTATATAACAATTATTACGTGAGGCCCGCGATTCATATTTGTTGCTTTTTTATACGCCCTTGTCGTAGTCTTTAGTTTGATACCGATCTCTTTTGCATTAATTTGATCTTTGTTGTGAAGTGGAATAAAATAACTGCCACCCTTTAGTATACCAGATTTAATATGATATTATGTACTTAATACCATATTAAAACAGAAAAAACAAATTTAGCTGTGATATTTGTTCAAATCTATTTATAAAATCAGGACATAAGTGATAAGTAAACAATACAATTTGAAGTAATTTTAACGACGTAATGCTCAGTAAGATAGAATACAAATGTCTGGGTAGGTTAAAGCTACAGCAGGCTAAATGAGGTGGATCAAAAAGGGCATACATGAGACTTCGTGATTTCAACACTTTTTAGGAATTGTATAATAACTTTTTAGGACTTGTATAACACTAAAAATATTTAAATTCTGACAAATTGAGAATATAAAATAAGCTCAGTGATTATTGATAGTAGTGGTAGTATAGAGATAAGTCGAAAATCTTTGTTAAAATATGAGTAAATGATATTTCAGAACTATTTATAAAAGTTCCATAGATATTCAGTGCAAATATATTTTGTCAAACAATTCTGAAATGTTATTTTGTCTTTAGTTTGTTTATCCTTTACAGTGTGCTCTTAATATGAAAGCTCTAAAAAATATTTTTTACGTAACTACTTATATGGTAGACAAAAATAACGGTCCGAAGTACTAAAATGCTGTACCGCTTTATCCAAATCTATCCTGATCTTAATCATGATCAGCTGTTGGGCTAGAGAATCGTTTTCTGATTAATACTATGAAATCACATGCCGTGGTATTGGTAGTCAAAACATTTATCGAAGATATGCAGAGCTGATTTACCACGACTATTCATTCATAGTTCAGTGCTTTATTCCATTTCAAATAAAAAACTACCAATATGTTCATTTAAATGAAGTTATTATAGAAATACTTTTACGGAGGGAGGGGGCATATTTTTGTGGATATTTTCAGAAATATATCTACATAAATATCAACTGTAAATATAATCTTACATAAATTTCTATAGAAATAGTTTTACAATCCTCATTCTTGCTGTTTCAGTTAAAGTTAATTCTTTTTCTAGTACTTCATTTGCAGTCACTAATATTTTGGATAAATATTTTAAATTTTATCAAATGTCAAGTGTCTACGAAAAATAGTTCCTGAAAAACTGTCTGTGACTGATAAACGGGCATGTGGGCGATTTTATAAGCGCATATGTTATGTGATTTCATTTTTTTCCATTTTCTAGGTATACTCGTATCTTCTGGTTGTAATTTTGGGTTACTTCTTAAAGTCCTAAAATATTATGTGGTTATAGCTTAGTGCGTTAAAACTGACACTCGTCAAAATGAAAATATATGTTGTATTTTAATTATATATTTTAAAAAAATACCTTTTTTACATGTTAATCCACTTCGTCAATATCATTTGAATGTTTAACTCACAAATCGGCAAAATAACAATTTTCTGAACGTTATTTCGGTGCTTTACTCGAAAGCCATAATAGGTATGGAAAGAACAAATATAATCAAATAGATATATTTATTATCGATCAACTTTTGTTTGAAAATCATTTTGATATTTAAAAACCATTAATGAGATATGGCCGAAAGAATGAAAACGAGCTGCCGTTTTTTAAGAAAGCGATGGTACCACAGAACGCACGAGTGTTGATTTATTGTGTTGATCTTAAAATGGTATATTTTGAAATAACTACAGTGATTAATTTTGTGGCTTTTTTAAGTTGAGCTTTGTTAATTTTGTATTCTTTAAATATTTAATTTAATAATAACTTAGTCACGTTTTACGAGGCAAAATGTAGTACTTCAGGGAAGTCGCTACATGGTTTCTTATTCCATTCCAGGTATGTTTGTTGAAACAAAAAATCGTTTTAAAAACCAAATTGGGCTTGGTAAACCGGTATATCAGTTAGTGTTCATTTTTAGAAATGATTCTTTCCGAGGTCACGGTTTTTTATCGCGGCATCGGACGAGTAGGCATTCTACAAACAATGAACTTGTTAAATATTTATTCACTAAAATGTGAAGATAATTCTTTGTAGTTTATAGTGCTTTCATTTATTGTTAACATTTAAGTTCAAAATTTATTTATTTTTGTAAGTATTGATGTCCAAAATAAAAATAAAGTTTTAGGCTATGTTATCACTTTAACACACATCACTTATAATGAGGTTAACTGATGGTTTAAATGGAGTTGGAGAAAACCGGACTTTGAAGAGTCCGTTTTTGTTTTGTAAATCGTAATAATATTTATGAAACTTCCTCTATTTAAAATTGCGACTACTATTAATTACCGGCTGAAAGGCTGGCTGGGCCATGGCAAGTTGTGTACAGCATGATGTGTAAATTTGTATTACTTTTTCTATATTGTTAAAATGAGACTGGATCTTGTTTAAAAGTATGGGTTTTAAAATTAAGAAGAAACTATTTTAGCTACCTTTTTAAATCTTACTTTTAAACAAGATTATTCTTTGTGTTTCATTCTGGGGAATTATGCACGTTGCACAATTTCTAGCGCTTCCTGCCTATCAGCGTTCAAGAACAAATTTTAAAAATAATATTCATAGTAGTGAAAACAGTATCAAATCCATATAGTAGAGCTCAAGTTACAAGCAAAGGGATTATATTAACTTTTGGCAAAAATTGTCAATTTATTTTTAAGAAGAAAAATAAATTTAAAGAATACATCTTGTTATTCATGAAGGTGTTCACTACCAAGATATTCGTCCAGTTTTGTGTACGTGTATCTTTGGCATTTTTGTTGATCACGTAAAATAACAAGAATATCAACTGATGGTTTTCATGGGTTGAGAAATTTATACTTTTTCTTCTTTGACTTCATGTTAATTTATAAAGAATTGTGAATGAATTAATTACTTTTGTTGGTTATTCTGAAAAATTCAACTCATATTTTTAGTTAACCGGTTTTTGCACACATAATCTTACAGTTACTTATATGCGGACACATATTCGTTTCACATACTTTACTTATAGTTTATATTGGTTTCGCGAAAACTTTTAGTTAAATAATTTCTCTGATATTTGAGCAAATATCTAGTTATTTTACCCAACTTACAAGTATTCTAAATATACAATATAAGTCTTCTAAAATTAAAATATAAAACTCCGTTTAAGTGAATCTTATCAATATGTTTAATTTAAAAACAAAAGAAAAATCTTATTATATTTTTCGTAACTAAGATAAACGGACTGACTTCTTGTAGTTCACCTCAATTGTGAAAAATTGTTTGTCACTAAATTATTTTAAAAGTATTGCCATAATTAATTATATGAAAAAGGCGAAATTTCGGCTTTTAAAAGTTAATTTGTTTTTATTGTTACATATCCATTTTCATTGCAAATAACTCTTTTATTATATTTTTTCGCAGTCCATATCTATGCCTGTCTATGCCGTTCAACAAAATTAGGTGTTAGAACTGTCATCCCTTCTCATTAAATGGAAATTTTTGTGATGCAAGATGTTATCCTGTCAAGTTTAGGTTTTTACGTAAGAGTGCAATGAGTATATCCAGCCGTAGTAATTATTGATCTATAAGAAAATATAAACTACTAATTCAATGGTACTCTCGAGTTATGGCCAATATTTAAGATTGTATTTATAATAACCTGAATGAGTTAGTTACAATAAAAAAATACTTGTGTGGCAAATAGTCTAACTTAAGTAAAAGGCAGGATCTTTATGACGATATGTTTCATCGTAGTTGGAGCATATTTCAGTTAAAATTTATTTATTCTATCTAGCTTAGGCTCTTCGAACCAAAAGACGCGAAAACGCGAAAGACACCCCCACAACATTGCTAAGTATTTTACTGATTCGAAATTATAATTTAAGGTTGAGAAAAGTTATATTGCTTACTTTATGTTAACACTTCTTGTTTAAATCAGAATATTCATTATTACGTAATTATCTGTTTGATTAGTGACGTAATTTAGATTTCACTTATATTTTTCGGTCGGTCCGGCCACAATTGAAAAAGACGTAGGACAATATTTTCTTGTCAGATATATAGAATAGAATATATATTCACAAAATATTTATTTGATTTTACATTAAACCGCATAGTGATAAATAAAATTTTCTATAGTCAAAAAAATTTTCTATATTTAAAATTCTTTCTCTATTATGTAAGTAAAGAGGTTATAAAACATTTCCAATACCTTCATTTTATTATGTTTTAATGACGTATCAATGATAATAAACGTCTACATTAATGTTAATTATTTTTCCGATTACGTGAAAAACGTGTCTCATTAACTCATAAAAAACATTGAAAAGATTTTAGATTACCGAAGAGATTTTAGATTACCGTTATATTTTGTATTCTTATTTTATTAATTACGGATATCCTTTCTATATATAAAAGCGCTACAAAAAAAAAGTCTTTTAGAGCTGATTAATTTGCAAATATTCTGCTAATTCTTTTGTAACGATTGAAGTTTAAAACTTTAATAATTTTTTTCTACTTATTTTATTCAATCTCATATTAAAAATATGTAAATGAATATTATTTTTATTATAATAACCATGCACCTTATATTATACTCTTACAAATTGTAAAATAGATACGTACCTTGCTTTCCTATTTTTCTCTTTTTTTCCTTCGTTGTTTTCTTCTTTTGTCTGTTATAAAAAAGAATTAATCAAATATTGAACTGAATACAATCACCAAATTTTGATTTTCACCGCGACCGTATTGCGTCGAAGTCTGCTTCAGACTGATCTTCGTCCGTTGAGTTACTGATATGATCCTCGAATTTTTTTGGAAACGTTACCTAGTCAACAATGACTTGGGCAATATCGTATTGCAATGGTGGGGAATCGTCAGAAGTACTTTGCGTCCTTAAAAAGTGAACGAATGCTTAGACTGGAAAAACAATACCATTATTTTATATTATATGATATATCGGGGATAAATAATTTTACTGTATTTACTGAACGGTAATTAATTGTTTGTTGTGGTGATGAATACACATGTCTGCCACTTCGTACTTTTACTGCTTCCACGCGTTCCTTGGATTATTATCAAAAAATTGACCTAACTCATTTTTATATTTTTAATTATACTAATGAATTATGCCATTTTAATCCATATCCGGAATTTCGTTTTGGGGAGGATTGCAAAACTCTTGTTTTTAAACATATAGATATGAAAGCCAAAACAAAGTAGGACAAAAATACGCAAAATGCAATAATTATATTTCAATAAAAAATCAAACAAAAGGCTTATATTTTTACTTCTTTCCGTTTTTTGTTTTTTTTTAATGAATTGCTTCTCATGATAATTATCTGGTGTAAGTTCGAAAGAATTCAGGAGTAAAAGAACAGAAATGAACAAAGGTCGACGGTGCTAAGATGCTACATGTGTTTGCTTCCATTTTAAATTTTAAAAACTACATGTAATTTTAACGGTTTCACAAGCGGAGCCGTGACTTCACGTGACTATTATTTGATTATTGACTGATCACTGAGTTAAATAACGCTATGCGTTAACAGTTGGAAGAATTGCTTTCTTTTAAATAAATGTCCTTTCGGCTAGCGAGCTCGGCATGTATTTTCGTTTTTTTATAGGTAGTAAACATTAGTAAAGTAAAAAAACGGTATCTCATTTGTTTTTGGAGAGTTTTTATTGTGCTAACACATGTAGCATCTTAACACCGTCGACCTTTGTTCATTTCTTTTCTTTTACTCCTGAATTCTTTCGAACTTACACCAGATAAAAGGGTTGATAATGAGAAGCAATTCATTAAAAAAAAAACAAAAAGAAAAAAAAGACGGAAAGAAGTAAAAATATAAGCCTCTTGTTTAATTTTTTATTGAAATATTATTATTGCGTTTTTCACGAACTACGATGAAACGTATCGTCATAAAGATCCTGCCTTTTACTTAAGTTATTTTACTACCGAATCAATCAAGTATCACAAAATGCAATATAATTGTTCACTTTTGGTAATAATCAGAACTTCAAGTATTTGTGAACACTTTAAAGTTCAATCGTGATGCAGCATCTACCTATTGGTATTTCAGATCCATCAAAACACTTTGATATTTACAGCAGCTGTGCTAAGCAGGTTGAAGCCATTATAACAACATTATCGGCGTTTCTGTGCAGTCTCGACGATTCGCTTTACAAGAGCATTTTAGTGTAGATAAAACATGCCAATTGCTGGCATGTTTTACCTACACTAAAATGCTCTTGTAAAGCGAAAAGGACAGATTTGCACCACTTAAATGCTGGAATTTCAAGGAATTAAGTGTGAATTGCTGGAGTATAAAAAAACCTTCACAACGTTTTAAATTTAGAAGGTCTTGGCGCGAAAAGCTTTTATGAGTGAACATTTATAATATTAATCAGTCTTTTTGGCATTCCATCTTTCAAGGCTTATCACGGGACGAAGTTAGGGACACATGCAACTATCAGTAACAGATAAATTATTTTCGGCAGCGTATGCGTCGACCTAATGCAGGTCATGTTTCTGGGGTAGGATACTAATTAGATTCCGACAGATGGTGTTAATCAGAAGCCACTATAGCGCTGAATAATCGTGAATATTGCCGTTATATTGTGCCATAATAAAAAAAGCAATTCAGTCGTGTTTGTTGCTAATCCCTAAATTTGCGGACATAATAAAGTCACTCAATTAGTTCACCCACACGGTGTTGGTGTATAATATGAACTACTATAAGTCTCACACTAGCTACCTGCATCTGCACATTGGTTCACGTGAACTACTCCGTACTGATGTTTGCTGAATGAAATAATTCCGGTGGATGTTTGTAGAAATAATTTGAGTTTAGAATATAAATAATTCAAAACGCTGTCTCGAGGTTCCCACTATTTTTTAATTTTATAACTTATCAATATTTATTTTTATTCCGACTATTTTGGAAGTAAGTTTTTTAAGTTTAGCATCAATATATATATATATATATATATATATATATATATATATATATATATATATATATATATATATATATATATATATATATTGATGCTAAACTTACATTCGTAATTAATATGTCACACGATATGAAGAAAATTAATAGAAGTTATGGCCGCCGAACTTTCACAACACAACACAAAATTGCCCCAAATGAATTTATCATAGTGATATGATAAAGACGAAATTTTTGTTTGTTTCTCTTTTTGACGAAATTTATGTTTGATTGTTTCTAAAAACACATTTTAGGGATTCACATAAAAACTATTAATCCGATTGGCATACAACTTTCATAGAATTACGCTTTCAATTTCCAGACTACCACCTAGGCAAAATAGTATATATATATACATGTATATATATATATATATATATATATATATATATATATATATATATATATATGTATATATATATATATACATATATATATATATATATATATTTGAGATATAGTTAATAATGTCAATATAGTCGGAGTGAAGATGGCAGGTTTGGGCATTTTTTCTGTCGAATGTTGACAACATTATTATGGATATACTAATACTATATAAGGGAAATTACAGATTTTAGGGAGGTCTAAAGAAATGTCTGTGGTAAAATTTATTTATCCTTTGTGAATGTTAAATGCTGTCACCTACTTTTCCTTAGACTTTTAGGCGGAGTTTAGATCTATTTACTAATCCTCATTTCAATAAACCTCATAGTAATTTTAAGGGCATATTTTTATTAAGTAAGACAAATAGCAGAACTACGTAATGGAAGAAGAAACACATAGAAAAAAACTTAATTATATAACTTAATACTCGTACGTAGTAGGGGCTTATCAATAGTGGTTTTATTTAATTTGTGTTTAATTATTGTTCGAAAATTAAAATTATTTAGAAAAATTGTTCGTGCTTAAAAATAAATATACTTGCAGCTGTTTATGAAGTGCATTTAGAACATTTTCACCGTTAAGTCTATTTATTAGGTAATTCATTCCCTCTTGGGCGACTGCTATTCATCAGTTGAAACGTTTGTTTGGTACCAAAATAATGCAAAAAAATCCATAATTTCTGATAGAAATAGACATCATTGATTTTGTGATAATTCACTTTACTTGGGCTATAAGGTATTCCATTATACCAACTTTCACGATTGAAGGTCGACCAGAAGAACTCTCTAGGTTTTTATCATTACTGAGTAAAACTATGGTATAAATAAAGAAATATAGCCTACTACATCAATGAAAGATGCATATTAAAATAATATATATTGGGTTAGCTAATAAGTTTTTAACCCCGAGTTGCTGTCGACAATTTTTATTAAAACATTTATATGTTACACCAATTTTAATTTTGGTATGAACCATGATTATCTACTAGTTGGCGCCATCTAGTTGGCAGTGACAATATGCCTTTCTTGTAAAATTCCGGTTACTTTGATTTAAAAAAACTGCGCGAGGTCGTTTTGGAGATCATCTTTAACGTCGATTTTTTTCCACGTAAATGATTACTTAGATCCCTGAATAAATGCTAATCAGAGAGCTTAATTTCCGGCGAATATGGCGGATGATTGAGTAGAACCCAGCCGAGCTCTTTTAATTTATCACAAGTACGGTTTGCAACATGTGGTCTAGCATTATCGTGTAGACAATAAACTCGATCCTGCTGACTACTCAATTTGTTAGCTAATCGGTGCAGTTGTTCACAGTAAATATTTGCATAATTGTAGATCCCTCTGGAAGCCACTCCCAATGAATAGTGCACTTGATATTCACCTTTTTGGCACTTATTTCAGGTTTGAATACTAAAACTCCTGCGTATATGGTTAACGTATGTAACCCACTTCTCATCGCCAGTTACTAACTGATTCAGCCAGCGTAAGTCACGTTTCATAATCAATAACTGTTGACAAGTATCAACTTTGCACTGAAGGTTATATGATGACAACTCGTGAGGTATCTACGCACCGTATTTGGAAACCTCAATTAGGAGTCGTAATCATTGAACATCCAATTCAGCAGAACGTCCGGTATGGAGTTCGTCCTCAATATCGTAGTCCACGTTCCTGAACTTTCTGAACCAAATCTTTGCCGTCGCGTAAAACAGCGTGGACTCGTCCATCGCATGACATATATTATTTGTGGCAGGCTTTGCATCGTGATGTAGACGAAATTCGTAAACTAAATGAATCCGTATTTGATATAGATTTAAATCCATTACCTTTTATGTAATTCACTTAAAGCTTCGGCGCTGACTGTTGTCAACTGACTGCACTTTGGTCTATTCATACCCTACAGTAAAACTTTCTAGAAGTTTCGAGAATCTATCTAGAAAAGTCCCGAAATTGTGGCTAAAAACTTACTAGCCAACCTAATATTATTCCACATAGAATTAGAAATCATAGATCATGGATTTTTCCCTTTACTTGTCTCCTGTTACGTCGACTTTTAAAATTTTAGGTCGATATGAAGTACTCAATAAGTTTTAATTATCAGTGAGTAAAACCATGGTAAATAGAAAGTAAAAATGTGCTTTAAAGGCCATATGTTTTTGGTGCGTGAACCAAAAAAGTTGAAATATACGAAAAACTAAGCCTATAGGCTTCAGTATTTTATTGTATATTAATTTGTACTTGACATCTCAAGCCGGTTATGCGAAAAAGAGCTTTGATAGATAGATGGACAGGCAACCAAAAGGGTTTTAATTTTTTTTTAATTTTGCGATATGGGACTCTAAAATTATTTTTAGGGTCCCATGGCTGCTCTCACTTGGTCTAGTTAACATCAATTAAGTAGGACTACATCTGAGACAGAATTAATGGCAGCCTGTACCAACACCGAAGAAGCCATGTGTAATTGTGTGCGTAATCCAGTACCAATAATTCTTAATAATTGGAATGATTATTTTAGATTTAATAATAATTTTTTTTCAACAAATTTCAAATAAAATTTTTTTAAATTTAAAGTACTAAATTTAGATATATATCTTTAATAATTTCAATGACTTGACTATTTGTACATATATATATATATATATATATATATATATATATATATATATATATATATATATGTGGGTGTGTGTGTGTATGTGTATTAAGCGTTTAAAACATCGGTTGAATTCGATACATCGGTGCTATAAACATCGAGTGTTTTTAAAACAGCGATGTACATCATCCGTCCCTACTTTACAATGGTCTTAATTAATCGCAAGAAAAAACTATTACTGCGTTAACTGTTATTCATACTCGGCTCTGCTGAATATTTTCTGTGAAAATAATTTAAGAATGTTTTTCGTCTTACTATCAGAATTTTAGGCTCGTCTCTTTTTTTCTTTGTTATTTCTTAAATCTTTTTAGCCTTATCTTTTCTTATCTTTTTACAGTTAATGTTCCAGAATGTTCTTCTAATTTTGATAAATGAGGTTTATCTTAAGAACCGAATATTTATTTCCTTGGATGGTGACGTAAATTTTCTAGTTTCTGTGGCCCTGAAAAGAAATAAAAATATCAATAATTCTGGCGTGATCTAGATATTGGTTTGAGAGGGCATACATTTGCATGCTATACATATGCCCATTACCGAAGTGTTTATTCAATAGTCTTAGTAAGGCTCGGGCTTTCTTATGATACGACAAGTGTCCGACAAGTAGTTTTATTAAAATATTTAGGCGTTACAGTAAAAATATCGTTATGAAACAAAAAAGAATAAAACAGTAAAAGTTACTTGGCATTCAATGTTTTGAAATTTAAATAAAAATCTCCATTAGAAGCAACAAAAAAATTGACTTTGTTTATAGCGCCACCCGTAACCGAATCTTTAAGAATAAACAAAACCACTTAACAAAACTTATGAATATTGAATATAAATATATTAAATATTAATTAATTTTGTAGAAATTCATTATTCACACTTAAATGAAACTACGTGATGTAGTAATATTTTTATTTTCTTTAAGTTCTTTACCAGGATCTAGGTTTCTTTGTATTACAACATCTTCAGGTGGGCTATTAATAAGTATCTTTGCTAATAGCCCACCAGAAGATGTAGTAATACAACGAAACCTAGGTCGTAGTGAAGACCTTAAAGAAAGTAGAAATAATACTACATCACGTAGTTTCATTTCAATGGGAAAACTTATAAAATTATTATAAATAAGCGAATCAGGTTTACGTCTATCCCAGTAAGTAGAGTGACGGTCTTTGGGTTTTTAAAGAATTTTCGAAATGTGTTGCCAACAGTCGCGTTTTACAATTCGGTCTTCGGCGAATCTATAAAAAGTCCTAATTTTGTCTTGGTAGAAAACCATATATTTCTTCTAGCAACTTACACCTGTAATATATATATATATATATATATATATATATATATATATATATATATATACATAGTGAAAAATTAATATTTGTAAATATTTTTATAGAAATCCTGTGTACGCTCAAATGTTTATAAGTACCGAACTTTGTACGGAACGCTCCCTAGTGAAAGTTCTACTCATATTTAGGAGGTTTTACTATTTTCTTATTTGTGTAAGATAAACGTAGATGGAATTAGAAGAATCTAATATTTTAATGGAATATAGACAGACCAATTAATATTTTGAATGTTTTGGGGTCTGCCTTCATCTTAGTTGTTAACTTTGGTTTTTTGTATTCTTATAATAGACCTTAGAAGAATGAGTAAACTTTGAAATACATGGAAAATACTGACATCGTGGTTGATGAATTTTTACTTAAATTGTAGGTATGCAAGTTCCACGGTAGGTAAAATTCTCTCAAAATCTTTGTCTTTCGACTCTTAAAACGGTCAATCAAACGAACAAACTCGGGGATTGTTGGAATTCTTTGCTTGATCTACCCTTGGCGGCCGAAGCTCTTTAGGAAAATGTGGAGTGTATTAGAATTTAGTCAATTTTCATGTTTTTTCCGCGAAGCGGTTTTCTTGAGGTCCCCTTACATTTTAAACTGGATTAAAAATACCTTAATGTACGCTTTAATGCTCCTCATTTCCTCTTTTCGTCACTTTCTGATATCCGTTAATTTATTTTCCACGTATTCAAACTTCTGAAAATGTTAATCATCCAGGATATTTTTTCATCATATTTTAGGTATGTTTTTGTACACAGTTTTACCTGAAATCCAAACACCTGGTAAAAATAAATGAAAATAAACTATACTTAAAAAAGGGACCTACACAATAAGTAAAGAATAAAAATCATAAAGAAAATGGCTAATATTTGCTACACATCTTGTATTGAAAATATTTAAAAGAAGAGCTTAGTATAGATTATTCTCTCTAAGTAAAGAAATAGCTAATTTATAATTAAAATGTCATCGAAAAGTTTAATAATTTTCTATGTTAACGTATGAAAATAAAAACAAAAAATAAATTTTAATAATAGTAAATACCTGTAAAATATAGTATATACTTTTTATTTAAACATTATATACATATATATATATATATATAAATATATATATATATATTACATTTTGGATATTCTAAAAACTTTCAATATTACCGTTTATACATATGTTTATACCATATATTTGTTTACCTGTTTCAAAAATATCAATTGACTGCGAATTAACAGGAATAATATCTGTAAATTATAATAAAATGAAATCTGTACGTAATAAAATAATGAGTGATCCGACTTCAAATATTGCTTCGGTTCTTTCCGGTAATTAATTGTTCGTAAACAGCACACTTATTAAGGACGATTAAATTTTTTGCATTAAAAGCGTTTCGTACACACTTAAGAATACATAAAGGTAAACCATTTACCGATAAAATAGTACTTCTATTAAACTATTTTAAATATTAATATTATTTTATCCTGTGTAAAGTTTATTGCCTAGTATATTTTTCTTAAAATCTGGTGTAAAATGATAGAATAACTATTAATCTATGTATAATATACGATAGGAAGGTAGGTAGCATGAAGATATTTCTACGAAACTTAATTTAGATCCGGATATTTTCGGTACGTAAATTTAGCTTATTTATAAGTTAAAACGTCGCAACTTTCAGCGGAAACGTATTTGCATGCAGCTTATCCCATAAGGAGTGGACCAACGAAATGTATATGTGTGGATAGAGCTGTTATTACACGTACGAAACAATAGATTTTATTATCCCAAGCCTAATAGTTTTAGATATGTGATTTTTTAATTTATTTTAATTTTTGTTACTATCTTTGTCTTTGTGCATGAAAAATATATATGTAAAAATTGTTATCAGGTATTATTACAATTTCTGCTTTTTTATGGCCAAGATCCCTAAGAGAACATTCGTCTACCTAATAAAAACATTAAACGCTGAAAGATGTGCATTTTTTCAATTACAAAACATGAAAAGTGATTTTTGACAATTCTAGTGTAAAAAAAATGTATGGCAACCTTGTGGAACTTTATGTCAAAAACATCATTGTTGGAATTGATGTTTTTGAACTTTTAATTAACCAAAAAGGTAAGATTGTTACAATTAATTTTGTAAACACTTGAAAAATACCTGCTTTACTGAAATAACAATATTCGCAGAAATGCTTACGATCTAAACGACTGCTTATCAGAATTGTTTCGCTATCTCTTTCCCATTTGTATGGTCTTTTTATTGTTTTCGGCCGCCAAGAGATCTCCGAGCGATAAGCGAGTCACTTCTTTAGTGACTTGCTTATCGCTCGGAGCTAACGACGTGGTTTTTGCTATTTTTCCCTGCCACTGTTTTTATTTGATGACCTACGTTTGAATTGGACCTTGTTCGTGCTTGTGATTTGGATATTGTTTGACCGACTGCATTGCAAAATACCTCAGATCTACATTGTTCGTGAATATGCAGAAATATATTTCATTTACGGGCTATGTGATTGGAATGCTCCGCAAGCCGCACGTACGTATCGCGAGCGCTACCCTAATCGCGAAAGCTATCCCGATCACAGAGTCTTTCTTCGTGTAAGTAACGCACATTTAGAGGGTCGAATTCCTGAAAATGTAGTTCCTGAAGGAAGACGTAGAAATGTTGAGGGGCGTCAAGTGCTGGCCGAAGTGGAAGAAGCTTCTTCTACTAGTGTTCGGCGGATTTCTCGAAGTACTGGTATCGCAAGTAGTATACCGCTTTTTAAGAAGAAATAATTTGTACCCTTACCATGTACAACGAGTGCAAGCACTGCTACCTACTGACTATCAACGACGAATAGATTTCTGTCGGGAGATGCTTCGTTGATGCAGGCAAGATCTACTTAATTTTAATTCTGTATAATTGTAGTTTTAAATAGGTATATGTTATTTAAGCTTACGTTGTATTATGAACTTGTAACCGTTAGAAATGTTCAGGAGAGGGTGGTTGATTTAATATAGTTATACCAACCAGTTAATACGTGTCTTATAAAATTTAATGGACACGGTTATTTTTTGTGGTTTATTTTAATTCAATATTATGGAGCGATGAATCATATTTTAAAATATTGGAGTATTTAATATGCACAATTTGCACCAATGGGCCATCGTGAATCCTCGCATAGTAAGGCAAGATAGATTTCAACACCGATTCGGAGTCAATTTGTGGGATGGCAAAATTATCGGTCCATTTGAACTCCCACCGCGACTTAATGTAGTTCGTTATCTACGGTTTTTAAGAGACGAACTTGGAAATTTGTTGAATGAACCACCACAAGATGTACATGACAAGATGTGGCTACAGCACGATGGTGCACCGACCCACTTTTCGTGACAAATAACTTAATACTTAAATGCAATTTACCTAAATTGATGGATGAGACATGGCGGCATGATTGTATGGCCACCGCGTTAGCCAAACCTCAATCATTGGACTATTTTCTATGGGGATATTTGATCTATGGGACTACTAACGATAATGAACAACAATTAAGACAAAAATTGCACCATGTGCATAAAATGATAAAAAACAACGAAAAGGTCTTACAAAATTTAAAAAGAAATTTTGTAACGAGATGTTAGTTATGCATAAGAGCTAGGGGAAGGCATTTTGGCAATTTACTCTAATAAAAAAGAATAATAAATATAATGCGGTATGATCATAAATACTACACTTGTTTTATTTTACCGTGACCAAAAACATTATCAATGGGTTTAAAAAAAAACACATTATGAAATGATTTACCACTAGAAAATTATACCCTTTTGGAATTTGTGTGAATTGTAGATGTTTTTGAAATAAAGTTTCACAAGATTGCCATACATTTGTTTACACTAGCATTACTCGAAAATCACTTTTCATATTTTGTAATTAAAATAATGCGCATGTTTCAACGTTTAATTTTTATGTCGCCAATAATAACGAATGAATAATATTTTAATTAAGAAGTCGAATGTTCTTTTAAAGATCTTGGACAATAAAAGAGCAGAAATAGTAATAATACCTAATAAAAAAATAATAATTTTTTTCAAGGACAGTAACAAAAATTGAAAAGAAAATAAAAAATTATGTCTCTAAAATTATTAGACTTAGGATAATAAAATTTATTGTTTCGTATGTGTAATAACCCTCTCTATCACTGACATTTCGTTGGTCTACTCCCCACAGGACACTCTGTATATAGATATAGAATAAGGATCGCTGTGTAACTTTTGTTGAACGTGTTTGATAAAATATAAAAATGTAAACACTTATAAAATCAGGCATACTCGTATGTCCACGTAAATGTGAATAAGGGTTATTATGTAAATTTAATTTGATGTAAATTGATACACAAGCAATAAAATGTAAACTTACGTACAATTAAACATATATCTATGTAAATTTATATGTTATGTAAGCTTACGTTGTATTAAAAACTTGTAACCGTTAAAAATGTTTCTATCAGAAGAGGGTGATTGATGTAGCGTAATTATATCAACCAGTTAATACGTGAAATATAAAATTTCATTGACAAGTTATTTTTTTGGGAATTTAGTCTAGATATTATTGTGCAAGTTTACTAGGTATAAAAGTTTGTTTAATAAAGAGATTTATACGTTTCAGGAAGGGCCTAATTAAGAGGAAGTGTTGAAATGTTAAGCTATGGTAACGTCGTTTTTCCTGTATAATCGAAATAGTCTGTTTCAGAATATATAAAATCTGTGACTCGGTCACCGGACTTCCTCTTTTATTAATTCTGCTCTGGAACATCAAAAGTGGCGCTGACTATTTATCCGGATTCCTCATAAAATAATATCTCAACAATTATCCATGTGGTTTCAAAAAGACAACATTCATTTAACTATAATAAAAAAATTTATATGATATTTCCATAGAGAATATTTAAAAAGGTAGAAGAATATTCAAATCCTTCAAGGGATATCCAAATTCGTTAAATAATAATCGAATCCCTTAAGTAATATTCAATTCTCTTAAGAATATTAAAGCTCCTTAGAGAATATTCAAATGAATTTGAGAATATTTAAGTCTCTCGGAGATTAATAAAATCATTTAAAGAATATTCAACTCCCTGTGAGAACATTAAATTCCTTAAAAATTATTCAAGCATTCTTAATTTATAATATTCTAGTTTCTTACAGAATATTCATACCCTTTAGATAATATTAAAATCCTATATATAATATTCAAGTCCCTTATAAGATATCCAAATTTTTAAGAGAAAATAAAAATTCCTCAAGAAATATTCAAATATCTTATAGTATAAGAATATTAATAACTTCCTTAAATAAAATTCCAGTCCCTTGGAGTTTCTCTTGCTGTTTTCCTTTTCTTGTTTTTTCCTAATTTATTTTCCATTTGAATACTCTGAAAATTTTCCATACATTATCAAATATATGAACATATTCGTAAAAAGGGGTCATCCCTGTTTGTGGCTAGGAACTAGCAATACTTGGTTACAGCGCAAAGGGATTTCCCGCGCTCATTCTAACTCGTATTATACAGCAAAAATATGTAAATCACATTACGCGTATTTTAATTGAAAGTAATGAGTAATTTAAAATTAGTTTTGTTATAGTTTGTTAAAATATTATTTTCTCTCGTCTATTTTACATATTGTTGTGGTACTTGCGGCATAATTGACTGCAAATCTGTAATTAAACAAAATAACTACAAAAACGTATCTGAGTGGTGGTGAAAAACGCAAGAGAAAGAACGAGATTGACAAAAAAATGAAAAAGCTGCCAAATATAAGTGAGTTCTTTAAGACTAATGACTTCATCGTAGACTACTTCTATAAAGTGTCAAATAGGTAGTCCAGCAACAGCAAAAATATTAATGCGACTGGAAATAGCAGTATTGCAATGAGCGGTCACAGCGATTATCTAGAGCAACCGTGTACCAGAAATGCACTAAATTAATGTGAAGTGTTGTTATTTGACCTAAAGCAAATAAAAATTCATCTTACTTTACTGATAAGGATAATTTTAATGAGGTAAATTATCAAGTTAGACGCTTTGTGATAGAAAACGGACATTGTAAACTAAAAGGCCCCTTTTTAAAAGACTAGCAACAGATCGTTTTTGAAGAAATATTATTACATTATTTCTAAATCTGGTGTTAAATTAGGACGCAAGTGGTTGTTTTATGGAGTATTGCTTCAAACGGCATATTATGAGCTGGTTATTCACATCATCAAAACAGTTACAAAATATATGGATTGACGGATATAGTGACTAAAACATATTTTGGAGGCTTTAAAAAAAACATGAAACCTCTAAAACGCATTTACACTCATGTCTTGTATACGAACAGTGGGGAATAAGTGGTAATCTGGACGATGAACAAGAGTCCATACTTAAAAATGAAAAAAACGGAAAAGGCTCTTTGATATAACTTAGACCTTACAATGAGTAATTTATTTTTCCGTGGACATAGAGAAAAAGTAGACAGCTATGAAACTAGTGAAATTATTTAAATATTACTGAGTTATAACCGAAATGTGATCCTGTTTTACAAGAGTTATTAAACAAACCAAACGGTCAAATAAAATATTTAAGTCCAAAATACAAAACGTGTTTATTGTTCTTTTTTCACAAAAAGTTGAATCCTTATTAATAAACGAGATAGTGGAGTACCATTTTTTTCAATTATATTTGATACAACTCACCAAAAATAGACCAACTGTGTGAACTGTATCGTTACTGTGTAATTGAAAATGATGACAATGGAGCAGCAAAACCTCTCGTTATCAAAAAGTCATTTTTAGGTTTCCATTCAGTAATGGATTAAACCTGCTATGTCGAACCAGATTATAAACTTCATAAATGAAAGAAAAACATTCCCCTCGGCAAATGCCATGGACAAGGATACGACGGTGCTAATACTATGAAAGGTATTTATGGCTGAGTTCATAAACTAATCAAAAATATTGAGTCAAATGCAGTATATGTGCATTGTGCTGCTCATAATTTAAATCTACTAGATAACGATGCTGTAAAAGATGTGTTAGAGCTACAAACGTTTTTTGAAACCGTTCAACAAGTTTACATATTTTTTGGCCATAACATTAAAAGGTTGAATATTTTATCAAGTTTTATTTCTGGTGCACAAGATGAGTTTTTTAGCCCTTATAACATTAGAAAAATTGAATCCAAAATGGTGGTCAAGACGATATGATGCTATTTTTGCTCTGGAAATGAAGCTATAACACTGAAGAAGATTGAATAATATGATTTTATTTTATTACTGGTTTTACAATGCAAAATTTTACAAATAATCTTCAAATCACTTCAGCCTAAAATAACAGATCTATCATATGCGTCGAAGCGTTTAGAAGTATGTTTGGAAGAGATTAAAATTATTAGTACATTGAATTTGAGGACTTAAAAACGCAAGCCTATAGCGTAGTAAAAAAATGGAACATAACTCCCGAGTTTTCTGAAACTCGCGAAAAGAAGGTGAAACGCTATTTCGGTAAAGTTTGCGAAAATTAATGTTGGAAAGACCCTGACAGTTTGTTTAAAGAGAACGTGATGTATCGTGTATTTGATATTATCATAAAACAGTTGACATTTTGCTTCATTGATATGGATGAAATAGTTTCCAATTTTATTGCTTTACCTCCTACATCCTTGAATAAATCAATTAGCTCAAATTTATTAGGCAAGGCTACAGAATTTATCGATTTGTATAAAAAAGACATATCTGTTATATTTGCAAAAGAAATTCTCAACTTTCGGTCAACTTTTAGGCATGATATCGAAAAAATTACCTTTAAAGAGGAACTCGCAGATTTATTAATTATAAAAAAAAACTATTTTGTGTTACCAAGCTTCTTTGAAGTATATATCGATTTAAAGTTATTTTTGACAATTTCCGTTACTATCGCTAGTTCCTAAAGATCGTTCTCAAAATTAACATTAATAAAAACATATTTAAGTAATTCTGTGGAACAAAAAAACATTGCACGATTTAGCAATACTGTCAATCGAACATTCTTTGGCCCGAAAATTTGACTTTGATGAGGTAATTGACAATTTTGCTGAAATGAAAGCCCGAAGAATAATAATTCTACTTGGTTGCACGGACACAGTTACAGTTTTGAGTGTTTTATTTTCAGAATGTGATGAAAAAAAAATTTAGATAAAAGACGTAGTATTTTAAAGTTCTTTCCAATAATTTCTTCTTTTCTTCAAAGATTAATTTCTAAAAATTTTCTTCATATTTAATTATAGGATTAATTTTCTAATAGGGTTATAATCCAAAACATAGTTCTAAGTTATTTAGGAGGTATTTAGAATAAAAACAGGCTACAGGAGTATTACAAAATAAAATAAGGCCATCCCATAATTACAATATTAATTCGATCAAACTTTTATGGAAAGAGCTAAAGAGGAATGTTCGTGAACGTCGTTTCTTATCAAAAGAAGATAAGTGGAAGGTTTTAGATGAAAGCTAGAAGGAAATTATGCAATTGAGATTGATAAATTGATTGAACCTGAGACGTGGCAGTCAAACATCTAACAACATGCCTTCAAATCAAAGTCTCTTTTCTCGGACACTGCATTTAATTTTTTAACTCAATTTGTAACTCTTTTGCTAGGTCATAATACTAAATTTCCTTTAATGTTTCATTACGATTATATTAATATATTTCTGGTGAATGCATACATTTTATAAAAACAGATCTCCAGTTTCAATGGGGCCTCCGAAATGTAATATTCGTCATTAAAGTTGATGTATGTATGTATTAAATTTAACAATGGCGAAGCTATTATATGAGATGACATCAAGCAAAAATACAATACAAAATAAATCAAATGCTTACAATATTATTAATAAAAATAATATATTTTAACAAAATTGTTAAAACCATTGAGTAGCGGAATAATATTGCGCTAACTTGCGATGCCAACAATGTATTTTCATTTCAGAATGGTATATTTGAAAAAAATTATATTACATTTTAATATAATTTTAAATAATGTATACGGGTCATTATGTTGGATTGTAAGGTTGGTCCGCAATGTGTTGCTGCGAGGCTGGGCTGCTAGGACAAGCTGCTTGGCTAACTTTCTAGGCAGACTTGTTAGACTGGACTGCTAGGTTAACCTATTACCTATAACCTGCCAATTTATATATATATATATATATATATATATATATATATATATATATGCATATATATAATCCCGAATATGCGACTTTACACGTAATACTTCACTAACATAAAACAAAGAGTTTTGTTTCAACTGAAGAATGCACTACTATTTAAGTTTCTCTGGAAGTAGATGCATTGCTCCTCTATAACCTTGATCATTACGCCACCACTTAGCCTGAATGAGCTGGTTTTATGTCTGGTCCCGCATTTTTAGTGTCATTCATTGTATTTGGGACTTTTTTCTCCATTGTTATTGTACTTTACCCGCGTATGTCGCAAAATTTTAAGAAAATTGGGAAGATTTTAACCTTTTCAAATTCACGACTTCATAATTTTTTAAGATTTTAAGATACATACTTGGAATCAGAACTAATTTATGACATAAACCTCTCTTCAAAACAACGCTTGGGCTAATTGGATTGGATAATTAATCTTTGAATTCTGGTTCACTTTTTTAATTAAAATCTGATTGACTAGAATTTAATAATTAAATCTGAATGTCGGAGAAGTATTAGTACAAACTTTCATCCTTCTTCTGTGAAATGGGATTCAACATTCCATTTATTTTTTTGACGAGTTATTAAAGTTTAAAATTACTTCGAAAGAAAGTGTCGTTCATTTGTGAGCGACTACTTTCCTATATCCAGTATTGATTTTAAAGAACCGTCAATACACTTTGATGACAAGCCTCGACATGTTCTGCAAATATTTTTCTCCAAATTGTGTTGTGAGAGCTCTCAGACAAATGACTGACAATTTCTCTCATCTCTACACACATTCTCGGTGATTCGTCAACTAGGCAAACCGCCATTCTTCCTCACGATGAGTGCTAATGACTTAAATCGGCCTAAACTTCTTGATACCTTAAATAAATATGCCGACACTTTTAACTATAAAGCTACGGTGGACAAATTAACAGCGCTATGAGAAGTCATTTGAAGAATTCAAATGTCAAAGATTCAGTGTCGTGCTATATCCTGTTCAAAAAGTTGGTCGAAATCATTATGAATATTCTTCGAATGAGCAATGCAAACAATAATCCTTTGTATGACACCACGTCGTGAACTTCTTCAAGCAAATATAATTTCAGCACTGCGATAGCCCGCACGTACACATATTTCCGTGGATCGCCAATGTGCACCAAAATCGCCGCACCACGAGACGGTGTTGGTACCTTCGGGTATGCCCCTAACTGTGAAGCTGGTCGATGAGTCGTGCTCGATGTCGGCGAGCCATGTTTTGAACAATGCGTAGTACTTAAATCAAACACACAAGTACACCTTCACTTGCGCTAAAGAACGTAACGATGATCAGTGTCGTCTTGGAATTGTATATTGGCCAATGCGACATACCGTAATACTGAAACTGTTACTTGCTGACGACGGTAGGTGGGATTATCCTCCCAAGAAAGCTGATCGAATAAAAAAATCGCTTGAACAAAGGGTCTTTGCGACCATCGACGAGTTACGTATGAAAACAAACTCACAGAAGAAATATATGAACTGTTGGTCAGAACCTCTCTCAAGCGACCGATGTTATTGTTTCGACGGGACATTGCGCAGATTTTCACAAATATTTTCAATTCCTGGATGGTCCGCGTGCTTGTATGGAACATGGTATTGCAATTGATTATGGGCGACTAGTTTTGCGCTTCTGACGTGGTCGAGTGCATGAACAAATCGAACAAATGCACATTGCACTTGCAGCGAGATTTAATCAAGCTCAAGGAATAAAATCACGAAGCAAATTATCAATCTTTGATAAGGAAAATCATCATTAAAATGCTCACATCGGTCGAGATAACAGCTCAAAAGTGTACCTTTTGAGCTGTTATCTCGATCTACTTGCTTCGCCAAAAATGAGTGCGGCCGCAAAAAGGGAAACGGCCTTATGGTGACTCACCACAACGTACAAAGCTTGCCGGCACATGTGGCTAACATTGAAACCGGTCACGTGCTCACCCATCGTCGTCTCAGCTATCTGTTTCTCCTACGAAAAATACAGGGATTTCAACCATGATTGTATAGAGAGTAGCTTCGGGAGTGAAGAGGAACGTTGAATTCATCTCAACGTGCCGCCCAGTAGTATCTGACTACGAAATACTTAGCAGACTGACGGACTCTCGATACGGCAACATTGCCGAAATAACCTGTCGGTAATTTAAATTCGAGCTCGCAGAAGTTTATAAGGATCCACAAACAATTGTCCAATAAACTGAATATCTTAAGATACGTTTAGACTACGACACTTTGGTGTATACACTCAGTGAATACAGCAAGTGTTTGTCTGTGAATATCACTGTCAGCGCTTGCAACATTTATTGCGACACTTGGTTTAGTGTCGCGACACCGCCTTATTTGTGGACGGCGAGACATTAGTGTGTAACATTTGTGTCGCAATTAGTGTCGTAGTCTATACGGGTCTTTATGCTGCGAGGAACGTAATAGTGTAGTTCTATACTTCGATTGATACCTGACTTGGAGGTGAACAACGACATAACGCTAATGTTAGTGGGAGATTTCAACGTGAATTCTATTAACAATGAACATCTCGTATCTCATTTGTGCGAAGAATATGACTTTTATCTTGTCCCGTGTAGACCCACTACCAACTAGGCTAATCATATAACAGGCATAAGAAAGTTTGGGTGGGTAGAAGTCGGGGTTACCACCGCAAAAAATACATTGTATACAATTTGTGACGTTTCTCAATTTAAATATAATCTTACCTCCATAATTGTTTATTTTATGTGGAGAAATTGCTTTTTGACATTTAAAGGGAAATAAAATTTGACAGTTACAATGCATAATATTGTGAGTTAATGAATTCGCTGAATGAATAATAAAATTACTTACAATTTGTATTCTCATCTGTGTTCTTTATTTTCAAAAACAATTAATTTCTATGGGACGTTGTCATACTTGTAAGGTATTTCTTATAAGACGAGCACTCCAAAAAAACATAAGGACTTTACAAATTATGTAATGCTATTATATTTGTAAAAAAATACGTCTATATTTGTGAAAATATTAAGATCTCATGAATGCGATGCGCTAATGAAGTCTTACGCTGTATATTATTTACAGTTACATGGTTCCTGTAGAAAGCGAGACACGACTTAAGTCGTACTGCGGTGTTTTTTTTAAGGATGGCACTACTAGATTATCCAGTTTTCGTATGATTATAGTTTTAATTTATGTATTATCTTTTTATTAAACATTGCTGTAGTATTTAATTATCTTTGCTTTTTTCCCTTTTTTGTGTCCATATTTTTATTAACAAAATATTGTTTCTTGTAAACGTTAATTATTCAACTAGATGGTACTGTATGTAACGGAAACGTATCTATTATATAAGTAAATATTTATTTTCTCTTTACAATTACATCAGTTTTAGTGAACCTGTGTGCAGTTTACATTATTTTTGTTTTAAATTCATAAGCCTCATTTATCCGTAGTAATTTACATTTTCTTAAGTTCATATCTCAACTCTTGTACCACATCATAATCCGGCATTTCATTTAATGCCGCAATAGATTGGTAATGCTCTTAGTTTAAACGATGTTCAACTTAATGTAGATATAAAAGCGTTTGAAGGTGGAAAATTCATCTGTACACCTTTTGTCATACTCGAAAAATTTAATTTATAGATCTTTCGGTATAATATTTTACTATTTTAAAACTCTAGTAATGGATCATCTTAAACTCTCCGGTCTCCAAGATGATCCTTATGGTATGGGTCAGATGATCTCGCGGATCATCTTGCCTTTATTTCACAAAAGTTCTGGATTTTTAATAGAATATAATTGAAGCAACAATTTGTTAGAATCAGCAATGTGTTTATTCGTGTTGTCTAGGGTATATTGTGACGAATAACAATATAATCTCTCTCACTAATCAGTCTCCAAAATGACGCTAGTCTTATTTCTACAAAATATAAGATCACTCGTATACTTAATTAATTTAACAAAATTACATAATCTTCTAAAATGATTAAAAAAACAGGACTAATTTTTCCATAATCAACATCAAACAATTTTTTTCAAAGAAATAATGATGTACGGAACAAAAAGGAAAAGCGAGTTATATACCTAATAAATATTATAAACTCAAAAAGAAAAACAAATAACTTTGTCTAAAATTTAAATATAATTTAAATAAATAAACGTTTTTTTCCCGGTATTGTTATACACAAATTATAAGTAAATTCGTAATCATATTCGGTGTTTATCCCAGCACAGGCTTGGTGACCCCATTTTTGGCATACACTACATTTTATCCATCCTACACCCCTGCTATCTTTGGAAAATGCTGTTAAACGGTATAGCTATTCTGCATCTTCACCTTCCGTTGATGTTTCCGATTCAGGGATATAAGAAGTTTTCTTCTTCCTATTAGACATTCCTTTGCCTACGCCTTTCCCTTTTTGTTTCTCTTTAGTATCAGATTTTTTGGCTCAGTGTTCTTTTGTTTTCTTTGTCTGTATTTTTATTGCTTTCTTCTTCCAAATAATCTTTATATGGTGTACTACTTAGAATCGACGTATCGACGACAATGTCTTGTAAGGGCGAGGGATAAGGTCTCCTGGTCTGTGTTTGAGCTAACAGTGAGCCTCTCTATTTGTGATATACCCAGATGCTCATTGAATTCCACTTCGGTTGTTGCAGCAGCAATGAAATCAGCTTTGGTGAACACATCCGATTTTAGTGGATATATGCCGGTTTTGGCAAACCCATGGATGGCAGTTAATGGAACTGCTACTTTTAAGTAAGCTTCTCCAAAAATTTTTGAAATTTAAAATACAGTCACTAGCCTGCCAGGATTGTTGTTCATCCACTTTTCGAGTGAATGGTTATAGTAAACGCTCAAGGGATACATAAAACTGACATCCAAAGTTTGCAACTTATGAGTGCAATGTGGCAACAGACAGACAAATCACTGAGTAAAAACATCAAGTTTCATCCATCCTGATGAATTACATACCCATGTAGATCCTGGTGGTGCACCATCCATTAGCTCTATCTTCATACGGATCCTATGAAAGATAAACATACAAATTACAGCTGTTGTAGTCTCTCCCCTTTCAGCTGGTGTAACTCTTGCAACCTGTTTACGACCAGTTTCTGCAAAAACTTTTGTATTTCTCGTTGGTACTGTGGAAATACTCGTCTCATCGACGTTGTTAATCCTATGAGGTGGAAAGTTTTTCGCATACTGAATATGTTTCAAAATATAATAAAACTTATCTACTACAGGTTTGTTATAAGCACACGCTCGAGCAGTTGAGGGATATATCTGGGTGCCGCTTGCGAAATCCTCTCAGCCAATCCAAATTAGCTTTTTCTCTCTGGAAGGAGTGGGCGATATTGTTTTCTAAACCAAGTTGGTATGCCGACGATAAAATATTTTGCCGCGTCAACCCTTACATTCTTGTCTCCATATCTTTGATATGTTTCACGAGCTCGTTTTCTTGACCTGCTGTGAAAACTGGCTTTTTTCCACCTAAATATTTGATGACAACCTCTTTATTTTCGCCTTTAGCCCGTCTTTTCTGTGACATGACAGGAACTGCAAACTGTTTATTGGCCGTTCTGTATGGCATGCCATTTTTTACAGCGTCCAGCGCTTTATGTATATTATTAATCATAGAAGCTTCCGCCCACCCACCACAACTTGTTTTTCTTTTATAATTGCGCAGCTAGTCTAAACCGCAAAAAGTATTGATTTTTGGTTTTTAATCGAGACGCATACATTGAACAAAAACAAGTTTTATTATTATGATTTAATTTTGATCCCTTTTTGAAACTATTTAAGTAAGAAATTTTCTTAGAATACGTTATAAATATAAAAATAATTCTTAGAAATTTGTGTGGTATAAGATTATCCTCCATAAGATACAAGATGATTCGCACGGACCATCTTGCCCATCAACAACATAATCATCTTGCCCCAACTTAAATTTTTTTATTCGAAGCTCGATAACATAACCTATATGCTTTCTACAGTTACATGGCGTTCAAAACACTAAATACAGCACTATGCATCGCCACTAACACAACAGTCGTCGCCATTGACCGCCTAGATCAAAAGCTACCTAAGTTTAGAATCAACGTTACCTTAGATCCAAGTCACACAATTTTGTATTTTTCACAAAAATTTACATGTCACTCACACCGCCATTACGAATTGTCTGAGGCGAGGGAGTATTGGAAGCTAGTTTTGTCGAGAAAACATCTAGATGGCTTTAATAGTATCGCTGCAACTTCAAAGGATCATCTTACCTCAAAGGATCAATTCATACAGCTTTTCCCCTAATAGAAAAAACAAGTAAAAGATAACAACAAGAAAAATACAACATAAAATAAATCAAAATGCATAAAAATGATATCAACAACAATATATTATAACAAAATTTTGACAACATTTGAATAACAAACCACACTAACAAGAAATTTGAAAATTGGGTTTCACTGCAACTTATAATTTTCTATTTTCAGCTGCGATGCCAATAATATATTTTCATTTGTGAATGGCATGTCTGGAATAAATGAAATTATAGATGTGAACAAACATCTTACATATTTTTTATATAAAATACGATAAAAGAATGGGAGCAGAGGACAAAATGTTAAGAATCACTAGTTAACACAAATATACTGTAATAGTTGCAAAGTTTCTTGGAGAGGTAACAATTTCTTGCAACGTGTATTCAGCTAGTTCGAAGGAATAGCTTATATTGTGTTTAGCATGCCGAATACTATGCTAATTTTACATGGCGCACCAACAGCAATTTTTTTATTATGTATATATACATATTATGTTGAAATATTATTCACCTGATCATGTGTAATAATCCTAATGAGATGACAATTAGCACTTAACAAAATGGCAAGATAAAGAAAGGGCACAAACCAAATCATGATATAAAAAAATGCTACAAAAACAAGAACCATGCCACAGTTTTGTACAAAAAGTTATGAAAAAAAAAATTAAAATAATTGTTAAGACAAAGGACATATTATAAAGACTGTGCTGATGCATAGAGTCTTGGTTCGAAATGTTTCACACGATAAAATGCAATAAGCACGCCTAGTACTCAAGAACGTTTTACACTTATGTAAAATTATTTTTACTGGCATTAATTTATTTACACCATTCTAGTAACAATATTAATATTAAACAAGTTTAAAACATTGAAATTTACTAGTATTATATATTTCTAGTAATATTGGCTTAGCCGATCACCAGCGACCCTTGCAATGTTGCGAGCAAACATAGATAAGTTATCAATGGGCCCCATGGCATTCAACATTTTAATATACTTGAGAAGTAGTGTGGGAAATGTGTAGACAGTAAAACTAAAGAGGTCACTTTGTCCAACCTCACGATATGGAGGTTGTAAACATGGTTAAATATTTTACTATTATCTATGTAGCTTACCAATATCAAACCAGTCCCCATTTTCCTTCTGCTGAATTTCATTAACGGCAGCTCGCAAGGCTTCATGAAGAGCATGTGTCACCACAACGGACATGCAAAGCGGTGGCTCTCCAGTCGCTGATTGATTGATAATAAAACACAATGAACTTTTCGTCAATACATCTAACAGTGATTATTTAGACGTACTTGTGTCTTTTACGCAAGAATATTTAAATAATTGTAAATGTTTTTGTTGTTTTAGTAGTGTTATTTTTTATGGTACGTTACTTAATTTGAGTAAATTATAGCAAATCAAAGAGATTTTAGGTTGTAGAGTGAAGAAAAGAGTAGTATAGGTGAGTATTAGTTTCCTGTGCACTTTTCTGGTTATTTTTAAATATATATTTTCTCAGCTTTATTATAAATAACTGTATAATAAACTTTTCACCCTCCCTTTATTTCATATAAAAGTCAAGATGTTTTCGTTAATTTTTTATTTCAACTTTCCTTGTTCTTTATTAGATCTCTTAAATTATATCCACATTTTGCCTCCTTTTCTCCATTTTTTATGCAATATGCACAATTTAATCAATTGAGAAGACGTTTCTTTCTCGCAATGACTCTTGTTTTACATGGTAAGTTCCATGTCTTTTGAATCATATTTATACTTTGTTCTCTATCTGTATTAAATATACCATCTTCTGCAAATACAATTGCCATACATTCAAGTTTATTTATATACTATATGGACAAATTCTAAACTTTAATTTTTCATATCATTCTCCTCTCACTTTTGAACTGAATTTTAAATTCATACATTATTACAAATTACTCACAGACCCGTCATTTCACTTGACATATTTTTATAAAATGTATTACTAGTATACAAATTGACATATTACAGACTTTTTAAAGACCTTTCGAAATGCTAAATTAATCTACCAGTACTCCATTTTATTTTTTACAAATAGTAATGCCAATGGTGTTACATTAAATAGGTATGTTATTAACGCACTAAAAGTAGTCCTATTTCTTTTATGTGAATGATTCCTTTGTTGTGTCTATCTCTTTTATTATAGTACATCTGATACATTACCTAAGATCCTTACTCGCTAATGTATTACGTGAGTAAAACATACTTACAAAGTATAAGATCATTGAGTAATGCTCATGGATAGGAAATACATAAACCTTTTCATTTGTTGTTCCACCTCATAATTCGTTGTATATTTCATACAGATTTTTATACAGAAAAACATTTCTAGTCTCCCAGTTAATCTATTAGGGTTATTTATATTGCTTCTCCATATTCATTCACTCATTTATTAAATGTTTATCAAAGAAATGTGTTGAATAAGTTTGGCGTTAATTTTGTAGAAATTCATTGTCACTTAATTTTTGTTCACAATTATATCTACTTTCTTTAATTTCTTTACCACGATCTAGGTTTCGTTGTATTACAACATCTTCAGGTGGGCTATTAGCAAAGATGCTTTGCATCAGAAATTAAAGAAACACAGAAATTAAAGAAAGTAGAAATAATACTAAATCACGTAGTTTAATTTAATTGTGGACATTAAAGTTTATTTGAGATTACATTATATAGCATGTAGACATAGGTAGTTCGTAAATGATATGAAGGTAAAAATCCAGTTTGTTCAATCTGTACCTATCTTTCATTCATGCATGATCCGAATGTATCAGTGTCATTTCGTGCAAACTTCATTTTGGACTATTTAGATTCCAAAATAGTCCAAAATGAAGTTTGAACGATATGATACGCTGATTCATTTGAATGCACATGATCAAAAGGTAGATACAGATACGGATTGAACGACGTGGATCATTTTTACTTGCATCTCATTCGTGAATTACCCATTTCTAATAGCACGGCATTTGTCTTCACAATAATTTGAATATGAAAATGAGTAATTTTATATTCATTTGTAACTTAAAGGAGTGAGAAATCACCATTCCGAAATCAAAATAAAAAGGAGAAAATTTAATTGCTATATTTTCTTCTATACGATTATCTCAATCTAGTATTTTGAAATTCTTCAAGCGTCAATACATAAATTCTTAAATATTTCCTGTAATACAGGCTCCATCTTAGCGAACTAAAGTGTTGTAGTGTATTCAAAGAGATTTTGAATACACTACAACACTTTAGTTTGCTAATTCGCTAGAATTGTAGAGAAAAAATTTCAGAGTATGGGAAAATGATTATAAACGTATAACAGTATTACACATAGTAGTATAAACATAAGAGAAAAATTGTAAAATATCCATAAAACTCAGAATTATTTTTATGCATGTATTATATATTTAACTTTGTATGTATTCTCTATTTCTTAATGATTGCTTCTTACCTTTTGATCTCAGTACTCCAACAGGATTAGTGGAATTTCTCCTGAAGTAAACTCTCATATCAAGAGGTATATCCTTCGCACCAGGTGGCTTGTAGTTCCAGGTTCTGTTTGTGAGGAGTTCTCCCGTATTCGGATCATAATGTAGGCTTTCCGACGTCCAGTAGCCGAGACCCATTATAAATGCTCCTTCAATCTGAAAATTGTAAAGTTTACGAAAGTTTGCTTAAGGATTGTTTTAAAATAATTGTTTTTATATTCACATGACTTCATTATAATAACGCCCCACAATATTATATATTTACCAAACTAAAAGCAATCATGGAAAGCTAAAGTAATTTATTTTTATATATTTCTTTAAATCAATTTCGTTTGTTATTTTGGCTCTGGACTACCTTCATTTTTTAATACTCTGCCTTTTCTTTTCTTTCAAGAAAATTCTGTAATTAGAAATCTTCTTTATCTATATTGATTTATATTTATAATATGTATATTAGAAGACGAAAAATACTACTTCTAATTTACAATTACATGAAAATATCAACATACCATTAAAATTAGAAAGTTTTTGTTCGATTTTAGAGGATCTGCAAAACTAGTTTCATGGCGAAAAGATTTAAAGCTTGGTAGCGCTGTTCTATTTCTATTATTAGATATTGGTTTAGTTTGGTCGCTTAGTTGCAAATCGTCATTCAAAGAGAACTAACTAGATAACGATAGTAATATAAGTTCACCATTAAACAGTAAGCGGTAAAGTACAAAGTATAATATTCTCCGAATTTATTCACATCATCACAATAAAAATGTATATCAATGTCGAGCGCGAGCGATCCACGAGGTGGTATGAGTGTGAGGTTGTAATGCTGTTCTGAGGTTAGAACGTGCAGTGGTAATGCTATCCTGGGGTGGATTATCAAGGCCTACACGTCACCACCTATGGCCATTGCATGCATCAACAGAATAATTCGAATAGACTTTGTGGTGAATGACACAGACAAGGTAGCCATCATTATTCACATGCCATGCTGCTAGAGAACCACCTTCCTGCATTTACGGCAGCACGCGGTGATAAGTGCACAAGCATGAGGTCATAGGTCATCAGATGTGGCTATGAAGTATCATCAGACACCATGGGACATTTGGAGGTTGGAACGCAGCAAACAAGCGGGTTTGAGGCCTAACCATCGGGACTGGATGGGATGTTCGGTGCTTGCTCTGTTCTTTCCCGGGTCGACACTACATTGAAACGCCACTTGTAATCAGTCCACTTATTCATTTAATTTGTAGGGTTGTAAAACTTTATAAGAAGTATACACACACACACACACACACACTCACATATATATATATATACCCACACATACACTCATATATACATATATGCACATATATTTACTCGTGTCCCGTCCGTGCCGCATAAAAATCACCTAGCTAGTACTAAGCTACCAAAGGATTTACTGTGAACTAAATCAACGTTGAATAATATTTAATTAATAGACAGAATAGAGCAGTGTTGCTAACCTTTAAAACCTTTGCCCTTTAAAACTAATTCGAAAACCCTCCTAAATTATATCAAAACTTCCTGACCTTAATAATATTTTGATATTTTATATAATTGTGAATTTAAATAATTTTTGCCTTTTAGTATGCATTTTTTAAATATAAATTGATGTAGATAAAGTAGACGTCTGATCACAATGCTTTCTTTCAAAAAAGGCAAGACTTGTTAAGTATATTAATATAAAAGAATATAATAATATTTATACAAATTAATATAACAGATTGAGAATTGTTAGTAAAACTACAACAAAATTAATATTTTAAAATCACCTCGTTCCGCTTTTTTTCCTCTAAATTGGGGGAGAAACCTCTACTTTGGCTCCACATTATTTACTACATAATACCATTATTCCGTTTTTATTATGTATATTGCATTTATTTATTAAATATAAATATCAATATCTCACTGCTATTCCTAAAAAAAACATGTCAAGTACTTGTCCTATGAGGACATATTCATTCGGCATACGACATATACATTTGGCACTTATACACAAATATTAATTTTTCACAATGTAATTGCGTCATACATCTTTCACAGGCATAAAGCATGGTGCATATTTAAATAATTATAAGATATAGGATAATCACTATAGTTTTCTTGTAATTTTTAAAGTAAATTTTACCAACTCTGATTTTTAGAGTTGGTAAAATCTGATTGGAGCGAGGAGCTAATATAAAGAATGACAAATGACATTTAAAAAAAAATGGAGTTTTTCATTTATCCCCTTTTTAATACTAATTTTTTTTTTTTTTTTTTTTTTTTTTTTTATTTTTTTTTTTTTTTATTATTATTGCAATCTGTCATTTGAGACATTCAGCAATTGGTGCGTATGTTAGCATGTCTTGTACTGAGTTCGTCCTTTTGAACTCATTTCATTTTGCCCCTATATAAGGTCTTGGGGAAGTTTTTTCTTAAGCCTTCTGGGTGCCGTTATTGGGTTCATCAGGTTTATAGCCAGTGGATTGGGATGATTAGCGATTCGGTCTCTGTATGTCTTTATCATCTCTGAGATTTCTTCTTGGACCAATTTTATGCCAAGCTCCAAATGGAGTCTGTTGTTTGTCACATACCAGGGTGCACCAGCTATCATTCTAAGCGTTTTTGATTGAAACCTTTGTAGTATTTCAATATTTGATTTTGCCGCGGTTCCCCACAGTTGTAGGCCATAAGTCCATATAGGCTTGATCGTGCATTTATAAATTAATAGTTTATTTTCGAGCGACAATTGAGAGTTTTCGTTAAGGAGCCAGTACATGTTTCGCACTTTTTGGCCCGCTGCACATCGTTTGGTCAGGATGTGTTTGGACCATGTCAGACGTCTGTCGAGATACACGCCAAGGTATTTTGCGTAATCGGCTTGCGGTAACTGTACTCCATTTAGATTTACTGCCGGACACGTATCTCGTTTGGTAGTAAAAGTAACTTGTATTGATTTGATTTCGTTAACTTTGATTCGCCAATCTTGCAGCCACTGTGATATTTGGTCAAGGCTTGTTTGTAGTTTTTGTGAGACTATGTCTGGTCGGTGGTCTGCTGCGAGAATTGCTGTGTCATCAGCAAAAGTGCCCGTAACAAGACCTTCTGTGACTGGAAGGTCAGCTGTGTAGAGCAGGTACAGTATTGGGCCCATAACGCTTCCCTGGGGAACTCCTGCTTGGATCGGATAGAGAGACGTAGTTTCAGTTCCCTGTTTAACGTAGAAGTGTCTGTTGTGTAGATATGATCTGATGAAGTTGTAGTAATTTATGGGTAGGTTCTTTTTAATTTTAAACAGCAGTCCCTCGTGCCATACCCGATCAAATGCCTGGGATATGTCCAAGAAAGATGCAGAACTATATTGGTTTGACTCAAAGGCATTATGGATATTTTTGACCAATCGATGGACCTGACGAAAGCCAAACTGGTGATCAGGCAGTAGATTATTATCATAGATATGTGGCATTAATCTTCGCAGAAATAAAATTTCCATAACCTTGGAAGTAATTGGTAGCAAGCTAATAGGTCTGTAAGATTTCACATCCACAGCATTTTTGCCAGGCTTGAGGACCATTATTATTTGAGCCACTTTCCACTGGGGAGGAATCGAACACGTACGTACGATTGCATTGTACAGGATTGTGAAGAATGAAATTCCTTCCTCTGGGAGCTCTCTTAGAATTTTGGCAGTTATTAGGTCATAGCCAGGCGCCTTGTTGATATCAAGTGTATCAATAACAGCTTTTATTTCTCTCTTAGTGAAATTCGAAATAGGGGGATCGAGTTGGTGGCATTGATTCAGAAAAGTTGACACTTCTTGCGTTTTGGGGGAATTTATTTCGGGGTTTGGTACAAAGACGCGTTTTAAGTGTTCGGCGAATGTAACTGCTTTTTCCGCTTCACTGGCTACCCATTCATTGTTCTCTTTGCGTAGAGGGGGTTGGTTTAAGACTGGACGTTTCATATTTTTTGTGACTTTCCACAGTGAGTAATCAGTAGCCGATGTCACGTCTAGACTTTTTAAGAAGGATTGTATTCCTTCGTTCTTGTTATCGCTAAGTGCTGATTTTAGCTTAGATTGCAAGTAGTTTAGATGTTTTTTATCTGATGCATGTCGAGACTGTTGCCATTTTTTTCTAGCACTACGTTTTTCAGTCAGGAGTTCACGAATAGACAGAGGACATTCGAGTTTACGGTTTGTGTCTGTATGTGTTGGGGTAGCAGCCCAGGCAGACCTTTGTACACAATAGTTGAGGTGTTCAACAGCTTCCATTATGTTTTCTTCGGTTTTCATAGGTAGTGACTCGTCCAGGCATTGAGCCATTAATTGCCTAAAGAGATCCCAGTCAGTTTTGCGTGTGTGCAGCTTACATGGTTTTGGAGCTAATGTGATGGACCTTTTGAGGGTCATTTCTACAGGTGAATGATCAGAAGACAAATCTAGGCTAGTTCTACTTGTGATAAAGCTGCTAGGGAATCCTTTGGTTATGAAGAAATCTATCACATCTGGTATTTTTCTTCTATCAGTGGGCCAGTAAGTGGGTTGCCCAGGTGAGACAACACTAAGATTTAGTTTGTCAATTGACATTTTTAGTTGCCGTCCCTTTGTTGTTACTGTACGCGAGCCCCAGTAATGATGTTTCGCATTATAATCTCCACCAGCAACGAATCGGTGGCCCAGTGTGGCGAGAAACCTTACATAATCTGCTTCCTTAAGTTTATGTTTCGGTGGGCTGTAGACAGCCGATATTACAAAAGATCCTACCCAGTCTTCGATTCGCACATTTGTTGCTTGGATCTCTTCAGTACAATATTGTACTGTTTCGTAATGCTTAATATTATTTTTTATAATTATTGCACTCCCCCCATGTGCAGTTCCATCAGGGTGCATTGTGTGGTAAGTCTTATAGTTTTTTATTTGGAAATAACTCTTTTTTGTGAAGTGGGTTTCAGAGACTAGCAAGATATCAATATTATGTGTCTGCAAATACGATTGAACCTCAAGGGTGTGTTGTGGCAGCCCATTGGCATTCCATAGAGCTATTTTTAAGCAATCTATTTTGAGAGATTCGTCGTGAGTGCTATTATTAGGTTTGTCAATGTAGTCAATTGCTGCATCACTTGTTTCATTAAGTCCATTATTTCATGCATATCATTTGTACGTATGTCGCTATTTTGTGGAAGTTGATGTCCTTTGGTTAATACGTCTCTATATGTTTGTCGTATGGTATTCTGAGAGTTCCCTTTATGAGCCGTTAGTGATTCTTGTTCATGGCTTTCTGTTTTATCAGACTGATTTTTATTCCTAGATCTACGATCTGGTGCTTTTGGGAATTTCAGATTTTGAAGCTCACGATAGACTCCACAGCCTTTGTAATTCGCAGGATGGTTACCATCGCAGAGTATACACTTGACTTGGTCGGACCTAGTTTTCCTCGGGCAGTCAATGGAGAGGTGGTCACCAGCGCATTTGATACACTTAGGTTGTCGGCGACAATAAGCTTTGGTATGTCCATATTGTTGACATTTCGCACACTGTGGGATTTCCCGTTTTGGTCGTGGAGGTTCAAAGGATACCATACACTGCATTAGGCTTTTAACTTCATATATCCGCTTGTTGTTGTCATTCGGTAATAATTCAATAATGAACATGGGCAATGGCTTCTTTGTGGTTCTTTGTTTGATATTCCAAACGTTTATGCAGCTGTAGTCCATATCATTTAATGCTTCTTTGATGTCATCAGGGTTAGTAGATGGATGCATATTTTTAAGCACAGCTTTGAACGCTCGATCCTGTTTAGGCTTATAAGTAAAAAACTCAGTCTGTTTTTGTTCCAATTGTTTGACGATAATTCTGTATGTATCGGCAGATTTGGTCTGGATTTTTACTTGATCATTGTGGAGGACCTTCAAAGCGTACATATTTGGAGCATGTTCATTAAGCATGTTAAGTAGAGGTCGGACATTACCCACTTTGTCAACAAATATTGGAGGTGGTTTTGTTGTCTTTTCTACAGTAGTGGAGTTGTCTACTTGGGTTTCTTCCTCTGCTAGTTGAGTAAAACTATTTTTTGTTGGTATCGGTTGAGTTTGAGATAGCCAGTATGTATCCAGTTTTGTTTGTTTTTGTGTTCCAACATTTTCCGGGCTTGAGTGAGGTCTTTTCTTACCGGTGACTTCCTTCCAGTCATCTTCCTTATTTGTACTTGGTTCTTGGTCAGTAGTATGTTTTGGGTAGGTTGTGGTTGGATAGTTGCCCAGAGAATGTGTTCTAGGTCGACTTTCAAATATTTAATACTAATGTGAATATTTTAAAAAAGCTAGTTTAATTAATGTTACTGGTTTCTAGGTTGTATTGTTTTAAAAAAATTAGGTGTGACAGATGTAAAAACAGACACGCAAGGGAATTTATTTAATAAAATATTACACTGTAAAGTGAATCAAAACAAAGGTGTATGTAATGATATATATTTATGCAATATTTTTAGTTATAATTGTTCATTTTAGCATTGCATACCAAATAAAACCTGTCAAGCACGAGTAAAACTCGCACTTTGAGGGTTATGTACACATTTAGGTACTTATAATAGCTTAATAGAAATATTATGTACCTTAGATAGTATTTCTTTAAGCTATTTATAGATATTAATTTTTCATAACCTATATATATATACGTATAAAGTTGTTGCGTAAAATATAGTGCATATTTCAAAAACTATAAGATCTAGTTTAATTGCTATAGTTTCCCTATAATCTTCGAGTCAGATTTTGCCAATACTGTTTTTTTTACGATTTTTTGTTCAATAATTTCGAAAGTAAGGGTAAATAATATTCCACATGGTGTAAAAAATGAAACAAAGAAAATTTAAGACCTTTATTTATCCCCTCAAATGAAAAAAAATGCGACACAACAATTATTCCACACAAACATGTTCCACAGGACAAGATCATCATTGACCATTGACATTCGGGCAGAACCCCAACAAACCACAGAAATGGTAACGGACTGGGCTCAAGTTACAAATAAAAAATTACTACGGTCTAGCCCTGAACCACTAAGATCCCAGAAACAAAGCAAACTTGATTCTTACTGGCTATCTCAACCCTCACATATACCTACATCAAACAGCTTTGCTCTCTTGGAAGATGAAGCAGTACAACATCTTAATACGGATAATGACACTAAAATTGTAAAAACAAGTAAGCCACCTCCAATTTTCGTTGACAGAGTGAGCAATATCCAACCACTAATAGACCTATTAGAAGCTCATGCTCTCAATAAATATGAGATGAAGATACTTCATAAGGAACAGGTAAAGATTCAACCCAAAACGTCAGAAATGTACACCAAAATCGTCAAAGAGCTGGAGAAAAAAGAAACTGAATTTTACACATACAAACCAAAACAAGATAGGAGCTTCAAAGTGGTCTTAAAAAATATGCATCCCTACACAAACATTAACGAAATAAAAGAAGCATTAGCAGAACTTGATCATGAAAGCACCAATATTTGGAATATAAAACAACATGCGACTAAAAAACCATTACCTATGTTTATAGTGGAAATAAAGCAGAAAGAAAATAATAAGTCCATTTATGACATAAAACATCTACTGCACTGCAAAGTAGTATTTGAACCTCCTAGACCTAAGAAGGAAATTCCTCAATGTGGAAGGTGTCTTCAATATGGACATACAAAAGCTTACTGTAGGAGAAATCCAAAATGCATAAAATGTGCAGGAGATCACTTGTCAGCTGACTGCCCCCGTAAAAGCAGATCTGACCAAGTAAAGTGTATACTGTGTGAAGGTAACCATCCAGCAAATTATAAGGGTTGCAAAGTCTACAGAGAGCTACAAAATATTAAATTCGCACAGCCACCAGGAAGAATTAAGAGACCTCCACAAATCGATACGACAAAACAATTATCTAACATGACAACAACAACAGGCTTTACATATACAGAAATTACAAAAAATGCAACTGACAAACAGCAACCTAAAGAACATATGAATCAAATTAGTAATAGTAATGACATAAGTAATAACAATGACATAAGAGAATTAATGAAACAAATGATGCAACAGTTAACAGCTATGACAAATCTTATTCTAAATCTCACGTCCAAATTAACTCCAAACTGGACTCCATAAAAATATCTCTTTGGAATGCAAATGGACTGTCAAAACATACCCTTGAGGTTAAACAATATATATATTTAAATAACATTGACATAATGTTAATATCAGAGACGCACTTTACTAGGAAGAATCATTTCAGTATACTACACAAATTCTATCACACAACGCATCCTGACGGTAAAGCTCACGGAGGAAGTGCAATTTTAATTAAGAATAATATTAGACACTACTTGGTTAACCACTATTGTACAGAAAAACTGCAGGCTACTAACATAGTGATAGGAGACTGGTCTGGGCCTTTGAACTTATCAGCTGTTTACAGTCCCCCTAAACATAACATAAAACAAGAGGACTATGAGGAGTACTTTGCAACATTGGGGCCAAGATTCGTTGCAGGAGGTGACTTTAATGCTAAACACACACACTGGGGTTCTCGGATAATCTCACCTAAGGGACGGCAATTATTATTGACTATTAAAAAATTGCATCTTGAACTGACACTGACTGACACAACTGACACAAAGAAGAAACCAGATTTAATAGACTTCTGTGTCACTAAAGGTATCAACAGCGTATATTTTAGCTGCAATTCCAGTACAGATCTCTCTTCTGATCACTCACCTGTTGAGATAAAATTAAGTCGTACAATTCTTAGAAGGGAAAAACCGTGCAGACTTAATACCCGTAGAACAAATTGGAATTACTTCAGGGAATTAATAACAAACTCCATTAATACAACGATACCTTTAGAGTCGGACGAGGACATCACACAGGCAGTGGAATACATTACCAATAGTATCCAACAGGCTGCATGGGAAGCTACACCTCAGCCTCCTCCCACCACTAACGACGGTCTTCATTGTTCTCTAACTATCACGGAACTGTTGGCTGAGAAGTGTAAGGCTAGAAAAAAATGGCAGACTACAAGATATCCAGGTGATAAAACAAAATATAACAAATTGACGGCACAACTTAAACAACTGCTAGGTGATGACCATAACCAAAGCCTTACGACGTATTTATAAGAGCTGGATAGTAAACCCTCGACTGATTACTCACTGTGGAAAGCAACCAAATATCTCAAACGTCCTATAAGTCACCAGTCACCCCTTCGCAAGGCAAATGACTCTTGGGCCACTAACGATGCAGAGAAAGCTCAAGTATTTATGGAACATCTACAAGAAGTTTTCAACCCCAATCCAGATGTCGGTTCCACAAAAATTGAAATGGTCCGCGAATTTCTAGATACAATACACCAACTACAGCCACCAATTGAAAAATTCAACAAAGCCGAAATAAAATCAGCAATCCGAAAACTAGACGTAGGGAAAGCACCAGGCTACGACCTCATAACAGCGACTGTTTTAATAGAATTGTCTGATGACGGTATTATAGTCCTAACACAGTTGTATAATGCCATTATAAGGAGAGAATTTGTGCCACCACAATGGAAAGTGGCAAAAATTATCATGATTCCTAAGCCAGGTAAAAGTCCGCAAGAAGCTAAGTCATATAGACCAATTAGTTTACTTCCAATTCTCTCCAAAGTCATGGAGATCTTGTTCCTGAAGAGGCTTAATCCTATAATCAAAGAGTCCAAATTGATACCTGACCATCAGTTCGGCTTTAGAAGACACCACAGTACAATCGAGCAAATTCACAGGCTAGTTGAGGGAATCGCCAAAACATTTGAACAGAAAGGTTACTGCACAGCCTCATTCCTTGACATATCCCAGGCGTTTGATCGAGTTTGGCATGACGGCCTGTTATATAAAATAAAAATGACATTGCCAATAAGATTCTACAACTTTATTAGATTGTATCTGATTGGTAGACACTTTTTTGTCAGCCAAGGAGAAGCAACAACAGAGCTAAAAGAAATCCTAGCAGGAGTGCCGCAAGGAAGTATAATGGGACCTACTCTGTACCTTCTGTACACAGCAGATTTACCAATATCAGATGATGTCGTTATGGGGACATTTGCAGACGATACAGCTATTATGGCTTCTGACGATACACCAAATCGTGCATCTTACAAACTGCAGGCCAGCTTAGACAAAATAACAAATTGGCTAAAAGACTGGCGCATCAAGGCGAACGAAACCAAATCTGTTCAAGTCACATTTACTACGAAGACAAATATGCTCGTCTGTAACACTAAATGGTATACCGATCCCACAAGCAAAAGAGGCCAAATACCTTGGAATGTATCTAGACCGTCGTTTGACATGGAGGAAACATATTTTTACTAAACGCCTTGCAATGGGTCAACAAGTACGCAAGCTGTACTGGTTAATTAATAAAAACAGTCAAATGTCAATGGAAAATAAACTCCTAATATATAAAGCCATAATAAAGCCAATATGGACATACGGCATACAGCTGTGGGGCACAACTGCGAACTCAAACGATTCACCACGACCTTGGTATAAAATCTGTGAAGGAAGTAATAAGAGACACCATTAAAACTTACAAAGAGAGACTACAGATACACCCAAATGAACTGGCACACCATCTTATGGATGACATATTCCCAAGTGTTCGGAGACTGAAAAGAAGAGTACCACAGGACTTATATTAAATTAATTAAGGAAATGTCATAGGATGTTTACCTTGCAAAACCTATAATATTGACACAAATATTGCTGAATGTCTCTTGGACAGATTATAATATGAAAAAAAAAAAAAAAAAAGTTTTTACTAATACTGTCCCTTTCGGCCTTTCGTAGAATTTATTGCAATATCTTGCAGAACAAGCTTATAATATATTATTCCATTCCATTTCCATGAAATATACAACAAAACCATTTTGATGAAGACCCATCAGGTAGCCACAAATAGAGCCTCTATTCCCAGTGCAAAAGCGTTTACATTGTGTTCTCTAATAAATTATCCACTTTTCATCTCCTGTGACTTCTTTCTTCAAGAAAGTCTGTTTTTATGTCGCTGCAGAATATCACACACGGAAACACATTTAAAAATATTTTGGTTTGTCAAGTCATCAGCTACTTTGTGAATATACCTTATGTGTAATTTTCATCCACGGTTTCCTTGCCTGTAGTGAATGGACAGTTGTAACATTATTGATTTTCCAAAATTTTAAATTACCCGCTCTGAATTTTTCGAACCGATTGCAAACTGTCTGAACTGTATCGTAAGTACTATTTTATTTTTTTTAACACTATGCAACATTACATATCTCAATTATGTCTTTTGGTTTTCCAAATATTTATTGGTGGAAAAAGAAGTTGTAAAAAAGATTTCCATCAATGAAACATTTTCAATGACGTATAAAATATGACTGATAATGATAATATTAACACTTAATGATCACGAACACCGGCTTATGGATTATAAATCCATTGGTTTACATATAAATACCAGGTAATAAGGTGTTTGGTAATAAATCAAAATTAAATTAAAAAAACACCTATAACGGAAAAAAGTAGGATAGGAAAATATAAATATAGTCATCTGAAAAGAGCGAATAAGTAGTTCCACTTAACCTACTTCAAATTGCCAGTCCATAGACTAAAGTATATCGTTACGGTCGTAGAATACAATAAAAAATATCTGATATATTTTAGCTGATAAAAATTAATATACCTGTACTTATTTATAACAATTAAAGCGATATATATTTTGGTTAATAATGTGATTGATAAATTAAGAGAGGAGAAACTTTTTTCAAATATATCTTTTTTAAATATGTATTTTTTAAAGTTTATAAGTAGAAATTACATCACCAATTAGTCAAGGAAAGTACATTTTAGTTGTACTTAATTATTTCACTCAAGTCATTTTATTTTCATATGCATTTTCCTTCTTGATTACTTGCAATTTTTTTTCCATTTTTCCATTATAATTTTGTTTTTCAATTTATATTTATTACTTGAACTGTTTCAATCTAATTTTGGATATTAGAAGTTTTACCTTTCCCATACAATATTTTTATACTACAGTATTATTATTAGTATATCATTCACTATTTTACAGAGTATATTAATTATTTTATTAAAAATTTCATTAATCATTTTTCTCAAAAAAATAATGAAATAAATAATATTACAACAAATATTTACCTGTCCTACATCAACGGATGGGCTTAAACTTTGACCTGTATCTTCCAAAATATCCACTCTTAATATTTGATGGTTGCCAGTTAGAATATCGAGTTCCACCTCTATTATTGTTACTCCAAATATATCATAATTTTTTATATTATCTTCGTGAGCAGCATAAAACATATGACTTGTCTGTAGGTCCACACCCATCTGATGGGCCTTTTTGGCTATTTCTTCCCAAGTTGGTTTCTCCAAAGCTTCTCTCGCTGGTTTTAGTCGATCCAGTAGTTTCTCGCAAGCTTTCATGGTGGCATAGCAGACACTTTCACTGGCGACACTGCCACCTGAGACCATCGCGTTAGGTGTTGATAGTGTGTTAGTCGGTTTAACAAGCACTTTTTCCAATGGTATATTCAGGACATGAGCACAAACTTGAGCTACTTTGGTGTTTATGCCTTGTCCCATTTCAATACCACCATGAGTTACAGTGACAGTACCATCCCATTGATATAAATTCACAACAGCACTGAAGTTTCCGAAGAAATGAAATCCATAGTTCAATGGTATCAATCTAATAGCTCTTTTCTTCCAGAGGTTTGCATCATTAAACATTTTCACTTCTGCGACACGATTGTCATAATCAGCATCTTGCTTGAGTTTGTTGATTAATTCGGGTAATGGGTTGTCAATTTTTTTCATATTGCGAAGACGTACGTCAATGTGATCCTTCTTTAGGGTGAAAGCTATTTTGTCCATAATGTGTTCTGCCATAACTATACCCTCAGTTGTGGCTGTAAAAAAACATGAAGATTCAAAATGTTACGTCATAATATTTCATAAAATCCAATAGTTTTTGGTTTCAATAGGTTTTAATAGAAATTAAGTGTGTTTGGCAACCATCAGACTAAACATGACACATAAATGAGATTGCAAGGTCTGGTATTGTTGAGATAGAATAGATATACTCGACGTCCGTGGCTTTATAATGTGTCACTTGAATAAACATATATACATCTATTACTTAAAACAAATACATATTCAAGTGAAAGAGTAAAGAGTAAATTATTTTAGCAAATTGAAGAACAAAAATTCCTTTGATCAACAAAATATCTATTTGCAGGGTATCCAAAATTGACTAAAATATTCACACATAGTACTTGAAATAGTTAACATTTGTGTTACAAAAAAATTTAGATGTGATTTATAAATGCAGAGCAATTCAAATAGATGGTTCCTTTTTTACAGAAATATCTGTTAACGAACATGTTCATTTTCTATTACTCGAATATGTTCTTTTATTTCTCACCAAAATTATAAGTAATGAAATATACGCTAGCCAACTTAATTTGTTGGTTAACAGCATTTTTATTGTCTTTGTAAGCAACATAAAACATTTGACTTGTATATACAATGACTCACTTTTCGTGGCTTTTTTGGAAATTTCCTCCCAAATTAGTTTCTTGGATAAGAACGTGATTTGCTGGAAAGCAATTAGTATAAATGATGGATTTAAGGGATTTATTGTCGTGTTTAATCTAAACGGCAGTCCAAATTGCAAAATAATGAGATTTCTAACATAATGATGTTAGAAATCATGTACAAGTTATTTTATTGGATTAGGTGGGGTTAAACCTGTGCACTTGTGCGATAATTTGAGTATTTATGCTAATGGCTTACAGTAAATACGATAGTGATTAAGATAAAATAGTATAAATGATTAAGAGAGAACCAATTAAGAAACAAAAATGCAATGTTTGTCCTTGTTAAGTGCATGTTACAAGACAAACTTATATTATTAAGCTATATTACATTATCGGTAAATTTGTATTATTTCATTACTTTGTGTTACTTTGTTTGACTCAATACATAGTTTAATGTTTATTTTAGACTTACTTTATGACATGTATTTCAAGAGTAGGTATGTTATTTTTTATTTGCAAAATGTATTTTATGTTCATGTAATAACTTAAGTATTGGTTTAAAAATTTATTTACTCATGAATGAATACATAAATTTTTACTGAAGATTGGTTAGCATTCAATTGTAGGACTAGAACAAAATTATTCAAGTAAGAGATATTGAGATTTTAAAAGTCATAATTTAATAAAATTTTATTACATAACTTTTCATTAACTTAATTATTACAAATAATCAGAAGCATAACCTCATACGTTTATGAATTATTACACATTTTGTGATGTCGTGCCTCTCTGTGGACCTCATTGATAATGGTAGCAGTATTCAAAATTTTCTTACCTAATTCGCACTGATTTGTTTTGCAATATGTGATTTCTTTTTCATATGGTATTGGAATTTTCGAGTCTTTGCGGTATTATAAATAAACAAGCTGACTGACGTGGTTGAATTTTTGATTCAGAAAAATTAGCAGAAGACAGAAATGAAATAGTACTGGCCCCATAATAAAAAAATGATGTCATTCAATTATCACCGCAAATGACGGTAAATGATAAAATGGTAAATGGTAAACGATAATGGTCAAGGACAACATAGTCAAAATAATAAATGGAAGAAAAGAAACACAGTCAAAATAATAAATGGAAAATTTTAATGTTGTCAAAATTCCATGATGTAGCCAAAAGCGGCACATAATAATAAAGATATAATACGATGGCTCTGTTTTAAGTCTATTTTGATATATACTCACAGATACCAAAAATTTTATATATTTTATTCATAGAAACTCGATATGGCCGGATCTCCTACTATGAAACTTGAAGAAAATCCTTTATTTCTTCACTATGTTTTATCTAGTGGGTTCATTATTATGATAAAAGGTTAAAATATGACATAATAATTACAACTTGCCTGGAGCGCGACACCATGTGTTGGCAGCTGTGTCTGTCCTGACGCTATTTGCTTCAATGAACCACCTCTTCGAGTCATAGCTGTTGGCCATAAAGGAGAGTGACATTGGTGCTGTGGATTCGTTGTGGTTACATCCTACATCTTGATAAAAAACATTTTTTAAGTACTGTATTTCACCTTCACTGTCTACACCCACCTGTATAAAAATTTTATAATATTTAAATTAATGTGTGAGAATTAATAATATATAGACCAGAGAGAAATATAGTGTCTATGAAGAATTGCTGAAAATAGAGTGTCTAAAAAGAAAGTATATCTGCCAAGATGAACTTATCTTAAATTCTATTATTGTTGAACATCTCATTTGGGTGGGAGGTAGTATTATAAATTATATATTAATTAACATTGAAATATTCTTAAGGGGTAAATTCGTTAATTCTTTCTCCAGTACCCAAAATCTCAAATATTGTCATGTCTTTAATTACTTTGTCTAAAGAAGACACGAAAAATATATTCCAAGTTCTTGCTTTTTTAAATCACATGTGCATACTATTTATTTATTTGTTAGAACGATAGATTCAAATTTCCATTTTCTCAATTTCTGAAAGTATCTCGGAAGCTTTCTACTCACCAGTGGTGCACATTACCTACACACTCAAAAACCTTAAATTATGTCCATTACAATAAAATATTTTTAGGTTATGAAACATTAATTTGGTTTGATGGTACATTTTTGACAATGATGTTTTTCTTTGCATTATCTTGTGGCAAGTTAAAACTTAGTATGTGGCAGTGAATTAAGTTGAGTACAACTTAAAAACTTATTTCACCACTGTAGCATAGTGAGGGCAGTGATCCATAGGAAAATATATAGAAAAAGTAAAGCTCAATTACAGAGAAATTTAAATATGAAGACAAGTATTTTAGCAGACGTTAAATGAATTTTGGTACTGGATTTTATTGTAACTGTCATCTATTACACGTAAATTTTCTTTGGATAAAAAAATATCACATATTTCTCTTTGCGGCTATAAAAACAGTTTCCATAACACATGTATTTACGGTTTCCATAATACAATTTATGTAGATAAAAACTGCTAAGTTCCTATTTCAATGCCCATGGGCATATACTCATATCAAAATAACTTCAATTATAATATAATCTTTCATTTATTACTCAATGAAAATAAAAGAGGCTGAAAAACACCACTGCATGCGCTATAATCATTTAAAAGGTCTAAGCATAAAGAAAAGCTTAAATATTAAATAACCTCATAGTTAGCCAGCAACGGTAATCTTTTTCCCACTGCCATCATATTGGTTTCTAATGATAAAATCATTCTACATGGTCTGTTAAGAAGCATCGCAACTAATGCACAAGCAGTTGCTGTCTGCGCCGCTCGACTGATTTTAGCACCGTATCCTCCTCCTAACCGACGAACTTTAATGTTTATCCTGAAATTACCATATTAAAAAAGTTTACTCTGTGTCAAATTGGAAATTAAAGTTGTTCCCCCGGATTAATTTAGAATGAAATATTATATCTAGTAAAAATATTACTTCAACATAGCTCTGTGATTTTTGATTTCGTATCTCCAGATAACAGTAAATTAATATTATGAATATTTTCCCACTTTCCAGATTTAGTACATTGGACATGAATAAAGCTCGATATCATATTTCAGGTGTGATTGCCATTAACTTTGTTTTTCTTGAAATGTATTTATATCAAATACTTTGCAGTTTCCCTTAAGTAAGAAATGCTTTTTAAGATTTTTCATGAAGTAGGTAATTGAAATATTAATTTTTAAACTTATTTATGCTCCTTGAGTATAAAAAAAAAACTTCAAAGGAAAATTTGTCCTTTTGACAATTTGGCTCTCTGATTACTAATGATCAGCTATGTGTCATTAGAAAGCTTTTTTAATGTATTATGATTGTCGCAAATTATTGTGGGTAAAAAGTTACAGGAAAAAGTGTCATTTTTACTTGTAACGATCTTGTTGGTTTACATTAATTTTATGAGAACTTTGCATTGTTGCATTTATATTATCATTCCACGACTAATTGACTTTGGCATTGCTGTTGGACCTGTTTTGATTGTTTGTCATTGCATTGTTTATTGGACTAAGATAATTTTCCAACCACACACATTTTATTCGTTACTAATATACTGACTTTTTAATCTTCCTGCATTTTTAATGCATTGCCAATAAACTTTTCTATGACATTTTGAGGTAGTCACAATAGCAATTGAAATACTTTAAAATAATATTCCTTGATGTATGTCTGATCATTATTGGTTAGGAGATCAGGTCCCATATTTTTTATTTTTAAGTTAATCGTAAATGATTAGATTTTTAAATTATTATTGGTTAAACTGACAATATATACAAAAGTATATAGATAAAGAAGTTAGGTTCTAAACATACTTATGCATAGGCACACGTAATACTGAGCTGATTGAAATTTGTGTTAGATCCAGCCATTGTGTGGAGCTGTAAACATCGAGTCCATCCTCTATAGGTACGACCACACACGACTGTGTCTCCATAGTATAATGATACTGTCCCTGCAGTTCATAGGTGCCGGTTATTTCTGTTTTAATATCATTCCCTTTATCCGTTGGTCCTTGAGTCTTATTCATAACAACTCGGCTGTCTCTCTCTTTGGAGTCCAAAATACTTTTAATAGTCAAGGCTGGTTTTACATTTATAGGTGTTGCTATTGGTACTTTCACTAGTTTGGCCGCTCGGTTTGCCAACCTTTCACTCTCAGCGACAATAATAGCTACAGGTTGACCGTGATAAAGTACTTCTCCGCTGCACAATACTTCTTCTTTACCACCGAAACCCCCAGCCATAAAATTATTTTCTCCAGGTATATCTTTAGCAGTATAGCAAGCAAAAACTCCATCTAATTTCTGAAATATAAGAAGATTGATTTTTACCTATGCTGAAGATGAATGTCTACTAAATATTCAAAATTAGAGTTTATAAATTTCTTAGCTATGGAATGTTTATAATCCAAAAATCAGAAAAATGTTAAAAAGACAGAATAAAAAGAACAGAAAGAAAATAAAAATAATTTTTCATAATTGATCTCCACTTCAATTATTACATGAATAGATTAATTTATTTATACGGAATGAATTTAATCCTCGTTAATGTTATCCAATCACTGCAACTGAAACATTTGTGACAAAAAAACTAATCAAGTACCATTTTTACCAGCGAACAATTGTTAAGAGTTCAGATGACTTTTCATCAATGGGCAACACATTCTAACTTTACATTTTAGACATAAAAATGACAAGTATATTTCTATATGAAAGTAAAATATTTACACCGTCGTAAGGGCAATCATTTACTTACTTTATTAAAAGTGAATGATCCTTCCATAACCTTAAATACTTGTAAAGAAATATCACAATAATCAGTATGAAACCAAGTATACCCACAATAATCAATAATTAGTAAGGAACAATAAGCTAATTGAACGTAAATTGTTGCAAGGTTTCATAAACAATTAACAATTACAATCATTTCACAAGATAATTACAATCATTTCATATGACACCATACGATAAAAGAAAATTTTGACATAATTAACAAAATTGAATATTTTTTGTTCGAATTTGTAAATTAAAATTAGACTGCAGAATAAGTGAAATAAAATACATTTTTATTTTAATTCTAGAAAAGAAATGTTGATTTTCAAGAACTAAAAGAAAAATGTGTTTTATTATACACACCATATGAAACTTATAAATATACCTAAGAATAAAAAATTCAGTAAAAAGGTATGTTATCCTTAATTTTGATTGACTACCTATATACCTTAAAGTTATAAGGTTATTTACCAGAGCTTCAGATGCATCGATTGTTCCTAAAGTACCACTGAATGATGATGAGAGGACAAACGCAGCGAAAACTTCATTAGGCATTGTTGGTATATCGTTTACATAGAAACCTTCACCAGAGCATTGTACCAAAGCCTCGACCTTCGGTATTGGCTTTCCGAGAGGCCAGAGAGCTTCATTTGTGTCGAACTGTTGAGTCGCTTGAGAGACTGGTCTGTCATACACTTCCCCGCCTGACTTGAATCGCTTGTTTATTTTGTTTGGTGGACATAGGCTGAGTATCGCCTGCAAAAAAAAATATTCAAAAAGATTTGTGTAAAGTGATACTCCGAATAATAATATCTATACTTATCAAAAAAGTACACTTAAATTGGAGAATAATATTTCCACAAATTGCTTCCATTGCGGTAGTAATGGAAATATAAAGCCCTTTGAAATTTTCGTACAAAATTCGTTAGAAATTTTGAAACGTTTCGCATATACTTTTTAGCATTTTGCATATAATTTTCCTATAATTGTTCTTTTATATGTATCATGAAGGTGTGCATAATAAAATGAATATACAAACAACTGAAGATATAATATAGGTCTACACCTAATTAACTGTCTAGTAATATGCTTTCATTTATTTATATACGTATTTTAAAAGTGGAGCATTTCAAAGATTTTATAAATATCTGAAGTATGAATAAAAACATTTTCAACTTATAAAGAACATAACCTTAATAATTTTAGAAACATTTTTAAATTTTTTGTCGTAAAAAGGAAAGGCTTAAATATTACGCCCCTTGTGAAGATTTTCTCAAACACATATATTCATGCTGATTTGAAGACATTGTACAATACAATACTTTAATTAGTTTTAACTATAAATTGCAATAATATATTAATACACTTCATTCTCACTCTTCTGTGTTAAGATTATTAACTTCACAAAGAAACAGAAACTTAGGACTTAGGACAATTAGGAATAAACAATTTCTTGCAGCACATCAAATTAAAGAATGATTAGAAATAAAGACGATGTCGATCAAAAACAATATGAACGAAAGTGAACACACAGTACAAGAACAAAGGTATAATCTACTTAATCTCAGTAACATGATTAAAAAGTGATGTAACAATTGAGTTGGCAGTTCAAATTTTTTTTACCTAGGCTAAAAATACATCAACTTCAGTTTGCTGTAATTTTTTTGTCAATAAGATAAGTCCAAGTATTTTTTAAATATAACAAACCTTGTAGAACAAATTCAAAGCCAACATCTTCCTAAACTTGGTGGAGGGCTCCGGTGGACTCGGTTCGGGGTTCACCTCACTGTCGAGACTGCGAAGAGCCATCTGTAGTGTCTCATCGCTGAACAAATTGTGTCCTGATAAGAATGAAAATTTATTATGTGCAAGTTTCTTAGTATCAGCTGTAATCGACTTACAGGAATAATGTGTATTAAATTTACAATAAGGTATTTAAAAATATGTCCAGAAGTAGTGATGTGAGTCTTAACATTGCATTTAGCGGAAATGGAAAAGTGGAATATTCACGAAATCAAGTTGGTGTCGTTTCATCTTTAACAACGTATTTTCTTAGACACCATACGATAAAAGAAAATTTTGACATAATTATACATAATAATGACCGAAACATTGTCATATAAAAACCGAAACATCCACATATAATTTGCATTTTTGGAGAGAGTAACATATCATATTTTCACTACGTAAAACCTAAGCCGAACAGTTATAACAAAATCTATCTTATTCTAGATCTAGTGGTTATCTGTTTAATACCCAGTATTCATTTAAAACAATGTATCATTTAAAATCTATTTTGAAATTTAAATGAATTGAACCATGCTCATAATGCAATCTATAAACTTTAATTTGGTAATCTTCATATATAGACAATATTTGTATAGTTAGTATTAAAAAAAAAGTAATATTTACTTGCTTTTATCATAATATGGCGGGTATCAAATATCATATTATGTAAAATCTGAAAGTATAACACCCATTTATATTTCAAAAATTTTTTCACTAAAATTTTCGAAAATTGTGTTTCAACACTTTTTCTCTTAAAACAAAAGAACTCTAAAAACTGTTCATTTTTCACCCAAATCTCATAGAGAACAAGCTTCTTTCAAAAAAAAAATTCCGTGATTGTATATTTTTAATTGCATTTTTTTCTCTTTTTCTTTCATCACGGCAATGGATTGCGTAGACGTGGGGGCAGTGGGTTTACTTCTCATTGTTCGGAGCGCCAAAACATGCTAATAGAAACAAGTGTCCTTACCTAGGAGAGCTTTCTCTGTAGCGGAGGCATGTATGAAACCTGCGGAAATGCCCCCGTACACGATGGTTGCATGTTGCACGTGCTGGTGGCTTGGGTCACACTTGAACAGAAAACCCGCATTCACTTCCGCATGTGCGTTTTGCGCACGGGGCATTATCTGCGGCAAGAAATGTTATGCATTATATTAAGATAAATATTATATTTATTCAAAATTTCAACTTACAAAGTTAAATAGTAAGTTGAGAAGCTCTTAATTTTAAAAATCCTGTTAGTTTAAATAACTGTGTACTATAGATTAGATTAGACTTACGGTAACTTAATAAGATTTACACAATTACTATTATTTCATTATGATATCCTATGCTAAGCTTAATTAAATTTTAAATTTTTTTTTTTAATGCTAAAAACTCACTTTAATATTTGTATTATGGTATTGTAGTAAATAAAATTATAAATAAAACTTTTCCAAATAATTTCAACCAACTTCAAATAACCATTTTTCAAGACAACATTGGTTCTGAACATAAATAAATTTACAAAATACTGCTACTGTTAGAGATTTTTAGAACCGGTGCCAAGGCACTAAGTTGATTCTGAAAATGTGCTACGACAAACAGAAGAATTGTACAATTTAATTGAAAAATGCCATAAATTTTACATTGAAAAATCATTGAAGACAAACTTGAAATATATCAGAAAAAAGTGCAGATAACAAAACTTAACAAGTCAATATTGCAAGAAAAATATGTGAATAGGTAAGCCAGCATTTCTTTGGCAAAATATTGTGAGGACTGTAGAAAGTAAATTTGATATATTTAGTATAAAAATGTGAATCAATTACAAACTGTTTATCGTGATATAGTTAACTAATTTATTTGGGATTGGTAAGTAAAATAAATATTCTTTTAGTTAAATTTCCATTTGAGATAGTTTAATTGAAAATTTAAAGCAATTTGTTTTAAAAATAGACATTATGAAAACTTAATAATTAAGCTGCAAACAAAGGATTTTATTGAAAAGTTTGCCATCAATGTCTTAGAATGGCTTCTACATTTCCTAGATTTAAATTAAAATGAAAATTTATGGACCAAAGGTTATTAAAATATTAAAAAATTAAAAAATACTTTAATTTTTTTAAAATAATCTACTATTTTGGTAAATTTAAAATAAAAATTGGGATAATTTAAATGAAATAATCAAAGAGAAATTGGTAGATAGGCTAACAATAGCTATAGGTTTATTAATTTTTGACTGACCTTGAATGTTTCCAATAAATAGTCATTAGAGAGGGGTGGCAATTTTACTTTATAAATTATCTTTCCCGTCATATCCATAGACAGATATTTGGATAATGGTATTTCCATTGGCTTGTTGTCACTGTCTGTAAAGATATGTAAAACAAAATATTATTAGCATTCGGCATTAATCATAATACAAATTGATGCGATGCCATAATCTGACAATTACATATAAAACGGAACAACATTCTGTTATCGCTTTCCAATATTTATCCTTAAATGATTCTAACTAATCTATGAATATGTTGTATAGAAATTATGATTTCTATTAGTTCTGTACAAAATAGACTATTTCAGAAATCGTTTCAAACAAACAAAAAGCAGATGTAAGTTTAGTATACAATATCGAAGAAAGCATATTTTTGAAGACAGATAAAGAAGTATTTAGTTAATTTGGTTGTATGAACAGGGAAAAAATTAAAGGATAGTTGCCCTTCGAGGTAAATCAAAGTAATATTTACAATGAACAAATTCATTTTAATCTTTAAGAATGGCATATTAAATTTGTTTTTAATTATATATCAGTTTTATATTAAAAATGGTTATTACTAATTGTAAGATTCTAAATAAAGTTATCAAATAAGCTAAGCAAAATTTAAGTAAAAAAAGATTATAAAAAAAAAGAATAATTAAAAGATTATAAATAACAGAGACAACAAAAAAATTGTGGGATTTTCAGTCCTATCCAAGACAGAAAAAAAATGATAAAAAATTTAATGATATTAAGTATTTAATGTCCGATCATATTAAAGTGTCTGATAATAAAAATTTTAGTAATATTGGAGTGGATTTAAATTTAGCAACAAAAAAACATAAAAAAACATTAGATAAAAAACAATTATTTGTAACCTTCTAATATTTTCTTAACTCTAATAACCAGAGAAGAAATTGAAATAATTATTAAGGAGTTAAAAGATAAAGCCGGAGGTATAGATTGTATAAGCTGTAGGGTACTTATATGTTTGACTAGTAAAATTAGTGAACCTCTTGAACATATTTTTAATATTAGTTTTAATCAGGGTATTGGCCAAATTCATTAAAATCAACCAAAATTATACCAATTTTTAAATTCGGAGATAAACATTTAACAACTAACTATAGGCCTATATCATTAATAAATGAATATTGCTAAAACAATGGAAAAAATCATCTACAAAAGGCTCATTTCTTTCTTTACTAAACATGATATAATTTCTGAATATCAGTTTGATTTTGTCAAAAGCAAAGGGACAAATAAAGCTATTAATCTTGTAATAAACTATACATACTAACATTTAGACATTGAATGCCCTTCTATTACTGCTTTTCTAGATTTCCCTAAAGTGTTTGACACGGTTAATGGCTCAATTTTGTTAGATTAAATAGAAGCATGTGGAATAAGATGTGTTGGCCTGGAATTGATAAAGGATTACCTGAAGAACAGGTTAAAATTAATAATAACGCTAGTGTAAATATAAAGGTTTCCGTTGGTGCACCCCAAGGTACAATTCTTGGTCCACTTTTATTCATTTTATAAATTAATAATTTCTTTCATCTGTTACTGGGAAATTCTCTTGTTTCATATGCTGATTACAGCTATTTTATGTTCTGGAAAAACTTGGTCTTAAATACAAAATAGAATTTCTAAATGAATGAAATAAACTTTTTAAGTATTTGGTTTGGTGCTAACCCGCTATCTCTTAATATAGAGAAAACTACATTCATTACTTTTGGTTGCTATAAAGATAATGTACCAAAAAATATAAAGCTATTTATTAATGGTAAAGAAATCAAAAGTGTACAAAATTGTAAATATTTGGGTATTCATATAGATAGTTGTGTGAAATCAACTATCACATAAAGGAGATGATTAACGAATTAAGATTTTCTTTTGTTTTTGTCTTATATAAATTGAGTTATTTAATGAATAAAAAGAATTTGAAAATTATAAGACATGTTCTGATTGAGAGTATAATAAACTATCGGATACCATCTTGGGACAGTGCATATGAAAACACATTAAAACCTCTAGTCTCTCTACAAAATAAGATACTTCAAAAAATCTGTGATAATAATAATAATGATGTGCAATCTGCACATAATTATTATATGTTTCACTTAATATTAGTAAATCTTTGATTGTTAACTCTGTATTATTGAATTAGAGTAATTGTAAAAAAAATGATGAGGAAATAGCTACTAATACTAAAAATAGGGCGATTTCATGACCAAAAAAAACAAGTCAGTCATAGGAGTTTGAGTTATATTGCTGTTAAATATTACAATAGGTAATATTTAATTAAATTTTATTTATTGGTTTAAAGTGTCTGAGTGATGATAACATGAAAATTAAAAAATGTTTGTTAATTGGATTTTATACGTATATTTGCTAAAAATGTGTTAAATGTCATATTTAACTGTGTTTTTTAATTTGTACTTTTACATTGTTTAATCGTACTTGTAAATTTTTTACTTTGATTTTATTTAAAATTAAATATTTTTCTTAGTTACCAGACCTATTTACAAATAATTAGTCATATCTATAGGACTGATATATGTATGGATTTATATGTATATTTATGTATACTTTTTGCAGTTTCTGGCTAAAGAAATAAAATAAAAGAATAAATAAAAATAAAGAGAAAATGCAATAATAAAAGAATACGAAAAGATTACTTTTTAATTTGTATGATTTTACAAATATGTAATTAGTTAAAATAATCACCACGCAAATCGTAATACTCATGCAGCCATAATATTCATGCAGCCATTGATAAAATCATAATACTCATGCAGACATAATGTATTAGATTTAGTGTTTTTTTATGGCCATCGCAACATTCTTTGGATTTAGAATCTCTTTTTTGATTCTTCAGTTTCATCTGGTTTAATAGAATCATTTAGGTTGAACGATTCTGATAAACCAGAGTTTAGAAGCAGGTGGGAATCAATCCTGAAATTCTGTTTTTTGTGCACTCCTTTTGATGATGAATACAGGTGTTAGGAAGTATTCTACAACACTTGCATCTGAGCTTAATATATCTCTCAGTATTTTTAGAGATTTTTTCTAGCACATTTTCTGGATTTTAACCACAATCTAGATGCCGACCACCTTTTATTTTTGCAAGGTATAGAGTTTCCGGAGCTTTACCTTCAGCCCTAACTTTCTTAGCTTCAATATTTTATTTGGTTTTCAAAACTGCAATGGATTATTTTCTTCTCTTATAAAAAAAAGGATTATTGGTACTTATAGAAGAATATTTTTGGAAGTTTTTGTTAGTTGTTTCCTTTTCTGCTTCGTCGGTGACGTCATTTTTTATTACTATTCTGTCAAGGAATAGATAGACTTGCATTAGAGAGTAGTCTTTCGATGGGCCCGAATTACTGGCAGTACTGTTGGCTAGACTATATTTAATGGGCCTGATTACTCTCCTCCTCCTTAGGTCTTCAACTTTGTGACCTTGATTATCTTCTACGGAGCCTTAGTTATCGAAACAAATACCAGAAATTGCAAAGAAAATGTCTGGAATAGCAGAGGGATTAATGATGGAACAAAGCCGTTAAATTTCATTAGAAGTGGTTGCTGCTAAAATCTATCCATTACCAAAAAAATCAGCCTTAAAAGGGAATTTTAATTCTCAGTGTGAAATTATCCAATTCTTTCTTTCAGATGTATTAAATACCTTGAAAATATAAAAACTGAGATCACATTGTTGTTCGGCTTATGTTCTGTGGCAAATAAAATAAAATAGACTAAATTTTGGAAAGAGGTTAATACTTTACCTTAATATCCATTTAACCCAAAAAATGATATTTTCGCAAAAATCAAACATTTATATTATGTGTTTAGCGATGATTATGAAAATGTCAATGTCAATGGTACTTTGTGAAATGTGATGTAACATTTTTTGATTGATATTCACCATCTGTCTGTCACTGTCAGGTCATTTGTCCATCTGTCTGTCTCTTTAATAACACAAAAACATCTAAACCTGTAAACTTGAAACTGAAAATGTAAGTATAAAATGTTCATAGGTTTGAGTCATTTAGTGATTAAATATAGTCAACATATATACTTTTTGATAGAGCCTAGATATGAAAGACACACATTGTGTTTTTAATTATTGAGGGCAATGTCTACTATGTTATATAAGATACTGTTGTTTTGTTTAGTCCAGACTAAGGAATACATACATATATATATATATATATATATATATATATATATATATATATATATATATATACACATATATACATATATATATATATATATATATATATATATATATATATATATATATATATATATATATGTATGTATGTACACGAACACACGCACGCACATAAATATGTGCGTGCGTGTGTTCGTGTACGCGCGTCTGAAGAGCGTTAGTATAATTAATTTTTGAAACTACTGCTTTTCGTTAGAATAATAACATAACAGAATCGACAAATCTTCTTCCAAATAATAATATATACTTCTAATAATATTGTAATAAAGTGAATTCTGTACATGGAAAATTTTTAAAATGTGTGATTGATTTGACGTAATGGAAGTCAGAAAAACTTTTTTAGAATTTTTGTCTGTCTGTTATCTAGTGTGTCAATCACGCAAAATCTACTGGACGGATTTTGATAATATTTGGTATGGTAATAGTTTATACCCAAGAGCAACATATGACAGAGAAAAAAAATTCTAATAACTTTTCTTATTCCGAATTTCAAGCAAACGAAGTCGTAGGCACTGCGTAGGCAGCAAACAACTTGACTTTGTGTTATCTCTCTCTAAAACTAATTTAAATTGATTGTGTTAAATGTCTGATTAATTTTTAAAGCAGGTAAGAGTAATTAGAGCGAGAATTTTTTGTAAAGGTAAATAAAACGGGAAAGCATAACGTATTTAAAGATGATCTGATAATATTCAGTATAACCTTTGTATTATGACAAAGTTGTCGACAATTCGCGTTTTCTTAAACGGTCAGATAGAATTTAAATGTGATCCTGTATGAGTTGGTATCTTTTTATAAACCTTGCACATTATCAATTTTCAACTAAAATAATATAAAACACGAGAACAGGGTACATGATTACCAAAACATGTATGATATGTACCTGTACGTAGACGGAGAATAATATAACATTATAATTTGTATCAGATAAATTTTACTTTTTTTAAATCTTAACTTTTTCCTCACTGACGAAGTATACGCATATGAAGTATTGCATAATTGTCTTACTAACGCCAACAATTGTAAGTATACAACCTCCCGATACAGGGAATAAATTAAAACCAATCGGCACAAAATGAAGTTGAGATAATTAAGCCACCTTAATTTTGAATTATTCCTGACAAACTAGTGACATTTCATCTATCTGTTATAAATTGCCTTTTGTTATATAAAAATAGCTTTTTTCATTATTTTACATAAATTTCAAGCTATTTAAGCATTGTCGTATCAATATACATGAGACAAATTGCAAACCATTTTTTTAAAATTTAGTTAAAAAATAATGAAATGAGAACAACATTACTTCTACGGTCGCACACAGTCGGCCATTTGATTGATGAAGTAGTTTCGTTTAATTGCAATAGGTGACTCATGTGAATTGACGTTGTCATTTTCGAATTGGTTTATATTCCTTTGATGATTAATCATTAGAAACTTTAACCCATCCGATTAAATCTTAGTGGAAACTAGCCTATTATATAATTGTATAACCGTTTTTGGCATATCTATGGCATTTTTATGAAATAGATAACCATACAGAAGCAAAACAGCCTTTTCTTGACGTTTTCTGATCGCTAAATGATCTTTTATTCAATTGCAGAACAGTTTGGTGTTAATGTAAGCTGTGTTTTTATTTACATAGATTTTAGAAGCAGGTGAGAATATATCTTAAAATTCCTTTGGTGATGACTAGAGGTGGAAGAAAATTTCCTACAACATTACAGTACGCTATTAGCTATAAAGTTTTACTTTTTCCATCCGAAGTGATAGGATGCACTGCTCTAGCCCCTCTTGTAGCCATAACATTTCCAGAAAAGTCATTTAACTGAAGACCAGTCTTATAATCGTTGTCCATTCTATATGGTTTGTCCAGTAAGTCATTCTTTCTCCAGTAAATAATTCCTCTGAATGATATTTCAAACATGATCTTGGCAGTGAAGTCTTTGTTTTCGAGTTTTTTAATCAAAAGGTGTTTCCAAATATAACTTTTTAATAAATAATAATTTTTAAAAATATCGAATTTTTAATGGGGGCAAATTCGCTCATCAAAATTTGAAAAATTTTAGTATGTGCATCACTAGATATTTTTCGTTGTCAAAACCAAGCAGTTGTTTTGCCAAACACATTGAAATGTTTAATTAATTGCGAAAAAATAACAAATTATATGTTTACGAGGAATTTCTAAAATAAAAGCCATACATGAACAATAAGGGATACCTTTAAAGGTGTCGATACTCACAAAACACGAGACGTTTATACTTTTTAGTATAGAGGCCCTTTTGGTTTTAACATAAACCGTTTAATACTATTTTGAAACCACAACCTGTAAATTTAAGCTTGCAAAAAATCTATTCACTTACCTCCACAGACCAAAAGTTACAAACTTCAATAAAACTGACTTTTATTTTTTACGCATATGATGCGTCTGATCGAAACAGCTGCCTCGCGCACATTGTGGAGGTGTTCTCTGTTTATAAGCAGTGGCTATGATAGTATTTTATTTGTAAGTGTCAAATACATAGAGCACTTTTCCCCCCCGGGCATCGATTCCACATTCACCCTGGTTCTAAATTAATTTACTCACAAATAATGATGGTGGCGCCGACTGTCTCGAAAAGTAGAAAGAGGTCCGACTGAAATTCATTGTTGAAATACTTCAACGAGAGGTTTCCTCCAATAGTTCCGATCTGTAAAAAAACAGGTAATACCTTAGCTTCAATATATAGTAGATTAGCTAACTTAATCAATTTTTTAGCAAAACTTACTAAATTTATGGCCATGAAAAAATAAATATCATTCTTGACAATATTTCTAAAGTCCTGGTTGTTTCCGAAACACGACTGAAATATCTTTTATATCTGAAAAAATTCAAAAAAATCTCTAACATAAATTTCAAACCAAATCAACTTCGTTATTTATAACACTTTATGAATACAATTAAAAAGACTGTTTGTCTTATTTAAAATCTTGGTCGATTTTTATTTCCAATAAGGTAAATTGAATTTGTTTTGGCGATCTCTATTGCTTCTCTTTTGATCGCGTGCAAAACTACAATGTACGCTGAGGCGCAGCGCTAGTTGGATCCTTAGAATATAGAGTAATCCAGAAGGCGCATACGCTTAAATCTTTTCGCGGCCGCCTGAAGCCAAAAATCTTCTCCCCCTTCACCGCGCTACTTCTACGAGCGCCCCGCTCTACTCACACAGTGTTACCAGCAAAATAATTTTACCCACCAACTCCGGGAAATCGACGCACATAAATATATTTGATTGCGGGAGAACGATACACATTTGCATATATTTATGCAGTGCATTATTTGGCTAAAGTTTTAAAATGTTTAATCCGAGCACAACCAATTGCCGAAGAATTTAGGTTACGTTTTACTATTTTATTCACACGTTTTACCATTTTATTAATTAAAATTAGTATTAAAATACATTGTCATGAAATATGTGCGTGTGTGTGTGTGTGTGCGCGCACATGTATGTATGTGCGAGCGTACGTACGAGTGTGTGTGCCCACCCACCCATTATCCTATAAAATTATTTTGATACTTTTGTCAATAACTGTTTGTTTTTTTTTTAACCAAAAAGAAAACAACAAACTTAGTATCTTAAAGTAAAAATAGAGGTTAAAAGGCCCGCTATAAAAATTTTAAAATCAGTCCCGTACTAAAGCAATTCAAAAATGGAAGAAAAAAATTGGGTGTGGCTGTGTTATGAACACGGCCGTGTGTTGTACGTGAATACGTCTATAATTATATATAAAATATTTTTATTTATGTATTTAGGATAAAAGCAAGGAAACAAATAATTATTGTGTTACAATAGCGTATAGGCCGACATTATATATTTTTGATAATATTTTTTTTATTCTAACACCTTGTTATATTCACTGTCACTACTTTAAGCTAATGTTTTATATAAAATCGATACATTTTGACGACAGCTGACGATTAAAACTTAAACGAACATCGTTGCTTTTCCGAATCAAAAGTTATACTAATCGCAAATCTCGATACCCAGCAAATTAACCACAAAATGGCGGCGCTTCCCCTCCACCGCGCGTGATGCTTCACTGTTCTCGCTTATCGTAATGAATTCTTTGATCTTTTAGGTATCCAGTGGTTTAATTTAATTTTTGATATAGAGGATAGATTCGGAACTGCAACGCCAAACTTTATCTCCCGATTTTGTTATCATTAGGTTTTTTGGATTACCCCCGTATGGTAGCAAATTTAAAGACGTATTCACGTCAAAATTATTTATATTAATTAGTGTTCAATGTCGTAATAAAATTTCTACCTATTTTAAACAATACTGGTTCGCATTTTCAGGAAGTTAAACAGTGCGAAAATGAATGAATGCAACATTTGTTTCTTTCGCGCGTCTTCGTAATCTTACAATGATTATGTATACAATAGGTAAAATATTCTAAAATTGAATATGAAAACGGAATTTTCAAATATTACACCAAATTCTCCAACGACGTCTCCCAAATTTAGATTTTTTAACAAATTAAATTTTACATTTTTCAGTATCAAGCAATTAAGACGTTTTAATTTGGATAAAAAAATGTTTAAGAGGTAACAACACCAACGAAAATGTTAATAATAATCTACTTCGACATTTTAAAATTGCATAGTTAATGAAAATGAAATTAAGTAATAGTATTTACGTATGAAAAGTAATGCTCACAAAATATGACTGGACCACAAAAGATACAAAATCTTTTGTGATCCAGTCATATTTTTGCGGGTGAGAATAGAATAGGCCGACATTTTAAGCGATGTTGTCACATACAAACCGCGCATTTTATGCCTAGTTGCTTATTCTCGCCTTCTGGAGAACTCATTATTCTAAGATTGAATCTATATCGCTTGTTTCCCCAAAAGCAATCAAATAAAAAGTCATACAATTAATTTTAATCTAAAGTTTGGATCTGTGTTTTAATATCATAGGAATAAGTTTAGTTTAGCACCAATGACGTTTTGACATTTTTTTGATAGGACATGGAAGAACATGCATTATATATTGAATACAATGTATATTTTGAAATACGTCGTATATGTCAGAATGTATATTGTAGCTCGCGATTATTTATTATAATAAAATAGATTTGAAAATTTTCATACATTTATTCACGCAGGAATATGTTTTAACCTTTTTTCTTTCACGTAATTCACTTTTTTTGCAATACTTTTTGCTTACTCACTTTTGAATATTTCGGATTTGTCTTTTTTATATTAATTCCTGTTTGTATTTATAAATTTTTTTCTTATTAAATTTTTGATTTAGTTTTTTTTATATAAATTTGTGTTTCTATTTACATTTTTTTTCATAATCCTTTTTAATTACTCAATTTCGAATGTTATGGGTTTATTTTTTCGCTTAAAATAACACTTTTTACGCGACCATTTTTGCTTATTAAATTTTTGGTTACCTTGGTTGGTTTTTTTATATCGATTCGTGTTTGTATTTGTATATTTTTTACGTAATCCTTTCTGGTTACTAAATTTTGAATGTTTTAAGTTTTTTTTAATTACCAATTCGTATTTGTATTAATAACCATTCTTTCCACAATGTTTTTTGCTTATTCAGTTTTAGGATATTTTTTTTTTTTGTGTCAATTTGTGATTGTTTTTAAATTTTTTTACATAATCCTTTTTGCTTCCTAAATTTTGGATATTTTGGGTTTATTTTTTTTACATTATCCATTCGTGTTTTTATTTAAACTTTTGTTTTTATTTAATTTTCTTTACCCGAACCTTTTTGCTTATTCAATTTTTGTACATTTTAGTTTTTTTTTGTATATTAGTTCGTTTTTGGATTTATATTTTTTTTACTCATCCATTTTGCTTACTAAATTTTATATGTTTTGGGTTTGCCTTTTTTTTAATTAACCACTTGTGTTCGTATTTATAAATATTTTTTCCGTCTCATTTTGCTTACTCAATTTCTTTACATTTTGGTTTGTTTTTTATATCATTTTGTGTTTGTGCTTACCAACTTTACACACTGGTAGTTGGCGCACTGGGAAATGGCCTACGCTACATTGAGTCCTAAGAAATATCATTCTAAATAATATTATAATCCTAACTAATGTTATGAATGCAAAAGTGTGTTTATTTGTACTTGTTTCAAGTTATAATGTAGCAAAAGGTCAATGTGACTTTCTACCCAGAGATAGTTAGCGAACCAGAAAATAACGTAGGCCACTTGTAAACGCGGGAAATCCCATCTTACCTAATATGATAATCCCAACTAATGTTAAAAATTCAAATGTGTATTTGTTTGTCCTTTTTTCAAATCATAATGGAGCTACAAATCGACGTTATTTTCAGCGCAGAGATAATTAGCGGGTCAGGAAGAAACCCATTCTTTACAATCCGGGATATCTCATCCTAACTAAAACAAATAATCGGACTAATATTAAAAATTGGAAAGTATGTTTGTCTATCCTTCTTTCACGTTGCAATGAAGCAAAAGGTCGACTTGGCTTTCTACACAGAGATAATAGGCGGGCCAGAAAGTTACATAGGCTACTTTCCAAACCAAGGTATTATTTTTACTAAAACAACAATAACAACCAAAATTAAACATTTGAAAATCTGTTTATCTTTCATTCACGACGCAGTGAAGTAAAAGATCGACGTTAATTTCTGCATAGAAATAGTTTGGCGGACCAGGAAATGACATAGACCAATTGCCAACCCGAGAAATCTCTTCCTAAATAATATTACAATCCCAAACTATGTTAAAATTTTCGAAAGTGTGTTTGGTTGTCCTTCTTTTACGTCACAATGGAGCAACAGATCAACATAACTTTCTGCATAGAGATGGTTAGCGGGTCAGGAAATAACCTAAACTACTTTCCAATCTAGGAAATCTTTTCTTAATTAAAACAAAAATCTCAACTAATATTAAAAATTCGAAAGGGATTTTTGTCCTTCTTTCACATCTCAATGAACCAAAGATCGACGTGACTTACTGCATAGAGATAGTTGGAGGGACAGTAAATAAAAAGGGAAAGCACCAACCAGGGAAATCTCATCCTAACTGATATCACAGTCCCAAATAATATTAGAAATTCAAAAGTCTGTTTTTCTCTCACGTCGCAATGGAGCAATAGATCGACATGACTTTATGCACAGAGATAGTTGGCACGAAATAATATGGGCTGGTTTCCAACGTGGACAATCTTATCCTAACTATTAAAGCAATCCCAAAATTTCCAAATTAGGAAGTATATTTGTTCGTCCTTTTTTCACGTTACAATGAAGCAACAGATCAACGTGATTTCCTGCACAGAATAGTTAGTGGACCTGGGAAATGACACAGGCTAATTATCCCAACTAATATTTAAAATGCGAAAGTTTGTTTTTTTGTCCTTCTTTCACGTCGCAATGTAGTAACAGATCGACGTGACTATCTGCATAGAATTAGACGACGGACCAAGAAATGAAATAGAATAATTACCAACTCCGGAAATCTCATGCTACCTAATAAGTAATTCCCAAATAAAGTTAAAAATTCGAAAGTATGTATGTTTGTCCTTCTTTCACGTCGCAATGAAGTAACATATCGATGTATTTTTCTGCACTACTTTACAATCCGGGAAATCTCATACTAACTAAAACAACAATTGCAATTAACATTAAAATTTAGATAGTGTGTTTATTTGTCCTTTTACGTCGCAATGGATCAAATGATAGATGTAACTTTCTACACAGAGATAGTGGCGGGTCAGGACATAACATAGACTTTTCAACCTGGGAAATCTCATCATAACTAATAAAGCAATCCCAAAAAGTAGAAACGCGGAAGCGTGTTTGTTTGTCTGTTTCACGTCGCAATAGAATAACAGATGGACAAATTTTTTTACACAGAAATAATTGGCGGACCGGGAAACAACACAGGCTACTTTCATCCCGGGAAATTTCATACTAAATAAAATAAAAATCCTAATTAATACCATTAATGCAAAAGTATGTTAGTTTGTCCTTCTCTCAAGTCGGAGTGGAGCAACAGATCGATATGATTTTCTGCACAGAGGTATTTGACTTTTTCTTTTGGCATAGGTGACTTTTCAACCTGAGAAATCTCATCCTAACTAATATTACAATCCCAAATAATGTTAAAAATTTGAAAATGCCTTTCATTTTGTCATGTCGTAATGAACCAACGGATCATCGTGATTTTATGCACAGAGATCGCTGATGGGGCAGGAAATAACATAGACTACTTTCCAATCCTGGAAAACGTTTGATAACAAAAACAAAAATCGCAACTAATATTAAAAATTGGAAAGAGTTTGTTTGTCCTTCTTTCAGGCCGCAGCGGAGCAACAAATCGACATAACTTAATGCATAAAAATAGCAAAATCCCAATACAGCAAAATCTCATCCTATCTAATATAACAATCCCAAATAATATTAAACATTCGAAAGTCTATTTGTTTGCCATTCTTTTTACGTCCACGCGTTGTTCCGTCACAGCAGAACAACGCATGGACGTGATTCTTATTCCTATAACTTAGTGCTACTCTAAACGCCTGGCATAAACGCGTACTAAAATCTTCAACTCAAGAACTTTTGCTGGCCGCATTGACAATCATTTTGTCTTATTATTTCAAAATTATATTATGGTTTTTGAACGTTACCTAATATCACCAGGTGATTACTTGGTTTGAGTTTCGTTCGTTATTTGCTGGTGGAGTTAAAAAGGGAAATAGAAGAAAAGTAGTATAAAAATATATATACATGTAGTACTTTAATATATTTCGATGATATTCGCATAAGTAATTGACTAGTTTTTTAAGTATATTTTTAAATAACAAATTTTACAAATGAATAAAATCACCACATAAATTACATTAATCCGTACGACTTTACAATTTAAAAAATAATAAATGCTTTACTTTTAAGCAGAAGATTATGTATAATAAAGTATGGCAGCGTCTTGTAACAATTGGTGGTGTATGATAGAGTCTTCAAATATAGAGTGATATATGTTGGCATCTGCTAGTGTATGGTCGTGTAGGGGGTAATGTATGATGATATTCGGCTTTTAATGTAGAGTGATATATGTTGGCATCTGCTAGTGTATGGTCGTGTAGGGGGTAATGTATGATGATATTCGGCTTTTAATGTAGAGTGATATATGTTGGCATCTGCTAGTGTATGGTCGTGTAGGGGGTAATGTATGATGATATTTGGCTTTTAATGCAGAGTGATATATGTTGACATCTGCTAGTATATGGTCGAGTAGGGGGTAATGTATGATGATATTTGGCTTTTAATGCAGAGTGATATATGTTGGCATCTGCTAGTGTATGGTCGAGTAGGGGGTAATGTATGATGATATTTGGCTTTTAATGCAGAGTGATATATGTTGGCATCTGCTAGTGTATGGTCGTGTAGGGGGTAATGTATGATGATATTTGATATTCCCTTATTATGTGATGATGCATGGTAGTATAGGGGGAAGTGTATAGTTTACAAGAACTTACATTATTAAAACTCATTTAAACTTAGCATACGTGAACACATAGTTTGGTCATGAAGATCTGGCTGACTAATAGGAGTTAATGAATAAGCGTTTTCATTATTTTTAGATTGGGAGATCACTATCTTTTAATAACACCGTATTCTCAATATCTTCCTTAGATATATTTTTTCATGAACATCGGATTCTATTATTTCAAGAGTTCTAGTAAATCTTAGTCGATTACTTCTGGCAACAAACAATTTTTATAAAAGGATTCTAATTTCCTTTTCATTTTGTTCTCCCAAAATGTGTCGACTCTTTGCGTTACGTCGGTTTTGATGGTTTCTTTTTCAGCTGATCATAGTGTCCTTGAATTTGATAATACCAGTTATGGTATTTATTTCTAAACACCTTTCTTTGTTTTCCTTCCAAAAATTTACTTTTTGGAATTTATTGCTCTACCGAACCCTAGTTTATATGATGTTATAGGGCACTTAATTTCCATACTGGTATCTTTACCAACAAGGCCATCAGGAGTTGCTCCAAGGAAGGGCAAATCCCTATCGATAAATAAATTGCAAGACTCGATTGCAATATTTTCTTGTGACGCTAACAGTATGATGGTAGTCTTTTCACTTTGTACACCATGTTTAATAGAAGAGACATGATACAAGTTTGATTTGTATAAAATATCTTTTACTAAATTAGCGCATCGACTTTGTGTTCTCCTTTAAATAACGCGGCTAAAATTTAAGGATTTTAATAAAGAATGACGAAGCTCCATCCATTCACAGCTGTTCCGTTGCAGAATCGCCTTTTTCTGTAAGAGGTCTCACTCGTGGACTGTTTTTTTTTAAAGAATATAGAAAGACTTCGTTCATTTTATCGTGGAGTTTTATGGGTGTATCAGGTTTTTTGCTCACTGTAATTTTCATCCGGTTTTTTGTAAAACGTAATTTGTCTCTTAATTTTTTTGTATTTCGTGTCTTTCTTCCAACGTTTTAAGTTTACCTTTAACATATTTTTGTGTAATCGAAATGTACTTTTTTTTACATTAAAGGACATCGCCGTAGGTTTACATCTGGTACCGAACAATTTTTTTAAGGAAAAATTTATCCTTTTCCCTCCAATATATTTCGCTACCACGTTGTAATAATGTTCAACAGTATTACAGTCGACGTCGTGAATGAGACTCCGGACATGTTCTGCAATGTTCTACAAGTTATGTTCGCCTTGTTTCTCGCAAAAATAAGCTTTACACCGGGTATGGCTCCCAAAGGAATGGTGGTGGATAACAGAATGTCATCAAATAGCTGTTGAACATCTGGAAAGACATCATTCTTGTTTTTGGAAATTGCATTAATCGTTAATCTCAAAGTCATGACAGCATTTTTCGTTATTTGTTTTCTGTGACATACTGAGTACCTGTATCAGTTTCAAATTTTTGCAACTTATTTCAAAATTTTCGTAACAAATTATTATGATATTCGTTTTTTTCAACAATGAAACCTTCCCGTTGGTATGGGTGTAGCTGAAGGACTTTATTATAGGTGCTAAAGCGCCACTGGATATTAAGCGACCGCAAAATAAAATTATGTGTCTCCGTGGATTGCTTAAATCCGTCGACGATGACATCGCTCTCCATACCAGTTGACGTACCTGAAAAGTTTTTGAGACAGTACTGCTCTTGTTCTTGGCAGGGAACTTCTTGTTTTCCACACGATCACAATTATAACAATATTTGTTACGTATACTGAGATATACCGGCACCTGACAGAGATGGATCGATATTTTCGAATAACAACCATCCACACAAACGTTTTTCGATTGGTACACCACCATTATTTGCTCTACCTTCAGTTATCGCAAAATCTCTTTCCTTTTTTGTCCCTTGTTCCATAATTTTTTGGGTAACTTTTTCCCAGTTGGAAACTTATTTTTCCTAGTTTTTGGAAAGAATGTCATACAAGCTTTGGTACTTTTTATTGACATCAAGAGGAGATTTAATTCTGGAGATAATTCCTGTAAATGCGAGTGGCCACCATCGATGGTTATAATCCCTGATACTGCACAGCTATTAACAGATAAGTAATACACGATGTGCACAAAAAACTAAACTCGAACTAAGACCGTTTTGTTTTTCACCTACTAAGTCAATATTATTCAAACTACAACCCAGAGGTCCATGATTTGAAATTTCTTTTAACTTTTCCTAAAAGTGTGACACTTTTATAATTCACCTTCCGTTGAGGGTTTTTGGATCGACTCTGTTCGACCCGAAACAAAAAACAAAGTAATAAATAAAGTTTGATTATAGTTTTAATTTGTGACAATATATTAGTTTGGTTAGTACTAATGATATTTCGATAAATTTCTTGATGTGACATAAAAGAATATTTATTAAGAACGAAGTATTTAAAAATATACATTGCGGGTCGCGATTATTCATTGGAAAAAAATAGATTAAAAAAAAGTTACTCACGAAAAATATTTGATTCTTTGCGATAAAAACGTCTCGGATACTAAGGTTCAAATTTGTATACAGTATGTAGAAGTTCAATTCTTCGATATCTTGATTTTTAAACAACAAAAGAATACGTAGAAATCAATAACTAATTAAGGTAAAGGAAATGTAGGTAAAACTTACTTTACGACTTCCATCATGTAGTTTTGTTTATTCGTATAGAAACGCTTCTTCGATCACTATTTTTATTTCCCATTGTTCCCGTATAATTGACTTCTGGTTACGAACGTTAAATATTAAAATTGCACAATAAAGTTTTTCTAACTAAAATTTAGTAAAAATTATTTACAGTCTTAATTTAATTACAATAATAAAACACAAAAAAAACCTATGATTACAAACACTAAATATATTGTCAAGAAAAACATTTTTTTCGTGGCCGTAAATTTTGTAGTTTTTGCTAAAAAATGTTCTAAATGAAACTCAATCTACTAATATCAACGTCTTAATATCGGGCTACTTTTCGTGCCGTTCTAATAATATTATAATTTTAATTACATGAGCGGCAAAATGTGTTTGTCCTTCTTTCGTGTCGCAATGGGGAAAGAGATTGATGTGATTTTCTCTACAGAGATAGTTGGTGGGCCAAGAAAGAATACTTTCTATTCCATTACATATTATCCCAATTTATATTATAATTTCAACAAATATTAAAGATTCGAAAGTGTGATTATTTGTTCTTCACGTTGTATTGAATTATTATTTGTTCTTCACGTTGTTCACGTTGTATTGAAGTAACAGATCAAAGTAATTTTCTGCACAATAATAGTTGGCGGGACATAAACTAACATAGGCTACTTTTCAACACAAGAAATTTTAACCTGACTGATACAAAAATCCCCGCAATTAAAAATTCGAAAGTGTATTTGTTAGCTCTTCTTTTACGTGGCAACGAAATAACAGATCGGAATGATTTTTTGCACAATTGGTAAATTATATAAACTTCTTTTTAACCGTATAAATATAACTTAAACTAATATAATCCTAATTAATATTATAAATGTCAGAGTGCGTTTGTTTGTTCTTCTTTCAAGTCACAACGAAATACAGGTTTTCTGTACCTAAATTGAATAAATTAAAATATGCTATCTTGTTTTGAAATTTTTATAAAAAATACAGGAGTCGTCTTGGGGTAATAGACGAAATAATTTCAATAATTTTTAAGAGTTTACTTACTAAAATAATTTATTAGAATGAACAAGTCAGATATATTGAATAGTCGAATAAATAGAATTAATTAAAAACTCATAATAATAAAAAGCGGAAAAATGATTAATTTGATTATCAATGCAACGACTAGGCAGGAAAACTTAAAATCATAACATTTGTATAAAATACATAAAAATGTAGAAAGAAAATATAACTCATAATTTTGCCTACTTTGCGTTTTTTTCTGCCCGCATTGAAATTATTTATGGAATATCCAATTTGACGGGTCATCTATAATAAATAAGAATAAGTCCACTATAGATTCGTGGACTTAATTGTTAACTAAGGAATCATATACGTGTCTGTATTTACATATACATTATATATATATATATATATATATATATATATATATATATATATACACATATACATATACATATACATATATATATATATATATATATATATATATATATATATATATATATATATCCGCGTCGATAACTCGCCAACTGCATATATGCGGCTTGGGGCGGTGCTTAAATATCAGATTATTCAAGGTCATTCAGTGTTGTCAGCGTCTTAAATTGTCATGTTAACATGCGTGGAAAACTACGAGATATTGTCTGGTTTTATCTGTTTATTTTCATTAAAATTCATCAGGGACTAAATTTTTTGTAATTGTGTACTAATAAATGAATAAACTAAGTATTATGCGTTTCTATGTCAATACAATGCTAAGCTTTTAAATTATCTATACCTCTACACCAGACACCGCTAAGGTGATTGAGAGTCCATGTTATGCCAATATCGATGTTATATACACGTAAATATGGACAAGGCGTCCTAATTCTGTCGTCGTTCGGAAAACATGATTTAAATTGAAACAACTCATCCGTGGCTTCGACCTTGTTGGTGTTGATATACCATAAGTTGGGCTATGTATATATATATATATATATATATATATATATATATATATATATATATATATATTATGAGCTAAATTTGACTCAAATGTATATTGTATGAAAGTTTATGCAGTGATAAAAGTCAATTGGGCACAGATAGGCGATGAGAGATAGATGAAAAAGTGTGTATTTTAAATAAAACTAAAATATAAATAGAAATGATTCAAATCGAAGGCCAACAATTTATTAGCTATTCAAAACTACGCTAACCAACAACGAAATAATTGACCATCGCTACTTATATAAATCTGTGGCATGTTTTGCTTACTCACATTACGCACTGGATAATGCGCCACTAGGTCCATGTGTTTGTAAAACTTAGCCAAATATGCAAAATCGTCTTCGGTCTTGGAGAGCGTTGTGAAGAGAGTCATCATTTCTGAAAGTGTCATACCGCCGCCCAGTTCCAGGTTGACGTCTATCAGGTGGCCCCGGATTTCGTCAACGTTCGCAATGTCGATCAATATTTTAGGATAATCATCTATCTTGTAAATGCCTGCAATTTTAAAGAACCTTGAACACTATGCATGTATTAAGGAGATTCAGTTAAAGATATGGATATATTGTTTATATTCCTCACCATTAACAAAACCCTTTCACTGCACCAAAAGACGAAATCTCATGGCCTGTTAAAATAAAAATCCCAAAAATCATCTTCATGTAGACACAAATCTTTCATCTCAAGATAGTGATTGCTGCCAAGGTGTCTACTTACGTCGTATATGTATAGTTTCTTCGTGGGATGAAAGGTTTGTATATTTAGTTACATATAAATACACATAGTATTGTCTTCTTTGCTTGTTAAGTAAAGGATAATGTCAAAAATATGCATTTTTCACCTCGCTCCGTTGGTGGGAAAGTCGACTGGATATTATTTAATTTAAAATATATTTCATAGAAATTACCCTCAAAATAGCCAACAGATTTTGTCTATTAACAATATTAATAAATAAGACAATTACTTATAGTTATAAATTTGTCTTTAGATTGTTTTTGCTAAATCAATTATGGTCTAAATGTCACACCTATAACATAATTTATGAATCATTTTCTAGAGTGTTTGAAGAGATTGTAGTACGGTCACCCTACGATTTATAGATAGCTAACTGTTGTATTTAAGTATGTAAAAAGGCGTGATGCAACCAAGATATTAATACAAATACATGAAGTAACCTGTGTAGGTGTATAAAGCTATTAATATCTCCTATATATGTACACACACATATACATATATATATATAAATATATATATATATATATATATATATATATAGTTTCAGCTTGTTCGATGTATATATATATATATATATATATATATGTATATATATAACATTTAATTATTATGTCTTATTTTGTTAAGACCTACATCTTATGTGTGTATGTAGTAAATGATAAAGAGGAGGCAACTTGACACCGATTCGTAAAATCTTAAACAGTAATGTAATTTTTAAAATTTTATATGTTTGAAAACGATATTGGAGTGCAAACCTGTCAAAAAGTACTCGTTTTCTTATTACTTTATGCTGTTATTTTATATATTTTAGTGTGGTTCATGTTCCGTAGTTATTGGAAGTCAATTCATTTGATTTGTTAAATAGTTTTAATGTCTAGTCCTTAAATTTTTTTCAATTAATAGATCATAAATATGAAAAAAGTTACAGGAATTACAGTGCCACTAGATTTAATTTGATAATCTTATTTATGCAATACACACAAAACTGGTTACCGACTTTAGAATTTAACAAGTAATTTTATTTGATATTATTTTTTCCCAATTTGTTATAAGCACTACTTTTTGTTTTGGAAAACTCATTTTTATACGTAAACTACGTCCAATGATGCGAATGTTATGGTTCGCAGCAGGCAGGTGGATAAATTGATCATTTCGATGGTTTCTTTTACTGTTGAGAAAACGGAACTGACTTACCTTTACCGGTATTGCCAGCGATCAATCTGTATGAATCGGTGCCCTCTTCTTTGAAAACCTTAAAAATATCGGCCACAGTGAACACCTTGTACCACTTATGGTTTTTAAGATCAATCTGAATTATATCTTTCGGCGTATCAACGGAGTTTAAAGGTCTTTCCATATTAATATTGCACCGCCCATTATGATGATCATAATCCCCACATGTCCTCGTACAAATATCTCCAGTCTTGGCACAAATGTTGAGATCCTCTATATCGGCCAGTTTTGCGAGGAGTTTGGGATCAGCATCAGTTGCGAGTGATTTGAAAGCGTCGAGGATAGGCCTGTAGCCTGTACATCTACAAATGTTTCCCGCGAAAGAGTTTTCTATTTCCTTCATGGTAAGGTTGTCCTTATTACTCTCGAACAAGCTGAAACAATCATGGAAGAAAGATATAATAACAGAAAGTTAGTTAGTTCTTACTCTTTTTAGAATTATAAGAAAATAAAGAAATTTTAAATTTCAAACAGTATATGATAGATTTCTTTATAAATCCTTTTTGTTAAGTATAAGTTTCATGCGTGTGAACGATTTCAATATTGCACTTCTTTTACTGCAACCTAAATCGAATAAATCACGAGAGTATAACGAAAATGAGAAAAATTGTCATCGTGGTGCTGTTTATCGGCCTTTGTATTATTTCTTTTTTTTAATATAACCAATAGACGCAGAGACAGCTAATCTATGAGAAAAAAGGAATGTATATGAAAGTTCCACGTCTAATTCACGTACTCTATAGAAATATACACTTAACGATAAATCAACCGAATCTATGTAAAATAAGTGTTTAGAAATTTATTATTACATATTTTTTGAAGACTGCGAATGATTTTCATAGTCCAGCTGTTTTTTTAAGAATAAGCATGGAAATAAAGCTATTTCTATTGATAAATATCCACTTTGTATTAAGCAATTACATGCACATTTAGCAATTCCATTACGCGTCCTCCGCCTGCTGATAAGTTAGGGTTTATGGATGTCAATTCAAAAAATATTTTATACAATGACTGTGAATAGATTAAGATGAAGATTTTTACGATTTCATAAATAATTCTACTTTCTATTATGTCAATTATGTTATGTTTTTCACATTAATCTTTTAAGTCTGACACAGTGCTGAAAAAGGCATAATAATTAATGTAGTGCTTAGTGGTCAGTATAATGATATGAAAGTCGTATGACTTTCACATATCAGAAAATCTGTTTTTGTGTTTGAATCTAACTACTGTAGCCAGCTCATGGTATAAGTGTTACTTCATTTTCCAGTTAATCATAACAGTAATGCCCGAGAGAGTAGAGCTAAGCAGCATTGTACAATTAAATTATTTTTATTTTTAAATTGAATATTACAGTCCAGCTTTATGAATTTTAGGCTAGTCTATTTATTTATTATTTAATCATTCAGAACTTGCATACAAATGTGTTAATCCAGAGAAATAATTTAGCTATGAAAGTTTCGTTAAGCAACAAAGCATATTACAAAAAAGGTCACGTCTGGTTGCTAAAAGCATCTTCTTTTAAAGAAAATGCAATTTGAATTTTTATTGGGGGCAAGGGTAGAAAAGAAAGAGTTGAAAAAACAGATTTAAAATTACGGGATGTTTAAAAACAAAAGTATGTTACGTTATTATATCATTTGTTGTGATATTTGTACAAAATTAAGCTTTCCACTGATCGTCTTTCACAGTGTTCTCCATATTCTTGATTATGCTATCTGCAATAATACTTATAACAAATATATATTCAATTTAACTTAGACATTTAATTCCAGGGTTGTTTATAAATATTTGTGCCAGACTGCGCAGAGACATTAATTACTTTCGTCGTACTTATGAAAACTAAAACAGAGATTTGCAAGTTTAAAAGTATCGGCAGGGTGTTATGTATATTTATTGTTATAGTTTTTATATATCCCGCACTAAGTGTACTATTAGTTAATGCGCTGAAGTTTACGCGTCTACACATTCTAGTTTCATTTAAATATAAAACACAATAAAAGCATATTTTATTGCTAGTGTTGGAATGAATAACAATTCTGGAATTATATTTCCACAAAACATAGAAATATAAAATCTGTTTTATTTCGGTTTGCATACCCTACGAGCTATATATTCTAACTTATTTAGTGCGCTGGAGTTAAATCTCAACTTCCAAAAACTAGTTTTGTTTATTGATAAGGAATAAAATAAAAGTAGAATATTAAATACATGTTATTATTAAAAATGTAATTGCATTTTAAAGTATCTAGTAATTTACAAGTTGATATCAGTTTTCATTTAGTTATAAGATACTGTCTAACTTAACACCACAGAATAACGTTAGTTGTTTATCCAAAAAACATTTAATGAACTCTGTAGATTGCTATTCTTAAAGGATTAATTTTTAATTTCTTTTATTCATTTTTATTATTACTACAATAAACTTAAATCGATATACATTATATGTAATAAATACATTTAGGTCTGTTAATTCATCATAATTTTATTAATTTTTTTTTCCTGTAACCTTCATTTTTCGCCAACATACAACGTCTCTCGTCATCTTACATTTTACAAAAGCAACTGTTAATGCTCGTATTTTGGTTTGCCAACAAAATAAACTTTCGCTTTATAAAGAAAACAATAGGCTTTTATCGAAAGATCCTAAATTTATTTTTCATGTTGACTTGTAGACCACAGTGGTTTTCAAATTGACTCCGGAGGTAATACCTTAATATATGAACCTACCTGTACATGCTCATAATCCATCCAGGTGAACAGTATCCGCATTGCGTGCCGTTGAACCCTGCGAGGCGATTCTGTATCTCGTGGTAACCATTCTTTCGGTTGCCGACACCCTCGATTGTGATTATGTCCCAAGTGTGGCATGACAATACTGATACGAGGCACTGAAATTGTATTAAAATGATTATATATAGTATTGTAGATATACTGTGGTATGGCTTAACTTTTACAAATGTTTAGTATTTTATTTTTGGGGCATGAATTGTTAGCGCGAACAAGTAAATTTCTAAAATATAAATTAAAGAATATCTTCAGTAAACAATTCACCGAGTTGACGGAGATGAACTGCTCTTCATTGGTTGTATGGTTGCGGGTGCGGACGACGACAATGCACGCGCCACAGCCTCCCTCGTGGCACATGGCCTTGGTGCCACGCAGGTTGAGGTTCGTTCGAAGGTAGTTGTTGAGTGACATGTCCGGCGATACGTCAGCGCCCACTGAAAACGAGATGAGGAAACTGTTCTAATATATCAAACTGTCATAGCCAAGACTGGGTTATTTATGCTGCTCACAAGTAAGCTGAAGCTGGTGTGAAGTTAAAGGAAATATATTTATGAAATGTTTTTTTTTCGATCTGGCTTTAATTTACGTAACTAATAAATCCAGAGAGTGTATATTGGTTGGTAATTGATGGCACAACGGAAAGTTAAGTTTTGTTGAAATGTTGTTAACTTAACGATTCTCGATCATCCGTGATAAATTCTTATAGATGTTTCTGTGGATTACTAACCAGGTTTAAAAGCCAACACTGAAAGACTCGTTAACTAATATTTTTTTGTTATTAGTAAACCTACTGTTTTTGCTGAAGGCATACACTGTACAAAATTTTGAAGATTCATATCTTACGAAAGGAAGGCCACATGAAAAATATTAACAGAAATTTTGTAACGTGTTTTAAAAGATCTTTTCAGTGATGTTATACTTAGCGAAGTCTATGAGAAAAAAATTCTTTGCTACACCATAAACGTAGGAAGAAAAATACGAGTTGTTAAAATATCCACCAGAGTAGTGTTTTCTCATACAATTTCAAATAAGAATATAGAATAGAAATTAGGTATAACATTTAACATTATCAGCCCGTACGATTTAAACACTATATTACTGTTACCGTTAGTCAAAATTTGTTTTTGCTCAACATGCCCACAAATACGTCAAAAATTTAAAAAGCTCTCCTTACCATTGATAACAAACACCAGTATTATTACAGTTTTGTACTTTTATTTTTCACTAACATTTGATGATGAGTCATCATCAATCGTAAACGTAAATAATGGAAATGGAATAATTTATTAATTTCTTATACTTTTTGCCCTTTTAGTGTAACGTGGCAAAATAACCTAAACGGGACACTAATGGAATCACCTCTGTGTCCGTGTGTCTGTCCTTTCATCTTACACAGATGATTTTCTCGGAAACTATTCGACATAAAAACTTGCAAGGAAATAGAAAATGGTGGCTCAGTCATAGGCATAAAGCATTAATAGTTTAATTTTGATTTTAGGGATTAAAGATAGAGATTAAGAGATTAAAGGGGTAAATTGTGATATAAAAAATCTTTTAAGTTCTCGTTTAGTGTATAAAATGAAAGTTTATTTAAGCATGAGTTCAACACTATATATAATATCTCATTTTGGGAATTTCTGTAAATTTTTTTCGGCAAAAACTATACACCGCGCCCTTATCAACAGAATTATCGATCAAAAAAATTTGATAAAAATCATATACGATGAGTATTAGGTACAGATGGAATGAAAATTATCGGGATTGAAATATTCAAGCCCAAGTTTATTAATTGTGTAAGTAATTTGTTTATTTTCTTGTAACTGCTGAAACATTGGTTTTAGGGAAAAAGTTTTTTAACAAAAAGTGTTTCCCACGAAGTAAGGAAAAATGTTCCCCACTCATCGCCGTGCATACGCGATATGATATAGCATTGGTGCCGTCCGTGGCGGGTAGCACGGGATTAATTAAAAAAAATTAATGTTTAATTGGGGGGGCTGATTGTAGGAGACACTAATTTTGCAAGTATAGCTTGCGTTTGACCTATTTTTCAATTTTTTTATTTTCTCTCTTTTTAATTTTGTTCGCTTATATATTTTTGATAGATTTTTAATTTTTCATTCCCTTTTGTAATTTGAAAGAGCTTTTTTATACACCAAACTTACAATTTCATTAGAATGTGGACTCTAAATAACATGAAATAAAGCTTATTTGACCCCAAAACGATTGCAGCCATTCTTAAAGTTAGCCCTTGCTATTTATTGACGAAGCAAATGATACGTTCACAAGGAAATACGACCTCTTCAAAGTGAATGGCACATCGATCGAAATAATTGCGCAGGCCACTTATATTGCAAGTGGGTCGAGTACGCGGATGGGGACAGGAGAAGAACAAGTAAACTTTATAGGACGTAACCAATAATTTATTTTATTTTTTACCACATAGAGATGATGACACCTCTCACTTAAAATTACACTACAAAAAACTCTTCTGAGACACTTGACCTGTGGTCTTAAAACAACCCATAAATTTAAAATGATGCTTCCAGATTTTATATTTCCGTTTATTTGCCATTAAAAATGACTACGCAAATTTCAACTTACTGCGCCGCATAGTCTAGGAAAATTTAAATGTAGGTGTTTTCTCTGACTTTTAAAACTCTATCCCCTTTTCAACAACCCCATTGTATAAATACGAATGAAATGTAACGTTACACTGTGATGAGTGACCAAATTTCAAGGAGCAATTAAGAAACAGTAACTAAAGCATATAATGAGAAGAAAAAAACACAATTTTTTTTAAATTTTCCTCACATTCCCATTTTGCTTTGAGAACTTGAATATAAATTAACTATAATTAAAACTACGTTCGAAATGAAAACACACGTTTAGAATTTAATTTTGTCCTATTTATTGCTTCATTGATACGAGTGCACCTGTTTTGGCGAACATTTCTTTAGAAGGTATTTTTACACACTATTTACAATTGCCAGCACTAGAAAAAGAACTAGAATATATTGATATATTCTTGTTCTCTTAAGATGAAAATTTCACATACTATTTTCATTGACAAAATTCCATTGTATTGGAGTAGTATTGGAAGTTTTTACCGCTATTTTCATTGGCTAACCTTTTTCATTCAAGATATAATGAGAGAAGTATATAATTAGGCTCATTGGCTCGCCTCACTGAGCTAAACATCTCCGACCTGTTATGTGGCTTTGACTATTGGCTTAATGATTATTTGATTGCATTGATTGTACATTTTTAGTTATAAAATTTGCCTTTACAATTAATTTTGTAACAATTACAAGGTCTACTTATTGTAGGAACTATATATTGTTAATATCATGTCAGAAGTCATCTGGTTTACCATGATGCTCAACGCCGTTTACGGTGAATACTATTTCATTCACCATGTTGTCCGAATTCCGTCGACGGCGAGTGATTACCCTCCAACTGCAGCCGGATGGAGCTACAAATAAATAAGGAAATACGTTAACATTATCTAAATACTTTTAATAATTTTTAAATCTAAAATAAAGAAAGAAAAAGATTTAGATGACTTTTACACAAAAATTAAAAAAAAATAAATAAAAATAAAAGAAAATAAAAAATAAAAGTTTAAAAGTAATAAAAATTTTAATTTCTTTCGGTGAACTTTTTTCGTACATACAGAAACATATTTAATACGAAACTGTGGCAAAAAATATTTTAATACAAAAATGGAATTATCCATAGCAACGCCATTCGTTAGTCAATTATACATCCGATGCTTCAGTCACTTCGCAATTGTACGACCGTCAAACTGTGCTCAAACGTGACTATATTCTGACTAAAGGACAATCTTATATGGGAAGAAAAATCACACGGAGAAGTAAATTAAGCAATATGAATCAAAAGAAACCTGTGTGGATTCTTAAAATTTAATATTAATGCCAACTATTGAACACGGCAATGAAATATTTCTTCTAATAGAAGGGATTGAGGAGAATGTAAGAAAAAAGTATGTATGAAAACAGTATAAAAATAAAGACGAAACCGATTAAACGTAAGTTGAACTCACGCTCCAAGAGTGCAATATCGCGACATTCACCTAGTAACTCTATTTAAATGTCGCTCCTCAGTTGTTTTGCTAATAGAGAAGTAGGTAGAGAGATGAAAAAGTAGAACGGTGACAAAGTCGTAAATTTTGAAGCAGTAATTCAGTTTTCCTCATTTTTTATGAGTAGCTTTCATGCGATACACATATTACGTTCGTGTGAAATAAAAAAAATCCTTAAAAAAATTAAACCAGAATAGGATTAACATTTTTAAAAGAAATTAAACCAGAAAAGGATTATAGTAGTTTCTTAATATATGTCTTTTACAACTTTGGTTTGAGTAAAATATATCAGATTGATTCTCCTAGAAGGTTTGTCGAAAGTTTCAAATATTTTTTACAAGGTATAAACAGGCAGGTAGGATCGGTTAATGACGGTTAGCCTTCATGCCTTCACGTGTAGTGGATTTAAATCGATGTCACGTACGGACTCTTCAACTTTATAAGTTATGACTTTATGAGTATGGATCACGATTATTTATGTTAAAATGTCACTTCTATTGGACGAAGCATTTAGCAACTGCGGCAAGTGTATATAAAGTTGGTGCATGTATTATTCTCTGTGACATTTGGATTTCGAAATATTTTCGTAATAAAGAATCTAGGTCAATAACAAACAATAATTTAAAAAATCTGTCGCGCACGAGTGCCACTCGCACTACGAAGGTTCCGTACGTATTTAAGAATTTATAAACATTTAATGGTATATAATATTCCTATTAAACTACAAAATTAGAATATAAAAAATATTTTTAGAACCAAAATATAATGCTTATTATATTTAAAAAAATTTGTGAAGTACCCGATAGGTTTTGATTTATTTGGGAGTGTGAAAATCTTCTTGATTACGTTGACTTGATTTTGAGAAGCTTGATTTTTTAGTTCCAAGGGACTGTAGTATTTGATAATAATTTCAACTTGATACCTCCACGCGTTCCTGGGAAAAATGTCTTGACAGGCCGACAGACGGATAACGAAGTGATCCTATAACGATTCCTATCTTCTTTTTGAGGTACGGAACCCTAAGAAATATTTTACTCTATTTAAAATATTTTGGTAACTTTCAAACGTTTCAGACTCAAATGCGTTGAGCATTTGTATCTGAAATGTTTTAAAGCTACCAAAATATTTTAATTCTTGCCTCCGTTTCCAAAATATTAAAATATGTTATTCTTGTTCCAAATTTTATCATTCTTTTTAAAAGGTATCATGATATTTTCTAATGTTTGTCCAAATTGGTCGATTAAATGACTAAAGTAAGTTATGAAGTATATTTTTAGGCAGTCTTTAAGCTATTTTTTCGGTAAATATTTCTATGTAATTGGTACAGTGGACTTCTAATTATAGAGAAATTTATTGCCAGGACACTTATTTTCGTTCATCGCTTAGCTCATACAACAATAGTTTTTTTATGTAATTTATTTTGAAAACTTTTCGTTAATCGATACATTAAGCTGTAGTTTTCGTATTTCTACATTTAATTTTTCCTTTTCTTTTCCGTTATAATTTATGAATAATTTCCATTTAATGATCACATTAACTCCACTCAATCTTATATTTACGTTTTATATAATATAAAAGAAATAATTGTTCGTCATTTATGTATTAAATTCATTTTAATAACAAAATTAAAATCGATTCAATTAAAATTACCCTTTCATAGTTAGAGTAAACGAGAATTTAGTTTTTTACATTTTATGGGTTCATTATATTTATTTTTAATTGTCTTTCTTTAATTTTAGTCTGTTATATCTGGCAATTACTTTAATAGTCCGAAATAGATAAAACATGACAATCTGTGTCACTCTAACTGAGCATGGTTATCAGCATCAAAGCATGTCAGCATTATCATCACATACTTTTAAGTTTATTTATATTTCGCAGTATTTAATAATATGACGAGGAATGTACCTAACTCATTATGTTTATTAACAGATTCGCATATTTTTAATAAGAATAATTGTCAAAATGTCCAAAACACTTTGTCGTTTATTTATATAACATGGAACTTTCGAGGTACGAACAAATCGAAAGTTGTTTTTATTTTCAATACATAGGTTATTTAACAAATGGCAACTCATTTACCGATAGAAGTATAAAGGTATATAATTTATTTCATTGTATAATTTATTGCATAAAGTATATGTGGTACTACGGTCTATAATAGAATGAACGAAAACAATTGATTCAAAAGCTATTTAGATTGAAATCTCATAGACTTTTGATCTCAGTTTACAAAGTTATGAGAATGAGCGTTCTAAGCTCTCTTCGTGAAATTTCAATACTTTGTTCTCTACTCGCCGAAACACAGTTGCTAACTGAACGACGCGATCTTTATATACCCTACCAGAGATGCTCAAAAAGTTTCTGCAACATTCCAGAAATGACGGGAAGAAGTAGCGGGTTTATTAGTTACCAATCAAATATTATTACGATTTATGGTAGCAGTTAAATATAAAAATAGAAATACAGGAAAGTAATGTAAATGGGTTATCATTTAATTTTTAATGTTCGGCCCGACGAAGGGTCAAAAATAAAATTAATTTATACTTGATAGCATAAATTATTTTATTTCTCTTTTATCTGTCACCGGTTAAAAACCTTAAAAAACAGTTGAGCGTAGAAGCTGGCATTTGTCGCGAAGAAGTATTTTACTAATTGTGAAACGGACTTTAAGTAAACAGATGATGAAAAATTGATTTGTATGTGTGGTGTGAAAATGTTCTCTGTGTATTCTCAACATACTTAAGGATTTGTTATAAAATAAAAACAATTGGTTAGTTTTAGAAATAAAATTTAAATTTGAAGATCCGTATAAAACATGATCCTCCTCACCTTATCATTATTGTTATAGTCATACAAGCAAAAATCTGGAAATTTTCAAATATTAATTTTCAAATTTTAAGTAATTTTCGAAAATGACTTTATGACAAACATATTAAAGTTGCTTTTAATATTGAATATATTTGGCGTTAATTTTGTAAAAATTCATTATTCACAATTAAATGAAACTACGTGATGTAGTATTATATCTACTATCTTTAATTTCTTTACCACGACCTGGGTTTCGTTGTATTACAACATCTTCAGGTGGGATAAAAGCAAAGATCTTTGTTAAGTATCTTTGCTTATAAATAATATCAATTTCAAATTAAATTATAAATTTCAACGAGAACGAATATTATAGATGTTTTAACATAATACATATTTAATATTTTCTGTTTTTTTATATTTCAAATGAATATTGGCTAAAATTACGGCCACTTCAAACTTTAAAAATTCACTGAAAAAACACCTGCTGTAGTTCTTAGATTAATAATATTTTATTAAAAATGTAAATAGCATAATTAAAAGCATATTTTATCTAGTAAAATAATTATTTTTTGGCAATGTCTAATCATCTGTATTTACAGAATAAGGAAATTTTGCCCTTTTGATCCTAATTCCAACCAAGCAAATCAAAAAAATACCATTCCAATAAACCTTAAAGTTTAGAATCTTAACTGGCTAATCCGACAATAATCAAACATATGATATTTAACACTTTAACGCACGCGTCCTACAAAAATTGATCATATAAAAAAAAACGGAGCGACTCTGGCCGACTCACCGATCTGAACGTTACGAGATAAAAGGCGCTAACAGAAAAATATAGTACGTAGGACTGAACATGCCCTAACGGAAACGGCAGACATTTAATCGGCTGCATGCGCTGATCGTTTCACGCTTCTCATTATGTCTTTTCTTGGTCGTGAATATTTTGAATCTTTCGTAAGGAACACAGGAAAATTTTAGAAATTTGTAACTATGGAAGAAATTTAAAACAAAGAACTGTCGTAGCACGACGAGACTGTGTTCAAAAGTTGAACTTTGAGGATTATCGAGCTGTATTCCAACGTTATTACGTAATGTTTATGAGGCGGTATTCCGTGTTTCGTTTTTTTAGGACTTCATACAAAAAACTATTTACTTAAACTAAAAATGAGGATCGTCGTAAGAAAATGCGCGCAAAGGTGATTGTTCGGCCGCAGTGGTCAAATTCCAGTTTTTTTGTTAAATGAATTCAATTAAATGACATTAAAAATTAAGACTTGAAATAATTTCATAATATATATTATTATTTTTAAGTTGAATATTTTCGAAATCAAATAGAGTAGAAAATTATTAAACTGTTGTTTAGAAAATTACTAATATTTCCACATATTTTTTCGCCTCATCTTTTCAATTCTTTAACGCAAAATACTAAAACAATTCGGTGGACATAGTATAAAACAATTGTAGAATGTGTATTTTTGGTTTTGATAGGGATCCTATTTTCTGGTTTGGTTTTTAAAAATCCAAAGTTTGAAAATTTTCACCCGTTCGACTGGAAAATAACAAGTTCCTAATATTTTTAACTTTTCATTTCAAAAAGATTTTTTTTTGATACATTGAAGACGTTACTCTAGAAAATTGATTTTTAAAATTAAATCTGGGTGCATAAATAATCGAGAAGCGAAAACCAAAAGTATTTGTCGTATTGTTTATTTTATTAATAAAGCACAATGGAACTTTTAATTTCCTAGGGATGAGTTAAGAGCTTATTTTATTTCAAATTTAGACGTTAAAAGAGAATACGCTTCTGGTTTGTTATTTTTTTAAATAATGCGGTGAATACACAAGTATCCTATCTACACTTACACAAGTTTCCAAAAAATATTTTTTATAAATTTAAGAAATACTCTACTAAATGTTTACTTTCCTTGCACACTTTCAATTGATAAATATTAATGGAAAAATAATGTATATTTCATTATAAATATATAATAAATTATTAAAAACTAGGAAAATACCTTATTTGTGTGCAGTCTTTTTTCCTTCTTTTCTTCGTCGCTTGTTGTTATTGTTTATTACTAAAAATGATCGCAGTCATATTTTGGACAACGAAATTATATTATCGCAAATGTTATTTTCACCGCGGCCGAATTGTTAGGCGGTCAGCCACAAACTGTTACTCGTTCGATCATACAACACCATGACCATCGAGTTTTTTTTTTGCGGATGCTATCAAGTCGCAATGACTTTATGATTTATTTATCATATCGACATATCGAAGAGTTGTTAAAATGCGGTCGATTCATAAAAAAATAGACAAAGAGATAGGACAACAATTTTATTGTGCCCAGCATTTGCAAGGTATTTAGTTGCAACATACATTTGGTTGCAAGGTCAGTCGCTGTTTATGATGACTATACAGTAATGTTATACTTGAGACAAGGAGATGTGTAATCGTCTTATATCCGATTGTATTTAATTACCTTTAATTATGAGGAAAATACGTCAATTACATTCGTATACTCTCGTACATAACTAATTTGGAATCGTAATTTATCCTCATTTTAAACAATAATGCTTTGATTCATATTTGCATTTCATTATTCATATTAAAAAATGGTAATTTTCTAATATTTTTTGAAATCTTCATAGACTAAATTAATGTGTTTTTTCCATGACTGGTTTTTAATGTCTTCCTTTAATATCTTTTCTTAATTTAGCCTCTCACTACTTAGTGAACATATAATTTATAAATCTATATTTTTATATTTAAGGATAATAAAAACTTACTTTCTACAGGGAAATCGCATATAGGGAAAATGTATATATGATTAAAACCTTATATTTTATTATATGCGGAATCCAATTTTAACTATCTATCCGTATTTACAAATTTAACGATAACAATTAACGCAAAATGGGGATGGGATGGCCAAGATGCGAAAAATGACACACTCATCCCTTGTAATCATTTCATGGGCAGAAAATAATAACATTTTTTTTTGTTTATGAGTATAAACAAAAAAATATGCGCGTCAAAGCTTTCCTTCCGGTAACAAAAAAACAGTTCTTGATTCTCTAAAGCACAAGGATCATTGGAAACTATTTTTCGGCGTTGTGACGGGTAAAAAGTGGCTGAGGTCTATTATGAGCAACGACAAATTAAATTGATTTTATAGGTAGAAAACAAGTCCTCCAAAAAAAGACACTTTGAAACAAAAGATCCGCGAAAGAAATTTCCTTGCCCCCCCCCCCCCTCACCCCACGCTATATATATATATATATATATATATATATATATATATATATATATATATACATATATATATATATATATTTACATATATATAAATATATATATATATATATATATATATATATATATATATATATATATATATATATATATATATATATATGTATATAACCCTAATTACGTTCATGTTATTACTAATGCGTATTTTACTATAACGTCATGTCCCACTTAAAGTGAACTGTACTTAGAATATTTTGTACACTAATTTTAATTTATTATTATCTACAAACAAATGACAAGCAACATGATATGACTTTCAAAGTAGATAAGGAAAAGTATATGTGAGTACATTGACGTGCTTTAGGTCATGACGAACATGTTTAACACGATATAATATAATTTTAATTTTATCCGTCCGAAAATTAGTTTCTTTTTTAATACTATATGGAAAATATCGAGTCAGAAAGTAACATTTTATTTATTGAATATATTTGGCATTAATTTTGTAGAAATTCATTATTCACAATTAAATAAAACTACGTGATCCGGTGATACGGACACCAATTTTTGCTAATAGCCCACCTGAAGATGTAATACTACGAAACCCAGGTCGTGGTAAAGAACTTAAAGAAAGTAGAAATAATACTACATCACGTAGTTTCATATAATTGTGAACATTTTATTTACTTACAAAAATGTCAATTTTAAACTTATGCGTAATGTGGCTAGTAAAATTTTCAAACTTTCGTCTACCGTTGAAGTTGTCCATTTTTATAACTAGCTAGAGACTCCGGTACCAGTGTTGCCAATTTAGCGACTTTGTCGTTAGAAATGACGACTTTTGCTTAAGTTTTAGCGACAAAAAAAAATTTTTAACGACAAAAATAATTTACGACTTATCTGACGACTTATGGAGTGGAATGATTACCGTGCAAATTTTTTTAAAAGATAATTATTAAAAATATTGCAAAAGTTAATTAGTTTTATTACTTAATTGAAAGAACAATTTCTAAGCCAAAAAAATGTATAAAATGTAATTATTTTTCAATTTATAGGAAAATTACATTTTCGATAAACAATTTAAAAAAAAAATTATTAATTAAATAATAATTATAGATGTGGACCATTTGCGTATTCTGAAAGAGTATTTACAAATACAAATAATTGATTTAAAAAATAATTTTGATACTCAGTTTTTTATTTCGTATAAAAACTATTATTACTATTAAACTATTGTAAAATATATATATATATATATATATATATATATATATATATATGTATATATATATATATATATATATATATATATATGTATATATATATATATATATATATATACATATATATATATATATATATATATATATATACACATATATATATATATATATATATATATATATATATATATACCTTCTTAGCTTCATAACGCTGACTAGTTCAATCGGTCGACTTAAAACCTTTTAAATATTGAGTAAAAGGGGAACTACTGGTATAATATTATTCTAGTCAGCAGAAAACAGAAATATAGTCACGTGCTTTAAAGGACGACAGCTACTCTTTCGATTGTGAACACATTTCCATCTTCGTAAGTATACTAATTTTCTAATGTCAATTATGAAGAAACTGTTTCTCGTATTCTTTTGCTAAACTCTTACTATTAGATACTAAGATCAAATATTACTAGAATCATGGATGTGAAATGTAAATATTTGTTATTTTTACATTTCACATCCATTATTCTTGGTAATTAATTAGATAGCAAGATCAAATATTACTAGAATAATGAATGTGAAATCTAAATATTTGTTATTTTTCTATTTCACATCCATTATTCTTATTAATTAATTAGATAGCAAGATCAAATATTACTTGAATAATTGATGTGAAATGTAAATATTTGTTATTTTTCTATTTCACATCCATTAGTATTATTAATTAATTAGATATCAAATATTACTTGAATAATGGATGTGAATTGTAAATTTTTGTTATTTTTACATTTCACATCCATTATTCTTATTAATTAATTAGATAGCAAGTTCAAATATTACTTGAATAATGGATGTGAAATATAAATATTTGTTATTTTTACATTTCACATCCATTATTCTTATTAATTAATTAGATAGCAAGATCAAATATTACTAGAAAAATGAATGTGAAATCTAAATATTTGTTATTTTTACATTTCACATCCATTATTCTTATTAATTAATTAGATAGCAAGTCCAAATATTACTTGAATAATGGATGTGAAATGTAAATATTTGTTATTTTTCTATTTCACATCCATTATTCTTATTAATTAATTAGATAGCAAGATCAAATGTTACTAGAATAACGGATGTGAAATGTATATATTTGTTACGTCACCAGTACTGTATTTAAGTGGTAATATTTTCTTCTCTTCTTGCGTTGGGATAGTAATGAAAGTGTCGACGGTCAGTATCGTTATTGCCGAGAAGCTTATTTAATACCCATGTGTTTGTTAAGCAATATCACTATCAATGCAATAGCGTTTTCAACGTAATGGACTTTTAAGTGTCGTTGACTCTATTGTTCAATTCCTTCAATTTCCTGCCCCGATGTGATGACAGCGAGGCGCACGTGTACACGTGTGTCTGTACGGGTAGTGGTATTGCAATATCTATGAATAATATTTACATTATAGAACGTGTAATGATAGTGCAACTGGTCAAAAATATTGACGGTTACTTGGGTGATTTGACAGCGTTTAATATTTATTTTATTTATTATATGCAGTATATCGATATATTTAAATATAACTGGATTATTGCTATTACTAACAATTGTTTTACTCGACCACGATCATTTCATAAATTAACTACTATATAGGCTATGTTGTTTGTTACCCAATGACACAATAACCACTTTACCAATTATTAATAATTTCTGCACATGCCGGTGTTACATAGTAATATATTCAAAATCCAGTTTTTATTCAGAAATACCGAGCATTGTTTTTATCGGAATGGATTACACAACTACGCATCTAAAGTATTTGATTACCAAAATTTTTGTCAATGTCACTTTTTCCTTACAATAGTTTTTATCAAAATTTTTATTTGAAATTGAAGAGGATACATGAAATTTAAAAATCACTGAATATTTTTATATCAGTTCATAGAACATACCGACAATAAAAAATATTTTAATGTGAGTAGAACTCACATTACGTGGGTTCCGTTTATTTTTGGATATATTAAAAAGGACATAAATACATACAAACAATAATTATTTTATTTCACTAGATAAACAATTATTGCTTATGTCTTTCAAAAGTGTACGAAGAAAAATTAAAGAAGAGGATATCTATCATATATAATATCGAAATTTATTTTGCATTGTTAAGCCTAATATGGATTTTTTATTTCATCCTTTTTAATGGGGGGGGGGGGGAGGGGGGATTGCATGAAATGTTCACTAACTCCTTATATAATCTCTAACTCCTTGTATAATTAATCAAATAATCATATTTTGATTAATCCGCATATAATTAATCAAAATATCACCAGTCATTACTTTTACTTTTACTAGACCCGCATCCTGGAACTTTTTTCGACTTTGGCTTTCGGATACGGAATCTTAACCTGCTTTATCGATATTCCATATTACAGATATTATAACTCCATAAATTTGTTTCGTTTTTAAATTTACGCAGTGAAATGAAAGACCGTTCGTCCATCTGCCGTAATCTCGCCGTTTTTTTTTGCAGATTGTTTCCATGGACATCTAAATGAATACGTAGCAAAGTGTAAAAATAAAATGTTTTTCATGTACGTTTAAATCTCAAGATATATGTACAGTGGTATCAGAATTTATTTTTCTCATATTCCATTTAGTGATGTATCTACGAACATTCAGTTTTTTCGTCTTCAAGTCTCCTAAAAATAACTTTTAACGTTTCCCTCCCTCTCTAACGTTACGACCATGGGTTTAGGAAAATGTGAAAAGATTCTACTAGAGGTAGATGCCAGCATTTTATTGAAATTTCCAAGCAAAATTATTGCAGTTAACTTGCGTAAACAGTTTTAAATGGTATAAATAACTTCGGAAAATTGGTCAGGCACGTACTTGATAAGGTTTTATTTTGTAATTCAATGCGAGTGCAGTCGCGTGTAACAGATAGTAAAAAAATGAAAAGCTGAAAATACGACATTTATTAATATAGATATTGTTACGTTTGAATCAGCAGTATCAAGGACGTTATTCATTGCAGAAATCTAAGGTAAAAGCAAAGATATTCTGTCAGTAATTAGATTGACTAGCTAATGAACTAAGTAGCCAACATGACTTTGTTTATTTTCTCTGTGATACCGCTAGACCGTATGCTGCAAAATCTACTCGTTAAAAATTACAGAATTTAGACTGGGTTTCCCCAGCAATTCATAGCAGACATTGCGCCTTCTTATTATCTCTTTTCAACACTCGAAGAAATCGTTTATAGAATAATAGATGAAGAACAACATCGATATATAGATTTTTATAGTTCTGTAAGAAAAAAAGTGAGATGAAACTATTTTTATATCCTCTTACTATGTATCAACATTTCGATTTTTTTTTGCAAATTTCTATAAAAACGGAAAACTAAATTTAAGAACTCTGTTTGCCTTACCCAGCTGTTGGTAGCAGTTAGACGTAAAATGAACGGCTAATCGTGTCATTATCGTTAGTAGGCCGACATTTTCTTCCGACTACGCGTAAGAAAAAGAGGGCTATATTTTTAACATGTACCTACGGTAGGGATATATGAATGTCCGATTTTTATGTCTTCGTATATCCGTAATTTCTTGATGGATCACAATGCATAAAATATTTTTAGATTTCTTTTGATCCCGCGAGTGAAAAAGTTCCACGAAATTCATATTAACTAACAGTGATTCCGTAGGAGACCGATACTACCCGCAGAGAAATAAACAAAGTGTTTCCCGGCAGAATATGACCCTTGTTGGCTAGTTTGAGTGTAAGGAGCTAACAAATTCTTACTGACTCAAATAGTGATAAATACATTTGTATACGATCTGTCATATAGTTGTTCCTTGTACTGCGTACGTCTAGTTGTACGAATTGACTCCGTTGTTTCGCTCAGAGAAATAAACAAAGTGTTTCCCGGCAGAATATGACCCTTGTTGGCTAGTTTGAGTGTACAGAGCTAACAAATTCTTACTGACTCAAATAGTGATAAATACATTTGTATACGATCTGTCATATAGTTGTTCCTTGTACTGCGCACGTCTAGTTGTACGAATTGACTCCGTTGTTTCGCTCAATTTAGTAAAAATATACTAAGTATGGTTTGCTACCAACGTTTTAGCTTGTTTTTTGTGTATACTATTCTTTTTTCAATTTACTTTTAATTTTCTGATTTTTATCTTTGCGACATTGTATCGATATATCTCAGTTTCATTTCCTCGATTCTAATAAATACAATCTAGCGAAAACTCAATCTAAATGTTTAATTTTTAAGCGACACAAGCATAAACAAACAAAAAATATACTCATAGATAATTATTCCAAAAACGCTTAACGTATGATATTATCGATGCTTCTAACAAATATAATAGTGCAACACTCATTTTAACCCGTCCAGTAGTTTTTACGCGATGTTCACTTAAAGAGACAAATCGGTAAACACCAAAAACAATTGCATTATGTTGTATAATCCGCTGAGTTACTTTTTTATAAAAAAATGTTGAATGAATAGCTTTTTGACTTAACGTTAGTATGCGTATATATGTATACAACGAAAAATAATATCAATGTATATAACTTACAATTATTATATAAAATTAGTATTAAAAAAAAACATTTTCACATCATAAAATTTAGTCTAGTCCGTCATTAGATACATATAAGTAGTGATAGCTGAAGCATATCACGTAATATTTATATTATACGTATAATAAATACATACCTTATTTTTAACCCACTTCAAAAGACGAGGAGTTTCTCTATTTGACTCGTAATTCTTTATTATTATATAAGGGTAGGCTAATTTTGAAAATTATTTTTTTAAGTGGTAAAGTGATCCCATTTATGTAAATATAATCAGGAATTGATAATGAATTCCGCAAATATTCTGAAGGTTTTCTCAATGGATGAAAGCACAAATTTTAAATTAACTCGTTCAGTCTTTATAAGAACTTGACCCACAAATGGTGACCAGGATCTGATGATGGAGCATGACGGTGTTGACAGAACTCCTCAATTGCGAGGAATAGATTCATCGAGATTAAGCTCACTCTACTTGCCGAGCCTTTACAAATGGTAGAAAAGATCTGATGATGAAGGCAGAAGGTGGTGATGGGAAGTGCTTCAAGAATAGGGATGAAACCCGTCGAATTTCAATTTATTCGACGCTTCGTCACATAAGCAAGAAAGTAACAAAGAAGCGTAACGAATAAGACATAAGCAAAAAAGTAACAAAACAACTAGTATATTAGTACATAGGTAGTACCTGGTAGCTAGGTAAGTATTGTAAAAGTATATTCAAAAGTAGAATAGAACAAATACATAAGTATTAGGCTAGTACGTAGTACATACGACTTCAATAAAAATGTTTAATAAGGTCTAAATAAGTACTAGCTATTTGTTACTACTTTAAACCTGTCAGAGGAGATATTTTATTTACCTGCGTATTGAAGTCGTTTACTTTTCTTACAAAATCATATTATTTAAATATCTTTAAAACACAGACGTTTTTACCCATAGATATTATAAAAAAACGTAACTCTATTTGACGATGTTTTTCTATTTAAATAAAGCAAAATTATAATCCGATAAATAACGCTATAATAGCAGTATCACCTCTGAATCCTTTAGGACTCGCGGTAGAGACTTTCTAATGAAATAGGAAAAATTATTTATTTGGCAAAGTATTAAAATTGGTGCTGTCTCATCTACAAATAATATCAAAGCTGAGAAGGAATGCGGTCTCACGCCTTTAGAAAGAAGAAGAAAATTATCAACTGTCAAATTTACAAACAAAATCCAGAGCTTGAATGATCACCACATCTCTAGTAGGACTTTTAGGAACTGGAGTGGAAAATGCAGACTTAAGAGATCGTCAACCCTACAATTCGAGAGGGAGATTAGAAAAGAAGTCAACCTCCACCATGATTCACTTGATCTTCTCAAAGAACCTTCTCATGTCATGCATCTTCATCCACATACAAGAGTCAACCTAAATCTAATAAGACCATGCACCAAAAAGGAACCAGCTTCCCAAATCAAAGAGAAAAGCATTCACACTATAGACGAGCTCACACACCCCTCCAAGAACCTGGCAATCGCCTACACAGACGGCTCCTCAGACTCCGATTTTGACAGAGGAGGTGCTGGAGTCTTCTTTACCGGACCAGACGGAGTCCGGACGGAAGACGGACTCACATCTGCTTTTTCGGCCACTTGCAAATGTGGCCGAGATGTGCGCAATCGAAAAACAGTTTGATGGCTGTAGAATATAGAGTTTTGACACAACAGATGGCTGTTTTTGTTGTAACTCCTTATTTTAGAAACGAAGTCTCTTATCGCACGTTACACACTTGGAGAATGAGGGCTAGCCCGAAAAAATACGACCGACACTTTTGCTACAGTATAAAAGTGTAACATTTCGACCAACACCTTTGCTACACCATAAGCGTTGCGTGTTTATAAGCGTATGTCAATGTATAGATATATTACTACAGTATAGACGTGCGGCGTGCGCATCAGCTGTGTTCGTTTAAGTGTGTATGCTCAGCAATCCATGCGCGCCATAATACTCATAACCTTTTTTCACTATTTTTAAACTCGCGTTATTGTTTCAATAAAGAATGAATTGTGAAAGTGATTCAGTAGAAGTTGAGAATAGTGATGATATATATATATATATATATATATATATATATATATATATATATATATAATATATATATATATATATATATATATATATATATATATATATATATATATATATATATATATACATACATGTTTTTATATACAAATGTTTTTTTCTTGATACTTGATGGAAATATTGAAACAAAGACGTAATTGCGTTTCTCTGTGAAAACACAAGTTTTATTTACAATAGTTGTTGTAGAAACACAACTAATTAAACTAAAGATTTACTCACCTGTAAAAAGGTTTATTTTAGTATTTTTACAAAGAAATGTTTCTTACAGTAATGATAATCTCTATCTCATATTTCGACAAAAATCACAACTGTAAGCCGTGTGATCTATAGATCTGATCATAACGCGGCAAATTTCTTTTTTTTTTGAGGAAAAGCGATGACACTAGTTTAGAAGTGTATTGGTTTTCTTAACATCTCCCCTCTTGGAGAGAAATAATTGCAAGTGATATTGCACGTAATTGTTCATTTACTGACCGACATTGGAGAGATTTATTGAATAGGAAATTTTCTTCAAAATTTTATAGGGTTCAATTCTCAACTCATCCATTTTCTTCCTATTTAGTCGATTTCCATTTTCAACATAGACTTTATCTCCCACTTCAAATTTATATTCTATCCTGTGTAGGTCGAAAACTTTCTTATTATAATTATGAGATTTCATTGCGTTTAAAGGCTAATTTTCTATAGCTTTTCAGGTCTTCTTTTGTATATCTTGATATCAATTTAGGTGGTAGAATGTTAACATCTTCACCTTCCAAAAGGTATTTAGGAGCAAACTTCGTTACTGTGTGTTCTGTTTCGTTATATTTTTCTTTACATTTCAGTGCAATAGTTGTCCATGCTCTTTCTTATCACTTTCGTTTATTTTGCACCTTATTTTATTGACTAAAGGTGGTTTAGCCTTACATTAATCCCATTTGAAAATAGTATATCGACAGCAGTGAAAACTATTCTTATATTATTCTTTATCAGAAATTCTTTAAATTCTTTGGAATTCATGCCAGGGTATTTGTCCGTTAATATCATATCAATATTGTAACTTTGTGTCACTTTTTTATAAGTTGGACAAAATCATTGGAGTTTTTATTTCTTGATGACAAAATATAAGCATACCTAGTAAAATGATCAACCAGAAGATGAAGGTACTTTTTGTTGACCATGATCACCCCGAAGCCTCCAATGATATCAATTGTTACAATTTCAAATGGGCGTCTTACAGAACATAAATGTGACATTAAGCCATATTTTAACCTTCTCCTTGATTTGTTTTTTATACAAATTTCACATTCATCGCAAATTTGTTTAATGTTTGCCATGATATTCTTTGCTGTGTAGAATGGGGTTATTTTACATTATTTGTTGTTAGTAATGTAGACGTTTTTAATTAGAGTTTTGCTAACTTCTGATAGTATTAATATTTTCCATCTTTTGTTCTTCTTGTAGTAAATTTCGTCTTCAATACAAGTTTGTTTTTGCTATTTTGTAGGTCTTGATTTGTGTTTTGGTCTTTTTTTTTATATCTTCTAAGTTTGCTAAATTTACTGCTTTCAAAACGTCATCAGCATTGTTATAAGGATCTAGAACTGGATTTCTACTTAAACAATCTGCCTCTTATTTTGATTTTCCTTGGTTATATTTAACTTCAAAATTATATTGGGATAAATAATATGTCAAGTCACCGAGTTCCTCATCAGTTCTAGCCTTAATGTTAATATTTTCTAATGGTTTATGATAATAGTATTTATTCACCATCAGATCAATGGGAGCTTTGTAATCTCGTACAGTACCGATGTCAAATTTATCCTTGGCGAAGACTGGTTTGTATGTTTCTATCATCTTATTAATTTCTGATTATTGATATAAATCTAGGTGGTTTACATTTAAAATTCATCTGAGTTTATATCTTCATTGATCTTCATTTCACATTTGTTTATGCGTTTAGTTTCTTGTTTTAATACTTAAGAGTATAAAAAAAAATCCATCTTCATTTTTGTCACCTACTATATCAGGAATTTTGACATTTGATATATTCGAAGTATCATTTTCTGAGTAGTTATTGTCTTTCATGTCCTCTTTATTTGAGGTTATCTTCTTTTCTTTTTGATTGCCACATTGTATGATCTATAATTTTTCATTTTGCATTAATTTGAAAATGTTGATACTATCCAAACTAATTAGAAAATCGTAATTAAAATTTTCATTATCTATTACAAAAATATCCATAATTCTTTCAATATTATATATTTTTATTTTTAATGTTACCATACCTTTTGTTTTCTTCTCACCATTAATAGTCTTCAAGTTTACTATTTTTATATCACTTGTATTTTCTTTTGGTTGTATCTTTAATAATTTAGCATTAATTAATGATACATTTAAACCTGAATAATAAATTCCAGAAACTTTTAAAGTGTCATTAAATAGTAACTTTACTTTTATTAATGATCGTACCTTTAGTTTTTTGGATTCTTCTCATTCAATTGACTTTCTAATTCTGTGTTATTTACAGTTTTTACAACTGCTTTTTGATTTTTCCCTCTAAACCAGCAATTCTCCTTGGGATGGTAACGTTTCCCTTTTTTCTCATTGACACAAATTTGGAATGGATGTTTCTCCTTAATTTGTTTTGGTTTAATGGCAGAATTTGTGTACTCTTTTTATTATATTTATTATTTCCAACGAGGTGTTCCAATGCTCCTATTTCATTGTAGAGATCTTCTGTTGCTTGTAAAGTTTCTCTGTCAATTTTATCAGCAACATAATTAGGTAAGTCAGACGCTATAAGGTCAATAAGTATCCCAGTATCAATATATTTTCTTGTGTCCAGTAGTAATTTTTCTTTTTCTAAAGCATATTCAAGTAACGAACCTGTTTGATATTTAAAGGCAGGAGCGTATTCAATGGACGACCATCATTTCTTTGCCATTGTTCCATTCTGATTCTACTTAGAATGCAGCTGTACCAATTTATACTAGAGTATTTCAAATATTTGTTAAAATCTCAATTTACTTTTTGTCTTCATTAATTTGGAAACGTTCGTATTTTTTATTAAAATCTTTAATCCACTGGTAGGCATTTGAATTTCTGCCAGTGAATTTTTCAATCATGAAATCTTTTCCTAAACCTCTTATTTATATGATTATTACAATCTTATATTTATTTGCATTTGTATGATTTCCAAAAGAACCTTGTGCTTAGAGTAAAATGGACAAATATTTTGATATGTAATACTAATCGCTAGTTTCCAACAAGAAACAGTACCATTCATTAGCAATATTTCACGAATGACCGCTTCGTTATAGGCGAAAAAGTATACAAAGACATTTTTAAATATGTAGAATATTCGCTACATTTACACCATGAAGTGTATAAAAGAGAGCTTATGTTTATATACTATTGACGACACACGCTATATGTAATACGCATTCAACATTTTATCTGCATACAATACAATCACATGGTGGCGGAATACTTAAACATTATTCTTGGGACACATTTTCGTTAAAAGTTACATCAATAGCATAATAATTATAATTCTAGTGATCTAAGTGATCTAAGTGGTTTCCAGTAGTAATAAGATTCTGTACGTTACATAAACTACAATAGCGAAGTTTAGAATGCAATATGATTGTATTTACCAATAAAATTATTATTTGTAAATTAATGAAATAATTTATATTATCGAAATATTCAATACAGAATAATAAAGTATATTATATTTTTTATTTTAAAATTGGAGAAGTCTTTCATTAATTTCAAATAGCGAGAAATTATTTACGAAAGGTATTTATCACAAAAATTAAATTAAAGATGACTTACTTATGGCAAGTGACATTGGTTTTGAGTTCACATATCTTTACGCTATAATTTTGTACGTAACCATTTTCCAATGAAAAAAATTTACGATGGGAAGGTTTTGTCTCGGTTAACGACGTCTCGAATGACGTTAAAATGTAACCAGATGTGACATGCGTTAGCTTACAAAAATCCTATTAAAAATTGGCAAAAGCTACACGCAAAGTACGGGCTTGTATCCACTCTTTAAATTCTTACCTCCATGCTGCGGAAGAATTGCTGCTATACATTTTGTATAGATTCCCAAACTGGATTAAATTTTTTAATGATTTTTAAATTTATTGTCTGAAATTACTATGTATAGGTTCACACAGATGGAATAAAAAGTAGACCTGACGGATTGAATAAAAAGTAAACCTAACTAAACCTGCTCTCAACTCAGGAAACTGAAGAAATCAAGGTCCACCAACATCTTCCCGTAGATTTTCAAATGCCAGTTTTTGAACTGTTGAAAGCAGCCGAACAAAAATGATAGATCGATAAGATATATAACATATTCGTAAATATCTTATTTTTATAAAAAAAATACTCAAAATAATTCGTTACAAAATTTATATCAGTTGTTCAAAAATATGTTTAAATATTCACTCATAACATAACTCTTATTTGACAAGAAGTTTTTTTGTCATGTACATCTCTTAATTAGCTATTCAATTAAAAGCCTGGCCTGTAACGACGCCGTTCAATCGTCAGTCTAAATTAAGTTAAGCTAATTACTTTTTTAAGGAAGTCCATTAGTTACGAGTAGTCAGCTTCGCTATTAGAATTCAAATCTTTAGCAAACGGTGAGATGCTAAAATGATGAATGAATCAGAATGAATTTAAAATGGTATTAATATACGACCTGCGCGAGAGCATGAGCTGATTCTTGTGCAACAATAATTGGCTAAAAAGAAATTACCTGTAATCAATTTCGTTACCATAATTTCATTTAATGCAGCAATTTATTTTCATATAAGTCACAATAGTTTGCATCGAAGTGAGATTTTCAATGTGTGGCTGTTTAAATATGATTTATAACGTCTCGACTAGGTAAAAGTAAGTTTATTTGCGGAACACAAATTATGTACTAATTGCACTTTCATACATTTCTGCCAGCTAAACCACATACGTTCACATTTTAATAATAAGTGCAAATTCACTACATCAACTTATCAGATAAAAAACAATTGAGTAAGTAATCGATATCAAAATGCCACATTGAGTAAATAGGTTGAAATATTAATTTGGGCTCGAACCAGATTAATAAACTATGTTTAAATATATTTATTTGATATTAGAAACCAGTTTAATGCCTGATGTTGTCATTACGATGCCTGGTAGCAGACAATTTGAGCTCCGGCATAACTTGGATATTCGGCATAATTTTAGTGACGCCAATTTTATTCAACGCATTATGGAACTCGTAACTTATTACACGATATAATTATGTGTGTTTACGTTATGTCACAAGAAATTATCTGATGCATAAGTTGGTAAAATTATTTTCGTGACATATTCTTGATGGCTTCGTTATTATCCTCAACATTGATTTATATTTTGATTAATATCGCACGGAAGATTCTTTTACTTTATTGTTATATATAGAAATATATAAATATGGTTGTCATAAAATGAACTATATTAAAGAAAAAAAAATGTTTTTCCATATGCACGGAATCAAAAAATTCAACTTTTCTCGCAAAGGGAAACTGACGCGTTTTCGTTGACATGGGTATTGTTCCATAAGAGTCGCTCCCGATTAGCTATGGCACGTGTCTCCTTTGTTTGCAGTACAAAGTTGATATTTGAGAGATTTATGGAGACTAAGGTTCGCTCAGTGGTCGATATTCGACTGTAATTCATAAAATTTTTAAGTTTGAACTTACTTAGGTTCTTTTGTCAATGAGTATGGGAGACTATTATATATATTTTTATTGTTGAACGTAAATAACGAGTCTTTTAATGTATATAAACTTTAACTACACCCGTACGCGCGTACGTGCTTACGCAATATGTTTTTTTCTCTTCACTTACTTTCACATTAGTGGTGGTGTTTTTTCTTATTCACTTTATATCTGATATATCATTGTATTCCTTGTGGACACGCGTTTTCTAACATTAATTAGTTGCTAACGTGATTGTTGTACATATACCAATCGTCAATGCAATAACTTATTTAAGCGTTAAGTAAGTTTAGCTGGATATTTGGCTGGACATCATTGTTTCACTAATTAATACATATACACAAACATATACACGCACGCGCACGCAGACACACACACATACTGAGTGCAAGCAAAAGTTGTACTGTTTTTGCTAAAAATTCATAATAAGAATAATTTAATAACGAGATTATTATCATATAATAACGATTCATCTGCTAATGACAACTGCTAAGAAAAGTAACGCTAATGAGAATAGCTTAATACAATTAAAGATGACAGAGCTATATTGAATTAGTTTATACCGACACTTGTGTGCGCTAACGATACATTTTAGATACTAGTCACTATATTATGGACTGTTTGTCCACAAATTTGGACATTTGAGAAGGCAATCCAATGTCTTATCCCGTAAAGTTTGTTCAAAGTAAAAGATATATTATGGAAAACATTCTTACATGGGATATTGAATATCTTCCATATGCTACTGGAACAAGTTGTGTAAATAAAAATGTAATGGACTTTTTTGAACATGTAATAGAAGACTCTGAAAAGACAAATTATATTAAAGTGTTTTTGGGCAAGGGCAAGACAACTGTGACAAAATACTCGAAAAAGCATTAGTAATATTGGCATCTCTAAAGCATCGAAGTAGCAGTATATTTACGAGCGTGCATAAAAAATATCGAGTAGATCTACATCCTTCGTATGATAAAAGTATAGAAACTAAGAAAGCGTCTTATCCTCTCAAGGACGCTATCGCAGCGACCTAACGTGTAGTGAAAGTGAAAATTCTGGTCAGTTCAGATTTAAATTTCTCACTTTCTTTATATCTCGATTTACCAAATAGATTATATGCTAACTCTTTATAATGGAAACAACACTCAATAATACGCAAGTGGCGTTTTGATGCTCAGTTCTCTCTTGAGGTCTGAGCATAATAATATAAATAAATTAGACTTAAAGAAGAGGTAGCTTCGGTAGAGGCCTTTTGGTCATTGGAAATATCATTTTTGATAAATATTTAAAGCTTATGACCACCCTAGATAATAATATAAGGTCTCATCTTCCACGGTATAAATCCAGACCTGTGATGACTATGAAAGACTTCTCAGTGAAATTTATTAAAGATATGCAAGTAAGTTGGATGATGTTATAATATGAAATAAAATATTGCTTGTTTAAAGCAGGTTATTTCCCATTTTTATATGCCGTTTTTGGAGAAAAAACATTTTATTTAACTACTGCCGTAATCGCAATTATCCAAGAATGTACACGGGTCGAAGAACGTTGCGGAAGAATCACGTATCCCATAAATAATTCCAACTGACGTACGTTCCACTTGCAAGCGATTATATTCCCCAATTTAAAGGAGCAATAAAACTCCCTAGGAGAAATAAGGACTCCCCCCCTTTAATCCCTAATTTAGAGGGAGATATTTTTGTTTTCGTTTGCTTTCAGAATAAACAAATTTGCTTTCACAATAAACAAAGCCCATGAACAAATGTACATGATTGGAATTAAGGTTAGGAGAGCGCTCTCTCATGGCAACCATAAGTTGAATTGTAGAGAGCGGATGTTCGAAAAAAACAGTATATTTTATTCCCATAAATAATAAAATTGTAAGTATAGGCTTGGGTTGGGTTCTAATATATGGCTCATATATGAAAGTACTGTGATTCTATAAATAACTAAAAATCGTATCCAATAGAGTCGTATATGGCTCATATATTGTAAAACATGCATTAGTGTCTACGGAGGAATTATCTGAAGGGGCTGCCGAAGCTAATAAAAACAATTTTATAACATTTAGGCGAAATCATGCCCGAAAAATGGCTTGGGAACTTACTAATAACTATTTAATGAATAGAACCATGTTACAGTTAGGCCCCTTCATTACCAGCATACGGAAGGTGCTCTGAAAGATAACAAAAATTTGAAATAATCAAGTATTAAGTTTGTTAGTAGTTTAGAAAATCTTGTAAATGTTTTTGTGAAGTATCTGAGTGTAGTTATATTGTTTTGCTTTAAAAAATCAGAATTTTTTGTTAATTTCATTTCGTTTTTTGTTAATTATTTATAATTTTCTTAATGTAATTTTTTAAGGGCAGTAGATGTCACAGTCAGTTTAGTTAAGGCCAAATCGTGCAATTTTGTGTTTAATATTAATTAACATAGACATTGAACTGTACCATTTTTACGTTTACTTAAATTTTCTTTTTTTTGCCATGTATAATTAAATTATTAATAAATATTTTTTATAATATTATAAATTAAATAAATAACACTTTGTTTCATCATTTACAATCGTTTTAATACAAATGCAATGTTTTTGTCCGAATTATCTATTTTTAACCGTCTCGAATTATCTATCTTTGACGCGTTTTTTATGATTGTAATTACATAATGATATAAAAATATCGCATATGTCATCTACAATATAGTTTCCCAGAAAGTTGATGATAGAAAAGATAATTTTCGCAAACTTTATGCACAACAACTAGCATGCAGAGTGAGACAATGTCACGTCAAAATAAAATGAAAAGAAAGCAAAAAAGAAATAAGAAAAAGGACAGAAGCAAAATATGCACAATAAGTTCATTAGCCCATTTTCGTCATCCATCATACGAATCAAGCCCCAAAAATTTACACACAGTAAAACAACAGATGGGCAAATATCAAATTAAAACGTTAATGCTGCCTAAAACGTTATAACCCCTTTGTCGAGATTACTGAGCACAAATGATTATTGTCAAGGTCTGCTATTACCGTGTCCAGTATCGAATCGAATAGTTTGAATGAGATCGGCTGCTGCCATAGACATTGCTGGAATAGGACTATCGGATATTATGTATTACTGATTACGTCAATGCTATTTTGCGTTTTGCTTTATAGTGTTCACATATGTGTGATGATGACAGACATCCATTGATTATAATTATCTATTATCTGTTCTTGCGAGCCGCTTTCATATTTCTTCATTAAATGATCGTTAAAAATTTCAAACTTTGTTACTGACCCATTTTTGACGCTTATTTTTTTAGCTATCTGTCATTTCTCAGTCTCAAAATAAAAGTCGTAATACCTGGCAGTTATTTTTATTTTTCCGACACTTATCTTGAACTTATTTTAATAAATTTTAACTTAATTTCTGAAATTTTATTTGTCTATTAAAGTATTGCGTTTATAAACTAATTAAGCTATACTTTTGAAATTAATAGGTCATGTGGTGGATTCTATAAATAACTAAAAATCGTATCCAATAGCTAATATCTAAAAAATTTCATACATACAAAGTGAAGCCAAAAGTATCGTGATCAAAATTTTGATTAATAGAATAATTAATTCATTTAAGTAATTAGTTTGTTTAATATAAACTAAAGAGTGATTTTACAAATCACAAGTTTAGGATACCACAAAATCTATTATTAAAATATAGTCTAAATTTTATCTTATAATGAGACATTAATTTCAAATAAAAGTCAATTGAACAGAAAAATGGTATCACTATTACATACTGTCCAAAGTTGTCCAGATTATAATGGTATGTGGGTAAGTAAATATTTATTTATAAATGGTCTTGCTGTCTATAATTTCATGTTGTGAAATTGTCTTGAAAAAGTTTAAAAAAAGAAATAAAATAGAAATCGCGCAATAATTGAAATACAAGTTTTCATTAGTTTTCTTTAATAAACGAGCCTGTAATATAAAATAAAATCTATGCAGGTCGTTCGTCGATTTTGACTTTCTAATTAAACAAAAATTGATTTTAAGAATTGTTTTTTTTTTTTAATAAGATAAAACTGTCCCAATGTTTAACTTAATATCTTTTTTTAGTTTAATATCTCTTAATAAGGTAAGTTTAGGATACAAGTCAATTAAATTTTTTCTAACTTCTCCTAACAGGTGAAAAAACACTAGTCACTAATATTCTTTAAACATTGTGACGACACAGGGCGACCAACATTGACAAATAAAGATTACATGTGAAAAATCTTTAAGTTATTTCACCCTCTTCTAATTTGAAAACAATTCAATATTTTTATAAAAACAAATTTGTTGTTTTTATATATTCAAGAAGTCACTAAAAGTTTACTTCGTCTCAAAAATTAACCTCTTTTAAAAATTTACCTCAAATATCAAAAAAATATGAACTCGGCACATTAGCCTATTCATGTTACACGATCAGCGGTCTAGTAGCTGCCACGATATTATCATTCAATAAGCAGCAAAATCGTTTAATGCACAATAACAGAAAATTGTTACACAAAAAAAAACTGAAAATTGGGACAGGATGTCGCAGTTAACACCTAATAGGCTTTTGACAATCAAACATGCGAGTACAAAAAAACCGGCCACTTTTGGCCTTAATTTAACGTCATTATCGAAATTTAAATCTATGGACCTTGTCATTATCTCGATACAATGATGTTGCCATTATCTGTATATCAAAGGAAATCAGTAGTGCACCGACTGGGAATGAAATAAAAAAACAGTATTGTTTCATATTAGACTAAAAACAAATATGAAACGGTCTTCAATACAACGACAAAATATACTGCATACAATCAAGAGCTGTAGGGATCAAGGAGAGTATATTTTAAGATGGTTTCACTTTTGTGGAATATTATTATCTTAATTGTCAGCATCTTATCTCATACTAATTTCGCCATGCTTTACTCACAACTATATTACTGGCTGATTCTGAGTTGTAAGTAAACTTAGAAATTGCATAGCGTAAATTTTTGTTAAATATAAAACTAAAAGATTTTATTAAATTGGCATAGCAAGCCGGCTTTTATGCATTCTCGAGAACAATGTAAGACGGTTATTTAATTAGCATTTGTTTATCTCGTCCGTTTCTATCCCCGAGGTAGGCTATTTCAACGCCAATGCTAGGGAAGCGTCCTACAGAGCACGTACACCGCGCGAACCACCTCTATTCGGCCTTAATTATTGACCGTTAGGAAAACTTCCCGCAGAGAAGGAAATCGCTTACACCGATAATTAATTGTATTTCTTAAGTTTTTTTTTTCATAGACATTCTATTCATGACAATGAAACGTATAAATGTAATTACGATAGAGAAAATAATAAACTAATTTTAATAATTTTAATAAATGTATATCTCGTTATCTTTTCTGTTAACAAACCTTCGAAAATAAATACCTTGTAAATAATAAAACTCTGATTAAAATTTATTCGCTATTTTATACTACATAGTTATAGTGTACGCAAAATTCATACTACATAGTTTTGAGTTGGTTGGCAGATTTGAAGAAATTATCCTAGAAATAAAAAAAAACTAAATTAGTTTTTTTTTAAAAATCGCGATCTCCCCGTCTTTAATTTTTTACTTTAAAATGTTACACTAAAATTGTCAATTTGTTTGTAAGTAACGTCGATATTGCGTGGGAAAAATTAATTTCCTACTTGAGTCATAACAAAGTTATATACTGAAGAAAATCATTTTTTATTTAACTAAGGCGAAACCAAATCACTTTTTATTTAACTACAGTGAAGCCAAGAAAGGTAATGTTTAATCAGCATTTGTTAGTATATATGTAACTAAGTATGTATCTTACCATTTGCATCCGGATCATCTTAACGAGTTTGAGCAAACGAAAATATTAAAAATATTTTAGGACAATAAAAGCTCAACGAACGAAAACTAAGTTTCACTATCGTAGTAGCATAGTATATTTAAACTTTTTCTTACATTTCTTAAAATGGTTCTTATAAACAACAATTTGGGAAAAATAATTAGAACTGGCAAATTATCAGGCTGATAAATGAAATTTAAAGAAATTCTCAAAATTTTCACTCAAAAGTAGGTTAACAAAGTCCGGAGACATACTTGTATCACTTCTTACTGAGGGACACACCTTCCAGCTTGTCAAAGAGAAGAGTTTGCTTCATATATTTTTTTAGTTTTTCTAAATAAAATCACGCTAAATCTGATATAGCAGACGAAAATAAACAATTTGTTTCACTTCACAATAAAGATTTATTAAATTACATTGATATGGGTATCAAATGAAAGGTCCATTAAAGGGCTATTAAAAATATAGGGTATATATATATATATATATATATATACAATAGGTGTTGTTCGGCCTAATATGTGTCTTGTACCAAGTATATATTGTAAAAAGTATATAACCATAGATTTTTAGCTTATATTCTTAAAACCAAATGTTATTCAATTACTGTGAGTCAAAACGTACACAACACTATGGAACACAGTATCGTATCGAAAATAATTATACCTCAAAGAAACTTGCTTTAATTTGTTGTAATCAATTGTTGTATTAAGAAAAGAAAATCCAGAGTCTTAAACTTGGGAATAATTAAATATTGGCTTTGAAATTGAGCAATGCCATTGACATCCATCCATTTTCATTACTGTCTGATATATATATATATATATATATATATATATATATATATATATATATATATATTTATTTATTTATATGTATTAAGTTGGCAACTTATAAACCCGCCATCCCTGTACGCAAACTTTTCAACTTTTTATATGTAGTTAATATAATTAATCGTTAATTCTATAAGCACTGTCGGTATCTAACACTTGTCGCCACTGTATAGGAAGAGTTAAAGTTTCGTCTTTGTAGAAATCTTTGAGCTTTTGACTGAAAAACCGGTGAAGTTCGATTTTGATATCATTTTGGTCTTTAAATTTTCTATCACGTAAATTATTAGACAGATAGCGAAACAGATGGTAATTAGATGGCCAAAGATCTGGAGAGTACGGTGAATGAAGTAGCAAATTCCATCCAAGTGAAAATAGTTTTTCACTTGTTACTTTTGTTACACGGTGTCGAACATTGTCATGTAAAAAATAAACTTAGCTTTGATGTGAAAGAAATTTAACAGTGACTTAGCTCAATTCTTCACAATAAATCTTAGCTGTAATTGTACTGTGAACTTGAAAGGGTTCCCAAAGGATAAGTCAATTAATAACCCCATTTATACCCCACCATGCACTCAAAAGTATATTTTCTCCTATGTTATATTCTGGTCTAGGTACACCTTTTTCTCCAGCTCCTAGCTGTCACCCACTGTTCATCTCCTGTACACAGACACTTTAGCCTCTCGTTAATACGATGAGAAATCAATAAATCCAAGTACACTTTAGTTTTCTTCCGAATTTTAATGAAAGGGTGTTAGCTCATGTGGTAGTCAAATGTAATATTTCCCCTTTTTTCTCAAAGCATGAAGTTGTTTTTCCATTGCAGAATAAGAGCATGAAACTAGCTCTAAAAAACAACGCCACCTTAAGCTGGGATCTGTTTCAATAAGGCTTTTAAGTTTTTCTAAATCAATTCTAGGAGATCACTTTGGATGAGGTTTACTGGACAGGTCAAAATTCCCTTTTTTTATCTTTTTCAGATTATTGATCAATCAAGAACTCAAGATACTGATTATAAATTATTTACTCCTGTGAAAAAGTGTGGAAATTTATCTGATGGGCAGGGTTTAATTTTTTTAAAGGTCGTGTATTTTATATTATAAAATCGTGGAAAGCCACATTTTAATTAAATTTTAATGTCACATTTCAGTAATATTTATCAATAATTAAAAAGAAAGTCTATTTCAATATATGAAACGAGTTACTTCTGATTGTCAGATGTATTTCTTCCTTTTTTTCCATTTATATATTTAACATTACATTTAAATGAAGATAAATTCGTGTCTCAGAAATTTAAATAGCAATGAAGAAAATAAATCAGTTGAAAATAAAATCAACAATTACGTAATTTATGTAAAGGTTATTTGAAATTTAACTTCAATCAAAAATAAATTTCGATATTTCATTTTTAATACCTTCTATCAACCTTTCATCTATAATATAAAAATAAGTCGGGTTTTCTTTCCTGACGCTATAACTCCAGAACGCACGAACCGATTTCCACGGTTTTTCCATTCGTTGGAAAGGTCTCGGGCTCCGTGAGGTTTATAGCAAACAAAATTCAGGAAAAATTTCAACAGAAAAGCAGGAAAACAGGGAAAATCATTTTTCACATACAGCGCCATCTCTGATACATAGCATGTACTACAAACCAATATGGTTTTGCATGGTTGTGGAGCAGATGGCGCCAGTATTTTAAGTAGGTGGCGCCGGTGCGTGATACATTGTTTGACAGCTACTCATTGTACTCTGCTCAGTTAATTTCATGCGACATTTATTATGCGCACGTTCTTTCAAACGCTAACTTAAAACCGGTATTGTGTTCACTGTGAAATTGTAAATCCGTTGATTCCATAACAAATCCCGATGATACAGTAAATTATCCAATGGAGTTTTTGAACTCTCTGGAGTTACCAGGATTTCCACCACATAACTTGCAACTCAAAGTTGGTTCAGTTATTATGATATTGCGTAATTTGAATCCACCGCGACTTTGCAACGGTACTCGACTTGCGGTGAAAAGACTTATGCCGAATTTGATTGAGGCAACCATTATTAAAGGAAAGTACGCAGGTGAAAATGTATGTATTCCTCGAATACCAATGATTCCGACTGATCTTCCGTTTGACTTCAAACGATTGCAATTTCCGGTTCACCTTGCGTTCGCAATGACAATTAACAAGTCGCAAGGCCTATTGCTTAGTATTTGCGGGATAAATTTAGAAAATCATTGTTTTTCACATGGGCAGCTATACGTTGCGTGTTCACAAGTTGGGAAACCATCCGCTTTGTTTGTGTTAACGTCAAAACAAAAAACAAAAAATGTGGTGTACCAAAGAGCATTTCAATGAAATGGATAATTTGCGGACAAGTATAACGCTTCGATTCAGTATTTACTTTGGATTCACTTTAATTTTTTACTTAGAGAAGTTCAACTAAATTACACTTCATTTTTGTAATCGAAATGAATTCATTACTGTTGTGAAATGAAATAAAATTTTTCCTTTTCAAATATAAAAAAAAAAAAAAAATTTTTTCATCTTTTAATCCCCAAACGAAATGTTACAAAAAACGAAGCCATCTGGTGGCGAAACGGAGTTTGCCGGGTTTGCTAGTAGTTAATAATAATAAAATATCACAGCCATATATTTACGCTCGTAATCAATCATTAATTTAATTATATTAGCAAAGATATAATCATACTCGTATAAAGGGACAGCTCCCATGATTAAATTTTAGGTACACTAAAATACTTGTTGCATTTATTATTTCTCAAATACCATCTAACGAACAATATGTCAAAAGATAGACTTACTTATACTAATATAATTTATTATGTTTCTCCAATAGATATTTTTCCAACACCTTGACATATCTGTTTCCTTTCCTACTCCTGATTGAGAAGACTTTCATCACCTTCCCGTGGTTTTTATCGATCAAAGGAACGAATTTGACGCATTTAAGAAATAATTTAATCATATGTAATCTGATGAAGTACGGGATTACTACAAAAGTTCTCTCGAATTGTTCTTTTTTAAAATTTCATATGGAATACTATTAATGATGTAATTTTATATCTTATGTCAAATAAGTTTTGTTAGTAAGTAACTATCTGATGGAGTTGTTGTTTGCTTTCTGTTTCACTATCATTCCTGCTGTATATATCGTAATAAATACACATCCGAATATATCTTGTTTGAATTATCAATAACTTCAAACTAATAGTATTCCCCAATAGACTACGACCCAGGAAGCTCTGTGTTAATAGAATTAACACAGAGCTATTAAAATTCAAAAAAAAACTTATTTTCTGAAGGTAAAGATTTAAAATTAACTATACTGAAGGTACTGAAGGTAGTAGGAAGGAAGGTGTTAGGAAGAGAAGTTGGTACTGAAACTCAAATTGACATGAATAATAGACTACTAATGTATGATAAATTAATAAGTAATGATTAAGATGAACTTGACATAAAGCTAGTGCTGAATGAACCATATAGTTTAGTTCATTGTGATTTTAAGACTAGACGTATAAGGTTAGGTCATGTTAATTTAAGAGAAATTAAGAATATTTGTGTTAAAGGTGCAGTTGAAGGATTAAACATGGTGAACAGTAATTTACATTGTTTTATGTAAAGTACGTATATATAACAAACAAATACCATTGTCATTTAGGAAATCTCTCTGAAATTTGCTAAACCAGATGATCTGGCCTATAATAATGTCTATAGCCAAATGAGCTGTTCAAGATATCAGTTGTTCCAGGTTTCCAGCTATATATACTTTATACCAGGTTTCAGTCATGTATTATTTATAAAAGTGTTGTATTGGAATACTTCAAAATATACTCGTATAATGTCATCATAAGGAATAAGTTAATGTATAATATTAGAGCATTGCATACTGATAACGACACTAAATTTGTCCATAAAATATTTAAAAATTTCTTTAGGAAAGAATTATCTATGAATGTACAACTTCATATACGTCCGAATAAAATGGACGAGCGGAAATAGAAATGCGTACAATCGGAGAAAGTCCTAGGTCAATGTTATATGTAAGGGATAAACCATTAAATCAGTGGGCTAAAGCTGTGAATTGCGAATTAAATAGAACATTGTGAAGTCAAGCACCTGATAAGATACCATATGAGTCTTATCAGGTGCTTGACTTATATGGAATAGTGTAAAACCAAGTCTAGGACACATTAAAGTCTTTAATAATGAAGGATATATATATAATATTAATTATAACCATAGGATGTATGCTATGAAAACACATAAATTAAAATTATTAAGAAATCTAACCTTTCATGAAGGAAAATTGTAGATATGCAGAAAAATGTAGCCAAGATTTGTATTGGAAATAAAAGAATATGAAGTAAGGTTGATAATGTTATATATCTATCTGGAAATGACTTCAATAATGATGAAACTTTTATACAAAATGATAGTGCTTTAGCAGAATCATATTTATAAAGTTGTAGAAGTGAGGATGACCTATCTTATGAGCCATCACCGGCTGTAGGCGAAATAGAAAACCGATGCATAAATTTAAGACTTCGAGTAAATAGAAATTATGAAGGAAATGTAGTTGAACAGTTGATACCAGAGACATATAAAGAAGCAATAACTTGTAAAGAGAAACATGACTGAAGTAAAGCTATTAAGAAAGAATTTGAAGCACAAAAAAAATCAAACCTAGACCTTTGTTGACAAAGACAATCAGAGAACTATAACTAGAAAATTGGACTTTTCTCTTAAAATAAATAAATGTGGTATAGTTGAGTGGCACAACGTTCATTTATGTGTAAAAAGTTTTCCCATGCTAATAACATTGATTATCAGGAGACATATTTACCAACCACTAGATACGACTCTATTCGCTTTTTAGCCGACTTCAGTAGATGAGGTGGTTCTCAATTCGACTGTAGTTTTTTTAAGTAAATTGTCTCACATATCGGGCATTCTTCAAGCAGTTTTGAACATTCTCTTTTTTATTTTGAAAGATACCCCCGGTATCACCCTATGAAAATATAATAGGAATCTAACTATAAAAATAAGGTAAACTCTCAGTATGGACACACGAAAATTTGGTTAGAATCTTATCATGGAGACTCAAGCCGCTCTTTTTTAATTAAGACTGTGTATCTCGCATCGAATCTTCTTGAGTCTCAAATTACCAATTTGAAAACCGCAGATTTTTAATTCTCATGGTTTAGATAGCCAGTATCTCTGCAGCATCAGGACTGAGGAGTTGCAATCCGAAGTTCAGTATCAGAGTTTCTGCTTGAGACCCATAATACTATCTAAAACAGCCGATCTTTAAATCGCACGATTTAAGCAGGCAGTACTTCCACAGTATCAGTACAGAGAAGGTGGAACCTGAAATTCAGAGACAATATCTTTGCTCTAGATACACGGCATTAATTTAAATACAGTAGGTTCTCAAGTCTCACAGTTAAGGCAGGCAGTACCGCTGCAGCATCAGAACTGAGGAGTTGAAATCTGGAGTTCAATGACAGAGTGCTTGCATGCAGATATTATTTTAGAAGCAGCGGATCCTCAGGTTTCACAGTTTAGGCATACCTAGGCATAACCTGCAGTATGGTAACTGACTTCTTACTATTTTTAATTTATGTGTTTTCATATCATATATCCCCTAGTTACAATTAATATTTCACTTTTCGTGTCAAGGTCAAGCTTGGTTCTCAGCGGCTTACGTACATATATATATATATATATATATATATATATATATATATATATATATATATATATATATAAATATATAAAAATATATATTTCAATACCAAATACTTTTATGTGTCCTAGACTTGGTTTTACACTATTCCATATCTCATATGGTATCTTAACAGGTGCTTGACTTGACAATGTTCTATTTAATTCGCAATTTACAGCCTTAGCCCACAGATTTAATGGTATGTCCCTTGCATATATCATTGACCTGGGACTTTCTCCGATTGTATGCATTTCTTTTTCCGTCCGTCCATTTTATTTAGGTGTATATGAAGTATGTCTTGTAATGAGTATGTCTTGAAGTATTCAAACACAACACTTTTATAAATAGTGCATGGTTGAAACCTGGTATAAAGTATATATGGCTGAAACCTGATGCAGAAGCTTTGAAAAAAAAACAAAATATTTCATACCTTGAATAGCTCATTTGGCTGTAGACATCACTATAGACCAGATCACCTGGATTTAATAAATCTCGCAGAGGTTTCTTAAACGACAATAGTATTTGTTTGTCATATATACGTACTTTACATACAAAATCACAATTAATGTCCACCATGTTTAGTTCTTCAACTGCATCTTTGTCACACATATCCTTAATTTCAATAGCTCTGTGTTAATTTGATTAACATAAATCTTCCTGGGTCATAGTTTATTAAGGAATACTATTAGTTTGAAGTTATTGATAATTCAAACAAGGATATATTCGGATGTGTTTTTATTACTAGGGCAAGAATGATAGTGAAACAGAAAGCAAACAACAACTCCATCAGGTGGTTACTTACTAACTAAACTTATTTGACATAAAATATAAAATTACATCCTTAATAGTTATTCCATACGAAATTCTAAAAAAGAACAATTCGGGAGAACTTGAATAGTAATCCCGTACTTGTCAGATTACATATCAGACGAATACAGAGCGGCAAATTCATTCCATTGATCGATAGAAACCACGGCAAGGTGGTGAAAGCAACAAGTATTTTAGTGTACTTAAAATTTAATCATGGGAGCTGTCCCTTTATACGAGTATGATTATATCTCTGTTAATATAATTAAATTAATGATTGATAACGAGCGTAAATATATGGCTGTGATATTTTATTATTATTAACTATGAAAGGTTGATAGAAGGTAATATTAAAATAATTTATAAAAGCAATATTAATATTTCATGGATAAAAATAAATATAATGAAATATAAATTCAACTACATTGTATCATAATAACAATACACCAAGCAGTTACGATATTGACCATGCATAGATATAGCAGCGTGAGGTTTTACTCTGTCGCTACATAATAACAATACACCAAGCAGTTACGATATTGACCATGCATAGATATAGCAGCGTGAGGTTTTACTCTGTCGCTACATAAGAACAATACACCAAGCAGTTACGATATTGACCATGCATAGATATAGCAGCGTGAGGTTTTACTCTGTCGCTACAATGAAACATATATTATAAAATTTTATTGAATTCATCTGAATCTGAAAAATAAATTTCTCACTTTAATATATTGCAATTAATAGTTTGGAATATTAATAGATTACGGCAGGTATTAAAAATGAAATATCGAAATTTATTTTTGATCAAAGTTAAATTTGAAATAACAATAAATTACACAAGTTACGTAATTAATGATTTTATTTTCAACTGATTTATTTTCTTCAATTCTATTTAAATTTCTGGGTCACGAATTTATCTTCATTTAAGTGTAATGTTAAATATATAAATGGGAAAAAAAGAAAGGAACACATCTGAAAATCAGAAGTAACAAAAAAAAAAGTCGTTTCATCTACTGAAATAGAAATTATTGATAATTATTGATAAATGTTACTGATATGTGACATTAAAATTTAATTAAAATGTGGCTTTCCACAATTTTATAATATAAAATACACGATCTTTAAAAAAAATTAAATCCTATTCATGAGATAAATTTTCACACTTTTTCACAGATGTAAATCATTTATAATCAGTCTTTTGAGTTCTTGATTGATCAATAATCAAAAAAAGATTCAAAGAAGTGAATTTTTACCTGTCCAGTAAACCTCATCCAAAGTGACCTCCTATAATTGATTTCGAAAAATTTAAAAGCCTTATTGAAACAGATACCAGATTAAGTTCGCGTTGTTTGGCAAAGCTATTTTCATCTCTTATTCTGTAATAGGAAAACAACTCCATGCTTTGAGAAAGAAGTAGAAAAAAGCCGTTTGGCTACAATATGAGCTAACACCCTTTCAAATTCAGAAGAGAATTAATGTGTGCTTGGATTCACTGATTTTTCCATCGTATCATAGAGAGGCTAAAGTATCTGGTTGCAAGAAATGAAAAGTGGGTGGCTTATGTTAATTTTTAGCGTAAACCAATGGCTAGGATCTAGGGAAAAAGGTGTAACTAGACCAAAATAAATTATTGAACAAAATATACTTTTGGGTGCATGGTGGGGTATAAATGTTTAATTCATTGAATTATCTATTGGGAGCCCTTTTGAACCTCACAGTACAATTACAGCTAATATTTATTGTGAACAAATGAGCAAAGTCACCACTAAACTTTCTTCAAATCAAAGCTAAGTTTATTTTTTACATGACAATGCTCGACCCTGCTTAGCAAGAGTAATACGTGAAAAACTTTCACTGAGATGGGGTATGCTACTTCACCCACCATACTCTTCAGATCTTTCGCCATATAATTAAAATCTGTTTCGCTGTCTGTTTAATAATTCACGTGATATATAATTTAAAGACCAAAATCATATCAAAATGGAACTTTACCTGTTTTTCAGTCAAAAGCTCAAATATTTCTTCAAGGACGATACTTTAGCCCTGCCTATACGTTAGTAATAAGTGTTAGATACCGACGGTGCTTATAGAATTAACGATTGATTTTATCGACCACATATAAAAAGTTGAAAAATTTGTTTACAGAGATGGCGAGTTTATAAGTTGTCAATTTAATATATGTGTATATATATATATATATATATATATATATATATATATATATATATATATATATATATGTATGTATTTATTTACATAAAATTACTGATTGTATTAAAATAATATAAATCACCTTACATAATCTTTTATAGAAATAGCTTAAACCTGGCTGGGTATTCCCTACTACCACTGCACCTGAACTGGTGTGCGCTTGTTCCATTACATTGCTGGTTGACCCCATTCCATATTGCGCCTGAGTTGCTAGTATCAGTGTATTTGTCTCATGGAGACAAAGACATAAGCAAATACACATATTTACCTAACTGAAACAAAATTAACTGTGTAAAAATTATAATTCTCAAACTTCACAAGTACGGTTATAGACTCGCATCTGGTATAGAAACAGTATTATTCGATAAAATTGGAGTATTATATACGGGGTTCAAAGTATTCTTAAATACAAATGATCTAATTCTGTAAAAGTAGCATATTTTACACATGTCTTCTTACATAACATATATAAATATGTATTCGCGATTATATACCAATCTAGAACAATTTGAATTGGGAAACAACTGAGTGGGCTCTGGGGACTATAGGTGAACTAGAGTCACTTATTATATTGAAAGCAAAAGAATGACCTGGAATTAGAAAGGGCGATGACAAAACATTGCGGAATTTATGGATAGAACGTGAACCGAAATAAATCTTATAGTCGGTAGTGGACTCATCTCTTCAGTCTGCACTCTGACATATATGAATATAAATGCCGTATTTAAATTTGCTTTTCATTTTTAGACCTATATTGTGAAACATATCCATATTTGTGACAGTTTCTAAAGCACTGATCAACGCACGATGCTACGTCACAGAGATTACACCTATTAAACTATGTGACGTAGCAATAGTCTTCGCCTTGCAAGCAACACGTTTCAAACACTAAATCTCTTAACACTGCGTGCTACAGAAATACCCTCATACGGATAACGCCAATATTGTTCAAGTGATGATTAACTGTAGAGCACAGCTAATGTACCATATTAGCTATGTTGCGATTGGGGTATATCGATTAAAATAAATTTCCTTTCTTTTAGCGAGTGAGCTAGAGTTGGACTATTGAAGAAATTTTCTATTAAAATTAATGACAAAACCCGATGTTTTAGTAACTTGGTTTGGGGCTGAGATCCGTTTGCAAGGGAATATGTGTTTGTAAGTACTAATTATGAATATGTGTTTGTAGATGTGATAAGGGAATATTGAAATTTAGGAGCTATCTGGTGTTCGAGTGAAATATCTCAAAAAGTTTAATTCCCTACTTAGCTACTTTTAATTTCAGGTATCAGACACATTGTATATTCCTTTTCATAAAACCAAAGATTCATCAAGTTACGATCGGAATTATAGGAACCAAAATATGTTTTTATGAGTTACGAATTAATGGGATACAATTTGATCAAACGAGCCTTGACTGGATTTATTAGCTGATATACCAACCTTGAACTGTTCTTCACTTAGATTGCCAACAAAGTGTAAACAACGCTTCAATATAGCAAAGTGATTTCGTTTCATGGTTTGTTTAACGTTTGATGTGACATAAATCTACCCACATGGTCATAATCTAATTTGACGCAGTTATGTGTTTATACATAAGACGAGAAAGATGTACAATTCATCAATGGTTGTATTAATATATCGATTAAAACGTGACTCTAGCTTAGATTTTGTTTCGGTTATAATCAGATCCGCTATATCTTCCCGATAGCTCGATCAATGCTAGTAAAGAGAAGTTTATTAAAATTTGTAGACTTAAGTTCTGAACCCTCAAATTCGAAAGACATCACAATGGTGGGTATACAAAGGAAACCTTCCTGTAGCCGTCTCCGGTAGTACTATCGTTTACACTTTCATTGAACATAATTAGAAATGAAAAGAAAAACAAGAAAACTTTTGCAAACTGTATTCCCAAAACATAAGAACAAACAATAAAATTTCTATGAAAACAGGAAACCAAGTGTATTGTATGTAATTACTAAATGCTCGTATTACATTTTCATCGATTTGTTCTGGATGAACGTATAAAAAAAGCGGAAGACTTAACCTTGTTTAAAAAAGTTGTATATGTAAAAGCAACGAAAGATCACAGGAAACTCATGTCCAAACTATCTAATAAACCAAAGCGCTCACGAAAATTACCACTACTATTATTACTATTATTATACCACTCCTTACTATTATTATACCACTAAGTATCAAGTATTCAAAAAAATGATTTAATTTATAAGATAGAAAACAGAATTACGAAAAAAATTATCAAAAGTTGTGTACACCGCCATCAGCGAAAATTTGATAAAACTACATGTGCAGTTCCATAGCAACGTCGAAAATCTTAACCAATATAGTGGATTGTGACCTGTAAAGTTGAATAGTACCTATTGTTTTTGTATTTCCGTAACTAACATAAAAATATGTTAACGAGGGAAATATTACTTATTATACTTTTAAAAACTGAAAGTACACTTATAATGTATATAAGTGTACTTACTTATATTGTAATAACTTATATTGTAATAAAGATTCCGTAAACTATTACATTAGCAAAAAGTCCATACATCAGATATTGAGAATATTTAATACATCACACATTAATAAAACATGTTTTCAAAAAGGAAAAAATTATATACGATTTTATTATATGGGGTGAAAATCTGAAGAAAAATTAATAAAGGCATTAACTGCAGTTCTTTTCGTCTGGCAGCGACGTTAAGACTTAGAATGTCTCAGAAGAAAACCTGCAAAAATATAAAAAGACTGCTTATGCATCTGAGAGTCATAAATGTGTGTAATTTAAATATTAAATCGCAAACGTTGTTTCTGGCAAAAAATTTAATCAACAAGGTTGGCAATCAAACTTTCATCTTGGAGTTGTTGGTGGTTATTATGAAACCCAACAAGCTGGTATATTCGTTGAGTTTAAAATGAAACTTAATAAATATTTTTTGTCGACCAAACGAAAAATATCTTGTTCTTATTAACAGAGTCTCTAACAGAAAGTATATTTGATCTACTTTGATTTTTCTTCCCTGGTGACTATCATGCCAAAGTTTATGGGTCAAGAATGCTGGAATGCTTGGTCAATGTTCTTTATCTGACGATTTATAAATTGCCAGAAAAAGATCCGAATCCTGTCGTGGGTCAAAGTATTCAGATGGTTAACTATCTCGAAATATCTATGAAGTATCTCGGTACGATACGATAACCATATTGCATATAGATTCAGTGCGAATATAATATTACCTAATCTGGATCTTTTTACCTAATCTGAAGATCATTGGAGTGATTCATATATTGGGTGCCCTAAGATAAATAAAAAGTGACCCGTTAGGATCATAGATAGAGAAACGAGTTGAAAATGTTGAATTGAATATTGAATCCACTTGATACCAAGCTTTCACTTAGTTGAACAACGGAGACATGTCGCAGGCAAATTAAATCGAACAGTCTTTCACTAGTTACAAATCATAAAGGGAATCTTTGATTCAGGTCGTAAACATAAAAATTTCAACATCAGATTCTGTGATAATATAAGAAAATCCAATCATTCACTATCGCTCAGAGACAGATGAAGCCAAATATTTGCTCAAATTAATAATTCAGGAAAAAATGTTCCATGGACCTTCCGATCCGAAGTTGCGCTCATTGAATCCAGTTGTTAATTGAAAATATTTATTGCGAGTTAAAACCCGAACCATTTATCGCCAAGATGCTGGGTTTCTCAGATACGCAGTAAAATTTACTAGGTAACGTTCAGAATTTAGATTTAAATAACCTGTCTCAGATGCCTGTATGTGGTTGGTTTCTCCAATACACTAGTTCTAGATTAAAGAATTTCTGAAGGTATGCATGGAATAATTATATAGATACTTTTGTATGAAAACTGATTTTACCACCAATAGAAATGGCATGTATATTAACTTATTCATTTAATTTTGACGATGGTGTGAAAATGGGGTACAACAATGACAATAATAGAGCCTAATATGAACAATAGATCCTTAGAGCTTAATATAGTTGTATGTGGAATGACAGGCAATATTCAGAGCCCCGCACTTTACTGTTGTTAGATTGAAAAAATATATTTGATGTTCATCAAATCTAACGTTGTTGATTAGGAAGTCTGGATGTAACTTGCTGGGGGTGATTACAAATGAATGCTCCGCGTCGAAAATTGTCTTATAATTTTTTAATTTAATATTTTACGTTTACGATATCAGACTGTACAGAATTGTTGTAACAGATTACACGAACTGAATTAAACTGGATTGAACTAAAATATCGACTCTCATATCTTATTTGATCCCTTTGTGGTGTAGCCCAATCCTTGCCCGGGCTTATGGACCTGCGGTCGCCCGATAATTGCATCGGCTATAATGATTGTCTTGTCTGGAACATCTCTCCCACCGTGCGCTGTCCGTCGCGATTTTATCTATTCGTAAGTTGGAAGACGACCGGATCGGTAGGTAGGATAACTAGCTTCTTTGTAGGACTTCTTAGAATGCACCATTTTTACGCACTTTAGCTGTTCTAACAATTTTGTCTGCGCCTGGATAGGTAGCTGTTATGATTCCCTTCGGTCAGGTGTTAAGTGGTAGTGTACTATCGACGACGAGGGTCACATCGCCGATCTTTAAGTCTGGGCCATTATTGCGGGGCTAACGCAGGTACTATAGTTTAGAAAGGTAATGTTTGCGCCATCCTGGTCAGAAGGGATCGGTGAGACACTAGAAAACTCGCCAAAAGGTGCGCTCAATGAGATCCTGAAGTGCTCGTTGTGAATTAACCTGTTGTGTGGAGACGTTAGATGGTAGCACCGGGACATTATACGGGGATCTTTGAAGGTCCCCTTATAATGTCCCGTTCCAATTTTATATGTTACAGATTCCTAGACGGTTCACCGAGACAACCCGGTTGGTCGAGATAGGAATAGACTGCGTCACTGTAATGGATAAAGTCAGTGGTTTCTGTGGTACGAGTCCCTTGGTTGCTTTTAGAAATTCTCATTGTACTTCAATGAGGTTCGTTCTAACACTGTAATTATCTGCATCATGACCTGTAGAGAATAATGATGTCCGGTCTACTCACAACGGCAGCACAGATTAGTGATCCCATTCCTTCTCTATGTGCATAGTTTTTCTCGGGTCAACCGTCACTTTTCTACAAATCTAGTAACTTTACGTATTTAGAGGGCGTAGCAGCTCGCTTCGGATCAATTTGCGCAACCTACGTCTGAAATATTTCGTTTCTTCATGAATTGTAGGTAGGAAGAAGGCTTATGTTGTAATACGAAAAATTACAATATTAGTCCTGAATATTTAGAGGTCATGTTAGGTTAAGCTAGTTTATGGCAGGCTAGATCAGCCTGGCTACAAGATTGACTTGCTAAGTTGACCTGGTGGAGCGAGCTGCTAAGCTGGGCTGCCGGGTTGATCTCCTAGGCAGGGCCGCTAAACTGACCTGCTAGGATGCGCTGCCAGGCTGGGCTGCTAGGCTGGGCTGCTAGTTTGGTCAGCTAATTTGGGTTGCTAAGTTGACCTATTAGGTTGACCTGTTAGGCTGAGCTGCTAGGCTGACTTACCTACCAGGCTGCGCTGTCAGGCTGGGCTAGTAAGCTGGGTTGACAGGTTGGGTTTCTAAGCTTGGCTGCTAAGCTGGACTGCCGGTTAGATTGCCATGTTGGGCTGCCCGGAGGTTCTCCAAAGTCGGAGTGCAAGGCTTACATACCAGGTTGATCTATTAGGCTGGTCTGTTTGGTTGACCTGCTAGGCTACGCCGCTAGGCATGGTTGCTAGGCATGGCTGTTAGGTTGACTTGTATGACCTGCTAAATTGGGCTGCAAAGCTGGGCTGCTAGGCTGGGCTACTAAGCTGGGCTAGGGGAATAGGCTGAGCTGCTAAGCTAAATTGTTAGGCTGGCCTGCTACGCTGGGCTGCTAGGTTGAACTACCAAGCTATGCTGCCATGCTCGGCTGGCCAGTTGGCTACCAAGCTGGGCTGACAAGCTTCGTTTCCAAGCTGGGCTGCAAGGTTAGACTGCCAGGTTGTTCTGCAAGGCCGGGTTGCCAGTATGACGCCTAGGCAGCGATGCAAGGCTGGACCACTAAACTGACTTGCTAGTGCAAAGTGTAGCCGACTGACACTTAGACTCTGTCTGTTTTACCGGGACATAATTTTTCTTCACGGCAGATTTTGAGAAGACTGAGTCTTGCACTTTGAATTTTCTCCACCTCTGTAACGTTGGAGCATGTATTCTGCATTCATGATTGTAGAATGCATTTAGCCAGTGCATGCCCTCGACTAGACTCTCATTAGCCACAATTTCATTTTATTTTTATTAAACAACCTTTTTGGTTAAAGAGTACTTGGTGACCGTTTTTAATAATTTAATTCACTGACAGCGGATTCATTGCTAGATCTGTTTCGGGTAATACCTTTCTGAGTGACATTTTATTACATTGACCTTTATTGTTGTAAATGCCAAGACTGACTTGACCATAACTTCTTTGCTTGCAGTGGTTTGTCTTCTGCCATTTTTATCGTCATGATAGGTAACGCCGTCCTTGCTGCCACATTGCAGCGATTATTTGTTTTCTATTCAAGAGGTATTTGTGTTTGGGCACGTGCATGGAAACACTGGAGACTTGGTACCAGGCTTCATTGTTTTCCGAGACTGTAAATGCGGTAGCGTGAATTAAGTTTTCTTTATTTAAATCTTTCTTTTATTTTACCTAGATTTGAATTCAGCTTTTATGTGACTAAATACGTTATAGTTAAAATAACTGCTCTTATAGTTAAAATACAGCTCTTTCCTTTAAAATTCTTATCGATAGCGACCGTCAGATGTCGCCGTCGGTCGTTCTAACGTCTTGTAAGATATTAATTTTCACCTCGTCAGTGCTTACCTTCATACCGAAACTTTCAATCACTATAAACATTAGTTTGTATAAATCGGCTAGACCGGTCAATAGCATTGTTTCGAGCCATTTGGTCGCATGCGCTATGGTCACTATTCTGACAACATGTTAAATATAGAAGATATTTTGACATTCCGCAAGAGTAGTTGTATACAGATATCAAAGTAAATACACCCGGCATGTTAGCCCTTAATAATTGAATGCATACGCAAAATATTTTCAGCACCTCTCCATGGTTTGAGCTTCGTTAATATGAACAGAACTCGTTGGAACAATAAATAACATTATTTTTGTTCATACTTTCAAATTGTCCTTCAAATCCACAGTGCCATTACTTTAACGCAATTTTATACTTATTCGTGTTATAGATAAGTTTTAATGGTGAAACTCTACGTGTTTTAATGGCAAAACTCTTCAAAATAAGTCTATTGCACATAATGAGTCAGATGAATATTGAGTCTGGAAAAATATCTGGATGTTTTTTGAGATGATTCTTGATAAGGATCACGGACAAATAACCATCACAATCCTGATGTCCGCGAGCAGAAAAGAGGAAGTACAATGACCGAGTCACGATTTCTATATTTGATGCAATAGACTATTAGCTTTACATAGCAAGGGCACACATAAATAAGCAATATAGGTTTGCATAGCAAGGGACGATATAACCGTAGTCTAATATTTTAACAATATAAAACGTTTACGGTACGTAATTTTATGTTATTTATTAAATAGTATGTGCATGTTGTGATAAAATATCTGTCTATACCTCTGTTATGGTAAAATCTCCAACATACGACCGTTCAGGCAGTATTGCGTGTCGGGTCGTAATGAGACAAGAGTTTGATTTTAACTAGAGGAATGCACTACTATTCTAAGTAGCATCTGTATATAGGCACATTGTTCCGCCATCGCCTGAGTTGCTACGCTACCACCTGGCCTGCCTGCTTGTTTTGTGTCCATACCCGGCATTTTTGTTGTCATTCATTCTTTTTGGAACTTTTTGCTCCATTATGACTGTGCTTTACCCTCAAATATAGAAATTTTTAAAGAAAATTGGGAAATATTTCAACTTTCCAACATTCACAATTTCATAACATTTTAATACTTCATTTAAACAGAATAATTTATAACACATACCTCTCTTCAAAACAGGACTTGGGCTACTTGGAGCTCTGGTTCACTTTGTGAATTAACTCTGATTTACTTGAATAGGATACTTAAATCCAAATATCGGAGAAGTACTAGCACAAATCATCATTCCTCTGTAAAATAGGATGTTGACGCTATGTTTATTTTTTAGTGAGTTATTGAAGTCTGAAATTCCTTTCGAAAGAAACTGTCGCACAATTTGGGCAATTGCATTCATACATTCTAGATTGATGTTAAGACATTTTCACGACAAAACACTTTTGATTACGAGCAAAATGTAAACTCTCGGGCAAGTGATAAACAATCTTTCTCCTCTCTACACTGGAAGTCAATATTAATACAAGATTATTAAAGGAGCTGCTAGAGAAATGAAATATCCTCCTGTAAGAGATATATACCTTTTTTGATGGTGTGGAAAAAATGTTTCGTTTTCTAGATTATAAATAAATACATGTGTTTTTAATTTTTACTAAAAGGATGATAATTTCACTAAACTAAATTGACTGTAAATACAATTGGTCCAATTTTTGTGCGATTACTTCTCAAAATGTACGATATCAATAACGAATTTCGACATTCGCTGGGACTTCATATGCAGATCTAGCTATTTTTTGTCGATGGCACTGTTCACATATAAAATGTGTGGTATTTTATTTTCTAAGTTATAAAGAAATACAATATACATTCTTACATTTAAACAATACTATAAGTTCCACTACTTTACATAGTTCTGTAAACACAGATGATCCTTTGTTTGTAAAATTATAATCTTCATTAACGTTTTTATCAATTTTTCAACCCTATTACATGATTTATTATTATTGTTTTTTTGCTCTCTTGGGTACGTTTTATTAATAGCAGAACATTATGGTCTTTATATTTATGCTTCTTTTAAGTTTCAATCATTCTTTGACATTACACGTATTTTTATGATTAATTATGGAAACACGAAGACAGTATTTTTTATTATATCAACTATTTCTATCAACTTCTTCTGTGCAGTTATAGCAAACACCCATAGATATTTTTCGTATATTTTTATATCGTAATTTTATTTTCTATGTTAATATTTTTAAATTTTAAAAGCAAGATAAATTGATAGATTGATTGTTCTTTTTTTTTACATATAGATAATAATTCTCTATAATCTACATTAACTTTTTTATAATTTTTTGGCATTGTTCCTGTATTTGCTATTTTCGCTTTTTCATTATTTTGGGTTCTTTTCCTTAGTAACAGTTAAATGTTATGGTTTTTATATTAATTATATTTTCACGATTCAATCAATATTAATTATATTTTCACGATTCAATCAAATATTTTTATAGGTCTATTAAATTTTCCTGGCTGATACTTTTACATATAAAATGAACGATAATTTTATTTTTTTATTAATGTAAATAAATACATTTATTTTAACTTTTAAATAGGTAATAAGCTATTTTGGGGTCCCTTTTGTTAGTAACAAAAAAGTCCTATATTTATATTTATGATATTAAAAAAAAGTATTTACATTTCAGTAATTTTTTCAAGATACACATATATTTATGTCAATTAGGGAAACACAAAGGCGATATCTATACTATTCGACATACTTCTCACAATCCACAATATCGATTAAAATTTTCCATTTCCATCTACGGTTGCCTATGTAGTTCCAGTAAATTTCCATTTATTTTTTACATATTTTTTTGTAAATTTCTATTGTAATTTTAATTTCTAACTTGATGACTAATTTTTTTTAAAAAAATGTCACTACATTTAATTGTTCTGTAAATACAGATTCACTTATGATTATAGTCTTTATATACGTTTAATCGATTTTTTTAAATATTATTGCAGTATTTTATTATTTTTGGTTTTTGCTCTCTTTTGGGTCCATTAATATCAACAAAATATTTTTTTTTGTAAAAGTTAATTATTAATTATTCAACTATCATATCAGCACCGTAGGAAAATGACAAGTCTCTCTTTTTGATAATATCGACATTTTGTTTAGACTTAAAATTACATCAGTTTTATTGAAGCTATAGCAATGTAACCTGAAAAAGCAGTCAATTTGTCCTTACTCATTTATTTTGTTATTAGTTTACATTATTTTTACCTTCAACTCATAAGCCTCTTTTCTCTGGTACAAATTGCATTTTCTTTAGCTTATCTTTCTACTCATTTACCAAGTAACAACAGTGCATTTCCTTCAATTTTTCTTTACCATTTATTCGAAAAAATTGCACAAGTTTTATAGCAAACATGATGTAACAGATCTCCACTAACAGTGTAGTCTTTGAAAGAAAATAGTCTTCATTACTATGAACGAATATTTAAAATTTAGTAACAGAAAAACTATAGTAAAAGATAACAACAAGAAAAATGCAATGTAAAATAAATTAAACACTGTAAAATGATACAAATAACAATATATTATAACATTTTTACAATGTTTGAATAACAAACCAAACTAATACTGACTCGTAAATTTGAAAACAAAATTTTACTGCAACTTATAATTTTCTACTTTCAGCTGCGATGCCAATACTATATTTTCATTTGTGAATGGTATATCTGGAATAAAGAAAATTATATATTTTTATTCAGTTTTAAATGTCGTGAGAAAATGTTTTGCATCTTTTTCACAACGTAATTATTAAATAAAATGTAATAAAGAAATAGGAGCGGGCAATACAATATGACGAATCACTAGTTAAGATGGATAAGCTGCAACACCAAAAAATAATTCAGCTAGTTCATATGAATGAACCATATTGTTTTAACATGCTGAATGCCATGCTAATTTTACATGGCTTGCCAACATCAATTTGTAATTATGTGTATACAGTGTCCCAAAATTCAATGTCAAGTGGGGAACCGGTTTGTGACTACCCAGAAAAAATACAAAAAAGAAATCGGAGCCATTTTATTTTTATGATGGTAGCATTTAGTGAAAAGTGTAAAAATTAAATATCTTGTACAACATTTTTATAAAATTAAATTAATTTTTGTAACGATTGCCTACACAACACTGCCTTTTAAAATTATCCTAAATAAAACCGGATTTATTATAGTTTAAACAAAAAAGAAATTTTAATGTTTTTATTTAAATATAAGAAGAGATTGTTTTCAGCTAATTTTGACACTTAATGTTGTAAACAAAATGCACCAATTCTACCATGTAAAGTTATTGTAAAAGTTGACGCAACTACTTAAGATTTGACAATGTTACAATATCTTGCATTAAAAAAAAATTCAATTTTTTCCAAACGAGAGCCAATTCCAATCAATAATACATTCATTCAGTAAAAAGGTATTCAGTGCCTATAGACAAAGTTCATGTAGTCTGAGTTAGACAAGTGTCAATGGATATAAGTAAGAGTGAGACAGGCGGCAAAGTCATTTAGTATGAGGAAGAGTGAGACAGAGAGTGACGCTATGGAGAGTAAGGGTGGAAGATGTAGTGACGCCATTCCATAATTCTCGAAGATATAAGAAGTTTAACTGAAACTAATGATACATTGCAATTATTTTATTACCTACACTAAAGCAAATGTTCGAATTGCATTCCACCATTAATACATGCACAATATCACCTTAAAAACAACCTTTCACCAATCGTGCATATCGTCGTACATTGATATGTTCTACAGCTTCCAAGATTCTTCGGAGTAGTTTGACAACACTCAATATGGGTTTGGAATAAATTTTTTCCTTCGGGCAGCCCTGGTAAAAGAAGTCCAGGGGTTTAAATCTGAAGAACAGAGCGACTATAAAATTAGATTGATGCACCCAATCCATCAGTTTGCATATTTTTAATTGAGGTATCTTTGCACTGGATGGGTATAATGAGTAGGGCAACCATCATTTTGGTATCATATTTGATGCAAAACAAAAGTTTCACTAAACAGTGGCACATCTTCTAGTAAATCTTGCAGATGATCTTAAAGAAAATCAAAGTCAATTTCGTCATTCAAGGTCTCCGGCAATTCAAATGGTCCAATAACTGGGTCGTTTAATATTTCAATCCACACATATAACTTAAATTGGTACTAAGACTTATCTTCCTATGTAAAATGCGGGTTCTTGACACTTCAACAATGCAAATTGTGTAGATTTAAGTGCTCGTCTCTTTTGCATGTTTTTTCATCAGACCATAAAATTCTGTCTAAGAATTGTGAATTTTCAAAGTTTTCAAAGAATGCTAAAGATTTTCAAAGAATGCTACAAGCATTCTTCTACAAAATGTTATCCGTCTGGGATAATCACGAGGTAACACACTCTGCACACTTATACGTGGTATGGGTGGAATCTGTGATTTTGCACAATACGCACATGTTTTCTTCTGTGGCATGTACTAAAGTCCACGTGTCAGTTTCAATTTCTTGTAAAATCTCATTGTAGTTCACTCTGGGTCTTTCTGTATTTCTCCGGTGATAAGGTAAATGAGCCTCTGATAATACTTGGTGGGTATTCATGTACACTTGATGATCTAGATAAAGTTTAACATTCGAATATCTTTTACGATACAATCTGCTTGCACCATTAGCATTAAATCTGAATTCTACACAGATCAAGGGTATGTTAGCATATTCTAACGTAGTGTACGGAAACGGCATGGTGGAAAAAAAGTCAAACTACTCCTAATGCACAACACAAAGTCAAAATCCAGAAAAATGCCACATCAGTTCAGTTTCCAAATCACAGGGTAATCAAGTCGCAAAGCACAAAGCCAATGTCATCAATACGAGAGCTATGCAAATAAAGATACCGAGTATGGCATAATGTTGACTCTGTTGTCGTACTGACCTAGCAAATCAATCAAAAAGTGTAGACTCTCAAAATCCATTAACGTCCGTCTGTAACTTAAATCTTGCCGTTAAGCACTGAATGCCATTTTCACTGAGAAAAGGTACTGGTTTGAAATTGGCTCTTGTTTAGAAAAAATTTTAAATTTTTTTTAAAGAAAGATATAAACTGTATTGTACCACTTTGAAATCCTAATTAGTTGAGCCAACTTTTACAATAACTTGCCATGGTAGTGTCGGTACATTTTTTTACAGCATGAAGTGTCAAAGTTAGCTGAAAATAATTTCTTCCAACAATTCAAGAAAAAATTTGAAGAAAAATATTTCTTTTATTTTTAAACTATTGCAAATTCGGTTTTATCTAGGATTGTTTTCAATAGCAGTGTTATGTAGGAAACCATTACCAAAATCAGAATAATAAAATTTGTAAATTTGTCATGATAGTACTTAGTAATGTTGTACGGGTGTCGTTTTTCAACATTTTTCAATGAAATGTTTATATTCTAAAGACAAAACGGCTTCAATGTTTGTTTTCTATTTTTTTTCTGAGTAGTCATAAACTAGCCCACAGCCTGTTCTCCGCTTGACTTTGAATTTTGGGACACATATATACATATTATGTTGAAATATTATTCACTTAATCATGTATAATAATCTTAATGAGGATCAGATGTAACCTCATGGCATTGAAATGCATTTTTTGTTTACATGTTGTGCATAAGTTGCAAAATTGAATTTCGAAAGGATTATGACAATTAGCACTTAACAAAATGCTAAGATAATGTAAGTGCAGATCATCCTTCTTCTTGCATGATCCTACTCAGAAAACCACATCATGAAATAAAAAAATAGCAAGAAATGTAAGAAACACGTCGATACAGTTTTGTAAAACAAGTTATGACAAAAGTTTAAAATTACTCATAACACAAAGTACAAATTACAATAAGCACACCTAATACTGAGGCATGATTTATGCTTCAATAATATTATTTTTACTTGTTTTATTTTGTACTAAATTATTTACACCATTGTAGGAAAGATAATAATATCCAAAAATTTAAAGCATTGAAATTTACTGCATGTAAATTTCTAGTAATGTTGGTTTCTCTGATCAATTGAGCAACCTTTGCAATGTGGCAAACATGGTGCCGATTACCAGTGGACCCATTTTACCGGACTTGAGAAGAAGTACAAGAAATGAAATTAAAAAAGTCACCCTGTCCAACCTCTAATACGGAGATTGTAAAAATAGTCAAATGTTCATGTTGCTTACCAATATCAAACCAGTCTCCAGATTCCGTCTGTTGAATTTCATTAACGGCAGCTCGTAAGGCTTCGTGAAGAGCGTGTGTTACCACAACGGACATACAGAGGGGTGGTTCTCCAGTCGCTATTAGATTTACAATAAAAACATTTAACTTTTTATAAATATGACTAACAGTGATTATTTAAATGTCTTTTTTTTTATACTTAATCTGAATAAATTTATAAGGTATCGAATAGAGTTTAGGTTGTAGAGTAAACAAAAGAATAAAGAAGGTGAGTGCTAGGTTTTTGTACACTCTTTTGGTTATTTTTACAGACATGTTCTCACCATTTGTTGTAATTTTATAATCAACTCTTCATTGTCCCTTTGTTTTAAATAAAGTTAAGATGCTTTTATTGATTTTTCACTTTACTATCCTTGTTTTGTGACCTAGTTCTTAAAATGTTTTCACATTTGGTCTCATTTTTTGCATTGTTTTATGCAATAAATGCAATTTATTTCCCAAACATCAGTTCAGAAGATACTCCCTTCTCAAAATAATACTTCTTTTACATGGTAAGTCCCATGTCTTTTCACTTAGCTTTATATTTTTTTCTCTTTCTTCGTTAACTATACTGTCGTCTACAAACGAAATGGCCACACATTCAAACTGATTTATACATTATATGGCCAAATTCTAAACTTTAATTTTACATCTCATTCTCCTTGCACTTTTGACTGATTTTTAAATTCATACCTCATTACATATATATACTTACAGATCTATCATTTCACTTGACGTATTTTTATAAAATACTCTACTTAAACACAAATTAACATACTACAGACTTGTCACTAGAGGTATATCCTTATCAGAAGTTACATTAAATAGGCATGTCATTAACACTTTATAAGAGGTCCTATCTCTTTTATACATATGATTTCTTTGACTCTCTATCTCTTTAATTATAGTATGTGTGATGCGCTACTTGAAACCACATTTTTTATTTGCTACGTGCAACATGCATATAACGTGTCTATAAAGGATAAGGTTATCGAGTAATGCTCGGAGTTTCGAATTATATAAACCTTTTCATTTGTTTATCCCCTCATAATTCTCTGTACATTTCGTACAGATTTTTATACCATAAAAACAGGACCCTTAAGGACCTTTTAATATCACTTGATTGTACGTCCATCCGCACATCCATCCGTCTGTCAAAACCATTTTTCTCAGAAACGGCTTGAAATATCAAATTAAATTTGATATTGTATACTGAGGCCTATAGCCTTACATTATTGTAAAAATTGGAAGTTTTTTTATTCCCACGCCAAAAGTATAGTTTAGGTTGTACTGTGACCAAAAGTAGCGCTTCAGATTGAATTTTTTTCATAAAGTAGTCTTATGTCATTGATTATCCAAACAAAACATTTCTAGTCTTCCTAGTTAATCTATTAGGATTATTTATATTGATTCTCCATCTATATAAAGGAATGAGAATTCACTATACCAGAAGCAAAAAATAATGGAAAGGAGAAAATTTAATCGTTGCATTTTCTTCTATAGTATTACCTCAAAGAAGTATTTCGAAAGGTTTTAAGCCTAAGACGCTTCAATTGAAACACTTCAATTCTTAAAAATTCCCTCTAGTACAGCTTCTATCTTACTGCGAACTGGAGTAATCAAAGAGATGGACAGAAAATATTGCTTTTATTGTAAAGAAAAAATTTGAGAGTACGGTAAATTGAGCACAACATTTCAGCTACAGGATCATAAAAGTCTAACAGTACGTCAAATTAAATACAGCAGTCTGAATACAAGAAAATATTTGAAAAATATCTATAGAATTCACAATCGTTTTTAAGCACGTATTGTATGTTTAACTTTGCATGTATTCTCTAGTTCTTAATAGCTGAACTGTACCTTTTGATCTCAGCACTCCGACAGGATTATCAGAATTTCTCCTGAAGTAAACTCTCATATCAAGAGGGATATCTTTTACACCGGGCGGCTTGTAGTTCCAAGTTCTATTTGTGAGGAGCTCTCCCGTGTTTGGATCATAATGTAAGCTTTCCGATGTCCAGTATCCGAGACCCATTATGAATGCTCCTTCAATCTGAACATTGTGAAGTTTACGAGAGTTTATTTAAAAATTACGTTAACATTATCGTTATTATGTTTACATGATTTCATCATACTAATGCCGCGTAACGTTATATATTTACCAGAGTAGAAACAATTATGGAAAGCTAAAGCAATTTATTTTTTTTTATTAAAGTGAAACTTTTATTGTATCGCCTCAGAATATTTCGTTTACCTATCGCATGTCGCATTACAGTCGGCCGCGGAGTGGGGGTAAAGAAACCAATATGGCGGTACCTATAGCTCTCATCAGCTGTGCAGCGTTGGTATGGTACTACGATCGATGCAGTTTTTACCAGACACATTGAAAAAATAGAATGCATGTCAATGTTTACTTATTTTAGTTACCACAAAATATTATTTACATTTATAAACTGTGAGACTCAAAGCGAAGATGACGTTAGTGATCAAATAATCGAAATTTAAAATAATTCAATGATTTATATAAATATTGATCTACGTTTTTAATATGTATATATATATCATACCGAACATTGTATTTATTTATGTATTCTGTACTTTAGTACGCAGAGTAAAATAAACATTCATAGTTATATATCTTGTCTACTATTATCATTTCCTTTTTCACGTCTTAAGTTAATATTACTTTTAAAATCCTAAATCAAGTAGCTTTCGAAAAATTCTCAATTAAATGCCTACAATCTGAAAAAAAGTTTTTCTTTCACATTACATTCATTATTTATTAATATGCCTTTTTTCAAGAAAAATCTCTGTAATTAGAAATCTACATCAATTTATATTTATAAAATGCATATTAGAAGACAAAAAATACTTAAATTTACAATTATATGAAAATATCTATTTAGCCTTAAAATTAGAAGGTTTTGGGTTGATTTTACAGGATTTGTAAATGTAGTTTTTGAGGGAAAGTTTTAAAGCTTCGCACAACTGCTCTGTTCTGGCTATTATTAGATATTGGTTAAGTTCGATAGCTTAGTTGCAAACCATTATTCAAAGAAAACTAACTAGATGGCAGTAGTGACCTAAGTTCGCGACCACACAGTAGCGGTAGAGAATAAAGTATAAAGTCCTCAGAGTTAAAATCCTCCGATTGCTATAAAAGTGTAGATCAATGTTGACCACGAATGATCAATGAAGTGAGAAGAATGTGAGATAGTTATGCTATCCTGCGGCAGATTGTCAAGGCGTACAGGTCACCGCCTCTTATGCATGAAGATTAACTAACACTAAACTTCATAACGGATGATATGGAGAAGATAGCCATCATTATTGACATAGCGATGCGTTTACAGCAGCCAGCCGTGAAAAGTTCTCCAGATGAAATATCACTACGAGGTATTATTAGACACCATGGGACATTTAGGGATTGGGATCCAACAAATTAGCGGTTTCAAAACGGATATCCATCAATACAGTATGGAATATTCGGTACTTACTCTGTTCCTTTCCCGGTCTGTATGATGACCCGGCAATGAAATGCCACTTGGAATCGGTCCACTTATCTATCTAATTCATAAAGTCATGAATTAGATAGATAAGTGGACCGAGTGGTTCTTTCTTTCACAGGCATTTGATAAATATAAATTGATGTAGATAAAATAGAGGCAATATAATAAAAAATTTATATGAAAAAATAGACAAGTTTTATGAAATACGTTAATATAACAAATATGATTATATCTACACTAATTAGTAAAATAGATTAACATTTTTTAGTACAATTGGAACTATTTTAAAACACCTAAATATTTTATCTTTTAAAATTACTTTATTACGCTTTTGTTTCCTCTATATTTGAGGGTAAACCCCTAATGTGGATAAAATTAATTATTCACAATGTAAATTTATTGCCTCGTACATCTCTTACAGACGTAAAATAGTATTATAAGATCTAGGATAATCGTTACATTTTTCTTGTACCCTTTTATTTAGATTGTATCTTGTCTTTTAGGGTTGGTAAAGTATAATTGGGGGAGTGAGCAATGCTCTACTTTCGCTTTTTTTATGCTCTATTTTGGAAAATTAAGAAAAATTATTTCGTATTCCTCGTATCAAACTTTTGCACATGATACCCCCACGATATTTGACATTTAAAAAAATTGAGTTTTCATTTACCTTCTCTTAATACTCGTATGTGTATTTAAAAAAAATTAGCTCAATTAATGTGGTTTGACATGATGTATTACTAGTTTCTATGTCGCGTAGTTTTTGAGAAAATGAGCTGTGGTAGACGGACAGAGAGAAACGTGAAGAAATTCGTAAGGATTCCATTTTTTTAGTTTGAGAAATGAAACACTAAAATGGTAAAAGTATAATAAAACATTAAATTGTGAACTGAGTCATAACAAGTCTGTGTGTAACATATATTTATGCATTATTGTATGATACAATTGTTGATTTTAAAATCCATAAACCAAACCTGTCAAGTATCAGTAGAACTCGCACTACTAGGGTTCCGTCACATTTACGGAACCCTCTTGATGCATAACGCATAATGAAATACTAAGTTTGTAAGATCTAGGATAATCACCATAGTTTTTCTGTAATTGCAGGTCTACACACACGTCACGTTTTCCAAACACTGTATTTGGCTCTGTATATGGAAAAATTAATTTAAATTATTTTCTGAATATTATGATATCTAGAATCATCGTTATAGTTTTGCAACAACCTTTGTGTGGATTCCTAAAAAGCCATATTTTTTCATAGTTTTAGGTTGAGGAGTTTGGAAAATTAGTGGGGTAGGGGGAACATACCTATTTTACATTCGTAAATTTTTTGAAATTCGTATTTCGTGCGGAATATTAATTGAAAAAGCGTGTTATAAAGATTCCAAAAAATTTTTATAGAATTCGATGTTAGATTAGTATTGCCAAGTATCCCGATTAGTGTTGCAAAATTGCAAATTTTCCAATTTTAAGAAATTTTGTGTGTTGAACTCAACAGTATAGGTCGAGTCCACGAAATCCCCGAAGCGAGTTTATATTCACGACAGTGGTGGAAACCATTGAAAACCATGGTATTTCCATGTTTACATTTTGAGTCTTTTGTACCTTAGCTCTTAGCTACCAATCCTAATTTTGCAAAATGAATCTGGCAATATGATACGTAATAAATTTCCATAAGAATATATATCCTCCTCATCTCTGAAATTATTAAAAACCTAAATATATCCAAAAGCTATTGGACAACTATAGCAATAATTCTAAATATTATATTTTTCGAGAAACTTATGATGCGTTTATGCCTATGAAGTCATAAAGGCATCATAAGTTTCACGAAAACATATTAGTCAACATATGTGGTGAACAATCATATTTATATTTGTAAATAGTTTAATAGAAATGTTACATACTCATAAAAGTTTAAAGGTGCGTAAGTGTGTGTGGAACTGTCGTGGTTCAAGTTATGCTCGTACTTAACAGGTTTTGTCTTCAATTTGGTTTTAATTTCCCTGCTTCAAGTGTTCAAATAATTTCAAAAAGAAAATTTTTTATTATTCAAATATGGTTAATTTATAACATGGGTAATGCGTTTTATATGAAAATATATACAACTGTGTTCGCTTATCATGGCCTAAATTGATTTTGAAAAATGATTTAGCAATAAATTAGTAACATAAAACGAAATTATCTAATTTAACGACAGAATAGCAGTCGGAAAGAGCAATATTAGTTTTTTTCTGATAACTAAAGTAATGTGAACTTTACTCATGTGAACTTTACTCAGCTTATCTAGCTAGCTTCAACACTGTTGAATTTGCAACATCACCTTGCAGAAGCAGCTTATAACATACTATATACCCTTCCAATTTCATCAAATATACAACAAAACTCTATAGATGAGGACAGACCAGGCTTAGCCACAATTAGATATTCACTTTTTTCCAAAAGCGTTTTCATTGTGTACTGTAATTAAGTATCCAAATTTCATTCCTGTAACTTATTTCTTTAGTAAACTTTATTTTTATATTACTGCCAAATATCACAAGCTGAAACACATTCAACAATACTTTGGTATATATAACTGTATATTTATTCGTATCCCTTTCACTCTTCATTTTTTTTATTTTATTTTTTCAAAATATTTACCTGTCCAACATCAACAGACGGGCTTAAACTTTGACCTGTATCTTCCAAAATGTCCACTCTCAATATCTGATGGTTGCCAGTTAGAATATCAAGTTCCACCTCTATTATTGTCACTCCATATATATAATAATTTTTTATATTATCTTCATGAGCAGCGTAAAACATATGACTCGTCTGTAGGTCCACACCCATTTGATAAGCCTTTTTGGCTATTTCTTCCCAAGTTGGTTTCTCCAAAGCTTCTCTCGCTGGCTTCAGTCGATGGAGTAGTTTCTCGCAAGCTTTCATGGTGGCATAACAGACACTTTCACTGGCGACACTGCCACCTGAGACCATCGCGTTAGGTGTTGATAGTGAGTTAGCCGGTTTAACAAGCACTTTCTCCAGTGGTATATTCAAGACATGAGCACAAACTTGAGCTACTTTTGTATTTATGCCTTGCCCCATTTCAATTCCACCATGAGTTACAGTGACAGTACCATCCCATTGATATAAATTCACAACAGCACTGAAGTTTCCGAAGAAATTAAATTCATAGGTCATCGGTATTAATCTAATAGCCCTTTTCTTCCAGCGGTTTGCATCATTAAATAATTTCACTTCTGCAACACGGTTATCGTAATCAGCATCTTGTTTGAGTGTGTTGATTAATTCGGGTAGTGGGTTATCAATTTTTTTCATATTGCGAAGACGTACGTCAATGTGATCCTTCTTTAGGGTGAAAGCTATTTTGTCCATAATGTGCTCTGCCATAGCTATACCCTCTGTTCTGGCTGAAAAAAAAGCATGAAGATTTGAAATGTTATTTCACAATATTTTATAAAATCCAACAAATTTTGGGTTCAAAAAGTTTTGATAAAAATTAAATGAGTGTTTGGCAACCATCAGTGGGGAAGGTAGGTATACCTCATCATCTGTTTCTTTATAAGGTGCCACTTAACCACATATACATCTATTGCTTAATATACAAATGTACATTGAGGTGAGAAAGTAAAGAGTAAATTGTTTTAATAAATATTTGATGAATAAAATATTTTTCACCAACAAAATATCTATTTGCAGGGTATCTAAAATTGATAAAAATAGTATTTGAAAGAGTTAAAATTGTTTACAAAAAATTGTGGAATTCAAATTTAGTGTGTGATTTATAAATGCAAAGCAATTCAAACAGTTGGTTTCATTTTTACAGAAATATCTGTTAACGAATGTGTGTATTTTCTGTTACTAGAATGTGCCCTTTTATTTCTTATCAGTATTATAAGTAATGAAATATAAGCTAGCATAAGTAATGAAATACAGCATAAAACATTTGACTTGTATGTATAGTGACACCTATTTCATGGACTTTTCAACAATTTCCTCCTAAGTTAATTTCTTGGGTAAGAAAGTTATTTGCTGGAAAGCAATTAGTACGTAAAGATAGATTTAAGGGATTTATTTTTGTGTTTAGTATAAACGGAATACAAAGACGAATATAATGAAATTTCTAACATAACAATATTAGAAATCATATGTAACAAGTTGTTTTACTGGATTAGGTGGGAGTAAACCTATAAACTTGTGCGATAATTTGAGTATCAATACCATCAGATTACATTTAATACGACAGTGACTAAGATATAGTAGATATAAGTGGTTAAAACCTAACTAATTAAAAACAAAAATATAATATTTATTACCCTTTAAGTCCATGTTACAGGACAAAAAGTGTTATATTATTACTTTGTGTTACGTCAATAGTTGTAACGTGACTCAATACATAGTTTAATGTTTGTTTTTGACTTACTTTATCATATGTTTTTTTTTATGTGATGTTTATCTTTCATTTGTAAAATATATTTTATGTTCATGTAATAACTTAAGTATTGGATTGAAAATAAATTTTCTCATAAATAAATACATAAACTTTTCCTGAAGATTAGATAATGAGATTTCAAAAGCTGTAATTTAATAATATTTTATATCAATCAAAACATAACTTTATACGTTTGTTCGATTATGATATTGTGGTGTAGTGCCTCTTTATGGATGTTGTAAACAATGACAGCAGCATTTGAAATTCTCATTGACATTAATTTCTTTTGTTATAAGTATATGCATTTTAGTTCACATGGTTATTGATATTATCAAATCTTAGAGTAGTATAAATATATAAGCTGAATAATGTGGATGAATTTTTGATTCAGAAACATTATCAGGAGACAGAGACCAAATAAAGGTAAAAACAAAGAAATGTAATGTCATTTACTTAGCACTCTAATGAAGTTATAATAAGGTGGCTTTGCTTGCAGTTTCTTTTAGCATTTTCTCACACGTACTAAATTTTTTACATATTTTATTTATAGGAAATCAATATAGCCGGATCTTATAACATAAAACTTATAGAAAATCTTTTATTTGGTCGCAATATTTTACCTACCGCATCTACAAATGTGATAAAAGGTTACAAATATCATATAATGATAACAACTTGCCTGGCGCGCGACACCATGTGTTGGCAGCTGTGTCTGTCCTGACGCTATTTGCTTCAATGAACCACCTTTTTGAATCATAGCTGTTGGCCATAAAAGAGAGTAACTTTGTTGCTGTCGATTCGTTGTGGTTACATCCTACATCTTGATAAAAAACATTTTTTAAGTACTGTATTTCACCTTCACTGTCTACGCCCACCTGTATAAAAATATAGACATGACATTGAAATATTGCCAATTGATAAATTTATATAGAAATTTTGCTGTGTTTGAAAGTGTTCTTTCACCAATACCCAACACCTCAAATACTGTCATGTCTTTAATTAATTTCTTTACAAAAGACATGAAAAATGTACTTCCAGCTCCTGCTTTTCTAAATAACATGTGCATACATATTTAACTGTTACAACAATAGATTTAAATTTCCATTTTCTCAACTCATGGAAGAAACACTTTTCTACTCACCAGTGATGCACATTACCAAGACACAATCCGAAACCTTACGTTATATCCATCACAATAAAACATTTTTAGGTTATGAAAGATTTAATTCAGTCTCATGGTACATTTTTCATATTGATGTTTTTCTTTGCATTATCTTGTGGTAAGTCAAAACTCAATATGCGACATTGAAATAAGTTGAGTAGGACTTAAAAACTTATTTCACCACTGTAGAATAGTGACGGCAGTGGTACATAGGAAAATATATAGAAAAAGTAATGCTCAATTACAGAGAAAAATATGTAAAAAGACAAGTATATTAGCAGACGTTAAATGAATTTCGGTGCTGGGTATTATATACCTCACTGCCACATATTACACGCAAATCTTCTTTGGGTAAAAAATATCACATATTTCTTTTTACACCCATAAACAGTTTCCATAGCACATACGTTTACAGTTTATGTAACACAAGTTACGCAGATGAAAACTGCCAGTTTCCGATTTTAACGAATTTCTAAAAGGCACCTCAATCAGGTTTGATATATTTTTCAAAGATTTTCATGTTCACTTGATATTTTACACTTAAGTATAAATCACATCCTCACATTCACCTGATCTCGTTATTACTGCTTTGGGTGAAATTGAGGGCAAATTTTTGTTCCATTTTCCAATATTACCCTGAGAGTGCCTATATCTGAAAGGAGGGGAGTATATTAGAATAACTTCAATTACAACATGGCCCTTAATTTACTGCTTAGTGAAAATAGCAGGCCAAAAAAAGCCACTGCATGCGCTATACCCTTTTTTTTCCATAAAGAAGAGATTAAGTTTAAATAACCTCATAGTTAGCCAGCAATGGTAGCCTTTTGCCCACTGCCATCATATTGGTTTCCATTGATAAAATCATTCTACATGGTCTGTTAAGTAGCATCGCAACTAAAGCACAAGCAGCCGCTGTTTGCGATGCACGACTAATTTTTGCTCCGTATCCTCCTCCCAACCGACGAACGTGAACATTTATCCTGAAATTACCAAATTTAAAAGAGTTTACTCTGTCCCAAACCAGAAATTGAATTTGTTCCCTTGAATTAATTAGAAGGAAATAATATATGTAATAAAAATACTAATTCAATATAGCTCTACGATTTCTGAATTTCGATCTCTAGACAACAGTATGTTAATATTGTGAACATTTCCCACTTTTTAGGTGAATACATTGGATAAGGTATATAAATAAAGATCAACTTCATATTTTAGGTGTGATTGTCATTAACTTCGTTCTAATAGAAACAAATTGAACAATTTACTTGTCGTGATGAAAATTTCTTGAAATGTATTTAAATCTAATACTTTGAAGTTTCCCCTAAGTAAGAAATAAGATTTTTTATGAAGTAATTGAAACATTCATTTTTAAAGGGAACCTAATGATGCTCCTTAAAAAAAACTTCAAAGGTCTATTTGGACTTTGATAATATGGTCCTCTGACCAAAAATGATCAGTCATGTGTCATTAGATATCTCTTTTAATGTATCATGATTGTCTGAAATCGTTGTGGGTAAAAGATACAGAGAAGTCTCATTTTTACTTGGTAACGGCCCACAGTAGTTGGTTCATGTTCATTTTGAGAACTTTGCATTGTTGCTCTTTCTTTATCTTTCCACGACTACTTCACTTTGGCTTTATCATCGGACCCGTTTTGATTATTTCTTATTGAGTTTATTATTGGACTATGATATTTTTTTGACCACAAACATTTTTTTCTCACTAACATACTGATTTTTTAATCTTCCTATTTTGTTCATGCTTGCCATAACCTTTTTTACAAAAACTTGAGACTGTCACAATAATAATTGACTGTTGTTGCTTAGGAAACCAGCTCCCAAATATTTTTACCCATATTCATTTTTAATATAAAGTTATTGACTAAGTTTACACTTAGTAAATAACTAAAACTTAAATGATTCGATTTTTAAATTATTATTAGTTAACCTAAAAATATATAAAAAAATTACATAGGTGAAGAAGTTACGTTTTAAACATACTTATGCATAGGTAAACCTAACACGGAGCTGATTGCAATTTGTGTTAGATCTAGCCATTGAGTAGAGCTGTAAACATCGAGTCCATCCTCTATAGGTACGACCACACACGACTGTGTCTCCATAGTATAATGATACTGTCCCTGCAGTTCATAGGTGCCGTTTATTACTGTTTTGATATCATTCCCTTTATCCGTCGGTTCTTGAGTCTTATTCGTAACAACTCGGATGTCTCTCTCTTTGGAGTCCAAAATACTTTTAATAGTCAAGGCTGGTTTTACATTTTTGGGAGTTGCTATTGATACTTTCACTAGTTTGGCCGCTCGATTTGCCAATCTTTCGCTGTCAGCGACGATAATAGCCACAGGTTGACCATGATAAAGTACTTCTTCGCTGCACAATACTTCTTCTTTACCGCCAAAAGCACCCATAAAATTATTTTTTCCAGGTATATCTTTCGCAGTGTAACAAGCAAAAACTCCATTTAATTTCTGAAATATGAGAAGGTCATTATATTCTTATGGTAGGTTTAATGAATGCCTATTTCTTATGAAACATAATAACTTTGATTTATTTAGTTATAATTAGAGTTTTTAAATTCCTTAGGTTTAGTTATAATTAGATTTTTTAAATTTCTTAGTTTTTAAATATTTATAATAAAAAAAATCCAAAAGGATTTGTTAAATAGACAAGTAAAAAAAAACTCAAAGAAAATAAAAATATTTTTTACAAGTTATCTACACATCTCTTTAATACTCTTCAATTACTGTAACTGAAAAATTGAAGAAATAAAAAAAATTAATCAAGTACCATCTTTATCAGTGAACACTTGTTTCAGACGTCAAAACGACAAGTATATTTGTAATAAAAGTAAGATATTTGCACTGTCATAATGAAAATCATTTATTCACTGCAGTTAAGAGTGAATGCTTGTGTGCCTAAAATGCTTGTGAAGAAATATTACAATAATCATTATGAAACCAAGGTCAATAATTAATAAAACAACCAGATAAGCTAATCAACCTTATGCTGTTGCATGGTTTCATAAACAATTAACAATTAAACTCATTTCATGTGATCAGAATAAAAAAATTGAAATGTTTTTCTTTGAATTTTTAAATTAATATACAGAGTGCAGAATATGTGAAGAAATCTCAATTTCCAAGGACTAAAAAAAATGTGTTTTATTATATCTACTCCATATGCACTTATAAATCTACTTAAGAAATATGTTAAATAAATTACCTCACTTATTATCTCTAAATAATTTTCAGGTGTTGGAGGAATCGAGCAGAGACATAAGATGTTTAGTAATAATTTACAATTATTTGTTGTTCTATCCAACTGTAACAAATGAAATATGTAGCAATTCTGAGTTTATTTACCAGAGCTTCAGATGCGTCGATTGTCCCTAAAGTACCACTGAATGATGAAGAGAGGACAAAAGCAGCGAAAACTTCATTAGGCATCGTTGGTATATCGTTTACATAGAAACCTTCGCCGGAGCATTGTACCAAAGCTTCGACCTTCGGTATTGGCTTTCCAAGAGGCCAGAGAGACTCATTTGTGTCAAATTGTTGAGTCGCTTGAGAGACTGGTCGGTCATACACTTCTCCGCCTGACTTGAACCGGTTATTTATTTTATTTGGTGGACACAGGCTGAGCATTGCCTGAAAAAAATATTCGAAAATTTTATTCATTATTGAATAAAAGAATATGAGAAGTTTTGAACCGTTTCGCATATATTTTTTTGCATTTTACATATAATTTTCCTACAATTGTTCCTTTTTATATATCAATAAGGTATGCGTAATAAAATGAATATCCAAACGATATGATTTAGATCTACACCTATTAAATATCTAGTACTATACTTTCATTAATTTAAATATGTTTTTAAAGAATAAAGCATTTCGAATATTTTATAGTTATCTAAAATGTGAATAACATATAATCAACTTTTAACAAACATAACCTTTATTATATTCAGAAAGAAGACAATTGATTTTTCAATTGTTTTGTCATAAAAACGAAGGGCTCAAATATTACGCCCATTTTGAAGATTTTCTCAAACGCATATATTCATGCTGATTTGAAGACATTGTACAATCCGATACTTTAATTAGTTTTAAGTATAAGTTGCAATAATATATTTGTACACTTCATCCTCACTCTTCTGTGTTTAAAGCAATAATCACTTCAGGAAGAAACAGAAACTTCAGACTTAGGACACTTAGAAATAAATGAATTCTTGCAGCTGATAGAATTAAAGGATGATTGGAAATAAAGAAGATGTAAAATAAACACAAAACGAACGAAAGTGAATATGCAACAAAAGAACAAAGATAAAATATATTTAATCTCAGTAAGCTGATTAAAAAGTTATGTAACAATTGACTTAGACAGCTCCAATTTTTTTACCTAAATTTACAACGCTAAAAATACACCAAGTTCAATTTGCTATAATATTTTTACCAATAAGCTTGTCTTGTTTAAGTATTTTATGAACGTAACAAACCTTGTAGAACAAATTCAAAGCCAACATCTTCCTAAATTTGGTGGAGGGCTCCGGTGGACTCGGTTTGGGGTTCACCTCACCGTCGAGGCTGCAAAGTGCAATCTGGAGTGTCTCATCGCTGAACAAATTGTGTCCTGGTAAGAATGAAAATTTGTTATGTACAAATTTCTTAGTAACTACCGTTATCGACTTAGTGCAATAATATATATTAAATTTGCAACAAAGTTTTAAAAATATGTTCCGAATTTGAGATGTGAGTCTTAAAATTACATTTAGCCAAAATGGAAAAATGGAATATTTACGAAAACAAGTCGGTGTCTTTACATCTGTAACAACCTATTTATTTAGACACTAGGCAATAAAGGAAAATTTTGGCATTCTTTTTATACACAGTAATGACCAACATATTGTCGTATGAAAACCTTAATTCACATTTTAAGGGCAGAGTGATCTTTCACCATAATATGGCAGGTATCAAATAAAAAATTATATTATGTAAAATCTGAAGATATAAATGTTTGAATAAATTTTTCAAATCACTTTTCCTCCTAAAACAAATGAACCCTTCCAAACTGTTTATTTTCGACTTAAATCCCGCAAAGATTAGAACAGCTTCTTTTGAAAAAAATAAAATAAATTTTTCAAAGGCATATTTTTTTTTCTCTATTTCTTTCATCACCACAGTGGCTTGCATGAAAGTAAATAACGTAGGAGTAGTGGGTTTACTTCTCGTGGCTCGAAGCATCTCAACTTGCTAACAGAGGCAAGTGCATTTACCTATGAGAGCATTCTCGGTAGCTGTGGCATGTATGAAGTCTGCAGAAATGCCCCCATACACGATGGTTGCATTTTGCACGTGCTGGTGGCTCGGGTCACACTTGAACAGGAAACCTGCGTTCACTTCCGCGTGTGCATTTTGCGCACGCGGCATTATCTGAATTTAAAAAATCTGTTGGTTTAGATAACCGTGTACGATCATAGATTACATGATTTACGAAGTTAATCACAAAAGTCATGTAATTACTATTATTTCATTTTGGTATCCTAAGTCTTCAAGCTTTAATTAAATTCTGAAGTTTTAATTCTAGACAAGTTAATTACATGCCAATGTAACAATTTTGATTTCGAACAAGTTAATTACTATATTTAAATGCTAAAAATTCACCTCAATCTTTATCACGTCACATATTAGTAAATAAAATTACAAATAAAATGTTTTCATAACCACCGAAGAAAAAGCATAGTGTAACATATAAAGTAATGAAAATTTGACTACTTATTTGGAACAAAATATTGTGCCGCCTGTAGGAAGTAAGTTTGATTTTTAAAAATATGAAGAAAGGCGTACCGAAAATCGAATGAAATACTTTGGTACAAATTCGTTCTAAAAACTATAAAGTAAAACGGAAAATCAATTGTATGCTGTTTTTCATGACATAGTGTGACTAATTTATTTGTGATTGATAAGTAAAATAAATATCAAATTTTCACATAAGACAGTTTAAATGAAAATTTAAAGTAATTTGTTTTAAAATGGACATTTTTGAAAACTTAACACATTTTTGTAAACTAACAAAGTAATTTTTTGAACAGCAAGTCGTCAATGTCTTAGAGTGGCTTTTACAGTCTGAATTTAAATTGAAATGAAAATATACGGACAAAAGTTACTATGAAAAGAACACGTTATTTTTTGGAAAATAATCTATTCTTTGGTAAATTTAAAAGAAAATTTGGGGCAATTTATATGAACCTACCCAAAAGAAATTGGTAGAAAGGCTACCACTAACAATAGCTATAGGTTTATTAATTTTCGACTGACCTTGAATGTTTCCAATAAATAGTCATTAGAAAGGGGTGGCAATTTTACTTTATAAATTATCTTTCCCGTCATATCCATAGACAGATATTTGGATAATGGTACTTCCATTGGCTTGTTGTCACTGTCTGCAAAATGGATGTAAAACAGAAGTAATATTAGCATTCGGGCAAGCAAGAAAAATTATAACACAAGTTGATGTTATAAAATGATTTGAAAATGACATATAAAATGCAACAACATTTTTTTATCGCTCCCCAATATTAACGTAGGAAATACTAAGAAATCTATGATTATGAAGTATGGCAATTATTAATTTTATTAGTTTTGTCTACATTGGATTCGAACGAATAAAAAGCAAATACAAGTTCAGTATTCAATATCTAAAAAAACGTATTTATGAAGATGGATAAAGAAGTGTTTAGTTAATCTAGTTGTATGGACAGGGGAATACTTTAGGGATAGTTAACAATTGCAAATATTATTTTGATTTACCCTTTGAGGTAAATCAAAATAATATTTGCAATTGTTAAGTTTTATTTAAATCTTTGACTATGGCACCATAAATTTGCTTTTAATTATTACTTCAGATTCATATTAAAAATAATTATTAGTAATTTAAATAGAAAACACAATAATACAAGAACACGAAAAGATCATTTCTTTACGTGTTTTTCATGTACACATTTGTTAAAATATTCACCATGCAAGTTATAATTCTCATGCAGCCATTGTTTACACATTGGATCCAATCTGCACTAGATTTAGTTTTTTTCCTACTCTTCGCAACATCTTCTGTGTTTAGAATATTTTTTTTATCATCATCCGTGTTGAATTTTACACTTGCGCCTGAGCTTGATATTTCTCTCAATAATTTTAGAGATGTTTTTCTGGCACATTTCCTGGATTTCAACCAAAATTTAGACGTCAACCAAACATTTATTTTTGCAAGGTATGGAGTAGCATTGCTTTAGCCCTAACTTTCTTAGCTTCGATATTTTCTTTTGTTTTCAAAACTGTAGTGGATTATTTTCCTCTGTTATAAACTGAAAAAGAAATTATAGGTATCGAAGAATATTTTAACAAGTATTTCGTAGTTCGTTCCTTTTCTCTTTCGTTGGTGACATCATGTATATTACTATTCTGTCGAGAAGAATAGATTGATGTACATTCGAGAGTTGTATTTCCGATATGTCCGAATTACTAACAAGAATATTAGATAGATCTAAGTCAACTTCCCGGCATTGGTATATTTAATGAGCCCGGTCATACTTCTAGAATGTCTTCACCTTTATGACATAGATCTCAGAGAAACTTTCTAGAATGGCAGAATGATCGTTGGAGGAATACTAATAGTCTTAAACCTTTAAATTTCGTTAGAAGTAGTTGCTGCCCGAGGCTACGCATTTCCAAAAACATTTCTGCATTAAATAGACGGAATTTTCGTTCTCTGTGTGAAATCATCTAATTCCCTGTTTCAGATGTATAAAATGTTTTGAAAAGATAAAAAAACTGCAATCAAGTGGTTGTAGGGCTTGCACACTGTGGCAGACAAAGTAGGATTACTATTTTATGACAGTTTTTAGCATATCTATGGCATTTTTGTGAGAAGGATAGCCATCCACAAACAAAATAAATTTCTTTGAAGTTTCATAGCCACTAAATGATATTTTAATCACCTATGGAACCTTAAGAATGAAATTTATATAGACTTTAGAACCAGATGGGAATCAAACCTGAAATTCTGTTTTTTGTTCACTGTTTAGTAACTAGTGCAGATGGGAGATAATTTCCTATAACATTGAAACAAGCTATTAAGAATAACATTTAATTTTTTCCACCCAAAATGATAGACTGGACCACTCTAGAACCTCTTGTAGTAATAACTTTTCCAAAAAAAATATTTAACTGGACACCAGTCTTATGATTATTGTACATTCTATATGGTTGGTCCAATTAGTCATTCTCTGTCATAATTTTATAAAGGTATTCAAAGGTTTCACTAACTTCTTGATTTAATCATTGTGCTCTTGCAATAGGTAAATCTTCAGCCTCACGAATACAGTGCTCTGAATTGCATTTCCAAAATTATCTTGGCCATTGAGGGTACGTGTTTTCGGATCTTTTTAACAAAATTGTTTCTATACATAGCGTTTTGGAAAATGGTAATGTTTACAAATATTAAATTATTAATCAGAGAAATATGCCCTTTCAAATTATTGTATATGCATCACCAGATGTTTTTCATTGTCAAAATCAGGAAGTGGATTTTCTTAAAAATATAATGAAATGTTTAATTAATTGCGAAAAAAATTACAAGTTGCGTGTATATCTAAACTGATTACCCAAATGTTATTTTTTCAATGTTTTTGTTTATAAAACATCACCTTATGGTTCTCAAAGAATGCAGTATATACAAGATATTTTTTATTACTTTGGACATTTTATCTAATGCAACTGTTAAGAACTCTTATGTCCATTTAGCAAATGGACATGCTCCCAGTTTTCTTATATATTTACAAGGCATTTCTAAAATGAAAAAAAAGTTAAATAAAAGCCATGCATGAGTCTTAAAGGACAGACGCCCCTAATGTGCCTTTATTCACAAAATATGAGGCGTCTGTCGTTTCTGGTTGGGGTAGACACCCTTTTTGTTTTTAAATGAACCGTTTAACAATATCAAAACTTAAATTTATAAGTAATATTTAAACTTGTGAAAAGAAATTATTCACTTACCTTTGAAAATCAAAAGTTACAAGCTTCAATAAAACAATTTGTAAATATAATCGGCGATGTTTGTGCTTAAACTACTTATTTATTTTTTATGCATGTGACAATATCGACCAGTGCAACTGCCACATGCACTTTTTGGAGATGTCCTTTATTTCTAAACTGTCACTGTGATCATATTTTATCAGTATGAGTATCAATATATAGTTTAGTAAATTAGTTTACTCACAAATAACCATGATGGCACCAACTGTCTCGAAGAGTAGAAAGAGATCCGATTGAAATTCATTGTTGAAATGCTTCAACGACAGGTTTCCACCAATGGTTCCGATCTGTGAAAAAAAAACAAAAACATAAGCTTTAAAACATATTAATTCACATGTATTTAATTAGGTTCGACAAACATTGCTTCCAAAGTTACGAGCTCCAGTAAAATTGAATGAATTTGCTATCATTAATTTTAATTTCTCACTGACATTCAGGAATCATCGAAGCTACAAGGTAGTCTTCTAAATTTAATACAAATATCTTTGCGATTTTATTGTAGTGAATATGGATTACCTGCATCTTTGGAATGTTCAGGGCCATTACCGTTATGGTAACACTATTACAAGCAACCATTTCTTTAACTTCTTCTCATGTTTTCCAACCTGCGTGAAAAACTAATAGACATTCTCCGATTTTATTTGTATTGCTTTTATTGAAACCCATCAGTTCTTAAGTTTTCTGTAATTGTATGCTATGTATATATATATATATATATATATATATATATATACATATAAATATATATATATATATATATATATATATATATATATATATATATATATATATATGTTTATATATATATATATATATATATATCATTATTCATCCTCAAAATTATGGTCCATATAGTGACATTCCGACATATTTCCTTTAGTTTATTTAAAAAATTACCTTTAATCCTCATTGTTAGTCAATGCTCACTTTCATTGTAGACAAATTCAATTGGTTTAGTTAGCAGTTGATCTATTTTAATATTTATATTATAGAAAAGAGCTATCAAATTTTATCTATTACCTCATTTAATGTTAATAGCATGATAAAAGAAAATAGCTATTTTCTTTATATAAGTTAAGCAGGATGGTGACAGGAATGTCACTCTATGGACCATCATTTAGAGAATGAATAATCCTCCCCCCTTTCTTTGTGCCTACAGCTTTATATATAATAACGAGACGAAAGAGGTATGCAGTTTATTTGTAAATGTCAAGATACTCACCAACGCAACTAATTTTTTAAGCGTTGATACGTGCCTTGTACTGTGGGGTAAAAAGTCATAAAATTACTATAAATGTAACTAAATATAAGCCAAATTTTACACAAATGTCTGTACCATAAAAAATCATGTGGTGATAATAGTGAAATGGCATATACTCATATAAATGATCAAAAGTGTGTATTTTAATTAAAACTAAAGTATATATAGAGATGACTCAAATTGGAGGCTAAAAATTTATTAGCTATTCAAAACTGCGCTAACCAATAATGAAATAATTGACCATCGCTATTTATACAATTAAACTTGTGACATATTTTGCTTACTCACATTACGCACTGGATAATGTGCCACTAGGTCCATGTGTTTGTAAAACTTTGCCAAATATGAAAAATTTTCCTTGGTCTTGGAGAGCGTTGCGAAGAGAGTCATCATTTCTGAAAGCGTCATACCGCCGCCCAGTTCCAAGTTGTCGTCCATCACGTAGCCTCGGATTTCGTCGACGCTCGCTATGTCGATCAATATTTTGGGATAATTATCTATTTTATAAATACCTGCAAATTTCAAAAAAACCTTGGCATCATGCACTTATTAAAGAAATTTAGTTAAATATATAGGTATATTACATAAATTTCTCATTATATAAAAATTATCATTATTAAAGTTTATCTCTATTGATATAACAAGAGACGATATTTCTTAAATTGTTAAAATAAAAATCTCAAAAATCATTTTCAAGTATACATAAATCTTTCATTTCACGATGTAAGCTTATGTCATATATGTTTAATTGGTTTCTTCATGGATGATAGGTTTGTACATTTAGTTACACGTCAATTTTCATAGAATTGTCTTTCTACATGTTAATTAAAGGATAATATCAAATATATGCATGTTTTGCCCCGTCCTGAAGCTGGCAAACCCTATTGGACCTTTTTTGATTTAACATAAATTTCACAGAAATTATCCTCAAAGTAGCCAATTGATTTTGCCTATTAGTATTATTAATAAATGATAAAACTTCTTATAGTACTTATCTTTGGATTGTTTTTGTTAAATCAGTTATGGTCTAACTATCATGCGTATTATATGATATAAATTTATGAATTGTTTCTTAAAGAGTGGGTTGTTGTAGTTAAGGTGTTACAGGACACATATAAAAATTTCAAAACATTTGTACAACAACATAAATTATATTTTTTTATCGTATTTAAGAAGATTGCAATGCAACAAACCTACGATTTATGTATACTGTTGTCCTGGTATATTCAATGATATATCACTCAATTTTTCTTTTGACTTATGATAAAAAGGACTTTTCTATATCCACTATGTAGCCGTTAATACATATTTAATAAAAATTATACGATTCGGATATGTACATTCAATTTTATCAGGACCTAATGATGCATTCTGCAGATAGTCTACTAAAAGTCTCAATGACAAAAAAGTAATTTTGGGACATTTATGGAAATAATATTCCGAGTATAAGTGGAGGCAAGGTCTAATGATACTGTACAAAAATATGTCGTGGAAACACCCTGAAGATGCATAGTAGACCGACCAAGTTTAGACTCCTCGTTTATTGACTTCAAAAAAGAGGAGGTTCTTAATGTATATACAGCAATAAATTGGTAATGCTATGACAGGTTTTGAAGATTCTCTTCTGTATGATAAAAATAGTTTCTGTATTTATGGTCGGGATTCAATGATTCTGGATGGATTCCGAAGATATCCTGAGGAACTTCTGAACAGAGAAATTTGAGACAGATTTTGATTGTTTCTGGAGTTTGATAATGAGGCGGAAGATGGTAACAAAATATCTCAATGATGAAGAGTAGAATTACCGATTTTGAGCCCGTTTGATTTATATTGAAGAGTCCTCTGAACATAAGTAGCGAACAGTATTTAAATAGTGACAGAAACTTCTCAATAGTGATGAGTACATTCACCAACTTGGACTTGTTTGACTTATCATAATGGGTACTTTTGTCACAAGTAGTGGCCAGTGTCTAAATTATGAGGCTGAAAGGTAATCTCAGAAACTCCTCAATGGTGCAGAGTAGGTTGTGACTTGGGTGTAGTTTGATTTGACTTGATATAAGCAAAAAAATGAATATGTAAGTCATTAAGTACGAAATGTATGTACAAGTATATAAAAATGTATGAAGTATTTACGTATGCATGTGTCAAATGTAGTTCTTATGTGTATTTGTAGTAAATGAGAAAGAGGCAACGACTTGGCACCAAATCCAAAAACCTCTAGCAGTAGCAACATTTCGCAAATTGATATATGTTCAGAATTAATTTTGTGTATCAACAGTTCTAAGGAAATACATAAATTTTTTTAAATTATGCTGTTCTTTTACACTTTTCAGTGCGCTTTAAAGGGATTTAATTCATAGTCGCTTAGTTTTTTTTTTAATTGATAGTGTATAAATACGAAAAAAATAATTATTGGAATCACTATTTAACTAATTTTAATTTTATGTTCATATTTCATTTATTTATATAATATATAAAAAAAATTACTTCCGATTAGAGAATTAAAAAAGTATTTTTATTTGATAGTATTTCTTCCTAGTTTAAAAACTTAATCAATGTTTGCTGTTTTGGAAACATCATTTTTATGCATATGCTACATCCAACATTTAAATGTTACGGTTCGTGGCACACAGAGAGACAACCAATCATCCCGAGCATTTCACTTTTACTTTCGAGATAACGAAATTTACTTACCTCTACCAGTGTTGCCAACGATCAATCTGTACGAATCGGTGCCCTCTTCTCTGAAAACCTTGAAAATGTCAGCCACAGTAAACACCTTGTACCACTTATGATTTTTAAGATCTATCTTAATTATATCTTTTGCCATATCAATGGTGTTTCGAGCTCTCTCCATATTAATATTGCACTGTTCATTATGATGATCATAATCCCCACATGTCTTCATACAAATGTTCCCAGTCTTTGCACAAATGTTGAGATCCTCTATATCGGCCAGTTTCCCAAGGAGTTTGGGATCAGCATCAGTTGCGAGCGATTTGAAGGCATCGAGAATAGGCCTGTAGCCTGTACATCTACAAATGTTTCCTGCGAAAGAGTTTTCAATCTCCTTCATGGTAAGATTTTGCTTCTTACTCTCGAACAGGCTGAAAAATTTTTAAAATTCTTTTGTACAAGGACTGTGAAAAGACTAAAGGAGAAGTTTTATGATTGAATAAATAATTCTGCTTTCTTTTATATTATGTATGTGTTGTTTTTCGCACTAATTTTTTACGCTCAGTGCAGTATGAAACAAAAGCGTAAAAATTAATTTAGTGCTCAGTGGTCAGTATAAATGACAAATTTTGGGTCATTCACTTGTTATAAAACTGTTTCTGTTTTTAAATCTAAATTACCGCAACCTGCTTATAATGTGTTAATTAATTTTCCAGTTAGTCAAAATAATAATGCTTGGAAACTATTCGCGTATAAATATATTAATTTATAGAAATGAGTTATGAATAAAATCACATTTAGTGGTTGAAAGAATCTTCCTTTTACGGAACTTGCATTGACTCTGAATTTTAATTATTGAGGACAACAGTGGAGAATAAAAAGTTAAAAATAGAGTATGTAGATTTATTTAAAATAATTACGAAATGCTTAAAAATAAAAGTACCTAACGTTATTTTAACGCTTGCTGTGATATTTGCAGCAAATATTTATATTTTCAACGATTCCCTTTCATATCGTTCTCTATATTCCCCATCATTTTCCAATTATGCATACTATCCACAAAAATACTAATGGCAAAGATAGATCCAAATCAAAGTCGTTTTTTTTTATACCTCGGACATTTTTATAAATATTTATATTCTGGTGATTTGCTACTGCTTAGAGACCTAAATTAGTTTCGTCGCACTTATGAAACCTAAAACAGATATTTTCACATTCAACAGCATTCGCGATGGTTATGTGTATTTATTGCTATAGTTTTTAAATACCTTGCTCTATGTATAACATTACTTAATACGTTAGAGTTTATTTACTTCTAGAAACTAATTTTATATATATTCTGCAAGAAATTTATGTAAAGCACAATATAAAATAAATTTTATTGTTAGAAATGTGATTGCTTTCTGTAATATCTGGTAATTTATAAATTGATATTTATTTTTATTTAGTTCCAATATAGTGTTGAACCTTACCACGCAATAACGTTGGTTCGTTTTCACAATGAACACATGACGTAGTTTATTGATTGCAATTCTCAAGAGTTAATTTTCCATTTTTTTTTTTCTTCATTTCTGCTACAACAGAATTTAATTGAAATCTATTATCTTTAAATACTGTATCTATGTCAATTAATTCATTATCCACGTATTAAATTTTCTAATCCTTTTTTTTTCGCCAATAAACATCGTATAAATTTTGGGTAATTTTTTTCTGAAAATGAGGAAATTCTTACATTATTAGGACCTACCTGTACATGTTCATGACCCATCCAGGGGTACAGTATCCACATTGCGTACCATTGAATCCCGCTAGACGGTTCTGTATCTCATGGTAACCATTTTTCCGATTGCCGATACCCTCGATAGTGATTATGTCCCAGGTGTGGCATGACAGAACTGATACGAGGCACTGAAATTGTCATAAAAGTATTGAGATAGCAATACTATTGTGCCATTAAATATAAATCCTGCAGTATGGTTTGACTTCTAAAAATGTTTTGTATGTTTTCAATTTATTTTTGGGGGAGTAAATTTTTAGCACGAACTAGTAAATTTATGAAACATAAATCAAAAAAGATCTTCAGTAAATTGCTCACCGAATTGACAGAGATGTACTGCTCTTCGTTGGTTGTATGGTCTTGGGTACGGACGACAACGATGCATGCACCACAGCCTCCCTCGTGGCACATGGCCTTGGTGCCACGCAGGTTGAGGTTCGTTCGCAGGTAGTTGTTGAGTGACATATCAGGTGATACGTCAGCGCCCACTGAAACCATTATAAGGAAGCTTTTACAATATATCATACTGTTATAGTGAAGACGGTGTTATTGTTTCTGATCAGCGAAAATTGACATAAAGTTAAAAGAAATATATCTATGGAATATTTCTCCAACTTGGATTTAATTTATGTCAGTAATAAATCTAGAATATTCGTATTGGTCGACAATTAATGGCGTTAAAAATAAAAGAAGGAAACTCCATATGAAAAATATCAGCATACATTTTTAATTATGTTTTAAAAGAACTTTTTATTCACTCAGAAACACAATGTTTCTTCAGGAGAGATGGTTAACATAATGGTTACTTGTAAGGCAGCACCACCACCACCAGAGTTGCCCATAACTTTTTGTGGATAACGGAAATGGGGTAATTAACATATTTTTTTTTAACTTTTAACTTTTTCTTTTTCTGTATTTCGTGGAAAAACTGCCAAGATGGAATATAGAGTATTAAAAAGAATCTTATTAAAACACGATTTCAATACCACATATGATATATTTTTTTATAAATTTTTATAAACTTTTTTCGGAAAATTCTGTCGCCGCTATTATAACCAAAAGAGTCGCTCAGAAATATATGAAAAAAATCATGAACATTGAGAATAAAGTAAAGATGGAACGAAAATTGGCAGGATTTATTGTAGCACATCTTGGGGAATTCTACGTTTTAATTGGCGTTTAGTTCAGGCATTATCCTTCAGTTTCTGTGCAAGTATGTTTGGGTGGTTTATGATTCTGTCTTTATATGACCATGTGTGTCTATTGATATTATCTGTAACCATAGATATTCGTAGATCTTTGTACATATATGTTGTGTTATATTCGTAGAACCATAGATATTCGTACAATTGTATTGTTCATTGGCTATGTCCCACAGCTAGATATTACAGTTTCAAACTGGTTTAAGTGTGTCTTTATAGAGTAGCAGTTTATTTCTCATCCCGGTGAGCTAATAGAACTTTCCGAGCTGAAGACAAGTTGTTTCCATTTGGTCAATACGTGCTTTTGTCAACTTAGTCTTTTGTCCAGATATAGATCAAGGCAGCTTACATAATCTGCTCGTGGTACTTCATTGTTCAATTTAACTTTTGGACAAATGTCTCGCCTAAACGTGAATGCAACGATGACTGATTTATTTTCTTTGGCCTTAATCCGCCACTTCTTTAGCCAAATAGCTACATGGTCTAGACCATCTCATAGCATTTTTAGCTCAATCAAAATAGCTATATCATTGGTCAAAATAGCTATATTATCTGCGAAAGCTTCGGTAGCGATTTTTGGGCACCTATACTAATCGGAGGCCTAGAGTGGGTAGAGAATTGGGCCGAGTACACTTCCCAGAGGAACATCCTCTGATATAGAGCACAGGTTTGTTAATTAATTGAACCATAAAGTATCTGTCTGTTAGGAGGGCTTTGATGGTCGCATGTAAATATAGGGGCATTCTTGCTTTAATCTCGTAAAATAATCGTAAGAACCTTATTTATAGTGGCATGTTTGTACCGGAATCCACACTAGGGATCAGGTATGAGGTATTTATCACTAGTATCATGCGAGTCAATAATAAAACCTCGTACGGTTTGGAAGTTACAACTTACAGGCTGATGGGCCTGTGTGATTTATGGTTGTTTATAAGGTTTTTAGATCATTATTGTCTTTGGCACCTTTCGTTGAGGTGGAAAGACTTTTAATTTAAGCATGACGCTATAAATGGATGTGAATAATTTTGTTTCAGAGGGCGGCAGTTTGGCTAGGAGGTGGCTTGTGATAAGGTTGTAGCCCGGAGCTTTTTCATAGTAGATATTTTTTGATTGCATCTACTACTTCATTATTCGTGAATTTGAGTACATATATTTCCAGTTCGGAGGAAGCGATTATTTATGCCAAGAAGTCGCAAACTCCTTCTTTTTGCTCGGGGTGACATTAGTTTGGGTGAGGCTTGAATTCAAGAGAAAATGTTACCATTTTTTCCGTGTTTGTAGGGGCTCATTTCCCATCAGGCATATGTAGGGATGGCGAGACAGTTACAGGCCGCTTTAGCTTTTTTATAGCCTACCATACTGAATAGTTAGAAAAGAAAAAGTATCGAGACTGCAGAAGTAAGACTGGAAGTTAATGTTATAATCTCGTTTGAGTGCATTTTTGGGCTTTCTAATAGTGTGATTTAGTAGTTTTCTTTTAATTGCAGGCATCTCGTTGCTTGCCACTACATCCGGTATTTCTTTTTTTAGGTACTAGGTCTAATAGATGTTTGACTACAGGTTCTGGTAGTGTTTGACATTAGCTGTAATAACATGTTCCGATTTCAGTCTCATCGGATTTGTAGATACCATATCAATATGATACCGATACAGAGTCCCGTTAGTCCTGCAATTATGCAAGACACACTTAGGTTCTTTTTCTATAAGGGTAGTAAGCAATTTCATAGTAATGGATGAGTTGCCCGATGACACATCGTAACAACTGAATTTTATGAACAGAAATTTATGAGGCCTGGAATTTTATTTTAATCTATGTGCCAATGTGTAAGCTGCTTATTGAAACTACACCCGTATTGTTATCTTGGAGGCATTTCAAGAGTTCACCCCCACATGGTAATTAATATGAATCTTGATCTCCAGAACATCTGATTGGCATTATAGCCATCGTCAGCTATAAATAGATTACCTAGCGATTTAAAGTATTCTTCAAAATTTGCCTAATTAATTTATTTTTCAAACAAATCAATATTTATAGTTTGTAGGAGTATACAGAAACAAATCAATATTTATAGTATGTAGGAGTATACAGAAACATATCAATATTTATAGTATGTAGGAGTATACAGAAACATATCAATATTTATAGTATGTAGGAGTATACAGAAACATAACAATATTTATAGTATGTAGGAGTATACAGAAACATATCAATATTTATAGTATGTAGGAGTATACAGAAACATATCAATATTTATAGTATGTAGGAGTATACAGAAATATATCAATATTTATAGTATGTAGGAGTATACAGAAACATCAATATTTTGATAATTTTGACCATACTCTGTGTTCCTCCAACCTGTTATTTATTATTGATTGAAAGATACCCAGAATAACAAAACATTTAAAAAATGCAGGGCAGACGCCTACAGAAAAATTGGCCATGTCATTTAAAATAATGATTTCACGTTTTACCTTTTCGTTTAGTTGCCTCTAAAATACTGTGCACACTTCAACATACTATGCCACATATCAAATATATGTTCACTTAAAAGAGTCTAAAGGTTTTATTTAAATATTAATGTACCTAGTCTGTGCATTTGGTTTTCATTAATTTTATATTTTTTAAACAGATCTCGTACTTCTGAAGAACGAAGTTACGTTCGATTCTTTGACTTAATGACTCTATAGTTCCTTTCGAAGAACAAAGCACTTCGGTTATTGAGCTTTTCTCCTTTTCCAGAGAAGCTATTCTTGAATGAAATATAGCCATCAATGAATAAAGAAAGATCAAATATATTTCACTGGTATTTTTTCATAAGAACTGGAAATTAATCTGTTTTTAAAAAAAATTATTTTAAAGCAATGTATGTACCTATAGAAAAAGGCTAAGCCATTTCGTTTTACTATGATACAGCAATTTTTCATAGTTAATTTTAATATAATCTCACGATTGTTCTAGATTTTCATTTCGTACAGAGTAAATTGAAAAATTATTGAAAATTTTCACTAATGATTCTATTATTTTTTTAGCATTGTAAAGAATATGAACTGGAAAAGTGACACTCACAATCTCTCGATCTAAGCTTTGATTCAGATGTGAGATAACATTGTCACCCACATTTCGTCCTATAATACCTCCAAAATTCACATTTGCATTATCACCGATAAAAGAGATGTGTTTTTCTTTGAAATTCTACTTTTCAAGATTGTTAAGTAAATGATCGGCAATGGTTTGCGAACTTTCGTTTTCCAAAGCTGACAACTCCAGCACGTCGCTCTGCATCCCGCTTTTCCAAAGCTGACAACTCCAGCACGTCGCTCTGCATCCGCTTTTCCAATCAAAATATTGAATAATTATGGGAAATATTTTGTCAGTGTTGTGATTGCTGGCATCAGTGGACAATCGTAAAAATACATCTTGTAGGTGTAGAAGCTTTTCAACAGTAAAGGTGCGATGACATTATTAATAATTGCCTCAGATTTGGTCCTCGCACGAGTTAAGTTTCTGGCCAATTCGGAATCAGAAAATAATTTTTTTCGATAACGATGAAGGGCAATCTTTTATATGATTGATGCTGTTTATTACATGAAACGCAAAAATGCCATCAACTAGGCTATTTTTGTTATTACATTGCTTAGAAACAAATTTTATGCTTTTTGGTATTTACATGTTTTTCTTTATCAGCAGCACTCTTATACCCAGTCGAAACAAAAAAATCACAAATAGTACACTTGACTTCTTGTTCGTTTCGTCCTTCTATGAAAACGACAGATATCTTGCTCTTAGTATATTAATGAATTTACAGCGTTTTTCACTCGAAGATGCCATTATATTGTAATGGAAAATATAATTATTACGGAACAAAGTAATCAACGCATTACGCAACAATATTATAGACAATTGGCGAACGAGTTATAACTTGAATTGTGCTCGTGCACTGCACGAGCACGCCGCAGTCGGGTCGGAGGCATGACCTCCGCGCGCACTTATAGTCCAGTCGACTGGGAAATATTTGACGCTTTGTACGGACTATGAAAATGTAATCTCTGATTGTAATGATTTTTTTAATACTCAGAAAATTATGTAAATCAAATGTTAACAAAAATTGGGCCCGCAAAATTCAATTGTTAAAAAAATGTTAATTTGGCAAGTAGCTTTAGATTAAAATATGTCGTAAACTATTGAAAATTAGTCGAGAAATGCTGCATATGATAAATTTAGAGTATAAAATTTCGAATAAAATGAGCTTCTAATAATGTCTCTACGACTTATAGTTTAAAAGAAGTTAATTTGTTAAGAAAAAGTCTGGTCTAAACTCTTTAAATCCGGTCTCGATCGGATGGATTTATCTGGTCAGATGGTAACCCTAGTACACACGGCATGAGTGTCATATGGCTACTTTAGTTCTAGCATGACCTCCTATCATCTTTATTTTCATGTATTTAAGTAATTCAGTTACATATTCACATAAAATTGGCGTCCTATCTCGTGAATTGCTTGGGTGTCCTGGATGGTTTTTACTAAAGTTAATGCGATGTTTCGCGCCGTTTGTGTGAGTTGTATCGCGATCGGCGTGATTTTACACTGCCGCAGAACTAATTTTCACCAAGTTATAAAACAAATTCGTTAAATATTGTGATCTCTACCATCGGCAGAAAGTATTTTCATATAAATAAATATATACTCGTACATACGTACCTGTTCATACACATACACACACACGCACGCACACACACACACACACACATATATATATATATATATATATATCTATATATAAATATATATATATATATATATATATATATATATATCTATATATAAATATATATATATATATATATATATATATATATATATATATATATATATATATCTGTGTGTGTATACACATGGGGTAAGCAGGTGGAATGGCATTCACAGCTCGCGCAGAGAGTGAAGGACGTTTGTTCGTTTGTAGCCGCACTGATCTAATTTTCGGTTTGCTGTTTTTGTCGGTAAGTCCGGAATTTTAGTACTTATTTATAATTTTAAAATGATAAAACATATAAAGTACTTATATATAATGATAAAACATCCTATTTAGCGATAACATTAACGCCTTCTAACATTTTTACCTTTATGTTTTTAAATTTTGACTTGAACAAAAAACGATCGTTTGGAGTTATACCGCTCAACTAAGCGCTATTACCCCTTAGTGATCTTATTTCTTTTTTCTTACAGATATGCTCCGAAAGAGTCAAAGAACCGCCGTCAAAGCAGCTGGGTGCAAAGAAGATTTACTGAACGCAAAAATAGTGATTGAATGGAGGATGTTGAAAAGACAAGCGGCAAAAAACACATAATATTCCATTCACTACTTTAAGAGATCGACTGAAGACTGAAAATATGAACAGCCCAAGACTAGATCGTAAGCCAATTTTTTAGTCAACAACAAGAATATGAAATAGCTAAACAGGTGCCTAAACACTTTTATAAATATGCTGAGCTCAACATATTAAAAACAATTTTGATCAAAGTAGCAAAACTGGGTGCGCGGTTTCATAAGACGCAACCCTTCTGTGTCTGTACGCAAAGCTGAAAGAACGAGTTTAAATAGAACGAGTTTTTAACAAAGAAGAAGTAACACTTTTCTATGTCAAGCTCGGTGAAAAACATAAGTTCCTTCCCAATAATATTTACAACGCTGACGAAACGGGTATCGCCACAGTCATAGACCCAGAGAAAGTGCATGCAGAAAAAAGCCAAAGAAGAGTGGGTAGTTACAAGTGCCGAACGAGGCAAAAACATAACAGTTATGTGTGCTATGAGTACGGCTGGAAACTTCATTCCACCAATGTTCATCTTTTCCAGACAGAGAATGACACTTTTATTAGAAAAAGATGGACTACCTGGTGCATAGTACACCATGTCTAAGTACAGCTGGATAAGATTTATTTGTTGGCTAGCTCAAATATTTTGCAGCATATGCCAAACCTACGCAAGAATCTCCTGTGCTGTTAATACTTGATAACCATAGCAGTCTCATCTCACTTATAGTTTTTAATTATTACAATGAAAATCATATTGCAATGCTTTCGATTCCACTACACAGCTCTCATCGAACGCAGTCTCTTGATGTGTCTTTTTATGGACCATGAAAGCTGCTTATAGACACGAGTACAATACGCAGATGAAAACACACTTAATGACTAAAATAACTCCGTGTGATGTTGCATATCTTTTCAATAAAGTATGTGCACGAGTTGCAAATATGAGCAAGGTGGAAGCTGGATTTCGAATCACAGGAAAATACCCTTTACAAACAAATTTCTTCAGATGATAATGATGAATATGAAGAAAATCGAAACCTTTGCAACGATGATAGTAATGATGAGATGGATGTGGATGGTGAAGACTGTAACAAATGAAGTATTTGTGAAAAGTTTGGAAAAATAATGAGACATGGTATCGCTGTCCCACGTGCGGAATGTGGTCTCATACAATATGCTCCGGTTGGGATTCTTCAGACGGATATATCTATGATTTATGTGCCTATAATTAAAAAAAATATGATTACTCATAGTTACTATTTCTAATAAGTATAAATGATGCTCATTGGACTTTAGTTTAGTAGTATACGTTTCTTGTATTTGTTAAATAAAAATTGACCTAACTTATTTTAATTTCTAACAAACAGGTTTGAGAGTCTTACCTCATTGCATGATCGACATTACCCATAGCCAGGAGCAATGGCGCTCAAACCTATTTTTGTCTAAAAGTGTTCCGACTAATAATATGTCAAGAAGGATTTGTTATTTTTCATACTTTTAAAATAAATCAACGTTTTTTTCATGAAGTGATAAACTGAATGATAAACTTTTGTATATTCTTAAAAAAATTGCTAAAAAATAATTTTGTAAAATAAATAAGACACGCAAATGTCTTCACGCTTCAGATCAACTTGATAATGGTTGAAACTAATACACACGTTCAGAATTTCAGTTTGTTCTACTTTTAGCTATTTTATTGCTTCGCTAGTATCCACGAGTGCAACTATTTTGGCAAGATGCTTTATAGACCTGAGATCATTTTAAATAAGTCCTTCCTGAACTTGATATCAGTTGAAGATGTAAAATTATTTTCATGCACTATCAACGATTTTCACTATAAGAGAGAACAGGAATTTGTCCACTCTAACAATGAAAATAGTACACTATTACTAATTAATTTATCATACTATTTTCATTGTCGGAATTGGCAAATTCATAAGCTGAGATTGGAAATATTTACCACTGTTTTCACCCAAGAACCTTTTACCGCTATTTTTAGCTAAGAAAAATGATATTGAGCCTAGTTACACAATCACCTCACTGAGCTAAACATGTTTTAGTTGATATGAACATTTGACCATTGGCTCAAGGGTTGTTTGATGATATTGATTGTATATTTTTAACTGCGAAATTTGCTTATAAAATTAATTTTGTAACAATTGCATACTCTATTTGCTACGCTACTTACATATAGTTATTATTATGTAGGAGAAGCGACTGACTTACCATGGTGCTCAACGTCGTTTACGGTGAATACAATTTCGTTCACCATGATTTATCGTGCCGTCAACGGGAAAGTCCGCAAGTAATTACCCTCCAACCGCAGTCGGATGGAGCTGTCAATAAATAATTAGGCTCGTTAACATCATCAAAGCACTTTTATTCATATCTTTAGGTCTCTAAAACTCAAAGGAATAAAAATTTAAACGAGTTATAGATTAATATCATATTGAAAAGCTTTTATTATGAAATTTAACATTCCTTTTCTGTCAACTGTTCGATACATGTAGAAAAATATGCAAGTACAAAACAATGACAAAACATATTTTGACAGACAAATAGAATTAGTCATAGCGCTGTTTTTTAGTCACTTATAAAGCGACCCTTCACTTCGAAACTGTACTAAAGGTCAAATTTATTCGGGAAGAAAAATCACAAGGACACGTAAATTAAGCAATATGAATCTAAAGAAACATGTATGAAGTCTTAGAATTGAATTTTAATGTCAACTATTGAATATGGTAACAAAATATTCCTTCTAATAGCAGAGATTGAGGAGGAAGTAAGAAAAGGGTATGTATTAAAGGAGTTTAAAAATAAAGGCAAAACCGATTAAATTTAAGTCGAACTCATACTCCAAGATATTCACCTAGTAACCCTATTTGAATGTCGCTCCTCAGTTGTTTCGCTAATAGAGAAGCAGATAGAGGGGTAAAAAAGATACAACCGTGACAGTCTCAAATTTTGAAGGAGTAATTCAGTTTTCCTCATTTCTTCTGAGTAGTTATCAGCTTTCATCTGATACGCATAATATGTTCGTATGACATAAAAAAAATCTCTTATCTTGGCTTAATTTTTATCAAATTTTATTACAATTGTGCGTTTATTACAATTTTTTTATGCAAAGCGAAACGGAGTGACTCTTCTAGAAAAATTGTCAAAAGTTTCATAATATTTTTATAAGGTAAAAATATGCAGGAGTGTGGTCGATTAATTACGGTTAGCGTGAAACCTTTATGTGAATTATATGAAATAAAAGAAAATTCATTTAAATCGACGTCAAGCACTGACTCACACTATTATTGATATTAGAACGACACTTCTATTGGATGAAGCATTTAGTAACTGGAAATGAAAAGTTATTTACTGCCTACGAGTTGGTGGCAAGCAGAGACTTAAAATAACTCGTAATCAATTAAAAAGTTGGATCTATGTCGTATTTGTTATTTGCATTAGGAATTATAACGAAATTTATTTAGACTGAAACATCCATGATTTTTTAATTATTTAATTTTTCAAACTCAAACGGTAAAAATTTAATTACAATATAGCTATCATTAATTACCAATCAATACATTGTGCATCAAACAACTTCAAACAAACAAGAAAACATTTGTTTTTTTATTTTGGTATTTAAATACTGTAAAAATTTTGCAGCTTTCTCCGTACCAAGTTATTTCGTACGTCGGAATGAATAAATTCAAATGTTGAAAAGAGTCATTCAATTCCGGCACTTGAAGCAACAGCAGTGTCAAACTGTATCACTAAGTCCATTGTTTGGTCATTGATTTGGCTTTTTAATGACAGCCAGCATTCTAAAAGTCCGACGTGATTTACTTCATAATATTTTAATAGAAACTTATGAATTGAAGTAAGTTTGCTAAAAAATGAGCTGAAAACATTGTCATTTCAAATCGATAATTGCGCTTCCTTAAATCACTCAGTGAATATTCGGTCTCACGTTGTCGCACGTTATTTTACAAAAAGGATATATAAACTAAAAATATCGAAGCAAGAAACCCCTCATCTGAATGGTACGAGGTAAAACGTGTTAACACAAAATAAAAAAAACGTACGGCTCTAACGTAGATAGCAGACATTTAGTCAACTCCATACACTTCTCGACTTGTGTGGTAAGTCGGTGGAAATGTTACCGATAATATTCAAAAAAAGTCGGAAGTTTTCGGCCGCCGACTCACCACCTATAAAAGTCGTGTGTCTGCTTGCGCGTTAACAAAATTCACGCTCGATGAAAAATAGTTTTCACGATTGATTACTATTATACTAAACGATAATAAAGGAACAGCTATTTTCCATAAAATAAATTAAGGGTTACTTTGTTAAAGTGTTGTTTTAAAACAATCTGTTCATTTATGATTTATTTTATGGAATTAAATAAATGGAACTTTGTGTATTACCGTTTCTTATCTTTAATAGGGTTTAAGGAGGATACCCCTTATGCGAAGCGAGATGAAGAGTGTCAACTATTAATTTTATCGTGGACTAGTCTCAAGTGACAATTTTTAGCCAAAGTTCTCCAATTTCAGGACAACACATACAGGACAGGGAATTACAGGACAACACAGGTTTTGAATCGTTACATTCGGCCAAACCCGTTCGGAAGGCTCTGACCGCGTGAATAAAAATCGTAATAATTAAATTTCAGTTTCACGCTTCTGCCCAACTCATAAAATACACGTACTTGCAACATGACAAGTGCATTAATGCATAGAGTTTAATTACGATGAGAGCAACATTATTGTTTCGTGGCTTATGGTCAAGATTGCCTAATATGAATTGTGACGTAAAGTAATGTAAAAAATATTAATTGTTAAAAATAAATTAAATCTTGGACATACATATCAAATTTCCCTTTCCATTTCATATTATTTTAATAACGTAATATAGTGAATGGGTTACACGTGAATTAAAGTATACAATTTTCCCGAGTCAGCGATGACTATTTTTTTTTAAATATACCTTTAACATACACTTACACAAAAATTTGTTTTGATATTACAATTATCGAAAACTTGTAGCGAAATAAGTAATTTTTTAGGCCTGAGAAAGTATTGAGTTGTGATCGAAAGCTTGTTGTTTATTTATTATTTCAAGCTTTTCCTTGCGAGTTTGCTTGGATAAAGTCTTTCTTATAGCCAAATTGAAGATACATACAACTACAGAATAGTCTGTCGTTTTCATTGTAGACTACATCTTAAACAGGTAACTATTAGCAACGGCGGCGACAGTAGGCATAAAATTGAAAAATGGGAGCTATAACTGAAAACTATGTTGGATGCAAAGTAATATATCGTTTTATTCCAAGTAACTTTTATATATGGACTAAACTTCATTTACATAACATAAGGAGTTAAATTATCATGACAGAACAGAAATACAGATAGCCGCAGCAGCAAAAGGTTTACCTAGTATGAAAGTATGTCTCTATGTCATACAGACTACTTAACAAATTATAAATATTTCAAAAATAAGTAACTGACAGGAAACCTCTAATTGCATTTTAATTAATTAAACAAATCTGGACTTAAACCAAATCACCAAATAGTTTTAAATCTTTCTTGTACTATTAAGTATTTTTTGTCACTTCCTGCGAAAAGCGAAATATAAGAATTGTCTAAAAAATTTTAACTCAACTCAACTGGAAGAACAATTTGGTGAACGGATGCATATGGATTTTTCGAGGATTTGGTTTTCAGCAATATTTTATTTTATAATTTTAAATAAACTTATCCTTGGACTACACCCGTGCCTATTTCAAATAATGCTTGATATATTACAATTTTTCATAAGAAGCAGTGCCAGCAAAGCTAAACAGTCAATGCGAGCAAAGTTTTTCCCACAGCACAATTTTTAACATTTGTAAATTTTTATTAATTCAATGAAAACAAAATACTATCCGGCGAGGCTGCATTCAAAAGTTGACAACGTAGAACTTTGATGATTATTGGGCTATATTTCAACTTTGTTACGTTATGTCTATGTAGCGGTATCTCCACGTTTTCAAGACTTCGTCCAAAAACTATTTATTTAATCTAAAAATAAAAGCCGCCATAAGAAAAGGCGCGCAAAGTGCGGGTGAGGCCAATGTATGAGGTGATTGATCAGCAGCAGCAACCAAATTACAGTTTTTTTTTATTTGAAAATATGTTTTGTTTTTAATTAAATGACATTAATATTCTTATTTTTAATTTTCTTATTTTTAAATTGAATATTTTTGAGACCAAATAACATAGAATTATAATAGCATTACTGAACTGTGGTACATACTTCTGTCTGCATATTTTTTCATTTCAAATTTTAAATTCTTCATGTGACATGTTAAACCGATTTTGTGAACATAGTGTAAAACAATTGTAGGACATTTATTTTTGATTTTAACAATGATCGTGTTTTCTGATATGTTACTGTGTTTATAGACATCGATCCTATTATCTGACTTAGTTTTTGAAAATCCAAAGTTTAAAAAATGTCGCCCTTTCGATCCGGAAATAAAACATTTTTAACATTTTTAACTTTTAATTTCAAGTTGATTTTATTCGTTCTATTGAAGATGTCATTAAGGAAATTTTTTAAATTAAATTTGGCTTCTTAAATTGTATTATAAATTAAGAGCGTATTTTATTTTAAATTTAGACTTTAAAAAATTCCTTTATTTCGTTAATGTTTCCAAAATGTAGTGAAATTTAATTTATACGTACGCAGGTTTCCAAAAATTCACTATTTTTTTACTCATCTCGAAAGTTTACTATTCTTTTTACTCATCTTGAGCACTTTTCGTGGCTAAATATGAACGAAAAAATAATGTATTTTTCATTATGAATATATAATAAAATATTAAAAACTAGGAAAATACCTTATTTGGGAGCAGCTTTTTTTCTTCGCTTGTTGCTATTGTTTATTACTAAAAATGATCGAAGTCGTATTTTAGACAACGAAATTGGATTATCAAAAATATTATTTTCACCGCGACCGTATTGTTAGGCGGTCTGCCACAAACTGTTCATCGTCGATAGATAAAACACCACGGTCATCGAGTTTTTTTTTTGCGGACGCTATCAAGTCACAATGACTTATGTAATTTATTTAACGTATCGCTATAACGAAGAATTGTCAAATGCGATCGGTTCATAAAAAAATAAACGAACAATATAAATATATATTTTTATATATATATATATATATATATATATATATATATATATACACGAGTATATATGTGTGTAATATATGTAATATAGATAGTAAAATTTTACTTTGCCCAGCAATTGCAAGGTCAGCCGCTCTTTATAATGATTACATAATGATGTACCTGAAATAAGGCGATATGTAATTGGCCTTATAGTATTTGTTTACATTTAATGATGAGGACAATAAGTGAATAACATTTATATACTCACACACATAATTGACGTCGTATAGTATTCTGTTCTCGATTTAAACAATGGTGTATTCATTCTTATTTGCATTTCCTTTCTACTTTTGATAACTTTACATAATATTTAAAAAAATCGTAATTTTTAAATCTTCATAGGCTAAATTAAGCGGAAAGACTGACTTCTAAAGTAAACCTACCTAGTTTACCGAAATTAGTGCTAAATAGTACAATAATACCATACACGTCAACTGTTAAAAACCTGGGCCTACTGATCGATCAAAATCTTAGTTGGGGGCCTCGAGTAAATGATGTTAGTCGTCGTGTTTTCAACAGGATACACTCTTTGAAACGTCTTCAAAATTTTCTACCGACTAAAACGAAAATCGACCTTTGTCAAACACTTTTATTACCATTAATCGATTATGGAGACGTGTGCTATCCTGATTTTAATGAAGAATATTTGTGCAAGTTGGAACGTCTTCAAAATTTATGCATTCGGTATATTTTCGGCCTCAGAAAATATGATCACATTTCTGAATACAGGTCACTTCTCAAATGGCTGAAGATCCGTGATCGACTCCAACTTCACATACTTACACTTCTTTTTAACATATTAAAAAATCCTCATAGCCCAAATTATCTAAGTGGCAAATTTAAAGATTTATTTGCTCAATGCCTTGGGCTGCGATTTGAAAGTTCACACACCAAAAATCCTTCACTTCAGCAAAAATTTGGAATTATCTGGATCCTGACATCAGGAAAACCACGTCTCTAAATATTTTCAAAGATCGAGTGAAAAAGCTTCAGGTGCATCTCCTGAAACCATTTCCTTTGTGTCCTTGTCCTTTCCTGTCTTTCGTTTCGCAAATCATGTCAATATTTTGTTTTCTTTTTTAATTTACTTTTATTTTTTTTTTTGTCTAATGTGCCATGAAGAATTTTCATTGTAAAATCTCTTACAGTCTACCAACTAAATTTCAATACAAATTGTTATGATTGACTGGAAGAGATTGCTCATGTAGCAATAAGTCCGCCATATGTAGTATACATAAAAGTTAATAATAAATAAATATAACAATTATAACTATTTACCCGTATTTACAAATTTAACGATAACAATTAAGGCAAGACGGGCGTAGCAGAGGTGTAAAACCGCACACTTTTTTCTTCTTCACCATTTCATGCGTAAAAATTTACATTTTTGAAACCACTTTCGACGGTTTTTATTTACTCATAAACAAACAATAGACACGCTAAAGCCGTCTTTCCAGCTAAAAACCGATTTGATCAGACAGAAGAATTATTGACAGAAGAATTATTGGAAGATATTTTTCGACGTTGGGACGATTCAAGATGTGACCAACGTCTATTATGACCAAAGACAGATTAATGGATTCAGAAAATGAGTTATTGAAAAAAAACCACCTTGAAAACGCTACTTTCGAAAGATGTGAACAAGATTCAAAAGGTTTGATGTGCACGTGAACCTTATGTCATATTAATTCCTTTTGGAAATATAAATGTGGTTACATGAGCAACAAGATTTTTTTGACATTCTTAAATATAATTAGTTAATAAAAACAATTTAAATTTATTTATTACTATTTAGATACAAAAATTTAATCCCCCCTCCCTCTATATATGTATATATATATATATATATATATATATATATATATATATATATGTATATATATATATGTATATATATATACATATATTTATATATATATATACATATATATATATATATATATATATATATATATATATAACCCTAATCACGTCCATGTTCGTAAATGTATATTTTATTACATTACCATATCTTACTGAAAGAGAATCATACATAGAATGTTTTGAATACTAAATGTTTATTTATATAGGCAATAAGCCTGAATAAGTGACAAGCTACGACGATAATATGACTTTCAAAGTAGATAACGATAAAGTAAATGTAATTACATGTTCTAAGTCATGGAGGACACGATTAGTACAATACAAAAAATTGACGTCAACAAATATTTTTATCAAGTATTTTTATTAATTAAAAAATTAGTTTCTTTTTTAATATCATGGACAAAATATCGTGTAAGAAAAAATATTTTATTTGCTTGTAAAAATGTCATTGGTAAACTTGCGCTTAATATAACTTGCCGTTGTTGATTTTTTTATATAAAAAACCCATTCTGGTATGGATGTTGTTCATTTTTATAATTAAATAGAGACCACCGTACCTCCACCTGTTCATTTAGCTTCATAATGGAGCTAGTCTCCAATTAAAAAAAAATTCAATTAATCGACATAAAACTTTTTAAATTTTGCATGCAAGGGGAATCTGCTGGTATATTGGTCTAGACAGCAGAAACCAGTATTATGGTCGTCACGTGCCTTACAGAATGATAGCTACTCTTTCGTAGTCTTGTTTCGTTTCTTGCACTATATTAATGGCAACTAGGTATATCCGTCTGAAAACGCATTATAATTTTTATATCAGTCTAATAAATAGGTCGCATACGCAGCCTTGAACGCAAGAAACGTCATTTGAAATTTCTTAATTTTTATAAAATAATAATATAAAATAACGATTTTAATTGTTTGCGAGAAATAAATAGGAATTTTGTATAATGTAGACTTTTTTCGAAATTACTGCTTTAAACTTGGATGCGTTTCATTTTAAGTTTTAAATAATAAAATTAATTCTTATATAAAATCACTTTATCTTGAACGCAATGCATTACGATGGCGTCACGCGAATGCAATACGTTACGAATCACCGGATTATTTAGTATCACCGGATAATTTACCTATTCCTGAGCAACCATCGAAGTTGAGTTACGTTAAGTAGTATCTGTCACCTTGAATAAGCGAACGCAATGAAAGAAAAGCGTAAATTTTTTTAACAAAATTGCACTTCTGGCAAGCATGACCGATTTACAATTTTTTATTAGAAATAATTTATGATTTATTTGCAATCTCAATTGAATAGATTACCATCTGTCGAATATTAGTTGGTTCAGAAAATTTATTTAAGATATTTTCAGGCTTATTATATAATATAATACATTTCCATCTTCGTAAGAATATTAATTTTGTAATCTTAATTATGAACAAACTGTTTCCCGTATTCTTTTGTTACTATACCTCTTGATAGTAAGATCAAATATTTAAAGAATCACAAATGCGAAATGTAAATATTTGTCACGTCACCAGTACTGTATTTAAGTGATAATATTTTCTTCTCTTCGTGTGTTCGGATAGTAATGAAAGTGTCGACGATCAGTATAGTTGTTGCCCAGAAGTTTATTTAATACCCATGTGTTTGTTAAGCAATATCAACGCAACGGCGAATTCTAAGTGTCGCTGAACATAGACCGTTCAATTTCGTGCCCCGATGTAATGTCAGTAAAGTGCACGTATACACGTTTGTCAGTAGTGTAATATCTATGTATAATATGTTATATTAAAACACAATCATAGTGTAATCGGTCAATAAACACCCGCTACTTGAGCGTCTTGATGGCGTATAATATTTATTTATTAACATTCATAATACTCAAATCTTTTAAAAAATATTAATACTTTTAGAGAATATTCAAATACATTAGATTACTTTCAAATATTTTAGATAATTTTAAATACTCGTGAAAAATATTTAAAACTTATGGAGAATACCCGAACTGTTTAAGAAATATTCTGAACCCTTGAAGATAATTCAAACTCTTAGAAAATATTCAAATTATTTAAAGAAAACTGAAATTATTTTATTAATATCAAAGCCCTTTAAAGTGTATTGGTAAACCTTGGAAAATATTTCAAGCCTTTATGAAATATTCAAATCCCTTCGTTAATATTCAAGTCCGTCTGGAAATTGTAAAATCCCTTAGAGAATATTTAAATCCCTTAGAAAATGTTCGAATCGGTTAAAACATATTGAAGTCCTTTAAAGTATATGCAAGTCTGTTAAAGATTATTCAAATATCTTAGAAAATATTCCCATCCTTTGGAGAATATTTAAGGTCGTAAGGGAATATTAATATAAAAATTCTTTTGAAAATAATCTAAGTCCTTGGAGAAAATACAAACTTCTTAGAAAACATTCAAGTCTTTCGCAGGAAACCAAATCACGTAGGGAATATCCAAGCTTCTTATAGAATATGCGTATCCTCGAGCAAAAGTTTCACATTCAAGTCGCTTAGAGAAAATTCAAAAGTTTTTAATATACAAATCTCATAGAGATATGCAAGTTAAAAACTTGTTATAAAAGAATATGTAAGTACTTTGAAGAAAAATTTAAGTCCCTTAGAGAAAGTGTAAGCTTCTTAGAAAATATTCAATTTTCTCAGAGAATATTAGACACACTGAGAGAATATTCAATTTCTTTCTTGCAGGTTCAACCCTGTTTGGGAATATCCAAATCCCACAGAGAATATTTAATTGCTTATAAAATGTACAAGTCTCTTAAAGAATATTAATGTCCTTTAGATATTATTCAAATATCTTATAGAATGGTAAATTCTTTGGAGGATATTTATGTTCGTGAACAAATATTAAAATTTCGTAGAAAATATTGAAATAACTGCTACAGTATTCAAGTTCCTTATAGAATATGATAGATTCTTAAAGGAGAGAATATTCTGTCTATCAGAGAATATTTAAATCTCTTAGGGATTATTCAGGTCCCTCAGAGAGTATTCAATTCTTTTAAAAAAGAATTTAATACCTTAGAAAATATTCACATTAAGTAAGAAAATATTAAAATCCTTCTACATTTATAACAAAGTGTTGTAGAATATTTATAATATTTTTAAGTTACATTATAAATCTAAAGGACCTATTTAAGTCTGTTATTAATAATTAAGTACTTTAGACAATATTTGATTCCCTTAACATTTTGGCCCCTTAGACAATATTCGAGTCCACAAGAGATTATTTATTTATCCTAGAAAATATTAAAATGTTTAGTAAAATTTTGAAATCCCTTCAAGTATTTTCGTGTAATTTAGGAAATGTCCAAATCGATTAAAAATATTTATATCCCCTAGAGAATATTAAGATAATTTGGAGAATATTTTAGTCTTTTAGACGGAAAGTAACTTAGAAAATATTCAAATCTCATATGAACATCCCATTTTTTAAAGAATATTAAAAACATATTTAAGGCATATTAAATGCCCTAATAACCAAAAAATATTTAAGTTACATATTGCATATTCGAGTCCCATAGAGGAAATTCAATTCATTTAAAGAATATTCTAATTTTTTATAAAATACTCAAATTCTGTAGAGATTATTCAATACTTTATAGAGTTTTCATAAACGTTAGAGAATAAAACAAATATTTTACATAGTATTAAAGTCTCTTACATAATATTCATTCACTGAGAGAATATTCAAATATTTTAGAGAATACTAAAGTCACATAGAGAAAATTCAATTCTTTTGAAAAATATTTGCGACTCTCGGAGACATTCAAATAAACAAAGATAAATAATGCAAGATATTATAGATTATTCATTACCTCCAAATAAATCAAATGATCGTTTAAGATAAAATTAAAGTCTGAGAGAATATTCAAATCCCGTAACGAATATTCACTTATATATTCAATTTCCTCGGAGAATATTGAAGCCCATTGGGAAATATTCAAGATGTTTCATGAATATTCTGATATATTCGAGAATACTGAGGTCACTTAAAAAATATTCAAATTGTTTAGAAGATAATTAAATCCTGTAGATGATATTCAATCCATTAAAGGTTATCGTAATATTTAAACTTAAAACAATTAAAGAAATATTAAACAACTCAAAAAACATTCAGCCCCTTGAAGAATATTCTAGTCTCTTGCATAACATTCAAGTATCTTAGTTTACGTTCAAACCTCTAAGAAAATATTCAAATTTCTTAAACAATATTGAAGTACCATTGTTTTCTAGGCGATTTAAAAGTATCCAATACTTTTACAGGATATTTAAGTCCTTTCTAGAACATTCAAGTGCTTATGAAAATATTCAAAAATCTTTATAGCATATTGAAATCACTTAGAGGAAATTCTAGCCACTTAGGCTAATATAGCAAATCTGTCGGAAATAATCCAAGGTAGCTTTCTAAGCTATTTTCTGAAAGAGTATTCAAGTCTCCTCGAAAATATTCAAGCCTCTTAGATATAATTCACATCGGAGAATATTCAAATCCCCTTGAGAATAACTAAGTATATTGGAGAATATTAAAATCACGTAGATAATATTGAATTACCTTATATAATATTGAAGTATCTTATAGGATATCCAAATCTATTTAAGAATATTCCAATCGCTTGGAGAATATTCCAGTTTCGTAGAAAATAATCTAATAAAAAAGGATAATATTGAACTCATTTTAAAGTTAGTCATGTGACTTAAAGCATTTCAAATCCCTTAAAGAATATTCATAGAAAATATAATAACCTCTTAGGGAATACTCAGAGCTTAGAATATTTGTTGTCCCTTAGGTAATATTCAGGAACCTTAAAGAATATTCTATTCCTTGAAAATACTCAATTTCTTAAAATATATTTAAGCGTCTTAAAATATTATTTCCTTTAAAGAACACTTAATCCACATATTGAATTTCAAGTCCATTTAAATAGTATATTCAAGTTCCTTAGAGAATACTATATTACTTAGAAAATATTTAGACCTTTTAGAGAACGTGCAATTCTTGTAGAGAATGTTCAAGTCCTCAGAAAATTTAAATTTCCTTTAGAAATTATTGAAATATTTAAAAGAGTATTCAAGTCCTTTGTAGAATAGTAAAATCTTTTAGAGAATATTCAATGCCATTAGAGAGCATTCCAAACCGTTAGAAAATTTTTAAAATTGCTTAGAGGATATTTCAACTCCTTAAAAAAATTCAAGTCCCTTATCGAATATTAAAATCCCTTATTTTACTAAAATAAATACTTTAAAGATTGTTTAAACCCTGCAAGAATATTAAAGTCTCTCAGAGAATATTTAGATCCCTTACAAGGTATTTAAATTTTATATAGAATATTCAAATCATTCAGAGAATTTTAAAACCTGTTACAGAATACTCTAGTTCCTTGGAGAATATTAAATTTTCTTAAAAAAATATTGAAATCTCTTAAATTATTTTGCCATGCCTTAGGAAAAATTCAAATATAACATAGAATATTAATTTCTCACAAATAAAACTAAAATATTTTTGATAACATCCAAAACCCTTAGATTATATTTAAATGCTTTCGAGAATATTCAAGTTCATTTATGAATATTCAAGTCATTCAGAGAATATTCATGACACTAACAAATTATTCCAATGCTTTAGAAAATACTCATTCCACTAAATTAATATTAAAATATCTTAGAAAATTTTAAACTTCTTAGGTAATATTAAATTTTGATGCGAAATATTAAAGACCCTCATTGAAAATACAAGTTTCTTAGATATTATTCAATTCCGATAGGGAATATTCAAGTCTCTTAGAAAATAGCCCATTCTGTGAAATAATTAATACCACAAGTTACATTCAATACTTAATGACTTTAAAGTATATTCAATTCTCTAAGAGAACATTCAACTTAATCGAAGATATGATTATATTCAATTCTTTTAAAGAATATACAATTTCTTTAAATAAGAAACTTCTTTTCGTTTAAAAAAGAACATATACACCACTTAGAGTATATTCAATTCGATTCGATGATATTAAAAACCTCTAGAGATTATTAAATCCTTCGAAGAATATTGAAATTCTCTAAAAAATTCAATCCCTTTAGGATAACTCATCTTATTTAGAATTGTGTTGTATTTTCATATTGTTTAGGGAACATTCCATACCTTAAAATATATTCAATTCGTCATTGGAATATTTATGCCTTTCAAGAATTTTCAAATATCATATATGTATTCAAGTTACTCAAAGAATATTCAATATCTTCAGATAATATTATTAATATAATGATAATACTAATTCCTTTTAGCTTCCAGATTTTATACATGTTAGAACATACTCAAATCCTTTAGAGAATATTAAAATCTCTTTGGAAATATTTAAACACTCAGAAGAAATTTGAGCCCCTTAAAACGTATTCAAGCCCTCTTAGAAATGATTCAAGTTATTTAAAGGATATTCAATTAGGGGATATATCTTAATTTAGGGAATATATCTTAGGGAATATTTAACATGTTTAGAAGTATTCGAATTCCTTTGAGAATATTAAACTCCGTTATAGAATATTTAATCCTTAAACGAATATATAAATCCCTTAAAATATTTTCCAGTCTTTGAGGGAATATTGAAATCCTTTATAGTATATTCAAAAACCTTAGAGAATATTCAAGTATCTTAGAGGCTATTTAAACCTCTTACAAATATTCAAGTTTTATGAATACTTGAGTCTTATAGGAAATATTCCATCCCCAATGAGAATATTAAAATCTATTATAGAATCACTTTGAAATGATTTACGTCACTTAAGGCATATTTACGTACCTTAGAGAATATTTTAATCCGTGGAAGGAATTCAAATCCCCTAGAAAATCCCTTAGATTCAAATTCCTTAGACAATATTAATAGAAAATGTAAATATATCTTAATAAATATTCAAGCCGCTGAGAAAAAGCACTTAATTTTCTCATTTTTTTCATTATAATCGCACTTGTAGCAAAAAGTACAGTGTGAACATAGTTTACAGTTGTTAATGCAAATATAGTTTCCAAAGCTTGCAGTAAAGGTTGTTTAAAAATTAGGAAAGTCAAATGCCTTAGAGATCATTCTAGTCTCCCAGAGATCGTTCGGATCTCCTTTTTGAATACCTTAAAGACCATTAAAGTCTATTTTGACTTACCTTAGAGAATTTTAACTGCCTTAAGGAATTTTAAAACCTCTAAATCCTTAGAACGCGCATGTCACAATATTGTGAGTAACAGTTCTCACATATTGTGACCTGAGGCATTCGGAGTTGAGAAGAGGTAAAAAGCATATTACAATCTCTTATATAATCAAGTCTTTTTTTCTCATATTACAATCTCTTATATATTCAAACCCCATATAGAATATTCAGGTTTCTCAAAATATATGCAAGTACTTTATAGGATATTAAAGTCCCACAAAGAACATTAAAGTCTCTTGGAAAATATTTAAATCACTTAAGCGAAGGTCACTTAGAGAATTTAAAAATTATTTTGAAAACGTTCAAGAGTCTTAAATAATATTCCTTAAAGAGAATATTCTAATCTCCCAGATATATTTCTATTCATTTAAGAATACTGAAATCTGTTACAACATATTTATATTTCGTAATGGCTCCGAGATGGTTCGCTGATGTATTTCAGACCACGGGATAGGCGATTTGGTGCAAATGAAATATTATGAAAAACGAAAAATGTAAATTTTACAACAGAAAATGATTTCTTACAAATTAAGATTAAACGGTGATGGATTAATTTTCCAGTATGATAATAATCCAAAACATACTTCTAAGTCATGTAGGAGATATTGAGAAAAAAATACAGACTGCAGGTGTTTTACAAAATTAGACAAGGTCACTCATAATATAGTTATCAACTCGATCAGACTTTGATGGAAAGTGCTAGACAGAAAATGTTTGTGAACGTTGGTCCTCATTGAAAGAAGTTATGTGGAAGGTTTGGGATGGAAACTAAAAGATAATTATGCAAAATACGATTGATAAATTGATTAAACTTAAGACGTAGTTAGTGAAGCAAGTAATAAAATGCCTTCAATTCAAAAGCCTCTTTTTTCGGAAGTTGAATTTATTTTCTTAGCTCAATTTGTAACTGTTTTGCCATGTCATAACACTACATTTCGTGTATTTTTTCGTTACTATTAATATATACTTGGTAAATACATACATTTTATAGAAACAAAATTCCATTTACAGTGGCCGGGGGTGTCACTGTAAATGGAGGTTTGTTTCTATAATGGAGGTTTGCTTCATTAATGAGGTAATATCATTCATTAATGTTATCATATCCATATATCAAATTTAGCGATAGGAAGGCTATCATAGAAGGTAACATCAAGCAAAAATACGATATAAAATAATTCAAACGCCTAAAGTATTAATGGAATTAATAACATATTTTAACAAAATTTTTAAAACAATTGAACTACATTGCGGGCGACTTAGAAAATTAAAACTAAAATTATATTGTAATTTATAATTTTCTATTTTCAACTGCGATGCTAGCAATATATTTACATTTCAAAGAAATTATATTATATTTTAATATAAATTTAAACAATATATACAAATATTTTACGTTTCTTGTACAAACTCATTCCTTTTACCATACGTTATGTGAAAATAAATATGGATTGTTACATAAAATATTACAAAAGGAAAAGAGGTCACAATAAATAGAAACTCAGAACCGACAAAGATTTTCTACAAGATCTAAGTTTTGTTGTTGATAAGAATTTAATTCAATTCTTATATTTTTGTATGAATTCAGAGATCGGTTCACAGTTTGAAGTATTTCTTTTCTAGTACTCGTTTAGCTTATTTTATAACCTTTTTTTAAACTTTTTCGAAACAACACTAAAGCTTCCTTAAATAAACTTATATTGCAAATAATGGAATATTCTTTTCGTACTGACATTCAATTTTGCACCAGCTTTCTTTTAGGTAGGTTCATTTTTACTATTACTTTCTGGTTATCGTCATCAATCTTAGTTTTAGGGTGTCTACAAGATTCATTCTTAAGATACATATGTTCGGAATAAACGAATTGAACCAATAATACACCGTAGATCTATTTGGTCCATGTACATCAATAATGCTTAGCATGTACACTCCTCTACGAAGTTCATATTAAAACAAAATGTTTCAATTTTGAACCTGTCATTAGATATATAAATAAAAAAAAAATACAGTAACGTCTCTTCCTCCTTACGTAATCTTGACTTAGGTTAATTTCGGAGTAACTTTTTACACTCTCTTCCACTTCGATTGGGCGAGACGCGTTATACGTCCGAGCTTCATATTTTTCAGGTACGGATTCATTGATACAAATATTATAAACGTCGTATGCGTATTATTTTGTTACATATCTATCATCAGCTTATAATAATAAATTTTATCTTGTTTTTAAATGTGAACGATTTCCGTCCAAAAATGTTCAAAGAAAATATTTAGAAACAAGGTCATCGTGTAACCGGCACGTTCGAAATTAGAAGTTGTAAACGGAAGTATTATAATAAATTAAGGGGGCAAATATTCTCGTGAAGGATCTTAATCGGATGTTGAAGTAGAGTAGAGAGTGAAGGAAGTACAGTAGAGAGTGAAGGAAGTAGAGTAGAGAGTGAAGGAAGGAACAATCAACAAGCGAATGTATGGTTTTGTGTAAATGATGGCAAATAGGAGATCTGAAATCTGCTTGCATAATTTCTATATTCTCGACCAAGAAAAAATATGTAGCAAAGAATACTCAAGAATCTCTTTTCTAAGTTTTCATACCTCCCACTATGTGATTTGTAATATAGAGATTAAGTAATTGTATTTAACTCTGACATTCGTATTTTTTTTCATGAGTTTAAATTTATTTCTGAGCAAGACCTTCATTAAATTATGCAAATATCAGTACGTTACATATAAATATAAATAGACATTCTGATTCTGTCGCTGTTGAGAAACATATAATTTAAATTAAACCGACCCTCCCGCGGCGCTAATCTAATAAGAGTCGGTTACTTAAATTTTAGTTTTTTTTAGATACACAGGTTAACACCACACGCGCCATCGGCTAATGACAAAAATGAGCCTGTTCATTACCTAAGTACTCTAACTATTTTTGCCTTGATTTCTTTAAAAAAAAACAGTTATTGCTCCCTTCCCTTAAGTTACAATTATAAACATATATTAAAATCTTGGTAAAAATTTACATACAAATTAACAAAATAAATTTATGTATATCTCGGCGGTGTTTCCCGATTTATAAATGTATATAGAGTAGACATATAGCCAGAAGAAATTGCCTTTTATAATACGTATCGTTTTATCATATTAATCTGTATCGTTGGCGTTTACTTTATTTAAAGACAAAATAAGCACAAGTGTATATTTCGCATTTGATTTGTATTAGTTACTATCTTATTAAATATGAAGTTATCTTTTTAAAAATTTTGTAACTCAAATTAATTAAAAAAATATTTCCGGAAAAAAATTATTGTTGCTTAATGATACCTCAGAGAAAGTTGTGTATTTCCTCTATTTTATTAAAAAAAATGTGACTTGAATCCTCATTTTCAATGAAAGCTCACTTACTTTGTAGACGAATCCAATCTATTTAACTAACTATATTTATATTTATAATATTACAGAAAAGTAAATAATTACTTTATTTAACATTATTAACATAATGAAAAAAAGCAAGCTATTGTATTTTTTTAAGTTATGAGGGACTGTTTTCTTTACGTAAGTTAGGCGAACGATTCGGGACGGCAACGGAGATGTTACTCGATGGGTATCATTTAGATAACGATGAGACGTCGCTGTGCGACATATCCTATAGATTTATAGATTTCAATGCCTTATAATAAGCCAAAAATGTGTCCATCCTATATAGTTGCCCCAACTAACCTCCCCCCTCCTCGCACCGCCCCATTTTATACCGATAGCTTTATAATAATTAGACGAAATTCGTATTCATTTTACTTGCAAATGTGAATTTACTCGTATACGCAACATAAATTGGACTGTATATAAGTTAAATTTGACTCAAATGTCTATTTCACAAAAATTTATGCGGTGATTAAATTCAGTTGGGCCCAGATAGGCGCTTAAACATTGATGAAGAAATGTATATTGTGACAAAAACTAAAATATAAATAGAAATTATTCAAAACGAAGGAAATAGTTGACCATGGCAATTTATACAATTAAACCTACGTCATATTTTGCTTACTCACATTACGCACTGGATTATGCGCCACTAGGTCCATGTGTTTGTAAAACTTAGCGAAATATGAAAGTTTTCTTCAGTTTTAGAAAGGGTTGCGAAAACTGTCATCATTTCTGAAAGTGTCATGGCGCCGCCCAGCTCCAGTTTGACATTCATCACATAGCCCCGGATCTCATCGACGCTCGTTATGTCGATCAATATTTTGGCATAATCATCTGTCTTGTAAATAGCTGCAAGTTTAAAAAATAACCTTGAACACCATGCACTTATTAAGGACACGGGGATATATTGACATCCCCGTCGAGTTAGTATCATTTGACTTATCTATACGAGTCCTTTGATGGTAGAGCGTACACTATCTAAATACTAATGGGAACTATTAAATGGTGAGGAGTTGATTCATCAAACTTTGCTCTATTTGGCTTGACGGGTTCTTTTGTCACAAATATTGGTCAAAATCTGAATTATGAAGCCGAAACTTAGTGGCAGAGACTCTTCAATGGTGAGGAGTAGGTTCATCGACTTGGGGTAGTTTGACTTGTTTTGACATAAAGAAGAAAGTAACGATATAAATAAGTTGTTAATTACAAAATGTATGTAAAATTATGTAACAAGTATGAAGCAACTAAGATCTAAACAGGAAAGTAAGTATTTAGAGGTACATAACACATACAGGAAGGAAATAGAATATTAACAAGCAAGTAAGACGTTGACAGATGTTAAATCAACTAACAAAAAATAACAAAGAACAATTGGGAAAATTCCAAAGCAAGACTCCGAAAAACCCAGTACTTCAACTTCTGTTTAACGACAACTTTAAATTTTTCCTTGTAATATTTCTTTCATGTACCATATTTCGTCGTTTTTCTTTCTGGGCACTTCCAATACTTGTTCCCTTTGATCATGGTGCTGATTAAAAATGTGTCTATATTGACACATTGTTAAACCGGGGTAATACTTGTCATCATATTTCAAAATCACGTAATCTCCTGGTTTGTAAGTTCCAAATATTCTTAACCAGTGCACAAATTTATTTGCTCACATTCTCATAAAATGTGATTCTGCTTTCTTGAATTGTTTGTGTATTAATTTTTCTTTCTGATTTTGTAATTATCTCGGAAGGTTCATTATTTTTCGTTGCCTTTTCCTGCTTCGACATACTTAAATTTAAGCCTATCGACATTGAAGGCGTCACCATTTTTTCTAAATCTACATTAAAAGAGCTGCAGCTGTATAATCTTAAAGAATAATTGTCATCAATTCCGTCAGGAGATGAGGCGCTACGGTGATCTTTCGTCTATTTTGTTACGTTTTCCCGCTGATTGTGAAATAATCTTTTTTATTTCCTTTTCTGCAACACCACATTTGACGATTTAAAGGAGTCACATCTTCTATGTCAGATATAGAAACACTTTCCAGGAACAATTTTAACGGATTTACGTTTTCTTCTTGGATTGATCATCGTTTGACTGTCTCGTGTTTCTTTGAAAAAATCGATAAATGAGTCATTGACAGCTCCCACTTCCCGTAGGTTTGTTTCCAAAACAATTTTAGGAAGACAAGCCAAAACGACGTCTCTGTTGATAAGTGACATCCCACATTTACGAAAGCTTCCTTTTACTTTTTCTTTCTGTACAGGCTTTAATGCATCAAAAAGTTTTTTTATAAGTCCTGGAAAACAGTCCTTTGGTATTGTAGTACATCGGCTACCATATGCAGTTTCTTTCCATAATTTTTGTCCAATGTACTTTCATGGGCCGGATATAAGCCACGTAAAGGGGTTGAAAGATATGTATAGCATTCCGTTCATCCGCATTGCATTTATTTGAGTTCATTCCGCATTGCGTTCATTTGCAACAGCGGTAAGCAAATGAACTCAGTGGTGTTTTCTACATAATTCTTGACAATCTCCATGTTTATATGAGAACTTGGATTATCTCCTGTTCAAACTTTTTTGCCATCTTGCTTTTTTATAATGGGCGGCATTGTGTACATAAACCTGTCTTCAAAACTTAGACTGTCAAACCATCCAGATTTGCTACAATTATACCTTGCCCCTTATAGTCCTCCCTCAATCCAGGTTTGCTACAATTTTTTGACTTGTAGTTCACATAAACTGGCTCAGTCTCACCATCAGCGTTGCCACAAATCATGACGTACACGACTTTGTCGAATTTCTGATGATCTCCGGATATTTGGTACCCCTTTTAACTAATACTTTTTTAAGTCAGGTTCATTCGGGGGCCTTCCAATTCTTTGTGTTTATGGTAAAAACAATAAATTTGTGTCGGTCAATAAAACCTCGCATCCAATGAAGACCGGGCAACTTATCTTACAACAGCGGAAATCGTTTTCCCATCTTAGTTTAGTTTTGTTGAACAAAGTTTAGTTTTGTTGAACAAAGTATAATTATATATTGATTATGTATGTATGTTATATTTTCGTATGCTGCACGAAACGTTAGTTGCTTATTTCGAATAGCATATTTTAAATATTATAGCGCGCTGTAATATTTCAAATATGTAATTCTGGTACGTATACCTACAGATCAATTTTTTTCATATTTTAGAGACATGTTCAGAGTTTGTCTGCAAGGAAAAAGATCTTATGCGTAAATTTGTGACAACCATAGTAAAGACATTGTTAACTTAATATTAACTACTAAGGGGTTACTTTGTGAGAAACTGACACGTGTACGATTACGTACATGCGACTTTTAAAAATAACTCAAAGACAAAAAGTTAGATTTCCACCCTCTTGGAATTTTCGAACATATCTGGCTACCCTACCGATACATGTCATACCGTCACAACGTTACCCCACAATGTTTCAATATTTTATACAAAAGTAAATAACGGTGTTCAATGCATTATTATCTACAAACACTACATTTCATCGTTTTCATCATAAAATTTGCCACAAGAAATACGTACCTGCAACTCTGAATAAACGTTTTTTTTTGTTCATAAAAAAGATTCATAGACAATGAATACATGGCAGCTATCTCAATACTCGATGACATTTGTTTTTTTTTCTTTAAGTGTTATTGGTAAGCATTTTAAGCAATAAGATTCCAAGCTAGGTGAGATTGGATGTCCAAAAGTATGCTTGTCACAAAGTTAGACTGGAATCACAAAATAACCCCAGCTTAGGGGATATTTTAAAATCTTGCAGAATATTTAAATAACTGGCGCAGCGTGCCTTAAAGGGGCCCTGTATCAAAATTTGTTGGGAGGCCCAAATGAAGGGTAAAGATTTTTCACAAAAGAAACAAAAATGTTCGCATTTAATTAAAATAATTATATATTGATTATAAGTTATTACTTACAATTAATGATCCTAGGAACTAAGCTAGCCACACAATTCAAATATACACTTTTCTTGCCTTTTTTTCGGTGAACTTATTTATTAAATCATTCATAGCTGAATACGATTTCAGTTTTTCTAAATTTTCTGCCTCTATAGACAATAGTGATAGCCGTTCCTGTCCAATAGAAGTCCTTGGATAATTTATTATCAGTTTTAATTTCGAAAAACTTCTTTCAGCTGTTGCAGTTGTAACCGGAAGGGTCAAGAATAAAAAGCATGCTGTTATTACATCCGAAAAACTGGATGCAAGGCTTTTGAATTTTATCAGCAATAATTCCATGAGTCTCTTAATGAAATGAATTGTCTGAATTTCAGATTTTAAGCATATTTTCAAAGCAATTAATTGTTTATAAAGATCAACTGCCATGCCTTTACTGTATTTAGTAGACAGTTTTCCAGCATCCTTTTTTATTATTTTGTTTGAAAAAGATAAGAGTTTTTCGGTTGTAATACTTCGAACATATTATTCAGGTTACATAGGCTCGGAAATTTTTGTTTAATTTGAAAAATTAGTATATCTAAACAGCAGTGAACTATACACATTGACATTGAAGTACTAATCCGGAAATTCTCCCATCTTCTAATAACTGATAAAAAAACGCTTCGTTACCCACTCCTTTACTAGATCTCCGAACTCGTTCAGCAAACCATGGAATGAATTTTGATTTCTTATTTCGTTCACTTTATTCAAAAGGTTATTTAGTAAAATATTCTTCGTTACAGTACGTTACTCTACGTTACACTACGTTACTCTGCGTTACACTACGTTACTCTACGTTACTCTGCGTTACACTACGTTACTCTACGTTACACTACGATACTTTATGTTACGCTATATTATGCTAGGTTAGACCACGTTACTCTACGTTACACTACGTTACTCTACGTTACACTACGTTACTCTTCATTATACTACGTTACTCTACTTGCACTACGTTACTCTACGTTACGCTACGTTACACTACGTTACTATACGTTACACTACATTACTCTACAATACTTCATGTTACGCTACGTTACGCTACGTAAAACCACATTACTCTACGTTACGCTACGTTACCCTACGTTACACAATGTTGCTCTACGTTACACAACGTTACTCTACGTTACACTAGTTACTCTACGTTACTCTACGTTACTCTACGTTACATTACGTTACTCTACGTTAAGCTAAATTATGCTACGTTACACTACGATACTTTATGTTACGCTACGTTACGCTACGTAAAACCACATTACTCTACGTTACGCTTCGTTACTCTACGTTACGCTTCGTTATTCTCCGTTACGCTACTTAACTCTACGTTACACTACGTTACTCTACATTACTCTACGTTACGTTACGCTACGTTATACCACGTTACTCTGTGTTACGCTACGTTACACTATGTTACTCCACGTTACACTACGTTACTCTACGTAACACTACGTGACACTACGTTACTTTACTTTGCTCTTTGTTATGCTACGTTACACCACGTTACTCTACGTTACTCTACGTTACTCTACGTTACTCTACGTTACTCTACGTTACCCTACAACACTTGATTGTACTCTACGTTACTCTACGTTACGATACTTTAGACCACGTTACGCTATGTTACGCTACGTTACACTACGTCACGTTACGTTTCGTCTTGTTACTTTTCGTTACGGTACACTACGTTACCCTACGTTACACGATACTTTACGTTACGCTACGTAACGCTAGGTAAGACCACATCTTCTATACGTTACGCTACGTTACTCTGCGTTACACAACGTTACTCTGCGTTACACAACGTTACTCTACGTTACACTAGTTACTCTACGTTACTCTACGTTACTCTACGTTACACTATGTTACAATACAATACACTACGTTATACTACGTTACACTACGTTACGCTACATTACTCAACGGTACGTTACGTTACGTTAGACAATGTTACTCTACGTTACACTACGTTATACTACGTTACACTATGTTACAATACGATACATTACGTTACACTACGTTATACCACGTTACACTACGTTACGCTACACTACTCAATCCTACGTTACGTTACGTTAGACAATGTTACTCTAAGTTACACTACGTTACTCTACGTTACTCTACGTTACTCTACGTTACTCTACATTACACTACGTTACTCTACTTACACTACGTTACTCTACGTTAGACTAAGTTACTCTACGTAAACTACATTACGCTACGTTACACTACAATACTTTACGTTAATCTATGTTACACTACGTTACATTATGTTACTCTACGTTTCTCTACGATATTCTGCGTTACGCTACGTTAGTCTACGATACTCTACGTTACACTACGTTGTTCTACTTTACACTACGATACTTTATATTACGCTATGTTACTTTACGTAAGACCACGTTACTCTACGTTACACTACGTCACGTTACGTTTCATCTCGTTACGTTACGTTACTCTACGTAACACTACGTTTATTTATTTTTTTAATTTATTTATTTATCACCTATGGAGAAAAACCAGATACAAGTCATAGTAAAATACAAAATAAGAGTTTTTTGACAATAAGGTTAACTTATATCCTAACATTCCCACATGAAAGTAGTATTCTACATACATATATCCTCAGTCTTTTCTAGATATTTCCATGATACATTAAATATTCAGAAATTTTATAAAATATCAAATTAAATTTTAATAAAGTGATATTGTTAACATTCAAGCAATAACTATTGAAATTATTGAAGTCAGCCTTTCATTTAACGTTCACTGTAACAGTTATCAATAATAGAATTAATAGTAATCACTATCCCACTTATAATAATATCGATTAAATAAAAAGAAAAAAAGGGTGCGTGTACTTATGTACGCGCGTGAGAAGTTATACTTCTTTGGCATCATTAAATAATACATACGGATAGATAACCTCAATTATATTGGAGCACTTGAAAAAGTCTATAAACACAATTTTTTCACTAATATGTACGAATAGTAAATATATTAATCAAAATATTGAATTTAAATCGTTGCTGAATATAATTTATCAGCACATATATAAATCACACTTATATGAAACTAAAACACGTGTGTGAATGTTGACACTAGAAACATGCGGATAAATACTATGAATATGAAAACAGTGAACAGAGGCGACGATGGTGCCAATAGCTTTTGTTTCGAGACTGCAACCGCTGCAACTTCATACTGTAACTTTTGTGTGACGAATCTTACAATTTCACTCTCATCATTTTTTCATAACGCGCCTAAAGAAGTATAACTTCAAAAAAAAACAGAATATCACGTCGATTTGAATAAATGAAAATGTAGTGTCAATGCTTTCAAAGGACTAATGGTTGTATAGTATCCGTTTAACTGACTGTTTGTATTGAAGTACTGAGCTGGCAAATATATCTAGAGAATGAAATTATCCGTCGCAATCATCACAAAACCTGCGTAGCGGTACACGAGCACCAGCATTAGTGCGAGCGGTAGGTAGATGGAACAGTGCGATGCTACGGGTCGCTCTCCCTGGCACACGAAACTGCAACTGATTCACTATATCGGCGCAATCATAACGACTATGGCAAATATTATAAAGTACAATTGCTCCGTGTTAGATACGCCTTTCGTAGAGAGTACGGATTTGAATGTATACAATGCATTATAATAGTCTATTTTGGGTGTATTGAAGGGATATTGCAATGTACGTAGAAATCGCTTTTGCATTCTTTTGATCATATCAGAATATGTAAGATAGTAAGGATTCCAGACGGCAACAGCATATTCAAGTTGAGATCGCACAAGACTTGTGTAGAGGATGCGATACGTTCTCATTTGCTTAAAGGGTTTGGTAGTTCGTAAGACAAAGCCTAGCAAAGCATAAGCTCGCAATATGATCTGCTTTACGTGAACATCAAAATGTAACTTTTGATCAAACATTACATCAAAGTCACGTATGCAATTAACAGATTCCAAAGAATGACCACCTATGTCATAGGTATGAAAATAGATTGTCTTATTTTTAGAAAAGGTGATCGATTTACACTTACTGTGACTTAATTGCAACTTGTTTATTCTGCAATACGCATCTAGTCTTTTAAGATCTTCTTGTAACTTCGATTGATCAGAAGAATCTCTTAACGATACTCTACGTAACACTACGCTACTCTATTTACACTACGTTACTCTACGTTACACTACGTTACTCTATTTACACTACGTTACTCTACGTTACCCTATGTAACGCTACGTTTCACTACAATACGCTACCTAAGACCACGTTACTTTATGTTACGCAACGTTACTCTACGTTACACTGCGTTACTCTACGTTACACTGCGTTACTCTACGTTACACTGCGTTACTCTACGTTACACTGCGTTACTCTACGTTACACTGCGTTATTCTACGTTTCTATACGTTCCTCTACGTTACTCTGCGTTAGTCTACGTTACTCTGCGTTAGTCTACGTTACACTACGTTATTGTACGTTTCTATACGTTACTCTACGTTACACTACTTTACTCTACGTTAAACGAAATTACGCTACGTTACACTACGATACTTTATGTTAATCTACGTTACACTACGTTACGCAATGTTATGCTACTACACACTACGTCCCTCTACGTTACACTACATTACACTACGTTACACTACGTTTCTCTACGTTATACTACGTTACTCAGCGTTACACTACGTTACTCTACGTTACTCTACGTTACGCTACGTTACTCTACTTTACACCACGTTACTTTACGTTACTCTACGCTACGTTACGCTATGTTAGAGCATGTTACTCTACGTTACGCTACGTTACACTACGTTACATTACGTTACACTACGTTACTCTACGTTATTCTACGTTACGCTACGTTACGCTATTTTACAAGACGTTATTCTACGTTACTCTACGCTACGTTACACTACGATGCTTTATGTTACTTTACGTTGCACTACGTTACGCTACGTTACGCTACGTCACGTTACGTTTCGTCTACGTTACGTTACGTTACGTTATACTACGTTACCCTTCGTTACACAACGTTACTCTACGTTAATCTACGTTGTACTTTGGTACGCTACGTTACGCTACGTTACACCACTTTAATCTATCTTTTTATTTGTTGTTATTCTACGTAACACTACGATACTTCATGTTACTCTACGTTATACTATGTTGCTCTACGTTACGCTACGTTACGCTATGTTACGCTACTTTACACTACGTTACTCTACGTTACTCTACGTTACACTACGTTACACTGCGTTACTCTACGTTACATTACGTTACTCTACGTTACGCCACGTTAGACCACGTTACACTACGTTACGCTACGTTACACTACGTCACGTTACGTTTGTTACGTTACGTTACGTTACACTACGTTACTCTACGTTACACTATGTTGCTCTACGTTACACTATGTTACTCTACGATTCCCTACGTTACACTACGTCACTCTGCTCTACGCTACGTTACTCTACGCTACGATACACTGCGTTACTCTACGTTACACTACGTTACTCTACGTTACACTACGTTACTCCACGTTACACTATGTTACGCTACGTTACTCTACGTTTTGCTACGTTACGCTACGTTTCGCTTCGTTACACTACGTCACGTTATGTTTCGTCTCGTTACTTTAGGTTACGTTACACTACGTTACTCTACGTTACATTGCGATACTTTATGTTACTCTACGTTGCACGACGATACTCTACATTCCGCTACGTTACTCTACATTACGCTACGTTGCACTACCATACTTTATGTTACTCTTCGTTACACTACGTTACGCTAATTTACGCTATGTTACGCTACGTCACGTTACGTTTTGTCTCGTTACGTTACGTTACGATACGATACGTTATTCTACGTTATACTACGTTACTCTACATTACTCTACGATACTCTACGTTACGCTACGTTACGCTATTTTACACCACGTTACTCTACGTTACTCTGCGCTATGTTAGAATACGTCACTCTACGTTACTCTACATTACGCTACGTTACACTACGATACTTTATGTTATTCTACGTTACATTACGTTACGCTACGGTACGCTACCTTAGACCACGTTACTCTACGTTACGCTACTTTACACTACGTTACGTTACATCTCGTCTCGTTACTTTACGTTACTCTACGTGACACTACGTTACGCTATGTTTCGCCACATGACACTACGTTACTCTACGTTACACTACGATACTTTACTTACGCTACGTTACTCTACCTTTTACTACGTTACTCTACGTTACGCTACGTTACTCTACGCTACTCTACGTTTCACTACGTTACTCTACTTTGCACTACGATATTTTATGTTACGCTACATTACGCTAAGTTAGACCACGTTACGCTACATTACAATACGTTACTCTACGTTACACTACGTTACTCTACGTTTCACCTACGTTACACTACATTACACTACGTCACGTTACTTTTGTCTTGTCACGTTACGTTACGTTACACTACGTTACTCGACGTTACTCTACGTTACACTACGTTACTCTACGTTTCTCTACGATATTCTACGTTACGCTACGTTACTCTACGCTACTCTACGTTACACTACGTTACTATACTTCCCACAGCGATACTTAATGTTACGCTACATTAGGCCACGTTACTCTATGTTACGCTACGTTACACTACGTTACTCTACGTTACACTACGTTTTACTACGTTACTCTACGTTACCCTACGATACTTGATGGTACTCTACGTTACACTACGTTACGCTACGTTACGCTACTTTAGACCACGTTACTCTACATTACGCTACGTTACACTACGTCACATTACGTTTTGTCTCATTTTGTTTCGTTACGTTACACTACGTTACAGTACGTTACACTACGTTACACTTTGTTACACTTTGTTACTCTACGTTACTCTACGGTACTCTACGTTACTCTACGTTACACTACGTTACGCTACGTTACACTACGTTACGCTACGTTACGCTACGTTACACTACGTTACACCACGTTACACTACGTTACGCTACGTTTCACTACGATACGCTACGTAAGACCACGTTACTCTACGATTCTTTATGTTACGCTACGTTACACTGCGGTACTCTACGTTACATTAGTTACTCTACGTTACACTACGTTACTTTACGTTAGTTTACGTTTCTCTACGTTACACTACGTTACTCTACTTTACGCTACGTTACTCTACGTTACTCTTCGTTACTTTGCGTTACGTTACGCTACGTTACGCTATGTTACGCTCCTTTACACTACGTTACACTACGTTACACTACGTTATACTGCGTTACGCTACGTTACGCTATGTTACGTTATGTTACGCTACATTACTCTACGTTACACTACCCTACCTTACGCTCGTTACGCTACGCCACGTTACGCTACCTTGCGCTATGATATGTTATGTTAAGCTACGATACGTTACGTTACGGTACGTTACCCAACATTACTTTACGTTTCGCTAAGTTACACTACGTTACGTTACTTTACAATACACTACGCTAGTTTACGCTACATTGTGCTACGATACGCTACGCTACCTTACTATTCTTAACTTTACACTACGTTACGCTAAGTTACGCTACGTTACGGATGATATGCTACGTTACGCTACGCTATTTTTCGCTACGTTACGATACGCTACGTTACTCTACGTTATTCTACGTTACGCTATGAAATGCTACGTTACTAAACGTTACACTACGTTACGTTATATAACGTTACGTTACATTATGAATTACGTGACGTTACCTTACGATACATTATGTGTCGTTACGTTACGTTACGTTAGGTTGTGCTATATTAGGTTAGAAAGAATGTTCTAAAAATTTAGGTATGGTTCTACCTAAATTTTTAGAACATTCTATGCGAAATAGAGTGTCCCAGAACATACACTCTCTATCTACTAATAGCGGCTTATTTAGTAAAAATGAGAACCGAATACTCTGATCTCGGAATAACAACACTTTTTCATCATTCATATTGTACGACTGTATACTGCTACCACCTATATATTGAATTTAGAGAAGACCAATCAATACGAATTATTTTGATGAAGGTAATGTCTTCGTTTTGATAAAGATATTTGGAATGGATTCTTTTTTATTGCACGAGACCAATTTCGAGGTATACATGTCCGAAACATTAGAAAGAGATGAATATCGATTAAATATACTCCAAGTAAATAGATCCAGAGCTGTAACAATATGCAAGTATGAGTATGCGGTGAATATAGGGAATGGATGATTTAAATGTGATAAGAAGGTTTTTGCAGTGTGGGCAGTTTTTCAATATGGCAACAAAGAATTTTATAATACATTTTCGAGTGGTTGCTGCAAATATTCGGGCAGAAAAAATACCCCTTGCTAAGTTATCATGCTTATGCCGACACTATTTTGAAGATAATCAATTAAAAAATATGCAAAAAAATTACACTTCCTAATTTTGTTGCCAAAAATGATTTAAATAGAAGACGAACATAATTATTCAGCCTTAATGTAGATAATAACTATGTACGTAATTTCTCTTGGTTAAATCATGACAAATTAGCGTTAATTTCTTTAGGCCCATATGCAATTGAATATCCCGGATTTTGTTACAGTGAAGTTGTTTGGATTGGTGAACAATACATAATTAAAACATTAGCCACAATCTCTTAGTATGAATTTGGTTATGAATTGTCGTTACGGGGAAAATTCAAAACAGACATGTCAATAGATAGTATTATTTATATATATTAACGATAACTCTAATTGCCGGAACACAATAGAGCACAACTGGTGTAATTGCTTGGTAGGCAAGTGAAATTTCTCGACCTGTATTCCCGCCATTCCCATATAAATACAATATACTTAATTTAAACTCCTGAACAAATTGTTAATAATTTATTTAAAAGAAGAATAAATTGTAAATAATGGATATCGCAGTTATATTTCTGTTTATGGGCAAACAACACGTTAGAAATATTTAGTTACTATGATTTCGGCAGATATCACAATCGATTTAAGTAGGTAAATATGGGAGCAACATATGGTAAGGTCTATGTATCTAGCAAGCTCACTATTTAGAAATGTGAGAAATAAATATTATGACTATATAGTAACTTTCTAAAATATATACGTGATAATAAAAGCAATAATGTCCAACTAATCAAGTAAAATATATTTTGTTGTAATCTTAACTACAATTTCTCTTCATATAGCAATTACTTATGCACCTAGAAACAATTTTGTTGTATCGTTTTGGTAATAGTTATATACCTATAGTAAAACGTAAGTTTCCACTGAGAGAGCGTACAGTAGGAAACACTTTAAAAACATATAAAATTATACTGCGCTGCTATTTAAACAGAGGTCACATAAATAAAAAAATCATATGATTTAATTTCTCGCCCAATATTCAAATTGCACTGCGCACTTCTTGTGACAAAGGCTGTGATGTAATTCGCATGTTCTTTCGTGACCTTGTGTAGAGTATATACATTTAAAACGAAGTCTTTCCGCAGAACTTTCGAGCGAGGTTTCCGCGGAGTCTTCAGGAATCAAGGTTTTATCTGGTGATTCTTCTTTGAGGATTTTGTTAAATTAATGTCCAATTGACTTTTTCCGGTAGTCGGTGTTTTGTTGATTGTTCCTTATTATCGCATGATTTAAGTACTTTTTAAATTTATTTAGTATCTCTTTTCATCTTACCGTTTTACTTTTTCCTTTTTTTCATAGTTTCTTATCCTTTCGCATAATTTTCGTTTTTTCTTTATCTGTTTTGATTCTTAAAAAGTATTTCATACCTATGAACTAATAACAAAACAGCATCCTCTCAAAAATGTCGAACCTCTTTCTTTTTTGGGGTTTCTATCGGAAATTAATAGTTTGTATGTTTCAAATAGCATTTTTCGCTCAAGGAATTCAAGTTCAATCATTTGTCAATCAACGACTCACGTAAAAAAATTTTAAAATTTCCAGGTTCTTGTACGAGTCGAATTCATAACTCTAGTTGTTAATTTATAATATTCGGAACCATGGGAAAAACACATCCTTTTGACTGTTTTTAGAATTTATCTAATAATTTGATTAAAAAGCCTCTTAGCGATAGTGCAACATGTACCTACCACTTTTATTTTACATCCAGGAAGGTTAGTTTTCCATTTTTGCACTGCATCCTTTCAGCCCTATTTTTTAGAGGGAAAGGCGACGACACCTACTGGTTGGAGAATGTAAGTAGCAGTGAGATTAAGTGCTACAAAAATATTTTTTTTGAGGAAAACAGCTGAATTACGTATATAGCTTTTGGATTTATTTAAAAATAATACCATTGAGAGCTGTATATTTTTTTCACGTAAAATAAACATATTACCTTTATAGTAAACATTCCCTTTTTTTATCCATCCTGTCTCACTACTCTCAGTACTCTGCTCATCATAAAAAGAATGTGGTTATTAGGTACACTAGGAACAGCATAATATAGAGATAATAGTATGATTAATTGCGCCATTTACCTATCTGCCAAGAAAGTCAACATTAGCTTTAGTAAGCCACAATCACTTCACAGGCATTTTTGTTTCCTTTCACAGCCAGTATCTTCCAAGACCTGAGGCATAGAAGGAAACTAGTCTCATTTTCACCTCTAAAATATTCTTTTAGATTAGACTTTTTCAATTTTCGTAAACCAATTTCTGATATAATTTTCCGATTATGCTGCACTAGCTGGTACTACGTTATGATAGGGAATATATTTTGAGATAAAATTTCAACCAAGGAAGACCTGGTATAAAGTTGACCTGGTGGTTATAAATAGAATTAGCTCCACCTTCTTCAAAATTGTTTGTATTGTCAAATAGCATGTTAGAAATTGGTATACCGACTAAAAATATCTTTCAAGTGTCAATATCCGAAAAATTTACTAAAATTCACGTTTTCACAATTTTTGACGACCGGAGCTGAAAATACAAGGATAATGTGAAAAGGAATTGTTTCTTTATCTTTTTTGTTAATTTCATTATTGGTCCACTTTCAAATACTAATAATAACAAATTTTAAATGAGTTATTGATATGCTTTGTTGATTAAATTAAATAATTAAAATATACCAATAGGAGAATTGTGGTTTAAAACACAGCACAAAAAAGCGAATTAATAAACATTCACGTCAATTAATAAATAAACCTGTCAAACACGAATAGAAATCGCATTATGAGTCTTTCATAAACATTTAGGCACAAATAAACATTTAAGGTTTCATAGTGTTCCTATTATACTATTTAAAATATTAATTTTTCGCTAATTAAATACATTGCCTGCTGTAATTTTCACCGGTGTAAAAACATGGTGCCTATTTCAAATATTTTAAATCTAGGATAACAGTTCTAATTTTCCTACTACCCTTGCGTATAATTTCCTACAACCCTCGTATCTCTCATAGGCGTAAAATTATAAAGCATTTAATAAAAATATGACGTCTAGGATCTGTATCTCTATAGTTTTTCTACAATCTTTTGGTGGGCTTCTAAGAATCCATATTTTTTCATTTTGGGTTGAGTGTTATTGGAAATAAGGGTGGGGACATATTTTTTGCATGTTTTTTAGTATATCTCTGAAAACATAATATTTCAAATTATGAGAAATTACCTTTGAGACCCTTTTTGCGTTTTCAGTAGATACCCCCCAATATACATGGAAATAAAAACATGTCCAGTATTTTATTTACCCCACCCCAAAAATGTCTTAATTAATATTTTTGAGTTTTATCTATTGAGATATATGCGGGTTAATACTTTTTACTACTATGCAAAATTTCAAGTTTCTATTTTAAGTTATTTCTGAGGAAAACAACTGTAACGGACGGATGGACAAATACGTGAGTGATCTTGTAACGGTTCTATTTTTCCTTTCGAGGTACGGATTCCTAAAGCGTTGCTTTGATTTTTTTCTATATATATATATATATATATATATATATATATATATATATATATATATATATATAAATATTTATATATTCAACTCTAGTTTTTAATGTTATAAAAAAGCTTCAATTAGTATGTTTTTAGTAGTACATTAAAACTAAAAAATTATAATGGGGAACTAAAAAAGGCAATCCGCTCTCTTGAGGCATCCGTCATAGTGGACTTACAATGATGTCATATAGTCCCCATTTACTCATGAAACCTTTAATTTAAGTGTAGGTGGTTCAAGCACTCCCAGTTTATTTTTATATCCATCGAATCCCAATTCAAATTACGACCAATAAAAATATTCTCTAATGAGGCTGTAAATACCAATGAAAGTATTCGCTAATGAGGCTGTAAATAAATTAGGAGCTATTGAGTCCCCCTGTCTTACATTGTGTTGAATTTTGAAGGATTTGCCTTGTTTCTCCAATTTTATAATTGCTTTACTTTTGTTATATAATTCTTGTAAAATTTTGGTGTGTTTTTTTGGTATTCCTTGATCGTTTAGGGTTTTTCATAATAATGAAGGAATTATAGAATCGATATGTAATGATTTATCATACTCTGAATATTTTTCCAGAATTTGAGGTAGAGTGAATGTATGAACATTAACCAAGAAAAGAAAGAGTATCTTCGACGAAAGCGAGCTTGTTCCCTTGATTGGATAAATTCTAATATTTAGTCTTCTTAATATCATCTGTGTAAATAATTTGCATGTTGTTAGAAGTATGCTAATGGCCTATAATTACTAATATTTTCTCAGTCTCCGTTCTTATCATAGCTTTATGATGGAGGTCTCACGATAAGAACTGTTTTCGGATAAGATTCTATTAAATATGTCTGCGAGTAATAGGTTCTACTGGAGCTTTAAAAATGTCATTTGTGATTCATGCTTATCTTCACCTGGACTTTTCATCAATTTAAGCGAATTTATAGCCTTATTTATTTCGCTTTCCATGAATAAAGGTATCACTTCATTGTTTCTATAGCTTTGGATGTTATAAGTTTCTCCATCCTTGTACACATTGCTGTATAATCTCTCTTAAAATTCTGAGGCAACACCCAAGAGCTCTTCTCTCCGGGCAGAAGTTCTGCCTGAAGATGTTTTCAATGTGGGGATCCATGTTATAGTGGTTTTGAGCGTCTCTGTCCTCTCATTACTGAGCTAGAATTTTTCAGTTTTTCTATAAATGGAACAATTTTCTTATTTCATATTTTATTTTATTTTTCCTGGTTTTTGGCAGCGTTCTTTTTTCTACAAGGGTTGCAATATCTGGTGTAATATTTAATATTTGTTTTTGTATTGTAGATTTTATTAGTTAATTAAATGTTTCTTGCACTACTTCAGTTTCATTTAAATGACATATTTCTATTCTGCATGACAAAAATATAAAGATATCTAATATAATTTAGGTTGATAAACGGTACTTCGAAATATTAATATCGCGTGTGACCGAATTGGCCCACATGACATAATTGCCAGATTGGAAACTTTACTTATCAAATTTGTCGGTCTTGGTAAATATCAAATTTCAACTAATAATATGTTAACAGATCCTTAAACCTTATAATTCCTGCTTGTAATACCAGTCAGAAAAATATGACACAGTAAAATCTAAAAATTTTTAGACATCTTTAAAACTTAAATTTTACGTATATTTTCAATCGTAATATATTGAAAAATTGAAATTCCCAAAATACCTGGTTCAATTTTAAATATAGCTTTACATTATTAAATATTGCATTTTAATGTTTTTAAGTTTAAATCATCTAGTACCTAATAATTTAAAAACTGTCATGAAATAATTATGATTTACTCTAAGAAAAGGTTTATATAATGAAACATTTTCACGAATTCATTCTTACTTTTTGAGTTAAGTTCCATTCACAATTAAATGAAACTACATGATGTAGTATTATTTCTACTTTCTTTAATTTCTTTACCACGACCTAGGTTTCGTTGTATTACAACATCTTCAGGTGGGATATTAGCAAAGATTTTTGCTAATATCCCACCTGAAGATAGAATAATACGAAGAAATAATAAGAAGAAATAATACTTCATCACGTAGTTTCATTTAATTGTGAATAATGAATTTCTACAAAATTAACGCCAAATATATTCAATATCAAGTTCCATTATTGAATACAACCTATTTCCATAAATTAATTTTTTATACATCTAATATTGTAATTGTAATAAGAGTTGTTATATGTAAAATCGCTTTTTCAGGGAGATTTCTACCAGAGTGAATTCAAAGCAAAGTTAAAAATAAAATCTCATTGAAGTAATATTATTCCATTTTATTTACACTGCATTGTAAAAATTAACATACTATAACTACTGGTAGTTTAAGAAAATAACTAGTTTGATTATCAATGAAATATTCAGATCAATAAAAATAAATAAAAAATGTCTTCTGCTACCAAATACAAAGTATTTTTTTAACAAAAGTAATTGCCTAATTAAATAACGATAACACATAACCAGTTAAATTAATCATATCTCTCCAAATAATTAAAAAGTGATATTAATATTTGCCAAAAGAAATTTGTGACCATTTACTTCTCTTTCAATTATAATTTATATTATCTCATTTTAATTAGGAGCGTAGCTCTCGTAGTTTGACAATGACAATATTTAGTTTATTAGGTTCAAGTTTTGATTTAATTATTTTAAACAATCGATTGCCATCGGGATTATATAATAGCGATTAAAACTTGATTTCTTTTTATCTACTAATAGACTAATAAACTAAAAAAGTTTAAATAACTTATTTTACAGAACATATCTCAAAAACTTTCCCAATTCATAATCATACAGCTTTTTTATTGAGAAATTTAATATTATTATCTTTACAGAGTGATCCTAAGAATAGACCCAAAGTGTAGTAATTAAAAAATTATAATTTTTGTGGCTAATTAAACATGTAAAGTAGTGAGTGTATCGTCATGGTTTTTTACTAAGAGTCTATAAAATACATTTTATTATATTTACACAAGATTTAACAACTCGGAAGCAGCAACATTACATATGGTATATGTAGAATGTAATGGTGTGTTTTAACCCTACCGATTTCCAGAACACCGTATGATCTTAAGAGAAAAAATGAATGAAAGATCGACAAATGTAGAAGTAGTATAACGCCAAACCGGTGTTGTAAAATCTGTGATAAATCACATACTCATGGGAGAAGGATATATGACAGAGAGTACGATTTGGTCAGAAAATGTTAAGAAGACGATAGGAAAATGAAACTTTTCCAACTTGATATTATATAGCAATATAGTGTCAATCTTTGGTTTGGGGTACTAAACAGGCAGCCAATTGATTCCTTTCGAATCTCAGTTTGCTTGGATGGGGAGTCTTACATAAAATTTAAAACAATACAACTTTAGCAAGGCGCTTAAAACAGCATTTTTTTCTATGATGCCTAATTTGCATTGAACAGATTAGTCATAATATTGAAAAATGTATGCAATTGTTTAAAGCAAATACATTTCTGATGTTTTATTTAATTTTAGTTATTTTTTAATTACACATATAAATTATAATTTTCACTCCGTAAATGTAGCAATGTCAAATTTCTGGGTCAAGGAATTGATGATATAAGAAAGTTTTGACGTAGGTTCTGGAGAAAATTTATGTGAACCTATTTTTTGAAATGATGTCAAAAGTTAAGGTGAAATCTATTCGTTAGAATAAAAAAAACAACAAAAATGATAACTCAGAAACTATCAAAAATCGTTAAAAATATATAGGAGTATTTCGGACTGACCTTGATATTCTCTACCTTTGTGCTTCCGCTTGACACTTTTTTTAACATAAACCTCTATAAAGTTTATAATTCAGATAATTTAACTATCTCATATAACGCGTCTATATTCTAATATCGTATTTCTACATCGATGGTTATAATTTTTTTTTTTAAATAGTCCATTGAGAATATTATTTTCTCAAAATCTCTGCTTAATTTTGTTATGTTGTACGGATTTATTTACAGTAAAACAGGAACCAAATTTTATTTTATGCTTTTATGAATGGTTAGCGTTAATATAAAAAAAATAAAGCAAAACCTTGTACAAAAGACCTATTGTGTGCAGATTAATTTCATTTTAAAATTGTTTTTCATTTGTAGAAAACACTTTATATAAGTACACTCCCAGGCAAAAGTTTGAGACCACTGTTATAACGTTCTATTATCCCTGAAGGTAATAAAAAAGATAGCAACAATATAAAAATCTGACACAACTTCATATTCTATCAATAGTATTTAATTTCAAGAAATTAATCCGCGCTAAATTAACTCGTAAACGAGTGTAATTATTATTTTTTACTACTCCGTTTATTATTTGTTTTGTTATTATTCTTTTACATTACCCAGTGTCAGCGAATCTTTTAGAATGCGAAATTATATACTTTTATTTAGTATAATTCAAGTAAAATAATTTACTTTGCTATGACTTTAGTATAAATTTGTTGTCTCTTCAAATAAAATGTTCTAAAAATTGGAAAAATATATGCAATTAGCAACAAAGTGCTACACTTTTAGTGAATATAATTTTATAGCTGCTATAAAAAAGTGGAATATATATCTTACAGTACCAATAAGTTAAGCTATAAAAAAAACGTATCTAAACCTGTTTTTCGCGGAACGATAAAAGGGCCATTAAATTATGCTAATTTATGGACACAAAACAAAAACAAATAATTCCGGCGGGCCCTTATGCATCGAGATTGCACTACTGAAAATTAAAAACAAGTGCTTTGGACTAACAAATCAAAAATATGTACTTTTTCCTATTTGGTGCAAAAAGGAATTTCAATTCAAAAATTTGCGTTATGTGGAACACTTTCCCTTTATTTTTTAGTTCATCTTTCAACTCTTTTGCCACGTCGTAATACTGCACTCCCTTTAATGTTTCATAACAATCAATATATTTCTGGTAAATGTATAGATTCTATAGTGACACATCTCCACTTACAGTAGCACACCCGCGAGGTATATTCTTAATTAATGTTAATTAATCTTATTCTTAATTAATGTATATTCTTAATAAGTACTACATATAAAAGGTAGCAAAATAAATCAAGCACACCCGCGAGGTATGTTCTTAATTAATATTAATTAATGTTATTCTTAATTAATGTATATTCTTAATAAGTACTACATATAAAAGGTAGCAAAATATATCAAACACACCCGCGAGGTATGTTCTTAATTAATGTTATTCTTAATTAATGTATATTCTTAATAAGTACTACATATAAAAGGTAGCAAAATAAATCAAACACAAAATGTGATACACAAAATAGTGACATCTTTTACAAAAAGTTTTAAAATAATTTATTAACAGAACCATACTCTTAAATCGAATTAAAAATTTAAAAACAAATTCTATTTCAGTTTATGATTTTCTATTTTCATGGCCGATGCTAATAATATATTTTGACGTATCTGGAATAAATTATATTATAGATTTTAATATATTTTTAAATAATATAAACAAATATTTTACACCTTTTTCTACACACTATATAACTCCCTTTTACAATATATTATGTAAAAATGTGAATAGAATGAGATTTTTTAGTCATTTAAGGTTCACATACTTAAGACAGATTAGTCGTAACAGCCAGTTTCTTCCAGATATAACAATTTTTGGCTAAATGTTTAAATCCAGTTCCAACGAAAAATTTGTTATGCGTTTAATGCATTGAATGCTAATTTTACATGGCTTGACTGATATGCAAACATGAATTTCTTCTATATATATATATATATATATATATATATATATATATATATATATATATATATATATATACATACATACATACATACATACACACATATATATATATATATATATATATATACATATATATATATATATATATGTATGTATGTATGGGAGACTGAGGATACTTGATCCTTATGGGAGACAAGGTACACCAACATTTTTAAATTACTAAGCCTATTAGATTAATTTAGAGTAGCAACACTAAGCCGGCATTGCTGCCAACTTACAAAAAAAAACTCTTATGTCAACAGTCCATCGCTTTTGCAAATGGCGTCGGTGTGCTGTTTACATGACAGATAGAACTAAAATTGGTAAGTTTTTGATTGCGTTTTTTTGTGTTAACTTTATAGAACGATTTGTTCAGATGGATAAGATATTGTGTATTTTATATGTTTTTCTTATAATCGAATAGTGAAAAGCAAATCGTAGGTGGTTTGCCTACAGTAATTTAGTTTTTAATGAAATATCATTCGGGAGACATGGTACATTCGGCTAAGGTAGACTTGATCCCAGGAACAAGTCTCCCATAAAAAGATTTATTATATTTTGTAGATACTTCAATAAGTACTTCGACGTTTCATTGTGACATTTTCATTTATTATTTTCAGATTCGAAATTCCGCGCGTGTATAAAACTAAACAAGGAAGTAAGAAGAGGGGGCTTATTAATAAATATAATCTTAAAGCAGGTGTTTATGATGTTACATACTGTGATAAATCATTTCGAGGTGTTGCAAAATCCTAGAATATGTCCGTAATGACTCTAAAGCAGTATGTTAAAAAAAAAGAGAAGCAATAGCTACAGGAAGTTTGCTCTAACGTATGAACAGGATTACAAACAGACACAACTTCAGCTGAACGCGAAGAATTAGTTGACCTTTGCTGTGCAATGAGTGCTGCAGGCGTATGCACTGCACCGTTTTTAAGTTTCCCACGTAAAAACTGGAAAAATGGTATGATAGATTATGGTCCTCCCGGTACTGCCGGAGCCGCTTACCTAAGTGGTTGGATGACTGCACCTAATTTTGTATTGTTTTTGAAACATTTTAAAAAACATGTGAGATGCTCCAAAAATAATCCGTGTTTAATCATCATGGATAACCATGACAGCCACATCAGCATTGATTCAGTCAATTACGCTCGGGAAAATGGTATACATTTTTTAACCATTCCACCTCGTACCTCACAGAAGTTGCAGCCTCTTAATAGGATTATTTATGGTACCCTCAAATCCTATTATAATACGGCATGTGACGGCTGGATGCTGGCTCACCCTGGTCGTTTATTGCAAATATATGATATCTGTGGCTGTTTAGGTAAGATGTACCCCTTAGCTGTGACGCCTCGAAACATAGTAAAAAAGTTTCGAAATAACTGGAATTTATATATTTAACTGCAAAATTTTTACCGACGGCGAAATTCTTTCTTCTTATGTTACTGACCGTCCGAAAGATACACAATCTTCCGGATGATCAGTTGGTCCAGAAAACGTTCAAACAATTGCTCAGGAAAACAATATTGCAAATGAAGCTATAGACGTGCCAGTTGATGATATTAGTGACGCCGAGGATATTTTACAGGATAATATTTTTGCAGAGAGAATGTTATCTCCCTAAATCCTGAAATCACTCGATATGCCTTTTGCTGCTATAACTCTATCTCAGCAGTCCCCTGTAGTAGTAAAAAACAACCCTTATGTCTGGCCCTTACTCTGGTAACTCTTCTGCATGTGCAATACAAGCAAAAAAATTACCCCTAAGCCAACAATCAACCGCAGATGCCACTTTAAACTGTATAAATATTACAACGTCAACGTTTATAAATGCAACAAAAGCTACTTATACACCCACTGTGGAACAATTCTCTTCCGATCTAACAGCGAATGAAACATTCTCACATGTGAATGGTAATAAACCTATGGTAGCTGAAAATAAAACTCTTACCAATTTGCAAGCACCGTCGACCTCAAAATATGTAAGGTCCGATATTATTAGACCACACTCTAAATCAGGACCAAGAAAATGTAACATCAAAGACAAGAAAAAAGTGCTAAAAGAATTATTACCGATACAACTAAGAAAAATGAAATATAAGAAGCTCGTAAAAAAGAAGAAAAGAAAAGGAAAAATTCAGCTAAAGTAATCAAAAGGAACTTTAAAAACACAACAAAGCTGCAAAGGGTTAAAAAAGCAACAAAAGCGAAAAGACAAAGACGAAATGCCAAAGATAGTGTAAGTTCTGAAGAGGAAGTAATGTTACTACCATCGCCAAAGATCCGATTATTTTATAGAAGATGAAAGTGTTATGAGTAGTGAAGACGGAAGCTTTATAGAAGATGATGTAGAAGACTTAGGACCAAGTATTCCACACATAGGGGACACTCAATACAAATCTATGCTTACGCTTTTAGTTGAATTTTAAAGACAAATAACTGTCAATTCATATTTAATTCATACAACAGAAATCTAGATAAATTTCAAAACTTTTGGTTAAAACAAATCTTTAAATTTGCTTTCATTTGAAATTTTAGGGCTAAAAAATAAACAGGGGATCAAGTGTCCTCAGTCTCCCCTTTATATATTTATGTAGGGTACATAATTTGGGGACATTTACTAATCCTTATATCGGATGTATACTTTGGGGTCGTTTTCCTTTCACTTAATAATTATTAATAACAATAAAAAAATAATTTTCCAAATTATATGTCGGATGCTTACACTGGGAAAATTTACTATGCGAATGATGTCTACATTTTTGGAAGTATTAACTATTAAAATATGTTTAGGTTAATGTGCTTTATCACAACACCAAATTTGAAATTTCTGATAAAAACATCTGTCATAAATAAGCGAACGGAGACCTGAGTAATTTTATAAAGGTACCTTTTTTTTCTTTTCATGTACGGAACCCTAAAAATGTTTTTAGGCAAGAACTTATTATTTTTTATCAGTGATATTTTCTCAATTTTAATGATAATATAAATGCACTGCAAAGAATATTTCTTGTAATAAAATACTTAATTTTCTTCATGATATTTTCACGGTGTAGAAGAGATTAAGTATATATGTAAATCCTCGATCATATTAGAAAGAACGTTAAAAATAATAACGTCGAAAGGAAATATTTCATTTTTAATATATACCTACTCTGAAAATATTAAGTTTAGTAACTACACTTTTGTCGACTGTGGAAAATGCCAACGGTAGCGAACAATCATTGTGTAGCTATAAATTTGTTAGCGTTGCAATTATAAAGAAAAAAATGCTACTATGCGTAAAGTTTGGCAAAATAATTTCCGATAGTGATTTTCGGAAAATGAAAAACGAATCTGTTAAGTTTTTATCAACAGCTAATTTATACTTGTACTTAACTTATGATATTTTATTTGAATAATATAACAAAATATTATAAGTTAACTAAGAGTATAATTTACAAACAATTTTCAAATAAGTCATATTACATTTATAGATATGTTAATTTTGCAATAATTCCCATACGCTATATGACTGAATCGCTAATATAAGGATACAACATTACGAACATACACTCATCCGAAGAAAGTACGTTCACAGGCAACGATGGAGGATGCGCCACGGTCAGGCAAATGCAAGGAGTTTGCAAGAAATTAAATAGCGTTTCATGTTATCTCTCCATAAAATTTACTATCTGCTTCGATATATTCAAAGAGTACATAGACGAAAGCAAGCCTGTGTCACTAAGCATTCTAGATACGATTTGTTTCCTACAGCAAGCGAGCCACTCACTGGGCCGAACGACCAGGGTTGCCAGACACCGCGCCGACTGCGCAAATTATTTTATGTTTAAAAATTTCAATGGAAAATTTATAAGAATTTTGCATTGAATAAGTCCACAGTTCCTTGCTGTAAGTGACTCATGACTATGCAATTAAAATATGTCTATAATAATTAGTCTTAGTTTCATTTTGAATTACGTTACAATCCTTGGTTCAGGCAAATTTATGTTAATATTAACAGCGATGGCATACATGCAATATCAAAGGCGTCACATAATTGACTAAGAATATATTTACAATGAAAAGGTCATCGCACACGGTAGCTATAATATATATTATATTTCAAGATGTAAAGTATTTTATTAAAGTAAAAAGTAAAGCGCGTTTTATTAAAGTAAAGCGCAAATAATACATAGGTTTTACATATCTTCCCATAATTATACCGAATGCCATAGCTGACTACATGCATTTGATATTAAATTTAAGTAATTAGTGTTCCAATTTTTAATGGTACGATATTAAACACGGTGACCGGGAATAAGTGACGGATAAAGAAAGACGCTATTCGATGGCTATAAAGGAATAAATTGTCGTTGAAATAATACGTAAAATATACCCTTTTTCTATACCCAATACTTGCCAGGAGCGCAGTGCTTACACGAGCAGCTAAGTGTTTTTGCAGCTGTTCGCAGATTATTCTCCTGAGTGGCATTGAATAATGTGCGCAAGTATCATGTATACGAAAAAAATGACAAATAATTATGAATATTATTTTCAATTTTCTCAAAAGTCATCTTTTAAATTTTATTTCAACGACTATTTTTCAGTCAACGAATAACGTCTTTCTTTGTCCGACACTTACTCCCGGACACCGTGTATATCAATCTAGTTTATTGTAATTCGATATACTGGCAGCTTTTAGAATATAAATCGATATGCATAATAATACTATTATTAAGAACGTAAATCAGAACGATTTAGACTGATGATCACAAAAAATAAGGAACAAACTATGAGTTTAAGTTATAATATTTAATATGTTTAATATTCGTCGGGGTGTAAAATTTGATCGTACATGTTGAACTAAACAATTCACCTAAATGGGTGAGATAAAAAGAACTAAATAAGTAAAAAGACTTTAAGTTTTAAATGCGAAAACGTATATTTTATGAATTTTAAGGAATAAATATTATTGGAGTTCAAATTGTGTTTACACGGGGGAAGAGGTCAACACAAGAATTTCGCAATGAGAAACCAAACGTCTTGTATCTGCAATCCCAAAATATATGTTAATATGTCAAGATTTACCTCATATTACAATATATTATTTTAAAAAAATATGTATTTCATATTTCACTCCGTCATCTTAAGATGACTTGCGTTAAAATATTTATATTGGTGCCGTGTTTAACTAATCGAAGGATTATATGGTTACGATATGTTAAAATATTTGTAACTTGAATATATATTTTTATATTATAGCGCTCGTTTTTAACCGCCTTAACTTGAAACACAAAAGAATGCCGCCTAGCGGCGCGGCGTCTACCAATATAATTTCAAGTGGGAACCTCACTTTGTGCAGGTGCAGATAAAATTTACGTTTGAAAATAAACAAACGTAATTTATTTTATTAAACAATTATTACTGACTTTAATTCTCATTGTGTCTACATACCCATATTATAAGTAGTAATTGTAATAAAAGTTCCCGAACAGTTTTTTGATACGAAAATATTACTAACGACTAAAAAAAAATTCGTGAACACAGAATTGGTCATGACTGGAAACCATAAAATTTATAACAAAGTTATTATAAACAAACATTAGTGTTATCAAGAAATGTATTTATCACTCACAAAAACAGCAAAAATAGTTGTTGAGCATAGCAACACAATTAGCGGGTTCATCGAAAATGATTTCTGTGTATAAACATGGAAAAACAAATTGAAAACCCTTATCATTTCAATATATTAAGACAAATTTAAAAAAAAAATTGTTTAAGAAAAGCGTGATGAGTATTTTATGCTATTTGAAATGTAATGTCGGTTTTTCTTACAAATTCTAATTACTGGTTATTGCGCTAATTGTAATTATTAACGGAAATATCTAATTATTATCAATAGAATTTCTAATGTACCACTATTATCAGATAAGGAAATAAGCACACGTAATTACAGATTATTACTGCGACATGAAAATGGAATTGTTGAAAAATTAGATTAGCAATCAGTTATTGAGTGTTCCTTATAAACATGACACCAGAGGGCGCGAAAGTGATTTCTTTATATGTTATATCTTTTTAACTCAATTTTCAGTCATCGAATTTTTTTTTATTAAAGTGTCACTTGCACAATCAAGAAAAATTAAACGAACCTTCTTTCAGAAAAATCCACCGAGTAGTTTAAGCGTTGCAAAAAGCTAATGAACTTTCACGCGCTAACAGATACGATCTAAATCTTTCTTTTTGTTTCACTAATGTCGAGTGACAATCTTATTTGATAATACCTACAACTAGACAATTAAAATCAACTTGTACATCTGCGTCATCATCAATAATTTCCATGTACCTATTATATATAACAAAGTGATTAATTAATAAAATTCGCATTTGTAAACAAAGTACAATACTCTCTATGAGTACTTTCGTTTTTTCTTGAGCTAAGTCGAGAATTATAGCGGTGCACTGTATAGCCAGCGGGATTGTTGCAACTCTTTGATTAACGCCGCATAATAATGTGTTTTACTGTTATTTTATCTATTTTTGTGCAAAAACCGTTAATTTTGTTTATTATTCCCGACCTGTATCCTCTTATAATATAAAAGCGAGCGAGCATTATGACAAGCGGTCTCATTTTCCTAATAAAACTTTGTTAGTCAAGAATGTGATTGTTGTGATAAAATTAAAAGTAAACTTTAAATTTTTATCTAAAAATTGATATAATAATTGATTAACATTATCGATTAAATTTTTGAATTCGACAGTATATATTTAATAAATTTTTTTTTTCTCTTATTTAACATTTTACATTGTTATCACAATTCATATTTATACCTTTGTTGGATATGTAGTAGGTATCTAATTACATCATATCTAAGTACATAAAATTTAAAATGAAAATAGCGAAAAAATAATATCATATTTTGTTATCAAATAAATGTTTAATAATAAAATAATTGCGATTGGTACCTATTTTTTTAAATATGTTGTATATACGTACATTAACAAAACAGTGAAATTCACATTTTTAGTATACTGAACGGGTTCCGTAAATAAACGTGAAAATATGCGTAAGTAAATCATATTATCTGTGACAATATTCGGAAAGAGCCTTAAGATATTTTCATTTCCGCTACAACGAGTGCTGCGGACGATTTAATTGTGCCTGAATCGTCCGCAGCCTCTTTATTTAGCACTCGGTCAATATGAGAGGATGAAAGGATGTAGTCTAAGCTTTGTCTCAAACCATGCGTTAAACAATTATATATAAATCTACATAGTTTTGACATGTCCAGTACTTAGTTTGGGACATAGGTTTTTTGCATACGTTCGTTACCTTGACTAACGAAATTAATCAATACATAGAAATATTTTTGATATATAGAGAATTAAAATGTTTAGAGATGTAATGCATTCTTTGGGGACGGACCCCAATCTAAGCATACAATATATGAACTGTGTATTGTGTGCATATATTGGGGTAACTACTCGAGGTAACGACCGTATGCGGCAAAAACCTATACCCCAAACTATGCACTGGATATATATATATATATATATATATATATATATATATATATATATATATATATTTATGTAAGTTATGATGTCTATGGCTTTTAATTTTTATGGCTTGTGATGTTTATAACTTATGTCTGTGTTATATGACGTCTAGGGTTTGTCAAGTCTGTGGCTTTTATTATTTCTGGTATTGCGTTTCTACGGCTTTTTATGTATATGCTTTATGTTGCCTATGGACTACGATCTGTATATTTTACTGTAATACACTTCGTATTGCCTACAACATTTTTATTTCAACTTGAGACTCATGATGTTTTTATAATATGACGTCTGTAGCATATCATATTTTTACCTATAATGTCTACTTATTAAAATATTTTCGTCTTATTATGTATGTAGCTTCCAATATCTATGACTTATGATGTAGTCTGAGTCTATTGCCTATAGTATATTTTATATTTAGCTTATGTTTTTATGTCTTGTGATGACGATGACTTATGATATCTACGGCTTATGATGTCTATAGCATATGATACCTATGGCTTATAATATATTTCACATGTATCCTCTGTGGCTTATTATATCTATGGCATGTTTTGTATGGTATGGCTTAACATACTATGGCATAGTTTAACATGTCCATGGTTTGTGTTTTCTATGTTTTATGCTGTCTACGATTTATGGTGTTAATGGTTTATTCTGTCAAGGGTTTACGACGTATATGGCTTAAGATGAGATTAGCTTCTGAAATCTCTACCTTATTGTGTCTATTATTTATGATCATATTACCAATGAATTACAATATATATGGTCTATAGAATTTATTACTAATATATTTATCGCTCATGAAGTCTATGGCTTATGATGTCTATGGCTCATAATGACTTTAGCTTATGAGCCATAGACATCATAAGCCATAGACTACATGAGCGATAAACAAATTAGTAATAAATCTTTTGATCGTATGTATGGCTTATGATATCTACGGCTTAGATTTCCTATGGTAGATTTTCTATGCTTTATGATAACTTTTGCTTATGTTGTCTGGTTTCTCTAAAGTTTATATAAATATTAATATATATATATATATATATATATATATATATATATATATATATATAATATCTTTATTTTATGACGTGCATATCTTATTTCGTCTATTGCTTATGATTTGCATGGCTCATGATGTTTTTTTATAATATGACGTTTGTGGCATGTCTGTAGCTTATGATATCTATGGTGTGTGATATCTATGGTTTAAGATATTTATAGTTTATGATTTCTTATTATGTCTGTGGTTGAGTTTCTACGATTGATTTTTATACTGATATGCAAGATTTCGTTGTTAGGCTAGGCTGCTACGCTGAGATGCTAGGTTAGGCTGCCAGGCTGACCTGAAAAACGTTTTTCTAGGTTCACCTAGTCGCCTAGATTATTAGACTGAACTTCTGTCGTGACCTGGTTTCTGGTTTACCGGACGTATTATTTAAGGCGTCATGCTTGCACGCTAGGCCGACCTGCATCATAAACTTGCCAGGCTAGACGGCGAAGCTTACTTGCATGGATTACCAACTTGGCTATACTGTTTGGCTGAACTGTCCGAGTTGGTCGCAGGCTGGGCTGTTTGTCTATGCTGCAAAATTTGGATGCCAGACGGGGCTGCCAAGCCGGTCTGTCAGACTATATTCCGAGTTGTTAGTTTGAGCTAATTTGGTGTATAGTTACCGAATATTCATTTCTAATTTTTCTACATTTATCATAAAATATCTGCGATATCTTTTGGATTTATGAAAATTAATACTAGAGGATACAGCATTAAATTGAAATGAATGACAAGCATTTTAAAACAGTTCCTAAAGTTTCCATTAGTAGGACAGCATTCCATTTGGACTTCTATCAAAGAAACTTGAGAGTCATACAGTGTTGTGTTCTTTTTATTTAACGAGTATTTTATATCGAAATTAAATATATCACCATTATTTCGTTGTTTCCTTCTGTACAACCTTAAATACAAGGCATTGTTATTCAGAGGACTTATATCAAAACAAACCAACTTATTGCATTCAGTCAACAGCAATACATGTCGACCAGGAAAAGAACATTTCCTAAAATCTATGCTACCAGAGGGTGCAGTATGAAAATGGGACGTGTTTTTAGATAACATTTCTCGTTTGTATAAAATTTCATTAGTTTTAGTCATGTTTTCAGTCGAATAGTAAAACTAACACAATGATTCTATTGAAACTCTACCAATGTAACAAAAAAGAGTACGCAGTAATTTTTATATTAGAATCTTGTTACTCGTTTATTTTGTTATGATATTATTATTTTCGATTCACTTTGTAATCCTTTTTTAGCTCATGCATCAATTCGTTTACCATTTCATTGCGATGGATTTTTTTTTAATTTCTGGTACTATTTATTCGAGAAATCTGCATTATTCTTAAAGAAAAATTATGCAACAGATTTCCGCTTACAATGAAGCCTCGGGTAGAAAACAGTCCTCGTTACTGTTAACAAAATACATTAATTTGTTTAATATAAAACTGCCATAAAATATAACAACACGTAAAAATGAAATACAAAATAAACACGTAAAAATTACATTAATAATAATTTATTATAATAAAATATTTACAACAATTTAATAATGAAATCACTCGGAAACTTAAAAATTAAATTTTATTGCAATTTGTAATGTTCTAATTTCAGCTGCGATGCCAATAATATATTTTCATTTGTGAATGGCAAATCTGCAAAAACAAAATTATAGATTTTAATATAAATTTAAATAACATGGACAAACATTTGGCATTTTATTGTACAGCGTATCTTTTGACATAAAATATGATAGGAGCTACTCTGCTCCTATAATATTAAGAGTTATCCATGATATAAAGAATCCCCTAGTTGAAACGGAAAAGTTGTGGCAGCTACGAAATTTCTTGAAGAAATGACAATTTATCGCTGCGTATATTCGACTTGTTTAAAGGAATGGATCATATTGTGTTTAATACACTGAATGCCATGCCTAGCACAACAATTTTGTCATTGCGCGTTACTATTATATTGAAATATGATTAGCAACAATTAAACTGCAAGATATGGCCATGTGTAATAATTTTAGTGTAATGAAAAACATTGGTGATGCCCATGCCGTTTAAATGCATTTCTTTGTTTACGGGCTATGCATATGTTGTGAAATTACAGACATTTTAAGAATTATTGCTATTATCATTTAACAAAATGCTAAGATAATGGAAGTATGATCATAATTAAAAAAATTACTTCTCAAATTTGAAAAAATGTTAGGAAGAGCAAGGAGCACCTCACTCACCGTTTTAAAAAATAAAAAATATTAAAGTATTGGTAAGACAAAAGACATCTTATGAAGACTATGCTAATGCGCTGTTTTTTATTTAAAATGTTTTGATACGATATTTCAATAAGCAAACCTAAAACTGAAACATGTTTTATATTTAATAAAACACTCTTATATGTTATTCACATCATTGCTGTAAAGATAGTAATTATCCTTACACCATGTAAGGATATTGTGTTTCTAATGGAATATTTTTATTAATATTAGCTTCGTTTATTACCGGTAACCGCCAATGTCCTGTGAACAAATATAATGTCGGTCACCAACGACCTCCATCGCATCCAACGTGCTAATTGACTTAAGAAGCAGCGTGGAAATATGTAGACAATAAAATTAAATGGATTACTCTGTCTAACCTCTAATTTATTTTACTATTATCCATGTTGCTTACCAATATCAAACCAGTCACCAGATTCCGTCTGTTGAATTTCATTAACGGCAGCTCGTAAGGCTTCATGAAGAGCATGGGTCACCACAACGGACATGCAGAGCGGTGGCTCTCCAGTCGCTGTTAGATTTACAAGTAAAACATTTAACCTTTTATAAATATTACATGTGATTAGTTAAATATTCCTAATTTTTTATGGTCTTCTACTCAATTCCAGTGAATGTATACATCAAAGACACCGCATGTTATAAAGGATAAGTAAATAAGGTGGATCAGTAACTAATATTCGCACACTTTTCAAGTTATTATGTAAACACATTTTTCCAGTATTCATTACGAATTATTTTATCATAAATTATTTACTATTCGTTTATTTTATATATCATTAATATGCTCTCGTTGATTTTTCAATACATACTTGTTTTCTATTCTTTCTCTTTTAGCATTTCCACATTCTTTCTCAACGAACTTTTTTCCATTTTTATCCAATATTTATAATTTAGTCTCCTAAACATCAGTCAATAAGACGAAGTGGCACGTCTTTTAATTGATAATCTTTTGAATTATCTTTCTACTTTTTTCTTTACCTTCCTTAACTATTTTCTGCAGCCTATCAAAACGCTATCAAACTCATTTATTTATCCTACGGGCAAATTTCCAATTTTCATTTTACTATTCATTCTCCACTCACTTGACCACTGATTTTTAATATCATATATTATTACATGTTGTCCTTTACAATTAGTTAATTAATATATTTTTATGAAACGTACTACCTGAATACATGTTTATATACTACTGACTTGTCTAGAACCTTTTACAAAAGAAACAACATATCCACCAATACCCCACTTTTCTTTTTAACAAATAGTACTGCTTACATAAAATAGTCATTCATTAACGATATGAAAGTGGTCCTATCTCTGTTAAACACATACTTTATTTAACTCTCTATCGAGACCATATATAATTTTCGTTAATGCGTAAATTAGGTATAATGTGTCTGGTTAGTATAAGTCGTTGAGTAATGCCTGGAATTAGGAATTATATAACCTATTTCAGTTGTGTAGGCATATTGTAATTCGCAATAAATTTCATACATATTTTTATACAGCAATACGTTTCACCTGTCTTCCTAATTACTTGGTTAGGATTATTTTTATTCCTTCTCTATATTTATTGATTTGTTATTTAAATGTTTGTCAATATATAAATTGACTATGGTGAAGAAACAAATAATAACTTAACAATAAATACAATAAATTTTAAAGGAAAGTAAGAGTTACATGTAGCAGTATTAGAATCGCTCATTCAATACAAATATATTTAACACATTCAGGTATTTTAATTAGAGACAATACCAAGATCTACGTCAAAGTAGTGCTCTAAAGCAAGTTAATTTGCAATGGAGATGCAGTGATTGTTTTGTGTCCGTCCATCAGTATTCCCATCAAATTTTTAGGGTGCTCAAGTTTCTCTTAAATCCGCACAATTCCATATATGGCATCCAAGGGTACACAATTTCCTACTACTGCCTAGCCGTTTAGCCTTTCTATTATAATTACACCAGACGCCTAGTAAGGCTAGCCGTCACACCTCAACTATTTACCCAAACATTCCAGAATCCTTCGGGAGTTTGTAGCAATGTCTCTTCCTCGACTCTCTTCACAGGGCTTTCAGTGTTGAAATCCGAATGGACCGGATCGGAACTTGCCCAAACTCTCCTCGAATCCGATGAGCACCTTTGATTGAAACTCAACGTCCTTATTATTTTAATAAATTATACGTTTAAAAATTTTGTTATATTCATATAGAATATAACCCTTTGGAGAATATTAACTAATAGAGACCAGTTTTGAAACTATGTTCGAATTAAGATGGCGATTTACACGCCAGATTCGCGTGACTAATATTGAGGTACATAAAGAATAATATCATACTTGGAAAATGAGCAAACCATTTTAGATAAACGCAGGATGATAAACGTCTAACACAAAATAAATTTTGGAAAATGTATGTTTAATTCAGAATTGTTTATAGAATATATTCTACATTTAACTTAAAATTTATTCTCTATCTCTTAATAATTTAATCTTACCTTTTGATCTCAGCACTCCGACAGGATTGTTGGAATTTCTCCTGAAGTAAACTCTCATATCGAGAGGTATATCCTTTGCCCCAGGCGGCTTGTAGTTCCAGGTTCGGTTTGTGAGGAGCTCTCCCGTATTCGAATCATAATGTAAGCTTTCTGAGGTCCAGTATCCGAGACCCATTATGAACGCTCCTTCAATCTGAACATTGTAAAATTTAAGTAAGTTTGTTTAAGAAATTGTTATTTTAGCCATATGACTTCTTTATACTTTATTATACCATAGAAAGTAAAAGTACTTAATTTTTAAAAATTTCTTTCATCTGATAAATTTTTTTCCTGCTTTGACTCTGGACAGTCTTTATTTTTAATAAAACCTATTTTTTTTTAAGAACATCTACTTTATGTCCATCAATTTATATTTAAAGCGCATAACATTCAACAAAACTTTTTGCACTAAGGCAACCAGGCTTACCCATAATTCAACACTCCTTACTCTTGGCCGGAAAACGCTTATATTGTGTATCTAATAAAGTATCCAACTGTTATTTTCAGTAACTGGTTTCCTCAAAATCTTCGTCGTTACTGGAGATTCAAATCACACACCTAAAGCCATTGAATAATATTTTGTTCTCTGAAATCGTAAGCTTCTTCGCGAACGGTATATTGCGTATTATTTTCAACCATGGTTTCGTTGATATCCGTATCTGTAGTAAATGAACCGTCACAATATCCTTGATTTTCTAAACTGTAATTATGAGCTCTGAATTTTCTAAACCAAATGTGAACTGTATGAATCGTGTCGTTACATTAATTTTTTTTAAACAATTACCATTTTTCTCGAAAACAGCCGAACCGGATTTTTTTTTATTTGAAAGGTAGTGTGATGGGTCTAGTTTATAGGTACATATGATAGAAATCAGTGCATTTGTTTCAGCCCTTGATAAATTTTGCGAAAAAATGTCAGATGTTATGGCAGTTGTAAACTTCTCACTGTACCATTTGCACGTTTAAGGGTACGGGGATAACCAGGGTAGCACTCTAGGATCTAAGAAATAATAGCAGCTAGAAACGTTGTATTTTCATCAAAATGTTTAATTTTATCAGGCAATTCTTAAATCTGATTACATGAAATGCCTGGACGAAACAGTTTTCAAATATTCATTTTTGTTTTTTCTACCTAAATCAATCTTTACTAAGTAGTGTTGATCAGTACACTAGCCAAATATAGAGTAATAAATGTGTGCCAATATTAATAATTACTTAGTGGACCTTAGGTCAGTATTAACCTAATACCACAAATAACTAAATTATTGTAAAAATATAAAAATTCCAGTATGCAAGCCAAACATCACAAAGGAAACAATCGACAATACGAGCAATTAAACTAAACATATGTTATGAAGAAATTTGCCATTTAAACGCGCGCTTAAGTAAGCTCGACGGCGTGGCGCAGTCGTGTATTGAGAGTTGTAACGGCAAAATTGCGTTACGCATTGAGCAGATTGATTTGGGTTTTTGCCTCTCGACTACAACTTCGTACACATGGACGTTTCCTCGTTGTACTTTAAAACAGAAAGCGGCCAAGTCCAAGAATTGAATTTAAGAAGTAATAAATAAAAATAAAATTATAAAAACCACGGCAGAAAAACTTAAATGCGATCGTCTAAAAAAAGTGAAATAATTACGTAGTTGTACATAAACTTCTTCATAATCACCATTTACCAGGCTAAAGTATATCGTTATGGTAACGCACGACAGTAAACAAAATATTTATTATTTTGGTTAATAATAATTGATTTACAAACACCTTTAAATCTACGTCTATTTTATATTTTTATTTTCATTTCCATTCTTCATCACTTGCAATTATTTGGTTCCTAAATTTATATATTTATAACTTGAAATGGATTAATTAAATTGATGATATTTAAACCTTGATATGTTCTATATATTATTTTTATACTACAGTATTTTGTATCCAAGCAGCATCCCATTTACACTATTCAATATTTTTTATTAAGCATTTAAAAAAATAAGGAAATACAAATTATAGCAATTATTTACCTGTCCTACATCAACAGATGGGCTTAAACTTTGACCTGTATCTTCCAAAAGATCCACTCTCAATATCTGATGATTGCCAGTTAGAATATCGAGTTCTACCTCTATTATCGTTACTCCATGTATGTCATAATTTTTTATATTATCTTCATGAGCAGCGTAAAACATATGACTTGTCTGTAGGTCGACACCCATCTCATAGGCCTTTTTGGCAATTTGTTCCCAAGTCGGTTCCTCCAAAGACTCTTTCGCCGGTTTCAGTCGATCAAGTAGCTCCTTGCATGCTTTCATGGTGGCATAGCAGACACTTTCACTGGCGACACTGCCACCTGTGACCAACGCATTAGGGGTTGATAGTGAGTTAGTAGGTTTAACGAGCACTTTTTCCAGTGGTATATTCAGGACATGGGCACAAACTTGAGCTACTTTGGTATTTATGCCTTGTCCCATTTCAATACCACCATGAGTTACAGTGACAGTACCATCCCACTGGTATAAATTGACAACAGCACTGAAGTTTCCGAAGAAATGAAATCCATAGGTCATTGGTATCAGTCTAATAGCTCTTTTTCTCCAGCGGTTTGCTTCATTAAAAATTTTCACATCTGCAACACGGTTGTCGTAATCAGCATCTTGCTTGAGTGTGTTGATTAAAGCGGGTAATGGATTGTCAATTTTGTTCATATTACGGAGACGTACGTCAATATGGTCCTTCTTGAGGGTGAAGGCTATTTTATCCATAATGTGCTCGGCCATAGCTATGCCCTCAGTTGATCCTGAAAAAATCGCGAAAATTTGAGACATTGTACTATTCGATTTTTTGGTTTCAATACGTTTTAATAGAAATCAAATGAGTGTTTTACAAGCAAAATAAATTATATGAAAAGTGAGACTATAAGAGCTTGTATAATTAGAGTAGTATGTACTGGGGAACTTGTGATATTACCACCTATATACACACATACACATCAATTACGTGTAAGTGTTAAGTAATTGCACATCCAGATGAAAATGCACTTTCAATAGAGGAGACCCACTTTTTTTTAAACTATTTTTTGGGCGGAGAGCTTTAAGAATAATTAAACAATCTAATTCCTTCCCGAAACAAAATATTTATTAGCTGAATACTAAGCATCGATAAAGATATGCACATAAACAATTTTGTTAATAATTTTTTTCTAAACTTCTCCCGATAACTTCGAAGAAACAATTTTCACTTCATCAGTGGTACGACCAATGTAGTTAAAAGTCCTTATCGAATACAAAATTTCTTGTTTGATCTTGTGGTAAATCAAAACTTAATATATGCTAGTCAGCTTAATTTAAGTAGAACTGAAGAACCTATTTTACCACTAAAGAATAGTGCAGTAGTTACAGAAAAATGCATAAAATAGTAAAACTCTATTACAGAGAAAAAATAAATGAAGACGTATACATTAGCAGACGAGAAATTAATTACGAGACCAGTATAAACATCGCTACAATCGACTAGTCTCCTCTATAATTGTCTGGTCTTGGATAACATTGGGCGAATAATTTAGTTTTAAACCAATTTCCAGTTTTATAAAAAAAGATTTCCAATGTCAGAGAAGTGAAAAGTATATTAGAACAACTTTAATTCCAACATAACCTTTCAGTATTATCTGTAAAGCTACAGGCGTATAAAATGCATAAAACAGTATGTAATTTAAAGTGACCGCTGCTCACTAGAAATACAAAACAAAGAAAAAAGGTCATTGTGTACACAATACAATAGAAAACAAATCGGGAAAAGGCATAAATAAATGTTTACATTCTTCTTTCACCACATGGTGTCATTTTTGCAATAGACAGAAACAATAGACTGATGTAAATAATATTTTGAAATTTGCTTATGTAATGGGTTATACAATAGCCAATTGAATCAGTCAAGAAGTCAAATAAGCATGTTGTTTATAAAGATATATTTGCCTGTTTTCGATCATAATTATAATTTCGTGACGCAGAGATTAAAACAGAAAATAACAGATAAAATGAAAATGTAATAAACAAAAATTAATCAGATATTTTAGTTCCATTTTTACTGTAATATCTTTCAATGGACATTTTCTGTTATTTAAATGCACTCGTTCTTTTCATATCTACACTATAACGAAATAATTATAAACCAGCCAGATTAATTTGTCGATTAACAACATTTTGTGTTATCTTCGCGAATAGCATGAAACGATTGACTTGTATCAACACCCATCTCAAAGACATTTTGGCAATTCTTACTGACACCCATCTCAAAGACATTTTGGCGATTTCATTCATATTTATTTTCTTGGATAAGAAACGGTTATTTACGGTAAAAACGGTTAGAATTCAAATTATAGGCGGGGAATAAAATTTAATCAAGTACGAAGTAACAAAAATATAAAATAAAGAATGATTTATTGGATAACTTTTGATTGATTTAAATTATTATTGATATCGATGTAGTTTTGTTTGTGATTAGTTAGTGATCTTGCAGTGCCGCAGCTCTTTATAATTTATTTTTGTGAACGTCGCAGACAAGGGTAGCAACATTAAAAATTATTTTATTTCATTTGCACTCAAATATTTTTTGTCTGTGCTTTTTGTTCATATTGTTATTAACATTATCAAATCTTTGTAAGTAGCACAAACACACAAGCCGACTGACGGCTAAATAAATTTTTAGACAAAGAAATTACGACAAGACAACGATTAAATAAAGCTCAAAACCAAAAAAAAGTGTGATGATGTATCAAGAAGTGAGCTATGGTACTCATGTATTCGAATAAATATGACGACAGTTGTAACCGGAACATTATGACGTTATGAAAATTTCATGATGCGATCAAAATAATCACGTAACAAATGTATAATAAGGTGACTCTGGTGTTTATGTTAGTATTTACTCACACACAGTAAAATTTTGTTATATTTTATTCTAAGGCAGGAGTCGGCAACCTGCGGCTCGCGAGCCACATGCGGCTCTTTGGATGTGAGGCTGCGGCTATTTAGTTCCATACACAAATATTATTTATTTTATAAAAAAAACATTTAAAAAACTTTCTGAATCGAATAACCAGGATTAGGCACTATTTCTATCTCTCAGCCACTTGTACCATCTATTAGATATTCTGTGCTTGTACTCGCTTCTCACCGCACCCCTCCCTCGCGATAAGCGTCGTCCGTCACTGTCGTCAGTCCCATAGATAATATACTAAGTCAGTCCGTCGGAAGCTCTCGAATGATGCGGCCGTCGGATGTTTCTATGTAGGTTTTATTCGCTTTCAACGCAAGACAGTTTGGCGTATTCACCAGTGCTCTCTCTGGCTGTGACGTATAGTTTGTTGTTTCAATTAGAAAAGTTAGAAGCGAATTATCTTCTCAAAGGTATGTATGTACATATATAATAATAATAAAAAGCGAAGTTAAAGTAGGTAACATAATAAGTATTATATTTTTAAAATACCTACATATTATTCATATTTTTTCTAAATAAAATACCTAACTACTTATATGAAGTCAATAAGAATTGTCAAAAAAGAAATCAAGTACCTACTACTGTGTGATATTGCCGCGAAAGTGTTTTTATTGAAATATGTAGGTATATATTTAATGAATTACCTATTTCGTTAGATATCTGTTTTATAGCTTTTGTTATTTAAAAAATAATATTTATAACTGTGTGTACCTATAAATTGTTGTTTAATAAACCTATTTTCGAACTCTGAGGATCAAAGTAGGTAGGTATTTGCAGTTTTAGATTGTTACAGATTGTTACAGAGCTGGAAAGCGAGTTGGAAAAGTTGGAGGTCCAGAAATGTATGTACACAACGCAACAAAAGTGGACGCGGCGAGTTGAGGGACTTATATTCGACGCATGGAATAGTCTTCCAGATTGCTACAATGAGATAAAGAAGTTGGCATTTGGAGTGCTGACTATCTTTGGATCGACATATTCGTGCGAGCGAGCGTTCTCTTGCATGAATATAATAAAAAGTAAAGTAAGAAGCCAACTAACAAATGAAAATTTAGAGTCGTGTTTGAAACTTAAAACAACAAGTTATGAGCCAAACCATGCGAAACCAACGCTCGCATTGAATTTGTTTGCTCAAATGTATGTTATGTTTTTTTTAATTATTTTAAGTACAAGTTACATTATTTAGTAAAATTTAAATTTTCTACTTAAATAACAATGCAAAGCCATCGCTCCCATTGAATTTGTTTGCTCAATTGTTTGTTATTGAAGTACAAGTTAGTGTTGTTGTTGTACTTACAATGTAAGTAAATGTTTAATTGTTTTACTTTTTTACTTAAATATTAAATAATTATCTAATAATACCATATATATGTTATCTAATTTGTTGTGAAAAAAACTCTACTTATATATGAATAAATAGATATTTGTCTTATGAATAAAAAGATTAAAAAAATATCAAAAATCTTTATTTATGCAAGTACTAATTATTGTTGGCACGAAACAATTTTGTGGCTCTTTAAAAACTTTGAAATTTTGTAAATTGTAATTTTTGACTCTTCCGACTCAAAAGGTTGCCGACCCCTGTTCTAAGGAAATCGATACAGCTAATTTTACTATTATAAGACTTGATAAGAACCCGCCTTTGTTTGTTTACTATATTCCACTTCCTGCTTTTTTGCATTTATAATAATGGTAAAAGATTATAAATTTGATATAATAATAATAATACCTGGAGCGCGACACCACGTATTGGCAGCTTTGTCTGTCCTGACGCTATTCGCTTCAATGTGCCATCTTTTCGAATCGTAGCTGCTGGCCATAGTATTGAGAGAGAATGTCGCTGTCGATTCGTTGTGGTTACATCCAACATCTTGATAAAAAACATTTTGTAAATACTGTATTTCACCTTCACTATCTACACCCACCTGCATAAAAATGTAAAAATATGCAAGTGATTTTATAAAAAAATAGTTGATTATCAGAGAAATAAAATAAATTGTACCAAGATGGATTAAGCTCAAAACTATTATTTCTGACCGTAGCATTTCAGTAGAAGGTAGCATTGTACTGTATAAATATATTTAAATAAATTGAAATATTTCCAAACGGAAATATTTGAAATATAGCAGTTTTCTTATACTTGAAACTATCATTCATGTATTTATAATAAAACTATCATTCATGTATTTATAATAAAATTTTGTTTAAAGAAAATATTTCCAGATCTTGCATTTTCAAATCACAAGTACATATATAAAGCCACATATTTGGTTGAGGAACCAAATTTTAAGGAGTGATTGAGAAACGGCAACTAAGTCATATTATGAAAAAAAACAAGATGTGTGTATTTTTTGCTACTTTCTTCAACTTTCTTTGTGGGAATAAAAGTAACGCATGAACATAATAACTCTAAACATTTCCGCTATGACGGAAAAAAAAAAGATAGCCGGCGGTGACGAACGAATACCCCCCCCCCCTTCCCTCCCCATGCGCTCGCTCCCTCTTATTATTTCGCGCCGCGCATTGTCGGCGCTTACTTTAGATCAGTACCGTCTGTGACCTAATACGTATGTACGCTTCACATGCATACGCAACCCGCAGGTTATCGATCGCTGTAACGACTAAATCAAAATCAGCGTTCGGTGATTATGATTATGAAAATGCCATTAACGATAAAGACGTAAAAATGTGTAAATACAAGTTGATTATGTACGTAAATTTTCAATTATTGTAAATAAGTTGACTCCGATATTTTAAATACGCCTCAATGAAATTACTGATTTCAATAAAAAATTAAGAATATGGTCATTATGACGGTATTAAACTCGCATGAAGAAAAATTGGAATCTAATTTCACAAAGTAAAATACATATATTTCACAACGTAAAAATATAAAATTCTATTTTTGAAACGCTTGATAAATAATAACATTTTAAGCTTTTGTCACAAATTTTCCATTACGATTCAGCGTCAACTTTAAAAAAAATATATCCAAAATAAATATATGAAGGCATGAACATTGGTAGACGTGAAATTAATTTCAGAACCGGTACAAGTATCGCTACAAACATCTAGCCTCGATGCCACTGCTCTTGGATTAAATTGGGTGAAAGCTATTGTTTCACTTTTTAATTTTAGTCTAAAAGAATTACAATGTCAAAGAAGTGGAGAGCATATTAGAACAAATTTAATTCCAACATAACCTTTCAGTGCTATCTGCATAGCTACAATGCATATAAAATATGTATAGAAACTATGTGTAATTTAAAATTTCTTCTGCTATTGGAAATATAAGTCAAGGAAAAAAGCCCTTTGTATACACAATGCGACAATAGAAAAATATTTTCTTTAAAAAAAACAGCTAGATAATTTTTTACATTTTTTTATAAATGCTATAAAGTAGAGATCAAAAAGTTAAATAACCTCATAGTTAGCCAGCAACGGTAGCCGTTTTCCCACTGCCATCATATTGGTTTCTAACGATAGAATCATTCTACATGGTCTGTTAAGCAGCATCGCGACCAAAGCACAAGCAGCCGCCGTCTGCGCTGCTCGACTAATTTTGGCTCCGTATCCTCCTCCCAACCGACGAACGTGAACATTTATCCTGAAATTTTGGAATTTAAATGAGTTTCTTCTGTATTAAGTTGGGGACTAAAATTCTTCTCCAGAATTACTTTAGAATAAAAAGTGAGGAAAAAGGGATAAAAACTAGTTTAACGTATCTCAGAGGTTATTGAATTCCTGTCTCTCGATAGCAGTATACTAATTTTGTGAATATTTTCTCTCTTTCTACATTAGTTTATCGAGAGAGGACATAACTAAAGATTGATACCTTCTTTTGAATATGGCTGCCATTAACTTCATTTTAAAAAGAAACAAATTGAAAATTGTACTCACAGTAGAGACAAATTATTGAAATTTATTTGCAGCTAAGATGAACCTTCCTTTTAAGTGAGAAATACCTTGTAATATGTTTCATGAAGTAATTGAAATATTAAGTTTCAAATTAAACCTAATAATGTCATTGAACGTAAAAAAAAATTGAATGCGACAATTTGGCATCCTGGCCAATAATGATCAGATTTATATCATTGAAAGCTCTTTAATATTTGTTAGTATGAACTTGATTAAAAAAGTCGAACAAAATTATTTTTTTCCTTTCGAACTATTCAATGTCAAATTGGAATACTAATTGATGAAGCTTAAATAACAAATTCATGTTGTAGTTAAAATAATGGCCTGATATATATTAGGATACTAATGTAATAAATGTACCATAGTTATCTAAATATCTTTAAATTTTTTATTCAATTTGAGTGAAAAATTATATACGAGGAAGGATACAAAGCACGTTACTTTGAAGCTTAGTATTTCTAAAATGAGGATTAAAATAGAAAACAGTAGAAACCTCATTCAATAGCGAATGAGACCTATCCGATGGGACCCCAGTTAACGGAAAGAGGGAATACAATTATTATAATTTTTATTAAATTAAAATTATTCGACAACGTGAGTCTTTAAAATATGTCAATATTTTTAAGACAAAAATTATTTCAACAAATATTGGCTTTATGTCATCATTGTTTCATACAAAATTGTAAAATAAAGTATTTATAGTAAATAAAAAACATTTCATGTATCAAGAGACAAAGTTACATAAAGAAAACACCATGATCTGCTTAAAATATTATATAAATTAACCTAAAAAAAAATATTACACGTTACCAAAAATCATTACTGACTGGCAGTATAATAATTTTTAATTAAAAGTACATAGTTTATAAAATATTTTAATACATACTTATGCATAGGTAAACCCAATACTGTGTGGATTGCTATTTGTGTTAGATCCAGCGATTGAGTGGAGCTATAAACATCGAGTCCATCCTCTATCGGTACGACTACACACGACTGTGTCTCCATAGTATAGTGATACTGTCCCTGTATTTCATAACTTCCGGTTATAACTGTTTCCACATTATTTCCTTTTTCCGTCGGTTCCTGAGTTTTATTCATAACAACTCGATTGTCTCTCTCGTTTGAGTCCAGAACACTTTTAATAGTCAAGGCTGGTTTCGCACTTTTAGTAGTTGCTATTGATATTTTCACTAATTTGGCAGCTCGGTTTGCCAAATGTTCACTATCAGCTACGATAATAGCTACAGAGTGACCATGGTAAAGTACTTCTCCACTACATAATAATTCTTCTTTTCCAGTCAAATCTCCAGTCATAAAGTCATTTTCTCCAGGTATGTCTTTAGCAGTGTAGCAAGCAATAACTCCATCTAATTTCTGAATATAAAAACATTGTAATTTTATTCATATAATTTTAATGAATGTCTATTTATTGTAACACAATCATTTAGTTAAATTGATTAGCCGTAATTATATCGCTATCTATGGAATGTTTATAAAAGACATTTTAAGATGTATTAAATGGATAAAATAAAAAGAATAACACAGTACAATTTTTTATAAATCTTCTGCATTTCAATTGCTGAATGGATAGATTAAATGTTTTAAACTCAAAAATTTCATCGTCAATATACTCTCCAGTCGCTACAACAAATTAGGACTGCAGAAGCCATTTAACTACCGTTTTTACCAGAAAGCAATGGCTAAAATTCCATGTGACATATTCCACCACACATTCCAACTTGATGTTTCAAACATAAAGCTGACAAGTTTATTTGGATATAAAAGTAAAATGTGCGTAAAATGTCATAATAAAAGAATCCTTCAATAATACAAAATACTCATAAAGAAATATTTCAATCTTCAGAAAACTAAGGTCAATTATCAATAAGAAAACACATTTAAACTATTGCATGTTTTGATAAACAATTAAAATTTAAAATCATTGCACTCGATCAGAATGAATAAATTGCAATTTTTTGTTTGGTTTCGCTAGAATCAGTAAATAATTAATTGACAGAGAAACTATAGAATACTTGGAATAAAATTCGTTACTAGTAAATGAAAAATAATCTTGATTTTAAGAAATCGCAGAATAATGTGTTTCATTGTGAATACATGTATTCTTTATGCCCTTATCAGTTACATAAAAATAAAAAAGGAACATATCAAAAAATTTAAAAGAAACGCATATTATTCTTCATTTTAATTGACTATATATTTTGAAATTCGTAATAATATGAAAACGTATTTGAAAATAATGCTGTATAATTAATATTTTCCTTCGTTATTTTACCACTTTTAACTGTACTTTAGAGTAACTATGTTGCATTGGAAATCGTCTAAATTACGATATATTAACAATTTTAAACATATTCTAAATAAATTACTTCACAAAATTTCGTTGAGTAATTTCCAAGTGTTGAATGAATTTAGCTGGAATATAAAAAGGTTAGTAATAATACACAATTATTGTTTTATATCAGACTGTAATGAAATATATAGTAATTCTAAGATCATTTACCAGAGCTTCAGATGCGTCAATTGTCTCTAAAGTACCACTGAATATTGAAGAGAGGACGAAAGCAGCGAAAACTTCATTAGGCATTGTTGGTATATCGTTTACATAGAAACCTTCGCCGGAGCATTGTACCAAAGCCTCGACCTTCGGTATTGGCTTTCCAAGAGGCCAAAGAGACTCGTCTGTATCGAACTGTTGAGTCGCTTGAGAGACTGGTCGGTCGTATACTTCTCCGCCCAACTTGAACCGCGTGTTTATTTTGTTTAGTGGACACAGGCTGAGTATTGCCTGAAATGTTGGGCCGTTTTACATACATTTTTGAAGTATTTTGCAGATAATTTTTCTGTTGTCCTTTCATTTTGTCATTAATAAATAAAGTGTGCATTATAAAATAAATATACAAACAACTGAAGACTTAACATACGTGAAATTAAATACCTAAAAATACAAAGTGTACCTATTTGCATAAGATTTAAAAAACAAAACAATTCAAATATTTTAAAGATATTTTAAGTTTAAATAAAAAAGAAAATCAACTTTTAATGGAGGTAATTTTTTTATTAGCCTAGTTTTACTTTCTTTCTATATTCAAAAAGAGAATGTAGTATTTTTTAAATTACGTTTTTGCCTTTATTTTGGTTTTATTACAAAACTAACAATTGTGTATTATTCGTGCTGGTTTACAGGCATCATCTAGTCCGGTAGTCTGGTTATTTTTAAGTATAATTTACTATACTACATGGACACACTTTATTCTCCATTCTTCTTTGTTAAAAGTAATAATATTTCTGAGAAAGATACTTAGGAATAAAAGGATTCTTGCCGTTGGGAGAATTAAAGTGAATAATTATTGTTGAATATATTTGGCGTTAATTTTGTAGAATTACTTTTGTAGGATGTAGAATATTATTTGATATAATACTACATCACGTAATTTCATTTAGTTGTGAATAAAAATTAAGTTAATAATAATCGTTTTTACACACCATTTTAATACTTGTTTACGCATCTAGAAAATACTGCGAAGCACCACGAAATATAATCTACATGAACTCATAATCCTAAGTTAAAAAGTAATGTAAGAATAAGGAAAGAAACAATTAAGTTACATTTTTGTAAAACAACTAAAAATAAATCGGGACAAAGTTTAGTTGAATGTAATCTTTTTACAAATATTTTACTTTTTAATTTTAGCAAACCTTATAGAACAAATTCAAAGCCAGCATCTTTCTGAACTTGGTGGAAGGTTCCGGTGGACTCGGTTCGGGGTTCACCTCACCATCTAGGCTGCGAAGGGCCATCTGAAGCGTCTCATCGCTGAACAAATTGTGTCCTGATAAGAACGAACAGTTTATTATCTACAAATTTCTTAGTAACTTTAGTAACCGACTTAGAGTTATTTATTAAACTCATTATGAAGCAGTAGACATGTGGGTCTTAATATTTATATTTAGACAAAAATACAAATAGGTATGCAGTTTACTGGAAATGGCACATTTACGGAATCATGTCGGTGTCTATTTGTCTGTCACGACCTATTTTCTTAGACATCACACGATATAGGAAAATTTTGACATAATTATACTTAGTAACAACCCAAATATCGGCGTACAAAAACCTTGTCATTTTTAGGACAGAATTAACTTTTATCAAAATATATGAGGTATCAAATAAACATTTACAAAATGTAAAATCTGAAAATATAACACACATTTAAGTACTAAAAACTTCTTTGAATAAAATTTTCGAAACTCCATGTATCATTCCTTTGTCTCTTAATACAAAGAAACTCTTAAAATCTGTTCATTTTTGACCACACAACAATAAAGATGGACAAATTTCTTTCGAAAAAATCACTTAACAGCGTTACAGCGTCAGGTGCACTTACCTACAAGAGCTGTCTCAGTAGCTGTGGCATGTATGAAGCCTGCAGAAATGCCCCCATAGACGATGGTTGCATGTTGCACGTGCTGGTGGTTCGGGTCACATTTAAACAGGAAGCCCGCGTTCACTTCCGCGTGAGCATTTTGCGCGCGCGGCATTATCTGCAGTAAGACGTAACGCAATGCTTTATGAGAAATATTAGGACGTTAAAATATAAACGAAACGTTCAATCGAGTGGTTTTAAAAGAGGAAGAGTCGGTTAATCTATTGTTAGAAATTACAGGAAATTAGAGGAATTATAAGAGTGGGGGCAACGCTCCAAGCGACTACCATAGCTGTATAAAAGATGAGTGAGGGTAAAATTTTTGTAGCGGTAGAGAATCCATCCAACTGAAATTTTGCGTATAGCATTATTAAAAATGACCGTCGCCACACTGTCACTGTAATCGCGTTAGAAATTAACATGAACATTGTAATTATCCATACGAGCGTCCAAACGGACCTCACTTTGACCAAGGCTGCGGATCGTTGGATGATATGCCTTCCATCAAGGAACAAAAGGACATTCGCCTCATAATCTGCCAAGGGCTTCTTACTCTTTATCATACTAAGGACGATCCTCTTCTCAGTTGTAAAATGACGTGTAATGAGAAATGAGTCAATCATTATACTCCCAATAGCAAACATGGAAGAATAGAATGGCGAAAAATGAGAGCGCGCTCCATTGAAATCCGAATCCCGTTCATCGTATGGTAAAGTTCACGACTAGTGTTCGAGTATAGAAAGGCGTTCTTTCGTTGAATTACTTTTACGATCAGAGGTTAATAATGTTGCTACTTACGCCTTCATGGATAACTTGAAGGCCACTTATAAGAACAAAAGGATAAGGCGACCCAGCAGGGAAGTCATTTCTCTTCACAACAGTGCCCAATCCCATGCAGTAAATCAAAATACTTTAGAAATTATGCTGAAGAAGTGGAGCCGTTTTTGTAAAATTAGACCAAGAACCGCCCCTTTTCTTTCTACAGTAATAGAATAAAAAAAACTTCCAATTCGATAGGAAAAAATATGCTTACAAAACGAGACATTAAACAGAAAAGTAAGATAATTTTAATCACTGGTAATAATTTCCTTTTACATCGTTAAAGCCAAGAAATAAATTCTCCTTTGTTTTTGAACCTCCCGTATTACATTTAGTTAAAATTGCAACTTAGAACGTTAGGTTTAGATCCCCGTGTAAGGTCGTGAAGCCCGTGTAAGATCATGACCCTCGTGTAAAGTCGTTAGTCACCTCTATCCCTATAATAACGAAAATCACAGAATTACTACTATTTCTTAAGTATTCCATTTTTCATAGCTTAATTACATTCTCAAGTTTTAAAATTGTACTATTTAAAAAATAATATTTTAGAAAGCTGCAACCGTTCTTCAATGCTTTTGCGGTGTCACATAGCAGTAATAAGTACAACGCGTTAGTAACAAGGTTTTGTAGATAACCCTATCTAGTATGTGAATTATCTATATATATATATATATATATATATATATATATATATATATATGTATATATATATATATATATATGTATATATATACATATATATATATATATATATATATATATATATATATATATATATATATATATACAACTCTTGCCATGACGGAAAAATGAGGTATCTGCATCCTTAGGTACCCTAAAAGCGCATTTATTTTTTAATAACTACGTGTTTAAAAACTATGAAATTCGTGGTAGAGTTTTATCCATTTCATTTACTTAAATGAAGGTGACAATATATGATTATTTATTAGTTAAGTTAAATACATACGTAGACCTGAGATACCTGCCTAATTAAAAAAATACCTCATTTTCTGATTTGACTGAAAAAATGTATGGGACTCTTAATTACTATCATATGTTGAGAATTATTACTGAACTTTCATGTATATAATTGATACATATGGCTACAAGAGCAATCTTTTACAGCCAACCCGAAAACCAATCCAGCCCCACTCGACGAGCGCCCGACTATCGAACCCGGGTCCCCGCGGTGCGCCTCGCAATCAAAGGCCGTATGCCTTGTGATCAACCCAACACACCACGGTGAGTATTAATTATCTAACTAAAAGATGAGTCCAATAGTGGTACCGCAGGGTTGTTTGACTATTATTTAAAATAACAAAGGTTTAATTAGTTATTTTTAGGTTAAATAAAATATTAGTTTTACAAAAATAACCTTCAGTAAAGTAAAAACCTACCTACGTATATCTACAAAAGAGTAGCGATAAGACTAGTAACTTATTACGCTATAGGAAATAAGTGACATCTATTTCGTAAAGTGAGTATTATGAACTTATTTACTAAATCCCGCTACTCAAGAACCGATATTTACTAGTCATAAAATCACTAATACAAGCGTAGTGACGCCGTTAGTTTGCTACGATTTAATAGCCTAAACGCATTATCTTGATCGCTTACATTATAATTTAAATGAAAATATGTATTTATATTTGTTTGTTGACACAATAATAACAATTATTAATATTATTCCAGTTTTAATTCGGATTTCATCCGTTGACCAGGCCAGCTAACTAGAGTGGATATATACAATGATTTTATTTTCTTCATAGGGCTTTATAGAGATAGCAGTAGCTATTAATTGACAATCATGATCGTCTTCAACAACCAACAATATAAGAGACAAAATAATAGAAAAATTTCAGACGAAACATTTTTAGAGTGATTTAAATCTTTCATACTATTATCCCTAAGGAAACCACAAATTATTGAAACCTGCCTTTTTGTGACCCCCGTAATCACATCTTGATTACGTGTGAGACGAAATAAAAGACCAAAAAAACGTTATGTGAATGCATGAAAAAAATGTGAGATTACTAATTAAAAAATTAAAAATCACGAAGATACTAATTACTAGTGATACCATGTTTCTTCGTGACTCTCTTCCTTTCACAACATGTGCGATGTCATATTCAACTCCCAAGTAATTAGAGATTGCATAAATTCCTCACAATGAATCCCATAAAGCGCGAAAGTTTCCAATAAAATAAAATGTATCTACGCAAACATTATTTTCAAAAAGCTTTGTTTTATATTTGGATTTGCCTGTTACAAGAAAATATTTTCATTTAGTACTCACTTTCTTTAACGCAGTAATAATTTATAGCTTTTTCATTTTGTAAATAAATAAACCATGGATGGTTTTCAAAACACAATTTTTTGTTTGTTTTATTGCTTCATCTGGGAGCAAACTGAAGTTAGATGATGGACACTTAATTTCTATAATGCTATCTTTGTACGAACCGTATGGTTTGGCTTTTAGAAAAGAAAATGTTGCTAACTATTGAGTGCAGTGTATTCAGTGTTTTTTTCTGTGTTTAATTTATAGTATATGGTTCAAACCATCTATTCCCCTATAAAATCTGCTTAACTAGTAAAATTAAATTCATATTTACACATCTCTGGACATTTTGACAATTCAAGAAGCTGTTTATGTTATTCGTCAATTATATCTGGTTTCTGATAACTCTCACCATATTAAGAGTGTTTTGATGCAGATATCGTTATTTCTGTTTCTTTTCTTTAGAATCTCTAGCGTCATTAAGACTTTTAAGAAATGTCCCTAATTTCTTTATTTCAGAACCAGCGTCTTGAAAATAAATTCATGCACAAAAGATTGTAAACAACCTGTATTAAAAGAAACTACTGCAACTCACATCGCGTCGAAAAAAATATGTGGCAAAATCGTACTCTGGTACAAATTAATTTTAAAAACTGTAAAGTATAATGGGGGATCAATTATATGATTTTTTGTATAAAAATAACGAGTATATATGGGAGACATTTGAAAATTTCTTTTTAAAATGGATCTTTCCAAAAATTTTACATTTAAACTAAGAACAATTAAAAGTAAACAGCTCAAAAAACAAAGAAAGTTTTTTAAGCAGCAAGCCATCCATATCTCAGAGTGGCTCTCACAGTCCCTGGATTTAAATTTAAAAGATAATGTATGAACAAAAAGTTATCAATAAAAAGAATGTTTCATTTTCTTGAGAACAATCTGCTCTTTTTAAAAATTTAAAACAAAAATTGGAACAACTTATAGGAAAAAACCTAAAAGAAATTGGTAGAAAGCTACTATTAATAATAACTATAATAGATTAATTGATTTTCAACTGACCTTGAAAGATTCCAACAAATAGTCCTGGCAGAGGGGTGGCAATTTTATTTTATATATTATCCTCCCCGTCATGTCCAAAGATAGATATTCTGTTAGGGATACTTCAATTTGCTTATTGTCACTGTCTGCAAAATATATAAAATTAAAAAAAATTAAAATTAACATTCAGGCAAGCAAGGAAAATCACTATGTAAAGTAATGAAACACTGCCATTTAACAAGTCTATACTATATAAAATAGAATCACACTCTTTCATTGCCCTCCGATATTTCTCGATGCAAGATTCTAATAAATCTCTGATTATGTTGTATGGAAGTTATGATTTATATTAGTTCTATATAAAAGAGATTATTTCAAAAACGTATTGAAAAAACATATTTAGTTTCAAATTGCGATATCCAAAAAAGTAAATTTATGACGACAGAGAAAAAACCATTTAGATAATGTGACCGTATAGACAGGGGAATACTGGGAGGATAAATCAAAATAAATTTAAGATAAACGTGTTTAATTGTAACCTTTAACAATGGCATATTATATTTAACTTCTAATTAAAAATCAAATGCTGTATTTTCTAATTCAACGTATTCTTAATTATTAAAATAATCATTTAATAAGTTGAATTAGGAAATGCAGCAATAAAAGAATACAAAAATATTACTTTTGCTTTTTTTTACAAATTTTTTTACTTACACATCCGTTGGACCTGGACTTCACTTGATTTAGTTTATTTTATACTCATCAAATAATTTTTTGTATTTGAAATCTTTTTTTGATTCTTCAGGTTCTCTCATCCGAGTTGGCTGTTACACATTTGCCTGAGCTTGACATTTCTCCGTTTTTAGAGATTTTTTGACACTTTTTCTTAGATTTCAGCAATAGCTGGCCCATGTCTATTTTTGTAAGGTGTAGAGTAACTTTACTTTTAGTTCTTGCCTTCCTAGCTTCGATATTTTATTTTATTGCAAAAACTGTAGAAGATTATTTCTCTCTCCTATAAATCGAAACTGGAATAGGATAATATCCTCGCAAGTACTTTCAAAGTTGTTTCGTTTTCTATTTGGACATTAATATTTTTTTATATCACTAATTTATTAAAGAACAGACTGACCTACATTAGTGAGTCGTCTTTCCGATGGAACCGAATTACCAATATAAATATTGGATAGACCTAGGTCAAGTTTTAAAAATGGTACATTTTGTGAACTTTGTTACTTTTTTTGAACATCTTCAAACAATAAATTTCAAAAATTACAAAGAAACTTTCTGGAATAGGAGTAGAATTTGAGAGACGAATAGTACACCAAGAAATTCGGTTATAATTACTAGCTGCTCTAACGTAGGTACGTTCAAATAATTTACCCGCAGCTAACTGACTGAATTCTGTTCTTTGTGTAAAATTATAGAGTTCCAGATTAGACTTCAACCTGACGAATACCAAGCTTTGCATGATATTCCACAAATACTCTTGACAAATTAGGTATATCCTTTTGAGTCTCTTTCTCCAAAGATGGTTTTCTAACGGGTTTTTCAGCGAACTGGAGTGATACTGATCTTTGTATTATGTCTAAAGATGTAGAAAAAGCCGCTTCTTCAAATTCTTGTAAGTGCATCCCGATGTTTTTAAATGTACAAGTCAAGAAGTGGTTTTTCCTAAAAATGCAATTAAGTGTTTAATTAATTACAAAAAATAAATCTAAATTAATCTCTCAATGCCTGTAAATCTAAATGATTTACCCAATTTTATTGTTTCATTATATACACAGAGTTTTTGTTTCTAAACTATCTTCGCATTGGTTCTACATAGAATGGAATATCTGCTCGATATTTTGTTAATCGCAAATATGCCTTTGAACGTTGTATTTGTCAATGGGCATACTGTGTTTTTGTTTGTTTACGAGGCATTTCTGACAAAAAATTATAAATAAATGCCATATGAGAAACCAAAAGATATAGCCGTCACTAAAGTCGTCAGTACTCATAAAAAAGAGGCCCTTCTTTTTTAGTAGGAATAGGCGCCCTTTTTTTAAATAAACCAGATAATAATATTTTGTAACTACAGCCTACGAATAATATTTCAATTGCAAAAGAAAGAAAAAAACTGTTTACTTATCTCTCAACAGCAAAATTAATTTTTGTAAAACTCGTTGTGGACGATAATATCGATTTTATTTTTTTACGTATATGACACATAAAATCGTGATACCATACGCACGTTAACGCCATGGGAGTCTCTGTTTATAATCAGTCGTTCTGATCATATTTTATTTGCAATTATCAAATTGGATCCATGGTGCATCTATTCCCCTAAGGCATCTATCCCCTCTTTACCTTAGTTTTAAATTAGTTTACTCACAAATAACTATGGTGGCGCCGACTGTCTCAAAGAGTAGGAAGAGATCCGATTGAAATTCATTGTTGAAATGCTTCAGTGAGAGGTTTCCGCCAATGGTTCCGATCTGTGAAAAAATAATGTACTCAAAAGTTACCGTCATTGAATAGAAATTATCTTGCAGTTATTAAAGTTTACAAGGGTTCCCCACATCTTTAAGATGATCACTACAGTATTTTATATTATTGTGTAATTTAGTAACTTCTTTTCCTGTTTTTCAAACTGGGTGGAATACTAATACGATTCCTCTGTTTATGTATATATATATGTATATATATATATATATATATACATATATATATATATATATATATATATATATATATATATATGTATGTATATATATATATATATATGTATATATATATATATATATATATATATATATATATATATATATATATATGTATCGTTTTTTCATTAGTTTTTAAAGTATTTGCCAACGCTTTACTTAGTATATTTCAAATATTAAGTTTTCATTTTTATGTTATTTTGTACAAAATAATTTTAAAAAACACCACAAAAAATAATCTACTGTTAAACGGAGTCTTGGAGTATGTTGTAGTTGTTACTTTGCAAAATAACTACACCACTCATCAGGTCAGGGGCCGATGATAAATTCTGGAGATGAACAATGGGACTCCTTAACGGTTGTTAGTAAATCAACCGCGATTAAACATATTTGTTACTAGTGGTTGTTACTTTGCAAAAAAACTACACTGTTGAAAAGGCCAGGGTCTTATGATGAGTTCTGAAAATGAAGAATGGAACTCTTTAACGGTTGGCAGTAAATTAAACATGACTCAAAATGTTTGCTACTGATAGTAGTTGCTTTGCAAAATAACTACACCATCCACCATATCAGAGTCTGGTGATGCGTTCTGAAGATGAACAATGGAACTCATTATTGGATGGTGGTAAATTAAACGTGTTTCAAGATATTTGCTACTGGTAGTTGTACTTTGCAAAATTAGTGCCTGGAGATTAACAATGGAACTCCTTAACGGGGGGTAGTAAATTTAACGTGATTCAAGTTATTTATTAGTGGTAGTTGTTACTTTGCAAAAAAGCTACACCATCGACCATGCCAAAATCTGATGATGTGTTCTAGAGATGAACAATGGAATTCCTTAAATGATGGCAGTAAATTAAAAGAGTTCAAGATATTTGCTACCGGTAATTATTACTTTGCAAAATAACTACACCTCCGTCCATGTCAGAGTTTGATATTCGGTTCTGGAAATGAGCAATGGAACTCCTTATCGGATGGCAGTAAATCAACCGTGATTCAAGATGTTTGCTACTGGTAATTGCAAAATAACTACTACACCATCGATCATGTCAGAGTCTAATGAGGCGTTCTGAAGATGAACAATGCAAAACCTCGACGTATAATAGTAAATTAACCATGATACAAAATATTGTCTAATGGTTAGTTGTTACTTTAATCATTACTTTTCTAACATTTGATTTTGAATATGGAGAACGAAACTCCTCAGGTGGTAGTTATTAATTAGCAAAATCTTATATTGGACTTCGGATATGGAGAATGGAATCCCTCAAGGGTCAACAGCTAACGATTGTCGTCATCTACTATCGCTTTGTTTCTATCTATTGTTTATAACCAACTTTACACAAAGAGGAAGTTATCTATATACTAGTTTTATTCGTGACTTTTAATAATTATTTAATATTCTTTGAAAGAAAACAATTGAAAGTTGGGTATAGTATGATGATTAATATTAATCATTTAAAATTCTGTTCTATTATTAATCACCAAAAATTCTGAAATAAAATATCTTAAAAAACCGACTTCAAAAAAGTAGATACTAAAAGTAAAAAATTATTAACTCAAAATAGGTACCTACTTATTCACAATATATATCTAAGTTACTTATTTTTAAAGTTGGCGCAAGCACCACTGACCAACTTAAACAATTGTAAATTTTTATATTATAAATAGGCCTTTTACGAATCTATGTATTATTGTGAGTACATTAGAAGTTAAAGTATACAATTTACATTATAACTTAAATTAAATCATAAATTTGTTTAACTCGGTCGGAAGTGCTGGCACCTACTTTAAAAATAAGTGACTTAATTATTTATTTCTGATAAGTAGGTACCTATTTTGAGTTAATTATCATAGATTAATTTCTTAATTTTTTATCGTTTTATAAATCGTCCTGCTTAAATAATTTCGAATCGTGTTTATTTCAATTTTACAACATCGTTATTTTACAAGATTACTAAACGTAACCCGTAAATCATGTGTTAAGAGTCCTCTTAAAGATACGAATATAATAACGCCCTTCTGTGTACTAGCGTAGACGTAGATACAGATAAAAATAACGTGGATTTTTAAGTAATAGTGATCGACCAAAGAGAACAGGTAGTTTACTTATTTTGATTTTTCTCATTTCCACGCTTCTACATAGATTCTGCTGCTGTTTCTTCTTATACGAAAAAATAGAAAAATTAATTTCGTTTTTTTATTAAAATGTAGCATATTATTAAAATCGACTCATATTATTTTAATCGGCAATCATCTACTAAAATATTCCTTGAATATTTTAGATTCTTAAAACAAAAACGTTCACATCAAGGAGTATTACTTGAGATCTGAAATGGTGTAAATGTTTAACAATAAGAACTAAAAATACCAAGTTAACTTAATTATTGTGTTACATTATTTAACCATCGGGTATCTTTTGTAATTTTCTCTAATTAATTTAACTGTAAAATAAAAGAAAGTTTAAAGTTGAATGTTAAATGAAAAAATTAAAGTAAGTCTCCTCAAACTTAGCAATTTTTTCTTTTTAAAAAAGCAGCGAAGTTTGCAATGAGGAACATGTATAAAATCTAAATGTAACATCTTATTAATAAAATATATGCAAAAAGAGTAATAATAAATTTATCATTAAATATTGATTTTTATCACAAAATCTTAACTGAAATTATTGTAAAATGAATGCCATTTTTAAACACCAATCATAAAAAACTGACGTCATAAATTTTTTTTAGCCAAATATATTACGGTTACAGTTTTAGCCATAGATATTACGATTCTTACAAACAATAAAATTATAACGGAACAGAATTTTGTTAAAACTTAAACAAACCAAATTTCTTCGTAACAAGTTCACTTTACTCAAATTAAGTTTTTATTAATGACCTTGTTTTGTTTATAAAAAAACTTACGTTAAATCATTTTGGAGAATTACACGTACTGCTCACGACATCGGTTGTTAAACAATTGATTTTAAAAGGAGTTTATCCTACAAATTCAGGAGTTTATCATACATGGAAAGGCTGTGAAATAACCATCACATCATACGACATTTATATATATATATATATATATATATATATACATATATATATATGTATATATATATATATATATATATATATATATATATATATATGTGTATATATATATATTTTCTTTTTTTTTTTTTTAAACCATAAAAAAGTTACCCCTCCACGTCAACAGGGAGAATAAAATAAATATTCGTATATAAAGTACACGATCATTAACTAATGAAATAAGGTTAATAGAACTAGAACAATTCATATCAACTTTGGGATATCATAGTGATCTTTGTAATACGAAGAGATGGGTATAAAGCAAGGAAAGTAAGAGAACACTTACTCTGCTATTATTGATAAAAGAAGAGAATGGAGTTTGTTTTATTGTCAAGAAACAGAACAATACAGTAATGCGCCGTGCATTATTGTATTGTTCCGTTTCTTGACTAATGACATTCATCGCAATATCGAAGAGAGTACTGCACAACTTCATTATACCGCTTTAGACAGTCCTTACGCTAACGCATAAATAAATTATTAACATATACCTAATACTTTTAGTATTTTTTGTAAATAGTGCTAACCTAACTGAATTAATAAATAATATAGAATGTTTTTATTAATTACTCAGTAAAGAAATTTTGCTATAATATTTGAATAGAGTGTAAGGAACTCATACATTTTTTGCATATTTTTCGGTACATCTCTAAAGATGTGATACAAAAAATTATAAAAATAATTAACAAAAATACTTTTGAGGTCCTTATAACCAGCCCTTTCAATCGGTATCCCACACTGAATATAAAATTTAATAAAACCTTATGAAGTACTAAATTTGCCCCTAAAAATTTCCAGATGAATAAATTTAACATTTTTGAAATACGTGCAAGTTTAATATGTTTTATTACAATGCTAAATTTCAAGTTTCTACGTCAAGCTGTTTGTGAAAAAAATGGTTGTAACGGACGGACAGACAGATAGGTGAGTAATCTTATAAGGGTTTTGTTTTTCCTTTATAGGTACAGAATTCCAAACAGGTTGTATGTGGTAAATTTTCTTTTACTTCAAAAATGAAAAAGGGAAAATTCATTTTGGTGGATTTGTTTTGATACTTTATTGTTTATTAACTTACGTTTAAGTGATTTTCACGAAATAAGATGAGTATTTTTGGGAAATAATTATCATAGGAACCTAACTTTGCAACTTTGAGCCACTTCCTTCTTAATTTTGTACTAGCGGACATGGTCAAAAATACTTGGTCCGGAATTATATTTGACTTTCAAAACATTTAAGTCATTACTATAACAAGTGTTATAACAGTAAACGTCACTGACTTCAGCACGTAACACGTCACGGAAGTTTGAGATATGTTTTGGTACGAAATTAAAAATATCGTTTTGTCCTTCTATCGCAACAAAATTCTTTCGTTTCGATAACTAATTATAACTAATAAGTTTGGCGTAATTCAGTCTAATAAACATAAGAATAAAATTTATATCCATGACCATAGTTATATAATTGTAACAATGGGGACATATTTTGTTAATACTCGAACACATTAAATAGTGGAGCGAGCTAATCTGACATAAGTTGGTTTTGTAAAAGATTAATAAAAAATAAAGGAGTATTGTTACTATCCTTACAAAATTACTTAGTCGCACGTTTAATTTTTTTTTTGGAATTTTAAACAAAATCGCACTAAATGTCATAGAAACGTTACTAGATAAATAGCTATAATTGTGAAATTATTTGGAAAACGGTCTTTAATAATTTCTTCGATATTATGTTGATTCCTTGTTGTAACTATATTGATTCATTTTGTTAACCAAAATCAAAGCTATATTTAAAAGATAATAAAAGAAAATAAATTGTACAAATATTTTATATCCTTATATTAAACTTGTAAGTTTGCATAGAAATTTATAAGACCATTTACCCTTAATATTTTGCATTGTTTTATGAAACTTTCCAAAGGATTGTCTACTAATCTATGGACATTTTTGGGTACGATCAATTGTAGATCGATGTATGGGATAGTAAATAAATTGTAAATGAATTACAGTGCAAATACAATCAAATAAGTTTTTCATGCAAATTCAAATAAAAATTTAAAAAAGTAAAAATTTATGAGATGCATTAACTAAAGATAGGTAAATGGCGTAAATATTATTTCGTCAAGTATAATAATTCCAAATGTATTCTGGGCACGAGGAAATTTACTGTAACAAAATATTTCACGATAACTGTCAAAATAAAGGTAATTGGTCGTTCGATCATAAAACCGTAAAACGAAAACTCCAGCGATCAAGTCAATACTCGATCTGACGCTCTCAAAAAATAACTGATGCGTCTCGTTTATAAAATTAAATATTATCCATTTCTAATGATCCTTAGACCATGCCTTCGTATAATATGATTTTGCGCCAACATTCACGAGGTAAAACAACAGTTACCTTTGTTTACTTCCTTTAGTGATAAGCAAAGGTCGTTTGCCTTAATGCAGCATTGTAACGTAATTGTTATTTTGTGACGCATTTCTTAAACCATGTGATCATGAATAGAAAAATTTAATTATCCAACAGTGAATAGATTTTATAAGGCAGCAAGTGTTTTGTCCATTTTAGTTTAAATAAATTTAAATACTGAGTCACCTTCTTTATTTATTAGTTTTTCCAGCATATATAATATCACGATTGGTAACAGTTTGGAATATCCCGAAACTCAAATTTTTTTATAAATTCTTTTAACTTTTTTATAAAAATTATGAATGTTAGTCATGATAATTAAATTAATAAACAATTATTAATATATGGTAACCAAATATTTCATACGAGAGTCACTAGTCATTTTTATATTTTCACCGACATCGGACAGAAGAGCAGAAAGGAAATACCAGAAGGCTTGTATCTACTTACTAAGCAAATTGTTCCATATAATCGATTTCACCCCATATATATATCATAAGTCTATCATAATATAATCGATAAGTAGGGTGGTTTTACTTTAAATACAACCATCCGAAATTTCGTAGTTTTCTCATAATTTATTAAAAAACTTTATAGTGACTGTATGTAATAATACGCCAAATTCAACTTGAGTACATATTTAAAAAAAAATTATACTGTGATAACTAAGTTATGCTCGTAACAAAGATCCACGTATATGGTAAGATGTGAATTATCAATTCATGAGTTATCAATTCAATGAGTATTTTAATTAAAATAAAATTATAAATAGAAGTTATTTACGTCGATTAGAATAGCTGAAAAATTATTTTATAATAGCTATTCAAACTTACAACAATTTCTGTCGTACCGCCTGGATGAGTTAACCAACAACAAAATAATCGAAAATCCCAATTTATACAATAAAACCTGTAAGGTGGATACAAACCTGTAAGGTGTTTACTCACATTGCGTACTGGATAATGCGCCACTAGGTCCATGTGTTTGTAAAACTTCGCCAAGTAGGAAAAATTTTCTTCGGTCTTGGAGAGAGTTGTGAAGAGAGTCATCATTTCTGAAAGTGTCATACCACCACCCAGCTCCAGGTTGACATTCATCACATGACCCCGGATCTCATCGACACTCGCTATGTCGATCAATATTTTAGGATAATCATCTATCTTATAAATGCCTGCAAGTTTAGAAAAGAGCATTTAACAGCACGTTATTAGAGAGATTCAGTTAAGTGTGTGATACAAAGGATTCGGTTTAATATGTATATTATTTACATTCCTCACCATTATTAATGTATATTACTTCGCTATGACAGGAGGAAAGTTTCATAGACTGTTAAAAGAAAAAGCAAAGAAATCATCTTTACGTATGCATAAATCTTTTATCTCACAAAGCCAATGGCCGCCAAGGTGTCCACGTGTGTCGTATCTGTGTAATTGATTTCTTTGTAGAATGAAAAGTTTGTAAATTTATTTAAACATCAATGTCCATATTGTTTTTTTCCTCGTTAAGTAAATAATAATGTAAATTAACGGAGATTTTTTGCATCTCTCTCCAGAAGCGGAAAAATCTACTGCATATTATTTGAATTAACATATATTTCATAGAAATTTCTCTCAAAATAACCAACAGATTTTGCCTGTTAATAGGCAAAATCTATTGATAAACCAGAAAATGTCTTGCAGTCCTTATAGTCATAAATTTATCTTTCGATTATTTTGTTAACTCAGTTATGGCCTAAATATCCGCATATTATATAACATAAATTTATGAATCGTTTTTTAAAGCAAGGATTGCGGCAGCTAAAGTGCTACCGTTCTGTATAAAATGTTTCAAAATATTTGTGCAGCATGGTAACATATAATTTTCTTTTTTTTATTGTCTTCAAGGAAATTGCGGTGCGACGAAGTTACGATTTATGGATAGGTAACTATTGTTACGGTATACTCAATCAAATATCACTCAACTTTTCTTTTGACTCGCGTTAAAAAGGCATTTTTTGCACAATCCATTTTAACAGGATCTGATAAAGCATCCAGGAATGTCTAGGAAGTCTATGGAACCCCACAACGGATAAAAGTACACAATCCGCTTTTAAAATTAAGTGATTTTGGAGCCGTGTTTGAGGCTGTACAAAATTACGCCATGGAAATTTACTGAAGATACCTCATAGACTCGTTTTTAACCGATTAAAAGAAAGAATGATATTTACAATTTGACTTTATAATTCTTTTCTTTTTAACAAGAAATAATTTCGGATAGGTTATCAAAAATATTGTTGGAGCCGATGATAGATTTCCGAGATATCCTGAGGAACTTCTCAACTGCTCAAAGTACAAGGTTCCTTTGAGAAATTTAAGAATGAGTTTGAACTAATTTGATATGTTGTTGTAAATACTATAGTCAAAGGTAATATACAGTCTGATGATGGAATTAACATAGTGACAAAACTCCTAATCTCCTCTGTTCATCGATATTGACCCATTGGAATTATCTCAATGGGTTCTTTAGTCACAAGTTGTGGCCAGAATCTGATAATGGTTATTAGCAAGTTAATTGCAATGGATATGCATTAGCAAATAATGCAATGGTAAAGGGTAAGCAAGGAAATGGTAATGGGTATGGAATGGTAAAATAAAAGTATCGAAATAAGTAAGTCGGTAAGTACAAAATGTATGTTCAAGTATATAGAAAGGCATGAATCGACCAGAAAGTGTGTATTATAAATAGACATTAAGTTATCAGCATCTTAGCGGCCTAGGTAAGATGCTGATAAATCTTAAAGCAACTAAGATGTTAGAAACTGGTAAGTAAATAGATTAAGGATGAGCAACTAGAATCTTAATACGTAAGTGAGCAAATAGTTATAATACGCAAATGACAGGAAACATCTAGTATATTGGTACAAAGGCCTGAATCAATAAGGATATTAGTAGTAAGGTAGTAAATATATACAATTACATACAAATACAATAAAGAAATATGATATTAAGAGGAAGGTAAGATAATAATATGTGTAAAAGCCACTAAAATATTAGAAGATGGATAATAAGTATGTACAGAAGTATTCAAAGCCATGAATCGAAAAGAAAGTGAGTAAATAGAGAAGTACGTATACCGGTATATATAAAGGCATGAAGTAATTAGAACATGAAATAGGTAAGTATGTGAAAGTATATACAAAAGCATGAAGTAACCAGGATATTAGAAAGGTAAGCAGGTGAGAAGGTACAGGTATATAAAGGCATGCATCACCAACCACTGGGAAGCTAAAAGAGGATAACGCTATTGATATTTCGTTATGTATATATTTATTTAAGGATGCATGCATATGTACGTATGTGTTGAATGTAAATGCCCTGAGAGTATGTGGTATGTAAGAGGAAGGCGAGCTTGCACCAATTCCTAAAATCTCGAAGAGTAGCAGTATTTTACAAATTTATTTATGTTCAAAAACAATATCGTACCGTAAAACTTAAAACTAACTCGTATTTAAATTATTTTATACTTTTGAGTGCGTTTCTCAGTGATAACTATTAGAAGGCAGGTCAGGCAAACAATTGTTTTAGAGTTTTAATACAAGTCGTTTATATTTTTAAATCACATTGTAACTAGTTTTAATTTGATATTAATATTTTATTTCTACAATATTTTTCATATGACGTTATTTCTTCCTGGTTTAGTTTAATTACTGTTGGTTGTTTTGTAAACCTCATCTTCATTTAAGTATAAAATAGTCGATATATATATATATATATATATATATATATATATATATATATATATATATAGAGAGAGAGAGAGAGAGAGAGAGAGAGAGAGTGAAAGAGAGGTAGAGAATTATTATCTATCATTTTATTAGTTGAAGAGAGGCGACAACTTGGCGCCGAATCCTAAAATTTCTAACAGTAGCAGTATTTTACAAATTTATTTATATTTGACAACGATATTATACTGCAAACATTCCTACTAGTATACGTATTTCTATTATTTTATACTTTTCAATGGGCTTCATCTTCAGTAGCTAATTTTTCCTTTTGGTTTCTTTTTTAAATGACAGTGTAAAAAGATAAAAAAGTTACTGGAATCAGAGTGTAACTGGTTTTAATCTAATATTCATATTTCATTAGCACATTGCGTAAAAAAATTAGAAATACTTTGGATTTTAGAACTGAAAAAGTAATTTTATTTCTATTATTTCGTCCTAGTTGAATTTAGTCATTGCCCGTTCTTTTGTAAACCTCATTTCTATACGCAAACTACATCCAACGATTCGAAAATTAAGATTTGCGACAGACAGGAGGACAAATTAATCTTTCTCAAGGTTTTATTATTACTTTTGAAAACAACGAAATTGATTTACCTCTACCAGTGTTGCCAGCGATCAACCTATACGAATCAGTGCCCTCCTCTTTGAAAACCTTGAAAATGTCAGCCATTGTGAACACCTTGTACCATTTGTGGTTTTTCAGATGAATTTTAATGATGTCTTTCGGCGAATCAGTGGAGTTTAGGGGTCTCTCCATATTAATATTGCACCGCCCATTATGATGGTCATAATCCTCACACGTCTTGGTACAAACGTTCCCAGTTTTTGCGCAAATATTGAGATCTTCTATATCGGCCAGTTTCTCGAGGAGTTTGGGATCAGCATCGGTTGCAAGAGATTTGAAGGCATCAAGGATAGGTCTGTAGCCCGTACACCTACAAATATTTCCTGCGAAGGAGTTTTCTATCTCCTTCATAGTAAGGCTGTGCTTGTTACTTTCGAATAGGCTGAAATAATAATGGTATAAATTTACAGTAATGTCATTTGGATTTTAATTTATTCAATGTTTATCTAAATCAGTTAACTGGAACCCCTTACATAGATAACTTGTAATCCACATACAAAAAAAACATTGTTTCACTTACTTTAAGTTAATATTGTCACATTCATGTATTATTGTATTTAATGGGATATTTTATAAATGTATTTATTTTTCTTTGTTCTTTGTGGAAATGTTAAAAAACACCACTTTATTTCGTATTTGGTATTCATACAATGTTTCAAATAGTTAAATATAATTCAATTATATTTAACTATTTGAAACATTGTAATATAATTTTTTAATATATTTGAAACATTATAATATAATTATATAATTCAATAGTAAAATAAAATTAAAAAAATTATATTTCCACAAAATATAGTCCAGAAATTCGTAATTTCTGTTTGCATAGCCTACAAGCGATATATTCTAATATTACTTAGTGCGCTGGAATAAATCCAGCTTCCAAAAACTAGTTATATTTATATTTCATGAGGAATGAGTGAAAAGCAAAATATTAAGTACACGTTATTGTTAGAAATGTGATGGCATTCTGGTGTATTTAATAATTTGCAAGTAGATATTAATTTCCATTCAAATTCGAAATAGAGTTAGACCTCACAGCGATATGTCGTCGACTGGTTTGTATGTTAAATGTTTAATGTACTCTACAGATCACAATTCTTAACGTATCTTTCGTTCGTTTCTTTATTTATATTTACTTTTATTACAACAGAACAGAATCAAAGCCCATAATCATGAATATTATAAATTTATACCTTTAGGTCATGTACTTAAACTGTTTTTTTTTCTTTAATCGTTATTTTTTCCCCAAATCAATGAATTCTTATGATTTAAAAAGCTATTGTTCATGTGCGTATGTTTTATTTGAGCAGCCCAGCGGGATAATGTTTAAGTTCACGAACCACAGAATGCGCATTTATCGACAGGTGTTACAGTGATTTTGCAGACCATAATTATTTTGAAATTGACTCCAAAGACAATTCCTTAATATATAAACCTACCTGTACATGCTCATGATCCATCCAGGTGTACAGTAACCGCATTGCGTGCCATTGAAACCTGCCAGGCGCTTCTGTATCTCGTGGTAACCGTTCTTACGATTTCCGACACCCTCAATGGTGATTATGTCCCAGGTGTGGCATGATAGCAATGATACAAGACACTGAAATTATGTTAAAAGTATTGCTTTCGTATATTGCGATATTGTTTGACATTTATGTATTTTTAGAATTTCGCCAAAATATATTTTGGAGCTATTAAAACTATAAACTATAAATCAAAGGATATCTTTGGTAAATAACTCACCGAGTTCACAGACATGAACTGCTCTTCGTTGGTTGTATGGTCGCGGGTACGAACGACAACGATGCACGCACCGCAGCCTCCCTCATGGCACATAGCCTTGGTGCCACGCAGGTTGAGCTTCGTTCGTAGGTAGTTGTTGAGTGACATGTCTGGTGATACGTCAGCGCCCACTGAAACCGAGACGAGGAAACTGTTACAATATTTCGTACCATTATAGAAGGGAAGGCGTTATTGTTGCTTATCACCTGTCAGCGAAAGTCGGTGTGATTTTAAAATAATACATCTATGAAATGCTTCACCGATCTAAATATAATTTATATGGGTAAGAAATCTAGATTTGCATTTTGATCGACAATGGTCTACTGAAAGTGACATTTAAAATTTCGTTAATATTTTTATATCCAGTTAATGAAGAAACTTAATGGTTTTCCATCAACCATACATGTACAAGTATGTTCAGCAAATCTATCACGCAATGACCTCTGGTAATTTTGAGCCAGTGAGATCAATCTCTGTAATTTTTTTAGGTTGTCATGGAAGGTTCTTTTAAAAAGACCTCATCACCATCACCAGCATTATTGTTAACTTTTTGTTTTTGTCGAAAAGGGATATATACTATGTAATACTTTCAACATTCGTATCTCACAAAAAATATTACCAGATATTTTTAATTGATGAGGGGTTTGTGAGAAATTTTTTTTATCCCAAATTCAATAAATGAGAAGGTATTTCAAAAAGAAATAAAAAATGTACTAAATATCCGCAAATTGGAAGTGTAACATATTTAGGATTAGCACTTGCATCTATGCTTACAAACTTGTAATTTTTAAAATACTCCTATGAAATGCTTGTAATCCTCACCCGTACAATATAAGTACGCACATACGTAAAATGTAACTAATTGTTAAAAGTTATACTTGAAGGTTTAATGTAAAATAGATAATACATTTTTAACCAGTTCCATTTTTCAATTATAACACAAAGTGTGTTAATGCAAGTGTTATATCCAACAGAGACATCTGTTAAAAGTTAACGCGTGTCTTACCAGAGTTAAACGTTTTTTTCATGCCATACAAATTAAGAGTATAGTACAGAAATTAGTTATTAGCTCCACCCATTATTTAAATACTACAATCGAAAAATGTTGAAACATACTTAACCTTATAAGATCACAACTTGAATACCCTGTTGTTATCTGGAATCTGATATACGCCACCTATTCTGATGGTATTGATAACATAAAAAAAGTTTGCAAAGCTTTTCAGTAAAAAGAAAGTAAAGAGCTGTTATGGCTTGACATCTTTTCAGCAAGTTCGCGCCCCCAGTTTCTCTCAGATGTGAAGAACAGCGGATGGATCAATAATTTTATTATTATAATTTTATTGATATTATTTTATTCATAGTTGTCCAAATTAGTTAACTAAAACGCCTTACATAGATAACTTATTATCCATAATTGCAGTTTTATGTAATTGATATGTATTTTCCGAATTAATTTTGTCTTCTTCTAATATTTAGTATTAGCACCACCCTCTTTTCTTGTAACGGTGGTTTCTGGAAACCACCATTACAAGAAACTATGTTCCGGTAGATCCAGCAGAGTCACAGCTCGAGTCAGATGTATCTCGTGCTTTGGGAGGATTCCAAAACACATAAAAATCGACAGGCACAGCTACGGACCGCAAGTATGGCCGAGATGGCATGCCTCGGAATGAATCCTCGTAAAGTCAGAGCGCGTATTCACCAAATATAAGAACAAAGAGTTCAACACTTTTCAACGTGATGCTGAGATCATGAAACAAACAGACAGGTTCCAAAACAGTCACAGGAAAAAGTTATTAAGTGATTTAAGCGCATTTGATCAAAAGACTGATTAAAAATCGACAACCAAAATTCTATCTATAAGTGTGATAAGAAACGATAAAGTTCACAACAAATATAAACGTATAGATATTAAAATAAATTGGTAACGAAAAAATTTCATTCAATAGTATTGATTATTAACTTTGCAGTATTCTAATTAAATGTAATAATTGTTAGATTAATGTTAACAGAATGACGATCTAAAATACACACTACATAGCACTTTTTCTGAATTTTGGTATAAATGTAAATTCAGTTTAAATTTACATTTGGGTCCTTAATTTTGCCATAGACATTGAAATAAGGAACAATGTTTTGAAAAAGAAATGAATTCAAATACAATTGAATAAACAGTCGATAAGTGTGTGATGTTATACATACATGTATTCATGTAGATATAAAACAAGAGCTACCATATAAGGCTATTGTAATGTAAATCTATACATGTATTCGTGAAATGTATTCGTATAAACATATAATAAAAGTTGTTATGTAACTTCGATATAAATTTTAAAGTGGAAAATGTAAATTTTAAAAAATAAAATGTACTTGTATGGTATAAACTTAAATAAATAATAGAATATAAATGAAAATTGCAAGAATAAGTAAATATAACTCAAGTAAATGAAAAAATATATACGTTTGTAAAATTGGAGATGGGAGTTACTTCATAATTGTAATTATGAATAGGTGTGTAAGCTTGCTATCTCATATTGAGAAAGTACACCTGTCAAAACTGTTCTAAACGTGAAGAGCATATTAAGTATTATAATTATGTAAGTAGATGTTCAGTGATATGTAAAACTTATAAAATATAAATGTTAATTAAGTGAAAATATAAACAGATACAAGTAAGTTGGAAAAGGGAAAATTTCATCTGTCAAGAAGAGTCTAATTAAGGGAGAGTATAAAAATAATTACTTTATGGCAATGTCGCTCCTTCTGTATAATTCGTTTAGTCTTTGCTGGGGGAGGGCGGGTATTTACAACGTTACTCCGTCACCGCACTTCTTCATTTACATATTTTACTCGGTGACATAAAGAGTTATACTGACTCTTTACACGGATTCTTCATCAAGGAATGTCTCACAATCAGAAACCACCAGCACAAAAATAATCCCAGTGAAATATCTACTGAGGTTTGATTTTTTAGGTTTTATTTCAATTGAGGATAAACGGAATTTGTCAATCGCTTATGTCTTGGTTAATAAAATTCTTAATTTCAAAAGTCAACCAAATATGTAATAAAATATTATTGCAATCAAACCTATCACTTTGTAAGAATGCCTCACGAATTAATATATACTTAAAATATTATTTATAACTCATATTAATAAAAATCATATTAAAAAGAGTCAGCGAAAATTTAAGCAATTTAATAAAAAAACTACTCGTTTTCAATACTTACAGTGTTTTGAAAAGTTTAATAGCAAAATGAAAAATAATTACGCATTCTTTATCACTATAAAATAAAAGCAGTTCTTATTACTAAATTCAAAATATCGATAAAAATATCACAATAATTAATTACTTCACTAGTTTGTAAAACAGACAACATATGCGTCGAAACGATATGTCTTATTTGCAATTATTTTTCAATTATAATTTCGTTATTTTCGCACTCGAGATCAATCTGATTTTAAGCGGCCTTTAATCAAAGCAATGGTTGAGCAAATACATGTTTGTAGAATTTAATCTTGTTTGTTTTCTGTTGTTTCTTAAATATGAGTGCACCTGTTTTAGATCAATTTTCTATAAACTTTTAAGCAAGTTCTTCTTGCATATGTATTCAACTGAAGATGCATTTTTTAAAATTATATATGTATTATTAATTATAAATTTTATATACTGTTTAGAACTGCTAAAGCTGCTGAGTTTGGAAATAAGAAAAACTGTTTAGCACTATTTACTTCTAGGAGCAATGATAATGAATAAAATTACATGATCGCCTAACTGAGTTAAACATCTCCTAATATTAACTTTGTACTAATTGTATCTTATTTAATTGTATTGTATTAATTGTATATTTTAGTTTTAAAATTTGCTTTTGCAATTAAATTTTAATAATAAAATATTATGTCTGCTGTGCAACCTACATCTTTTTGTTATTATGCAAAAAAGACAACTGACTCACCATGGTGCTCGACGCCGTTTACTGTGAACACTATTTCGTTCACCATGATGTCTCGTGCCGTCGACGGCAAATGATTATCCTCCGACTACAGCCGGGCGGAGCTGTAAATAAATAATGAAATACGTTAATATTGTCTAAACATTTTAATACTGTCTCCAAGAACCTAGAAGCAAAGATTAACAAAAATGTTTTTTTAATCAAATTTAGCTTTCGTTCTCTGCCAACTTTTTGAAACATGTAGAACAATACATTAATGTAATACAAAAAAAGATGTTTGTAGTAGGCTAATATAATTATCGATTGCAACGCTGTTTATAAGTCAGTTGTAGAAACGGTCCAATAGTCAAATTGTAATTATAGAGCCATCAAACTGTGCGTAAATATAACTAGATATTAACCAAACTCCAGGCTTATACGAGAAGAAAAATCCTAAGAAAACCTAAACTTAACTGTGTGAATAAAAAAATCTGGTATTTGCTTATATGACCACGCCATAGAAGTAAAAACTTTTAATGTAAAAGGTATATATATATATATATAGATATATATATGTATGTATGTATATATATATATATATATACATATATATATATATATATATATATATATATATATATATATACACGGTGTTCAAGAATAGATGTCGGAGAACGAAAGACGCTATTCTTCGGCTATAATTGAATAAATTGTCGTCGAAATAAAACGTAAAATACGCATTTTAACACACCCAATACTTGCCCGGAGTGCGATGTTTACACGCAGCGGCGAAGTCTTCGCAGCTGTTCGCGGGTTATTCCCGCGAGCGACGCTGAACAATGTGCACAAGTGTCGTATATATGAAGAAGATGACAAATAATTATGAATATTATTTTCAATCTTCAGGAAAAAGTCATCTTTTAAATTTTATTTTAACGACAATTTTTTAGTCAAGGATATATATATATATATATATATATATATATATATATATATGTATATATATATATATATATATATATATATATATAAATGATTATATTGATGTATCTAAATTTTATAAATATTCAATAGACTAAAATAAACCCGATAAACCGTAGCGCAAGCATATATTTGAAGCATATATTTGCCAAAAATATGTTATACTTAAAAATAATTTAATTTAAAAGGTAAGTTTTTCCGTGTATGTCAAAATTTAAAAAAACACAACGGCTCCGGGGGTATGATTTTCGCTTAAGGTGCGAGAACACCCGGTTTCAAATCCTTGATGAACCTAATTATACATATGTAACTTTTATAACATTTACTGACATAAAGACTAGAAGCTGGCCGAATCAACTACGAAAGAGCCGACAATACAACGGAGCTGGCAAGCAAAAACGAAGCTGGGAATCTTAAATCGGCATTTTATTTAATATCGAAGAGAAATAAGTTCATTATTTAAGCATTCAATTACTTTTAATGACGAGATGGACGCTTAATTATATTTTAAAGCACATTTTTAGTTCAGATAATTTTTTTAATAAAAAAAGGACAAATTTCATATTATACAAAATATGCATATCAATTTAATTTATTTTTAATTGCCTTCCTTGAATTTATGTGTGTTATTTTTTTGATTAATTGCCCGAAATTGATAAAACATAACAACCTGTGTCACGCTAACTAAACATAGTTATCAGTAAAAAAGCAAGTGAACATTATTATCACGCATTTATAATATTGTTTACATTGCACAACATTTAGTAATATTACGAAGATTGTATTCGTAGGCATTATACTTGACACAATTCAGCACACCTTCCAAAACTTTTCATAATGTACCTAACTTCTTATGTTCATTAAACAATTCGCGTACTTTTCTAATAGAAATATTTGTCGAAATGACAATATGAATTTAGCGTTTTCTTAGTTATTATCTGGTACGGAACTTTCGAGACACGGAACTCTAGATAATTTATGTACTGAAAATTGATTTCATTTTCCAAACTTATTTACTTAATAAACTTACGACTTATTTATGTAGAAATACAAAGGAAAGTGCATGGTTCTTCATATGATTATTTTTCATCTTGAAAATATATCAAATTTATTGCTTAAAATAATTTCTGTCTATCATAAAAGCATATCTATATACGTCTATGTATACATAGATAGTGTTACGCTCCATTGATATTGCCATAATTAAATTAATTGATAACATGTAAATTTAAATGCAGTGACTCAAATGCTAAGACGCTGATAACGTTTATTGTGCGATACAAACCCATAATTTATTGTTTATTTCATTGTATAATTAATCGTACAAAGGATATGCCTCAATACAAAAAATAGCAAAGTAATAAACAAAAATAATATATTCAATCGTTATTTTTTGAATATATTAAATTACTAACTAGTAGATTATCCATCTAATTTCGCAAGATTGTTTTGTTTTCATATAATTAATGAAATCGACCTTTATTTGCATAAGTAAAATAATTATTTACCTCTTGTTATCAGCGTCAGTGAAAGATATAATTCCTTCCTTGTGAAGTGAAAACTTTTAATATTATTTGGTCTTTGGACTTTGGACTAAAAATTAAGTGATCTGCGTCTTTAAATGATCTGCGTCTTTCAATTTTTATTCAATTAAATTATTAAACAGAGACCGGAACATAGGATAGTCGAAGGGTAAGAGATCCAGAGAGTATGATGGATGAGAAAGCACAGAGATTTGGATCCTTTAGCCAATCATTGGTACGATGAGAACTGGTAACTTCAAATCCATGTAGGCACTCTTGTGAAGTTGAGAAAGTAATAGCCCACGCGCTCTTATAAACCCTACAAGAGGTGCTTAAGAAGTTTCTATATCGTTCCAGAAATATTTAAAAAAATAGCAAATTTATTAGTTACCAATATGATACAGTCACTATATACGGAAGCCGTAAAATATAAAAATGTAATATTGAATATATTTGGCGTTAATTTTTTAGAAATTCATTATTCACAGTTAAATGAAACTACGTGCTGTAGCAAAGATCTTTGCTAATAGCCCACCTGAAGATGTAATACATCGAAACCTAGGTCGCGGTAAAGACCTTAAAGAAAGTACAAATAATACTACTTCACGTAGTTACATTGTGTATAAAAATGTAAATTTACAAAACCGAGTGAAACCTGTTAATGCTTAATTTTTGAAACGCGGTCCATCAAAAGGTCAAAAATAAAACATTTAAGCGATCATTACTTTGTTTGTCATCAGGCAAAACCTTCCATCTGTTGATCATTGGCTGACATTTGCCATGGGAAGAGATTTTATGTTATCACAAAAGACTTTTAAGCGAATAAATAATGGAAAATTCGCATGTGTAGAGTAAAAATGTTTACGTATAACAATGACATCTTTAAAAACTTGTTAAAGAACCATTTGAACAATTTTACGGTTGAAATTCAAATTCGAAATCTGTTTAAAATATATGATTCTCCCACTCTTGCAACAACTTCAATAGTCAAAGCCAAAATAATATAGGAAGAGCATATTAAAATCATTATTGACTAAAAATTAGTTTAGAGTCAACAATTGAAATGTAAAATAAAGAAACAAATGTTTAGTTAAAAAAAAGAATAACCGCCACCAAGCCGTATTTAAGGAAGGAACTAACGAAGTAATTGAAAAAAACACCAAATGAAAATCTACCACGCAATTGGTCTTTTTTTATTTACGTCGAGAAATATTAGATACATCGCATCTTAATTTTTTTTCTTGCTGATGGAGATGCGTGCACTTTTATGTTGATAACTTTTGTTTCCTGTTCATTCTAGGCCTTTGTCTTTCGCTATTCAACATAATGATAGTTTTATTTGACAAAAAAGAAACTTCAAAAACCAAAAGTATCGATGTTAAAAAATTCTGCTACCGAAAAGAAACGATTAATGGTTCGACATTGATCACGTGCCTTTCTATATAAAACGTAGTCAAATTACATTTTATTATGGATATTCGCACTAAAATTTAACATTCCTCGAGGTATCTATATACAGTGGAAGAAAATGTTACCATAAAACTATATTTTATTCTATATATACAATTTTTAAGATTAAATTTATATCGAATTTTGAGGGAAAACTTTATCAAAGGTACCTTATCTATTTGTATAGCTGATTTACCTATATGCGGAAACGAGTCTTGTCAGATTCAACTGTTTTTTTTTATATTTATCTGATAATTTTTAAAACGAACTTTATTAACACGTCATGCCCAGTTATAATTATTAAGAATTTTTTTTAAATTTTCATTTTCTAAAATAGAGCATATCGAAACATTTTAAAAATTATGCCGTTTTCCTTTTCAGTGCAATTACAAGGGGGAAACCAGCTGCTTCATGCAAAATAGACAAATCAATGATTTAAATTCAATAAAAACTCATCCTGAAAATTTAATGGCATTTTTCCCAAGAATGTTGAACTTTTACAACGGCGACAATGATTTTTCGAAAAACATGTAAGCTTCTCCATGCACAAATATGAATAATAATCAAAAAGCTATTTTCCTGTCTTATATTTCTTTATCATTAACGAAAAATAAGCAACTTTCGAATTGAAAATTAAAATGTTGATTTTAAATAACTCACATTTTTGGTAGCAAAAAAAATCAAAGAGCAACCCTCCAAATGTAAGAGAATATTACACATTAGAAGTATTTTCTAAATCTTTTGTTATATCAAATGATTTCAAATGGTCACGAAATGGTCAATTACGATCACGTCAAACTGCACTTACAAAACGCACTGTAAATAATACCTTCTATAGCTCTATGATTTATTACTTTTTAATAAAAAGTTGTTACATGAGTTTTAAAAGAAACTTTAACTAAACATTATAAAATATTGTTTTTAAACATCCAATAGTTTTTATTTATAAAAAAGGGAACTGAACCCTTTTCCTCATTCCAAATTAGCACGACACGTTAAAGTTTAGAATTCTAATATTTACGCGCAATATAGACGACAATATCGTACCAAGTAAAATATATGATAACTACATTAACACACACTACTTACAAAAAAAACGGTTAACACTCGCCGAACCGAACACGCACTAAAGGAGACAACAGACATTTAGTCAGCGACGCGCGAAGATCGTCTGTCACGGACAACATCGGTGGCAAACGATCTCGTGTAGGTGGAGAGTCAGCCTCCGATCTTTTCCCACAAAAACCGGTAATTTTTGGCCGCCTACTTACTGCCTATAAAAGACGTTCGTCTGCTTGCTTTAAAAAGATTCATGATCGGTGAACTACAGTTTTCACAATATATTTCTATTATCATAAATGACGATAATGGCATACCTATACAGCATAAAATTGATGGAATATTACATTGTTAGATTTGTTTTGAAACAATTTTTTCTTTATACTTTATTTTCTTTTCTGTAATGAAACAAATAAAGCTTTGTTTATTATATTTTCTTATCCTTAATGAGATTTAAGGACAATACCCTTTTCATAAAGTTATATGAAGAGTGTCAACTTTCAATTTTACCACAGACTAAACTGAAGTGAAAACTGTTAGCGGATGTCAGCTAAAGGTAGCACAACGAACACACAATATAGAAATTATATCTTGGTCAAAATTCGTTTTGAAGGCGCTAACCGCCTGGATAAAAAATGGTAATAAATAAATTCCATTTGTATGCTTATACCCATGTATTTAATTCTAAGGTATCGGATCATGCAATATGTCAAAGATGGGGTAATGAATTTACATAGAGTTTAAGATGGAAGCTGCTGAGTATCAACATTATTGTGTCATGACTTATGGTGAAGCTGCTTTAACTTCACTTTAATTAAAGTAAAAAAATTATAATTGTTAATAATAAATTAAATCATGGTCATGCACATTATGTTTCACTCTCCATTTCAAGAAGTGGATACCCTTAATATAAATTTAAAGAAACATTTGTTGCGATGTCAGAATTATCGAAAACTTATAGCAAAAGAATCACGTCTTTTGCCCTGAGAAATTATATAGTTATGAACGAGGTCTAATAATAATATTTATTTTGGCTTTTACATGAGGTTTCGTTTGAATAAAAGTCAGTCTTACCGCAAAATTGAACGAGTATAAAATAATTTTTAAAATTCAGTGGATTTTAGCTTAAAATGGTATCTATTGGAAAAGGTGGTCGATTTAATCCAAGTAACTAAAATAATTAATTGCCAAAAAATCTCTCTGCATTTTTTGTCTCGGCAATTAAAAAAGTTTGAACCTATAACATGCATTGCAAGTCTTGTTGTCAAATCACAAAATATTTTTTATACTAGTAAGTATGTCAGAAGATTTCCACATTGTGAAAAATGTTATCATTTCCTAATGAAAATATAGTACTTTGTTCTAATATAGCACTGAAGCTCAAGTTAAAGAACAATTCCGCAATGTTTCAGCTTAAAATTCTTAATTGTAAATAAAGTTTTTCTGGACATGAAAGTAAATATTTCGGATAATTCTTTACACATTTTACTGTTTCCTAATGGTTACTACGAGTATAGTTATTAAGCTAGCACATTTTTTCTCACAAACAATTTTTCAATATTTGTAAATTATGATAATTTTAATATAAATAAAAAAAACCGCAACCTTGGCACGAAGAGTTAATTTTAATAGTTCAGGGCATGGAACCAGACAATGTTTTAATTTGTTTACGATATTTTTATGAAACGATTTACTTTGCTTCTACTTTTGAAGACCTCATCTAAAAAATTAATCATTTCAATTGAAAATGAGATTCGCCGTAAGTACATACATAATTATATATAAATATATGTATATATATATATATATATATATATATATATTTATATATAAATATTTATATATATATATATATATATATATATATATATATATATATATATTTATATATAAATATTTATATATATATATATATATATATATATATATATATATATATATATATATATATATATATATATATATATGCCCGTTCTCTATAGACCTTTAAAAAAATTATTTCAAATATTACAAAATTAATTTTCAATAAATAGTCTCATAATCAGTCATCATTTTCAAGTTGAATATTTCCGAAACCAACAGGCTAGAAAATTAGACTTTGTTAGTAGTTACTTTTTACACATATTTTTTCCCTTCTGTCCTCGAATTATTTCAGGCAAAGTGCTGGCAACTCTGTGAACAGTGTGTAAAGCAATTTTGGAAAGTGTATTCATTTATTTTCTCAGCGATCTTACTTTCTGACCTGGTATTGTTTCATTATATTAGCTATGATCCTATTTGCTGACCAGGTTTTGAAAATATAAAGTTTGGAAAACTTCATCCACTTAACTCGAAAATGACAAATAATTTTCTTTGATATCTTAAAGATAGTAATTTATATATAGTTAGTAATACAATATGTAGATAGTAATACAATTATTTAAAAAATTTAAACCACTACCAAAAATTTGTTACAGTATGATTTATTTTAATACTAAAGCATAATTGATTTAATTTCATAGTGACGAATTAAAAGCTCATTTTATTTCGTATTCAGATATTAAAATATCGTTTAAGGACCCGCTTTTGGTGTATCAATTTCTACATAATGTGGTGAAATTGAACTTATACCTGCACAGCTATCCAAAAATATTTGTTTTAACTGAATTTAATTTAACAAATAACATTTTTCACTAAATTCTTTACCGGCCTTAGTACATGGACATAGTTGATATAGACGGAAAATGACATATATATTTATTATAAATATATCATAAAGTACAAAAAAGAAGAAACATACCTCGTTTGTATGCAGGGTTTTTTACCTCTTATTGCTATTGTTTATCACTAAAATGACTAAAGATATGTTTAACCAAACTTAACTATCGAAGAGTTTTTTCATCCGCGACCGAATTATTAGAAGGTCGGCTTCAAACTATTCCTCGTTTGTTGATACATTACTTTGGTCACTACTTTATCCAGTTACAAAGACTTCTGCAATTTCTTATCACAATGATGAAGGGCTGTCAACTGTGGTCAGTTTGTGAAAAAAAAATAAACAAAGAGATATGATGGAAAAGTTTTATTTTTCCGATAATTGCACTCAATCGCTGTTTATAGATGTTATGCGGTAATATTATACTTGAGATAAGACGATTTGTAATTGGCCCCATAGTCATTTGTATTTATTTAAATGTTACGAAGCGGGAAATAAATTAATTTCACTCATATATACTGGTAAACTAGCAAAAGCATGGCTCTGTGGGGGCTCGCGAGTTAATTAATACGCGTCTTCTATTGGTCTTAATTTTTTCCGTCTAGCCCCCTTTCGCAACGCGCGATAAGGAACTTCGTTCCAATTTGGAAATGTTTAAATACAGTTAGGCAAAATTATGTTACATTAGTTACTGTTAAAGAAACAATGGTTACTCCTTCAACAATTTTCATTTAAGTAACTCCTTGAATTCCGCATACGAAATTCTTCTAACATATGTGAGTTTGTAATATTACATAATCCATCATAGGAAAATATTCTATTGATGTTTTTATTCTTAAAAACGCGACATATGTTAAACCAATAAAAATTTCATTTTCTGCAATATCTACAACTACTTTAATGTTAAACCTTGCGACTTATGAATAGTAATTAGTATGTTTTTTAAAACACCACGTTGTGGTTCAAGATGTTGTCTGTGGAAAATTCATTGATTTCATTTTTGCTTGAAATTTGTGACAAAGAGTACAAAGTCCATTTTGTACAATATCAAACAAACGAGGACGATATAAATTGCAATGTGCCAATTCCATTTTTTTCTGGTTGCAAGTTAGCGGCATATTAAAAAAATGAGCGTTTTCTCAATAAGAATATAATTCAGCATCTCGAATTCTTTTCTGACTTTCTTTTGAATCAGATATCAAAGAACGGTTATTATCTCGTTCTTTACGGCCAGATAAAGTAAGCCTTCGTGGTATTTCGCTGTGACAACAACAAATATAAAATGTTTAAAACTATTTCATTACAGACGTTTAAAAAAATCTCAACAGCGGAAGGTAGTTAAATTTAATCATAATTTGTTCTGTATGGTCCAAAGAAATTAAAAAACTAACTTTGATTTTTTTAAATGTAAGTCGATTCAGTTTCACGTAATGATCATAATTTTGTAGGTATAGAATTAATAAATCTGAACAGTAGAAACAGGTAAAAAACAGGGCCAATACAAATACTTGTTAAAACAAAATTGAGGTGGATTTTGGATTAAAAGGTAAAGCTTATTAAAGTTTAAAGTATTTGTTAACTTTAAAACTCATCTCATTAAAAATTAAGTGAAAAATATTAACCTTATTTCCGATATTAATATATATTATCTATCTTAAATAGGTACTTACATCCAAAATTTCGTAATTCAACACCTTTCTATATCTTGTTTTATTCGATTTATGTAGGTTATTTAACCTCCACAATTTACTATTCATTTATTTTACAATATAAAAACAACCACGTATCACATTTCGATTTTGTTAGTAACCATTCTTTCTCGAAATATTACACATCTGCATGTCCTATTCGTTTCTAAGAGATGACTTTAGTAACAGACTAGTTAATAAAAACATTCACACATAATGTTTCGATTTTGTTAATAAACATTCTAGAAATATGAAACATTTGCATGCATGCCCTATTAATTATGTAATGTTATAACAGATGGCGCTAGTAACCATATGCCAGAGTTACGCATCGTTGTTTCGTATTTTTTCCTAATTTAGTAAAAGGTTTGAATACAAAAATAACTATAGATAACAAATCTAGACATGACTTTAAATTTTTATGTTAAATTTCAAATCTAGAGGTGTGATAGTTTTGTCAAAAAGTGTACCACAAAACTGTATGGGTTGTGTGATAGTAATATGGCTCGCTTCGCTATCCCTAATAACTTATTTCGGGCAGTATTATCTTATCGTTTTAAATCATAATATATTTAATAATAGATGCATTTCCTTTCTCATTTGGCAATTTTACATATGTTGTTATTTACTTACTAAAAAAAATTAAAACGCTGAAACGTTTGTTTCGGCTAAAAAACAATTCTTGATTCTATAAAGCGTAAGGATTATTGAAACGTATTTTCCTACTTTGTAAAAAGCCTAAATGAGACTGAAGTTAAACTATGACTAAAGACAGATTAAATGGCCTTTACAAGCAGAAAATTAATACTCCAAAAAAATCTGAGAAAGATTCGAAACGATCGATGTTCACTAAATAAAATACAAATTACGATCCTGTTTGTTAAAGTGTTTTTTTTATTACCTTGCCCTGCATTGCTTAAAGGGAATCGTGCTTTTGGTTACTATATCTTACTAATATTTTATCAATAATATATTTATTTATTAATATTCACGATTACGTGATATCAATACGATAATATGACATTTGAAGTAGATAAGGATAAAATAAATATGACAACAATGACATGTTTTTAGGTCACGGTGACAGTGATTAGCGCGACAAGAAAAGTTGTAACTGTTATCAAATATTTATTTCATTTTATTAGTCCCGTTTATTCCTATCAAAGAGTATTCATGATTTCCTATTGTAGGTATAACATCATGTCAAATATGTAAATAAAATGTGTTCATAAAGCGTCATCTTTAAACTTATGCCCAACATAGCTCACATTAAAATTTTCAAATTTTTTAAATTAAAAAAGGAAACGCTGATTAATGCAGAATCAACCGATTTAAAATCTTTTAAATTTTGAGTAAAAGAAGATACAGCTGATAAAATGTTAGTCGAGTAAGCGAACAAGAAAAATATGGTCAGCACATGCTTCACCGAACAGCATATACTTACATGTCAGTACATTATGATAATGACATCGAAATATATACGTCTGATAATGCATTATCTTTTTTTACATTAATCTAATAAGTATGTCGCGTATTACCGCATTACCTTGAAGACAAGATAGTGACTCTTGAAATGCCTTACAATTTTGGTAAAATGATAACATGACGAAACAATTTTCACCGTTTGCGAGAAGCGAATGGCAGGTTGAACTTGCATTATATGAGCACAATATGCCAATAATTCTTAACGTGATACATGTGTTTGCGCTCATTTTTCAAATTAAAAGAAGTTCAAGTATTTCTTACGTTAAGTCACAATTAAATGAAACTACGTGATGTAGTATTATTTTTACTTTTTTAAATTTCTTTACCACGACCTAGGTTTCATTGTATTACAACCTTTTTAGGTGGGCTATTAGCAAAGATCTTTGCTAGAGTATGAATTCTACAAAATTAACGCCAAATATACTCAATACGTTAAGTCACTTTACTTTAAGCCCAGTAAGTTACGATGACCCATCATTCCTCCTAGAGTCCATATCACCTGGTTACTACTCTTTTATTTGCTTATCACCTATGTTGAGTAACGTCAAGCGTTATCAACTAGGCGAACGCAATGCAAAACACCGCGTGATTTCTTTTTAACAAAATTGCACGACCGACCAGCATGCTCGGTGTCCACTTTTTGTAATTAAAATGAACAAATTGTAATTAAATTAAAGTAATTTACTATTAGTTGAATGTTATTTCTTGTAGAAAATATATTTAATATATTTACAGGCTTAACAAAAAAAAGTTTATCGCACGTTTCACGTTTCCGATAATAATTTAACAACAATTATAAATAAAATATTTCTCATTTTCTTTTGTACCTCTCGTATACCTCTTGCTATTAGATAGCGTGATCACATATTTCTATAATTTTGGATGTGGAATATGAACATTTGTGATACCACCAGTGCTTTACTTAAACGCTAACATTTCCTTCGGTTTGTGCCTTCGATAATTACGAATGTGTCAACAATCAGTGTCGTTGTTATGTAGAAGGTTATTGAATACGGCATGTTTTTGTTACGCAACACTACTATCAACACAATGGCGACAACTTCAAGTATCCCTAACCGTAGATCATCTAATTTCCTGTTCCAATGTAATGTCAGCGAGGCGCGCATAGTACGATGCCTATGTACCTGTATAACATGTTATAACATGTTACATCATGGCTAATAATAGAATCAGTCAAAAAGTAAGGACTTGCGACTTTACCGCTCATAATATTTACCTATTTATTATATGCAGTACTTTATTGTGGACATTGATATGACGCTGAAATGTTGACATACAACTGGCTTATTGGTACTACTAACAATTTTTTTAGTCAACCATAATTATAGAGTCCAACAAGTTATCTACTAGTAAACGAGACAAGTGTGTCGTTTGTTATCTAATATCATGGCATACAATTTATTTACACCAATTGTTAACCAATTTTACCCAAGTGAAACCATGTTACGTAATAATGTGTAATATACCATTTTTATCCGTGAGAATCGAACACTTTAACATATTTTTTTATGTGAACGAGTTATGCTACTACGGGCCTAAATTTTAAAATTATTTTACTGAATCCAATTTATTCTCAATGTCAATGTTTTCTTTCTAGAAAAGTTTCGCATCTCAGCTTAAAATTCAAATACACAAATGCGCAAAATTGGAAAATTACTGAATATTTTTTATATCAATTCACAGAATACATCGACTATAAAAGAAAATTTTAAACATGCTTAGACGGAACCCTCGTAATGCGAGTTGCATTACGACGGTTCCGTATACTTCTAAGTGAATTAAAAATTTTAGAAATTTAAGAGTTATGCTGATACAGTGCTTGTTAAATTATTTAAAAATATGAATTATTATTTTTCACTACGTAAAAAAATGATTGCCTCTTACATCTTTCGTGGGTGTATGAACAAAAATTTAAAAAGACGATTTTTCCTAAACTTTATGAAACATCAAAGGAAAACTGATTTGTTATTAAGCCCAAAGTAGAGTAGTTATATGAATTTTTCAATTTTTTTTATTTCATGTACTTTAAAAGGTATGGAGGTTGCGTTAACTTTTCATTTGTTGTCGATTGCTACGAGATGTATAAATTATAAAAGAAAGAAAATTTGATTATACCATTAATTTTTTTTTCGTCACTCTTTTGCATGTGACCCGCACACCGGAATTTTTTTACCATATTCAGCTTTGGCTTTCGGGTACGGAACTTTACCCAGCTTTAATTATATTGCAGATGTCATATGCCCGCAAATTTGGTTTGTTTCTAAAGAACCGCAATCAATAACTCTTATCACATTTTCACAGTTTTCATAGTTTGAAACCTGGATATATCATATTTCGTAAATAACATGTAAAAAGTTATTTAAAAAAATGTTTTAAATGTAAATTTAAATTCTATGAAACACGTAAATCGGTGGTTAATTTTTTTTTCTCTTTTTCCATTTGTTGTAATGTACCATAGGATACATTTTTTGAAGTGAAATTGCGGTTCCTTTACTATTTTTTTCATTTTAATTCTCGTTAACCAAATATAGAACTTGCTTACAATATGTACCCCCTCCTCTAATTTTACAATCATACGAGTAGATTCGAAAAATATGAAAAAATTGTAAACAGGGGTAAAATAATTTTAAAAATAAGAAGTACCTTTTAAATTTAAACAGGGTTCCGTTTAAATTACTCCAGATACAATAAATTATAAAAAAGAATGACAAATGGAGAAAATAATGCAATCATAACACGTGTATGGATTTCATGTAGCATTTTTCGAACATTTCTCAATTTACTGCTTTATTTATAACTGACTACTCGTCTCGGCTTTTGTCTGATAATCATCGCAAAATAAGAACTAATACTAAAATACACTAACGACCTTTTATTTCATGCTTTACACGATTTAAAGCAAAACTGTAATAGTTAGAGCCATTTTATATATGACACTGTTGTATACAATTCTTCCAAATATTATTTTGATGTACGATTATCTATAAATGTCTGACTTATTTAACTCGAAAATACTCCTTGGATCCGAAATTGACAAACGCAAGCGGGTAAATGAGGTCTAATAATTAGCAATATAAATAGTCCAATTTTTTAATAAATTTTCGTATCTTCTACGGTTATTTTAAAGTAGCGACTTAAAAGTTTGACTCAAAAATGCGACTGGCACATTAAAATCGTTAATGATAAAAACGCGATTTTAAATCCACAGGACAAGAGCTCACCAAAATTCAATTATTACCCCCTTCACCAGTTCTTGGACCATTAGTATTAAAGTAAAAAAGGTACCTTAATATTTTGCACTCTTAAATCGTTTCTAAAAGTGAAATAACTTTAATAGTTTTTCTATGGGTAGAAGAACCATCAAAATTGGTTCAGTAGTTTTTGAGAAAACCGCGAACACAGTCACACGCATATACACACGGGTGAAATAGGAAACCCCTTTTTTGAAGTCAGCTGAAATATATTATACTCCACATCCACTGAAGTTATATATCGATGAACTTTACGTCAATTGGATATACCGTTTTTGCCGAATCCTAGCAACAAACAAAAATTTCTTTATAAAATTAATATGACGATACGTAGATGATTGTATTATTATATATTTTAGATTTTAATAATTGTGAAACAAAGAATTTATACAAAAAGAAAATGTTCTACCCTAAAACAGAGAAGCAATGTTAACATAGAATTATAAATTAAATTGGCTAATAATTTTATGGCTCTTAGTTGGGTACTTTAAAAAAAAGTAAAAGTTGTCGTAGTTCATGAATATTTTATTGCTTAACTAATATAACATAATTATAGTGTCTGTTTGTACAATCTTTTTTGCGTTGATACATAATTGATGAATTATAAGATTCAAAGACAAAATCCATAGTTTTTTAATTTGTTGTGCGTCTGGAAAAAGCTGGTATTAAAGCCATGGTCATTTTATAAGAAATATAGCTATCTACAAAATAAAGCTTTGGAGAAGTAACTGGCACTTCAAAATCATATAAATAAAAGCTAAGATATAACTTGATTCTGAAGGTAAAATAATTGAAAATAATCGCGAGTGGCTGTGAACGTGGGTCGTCTAGCACTCATCAGTGCCGCTTCACTTGCTCGCTCATATTCAAATGCGCCCGCATTCTCCTCTTGTCTGATGGCATCGGGTAATTCTAAAATATTTGATTAATTGTATCTAAAAATATTAATGCACACCAACGGAGCCACTGGATAATAGACAATAAAAATTTCATGCTTCGTACATACGGAACTGAACAACGAGGAGCTAACACTAAGAATGTTTGAAATTGAAAATTAAACTTTGACTAAGACTACCAAACTTATTTTAAAATTCCTCTTTTAGTAGGGTAAGTAGTTGGTATTCTAAACGATAATAGAAAGAAGTAACCACCCACACTACAAATGATTGTCAAGATTTGGATCTTGACGTTTTATCTAACTTTAAAACGTTAACATCTAAATCTTGGCAATCTTGACATTTTATCAGCCCTGTTTAATCTAACTACGAGGAATTGTAAAAAGAGCATTTGGTATAATTTAGAGAAATCCATTTACTTAGAAGACCGAGATTCACGCGGGTGAAACCGTAAACAAAAGCCAGTAAAGTATAAATAAGACGAAGTGCGCTTTATTAATGACATTCAACGCCAAAACCAACACGTACGGAGTTTTCCACTTTATGAGTTCCGCTTCGATCACAATTATTGACATTAAAACATCACTTCTATTGGTTAAAGCAATTAGTAATTGGTGATGAGAAGTAGGTTGCATACTTCACTCACACACGCCAATTACTTAGTGCTGGTCAAACAGCCAGCCTTCGATTGAATACCGTTAACTTAATATTAAATTACTGTGAAAAATAATGGGCGCTATTCACTGAGAGTTGCTTCTGAAGGAATCTACAGCAAATGCAGATATTTACTACCAGTAAATAGTAGAACTAGCTAATAAACTAAATAGCGAAATAGCCTATTTGAGAAGATTGAAAATAGACCACAGTTCTTGGTCATCATTTTCGATTATAATGTAAATAAGCGTATTGCTTTTAATTTTCGGAAGAATAAGTTTATATTATATAAAAAAAATTAAATTAAAGTAAAGAAATCACAATATTTTTTTAAATTTAATTAGCGTCGCAAATGCCCAGACAAGTTTTTAAATCTTTAAATTATGGTCCTTTTTTTCTTTTTTTTTAATTTATAACTATCACCTTTTGCATTTAGTATACATTTTTTTATAATATAAATTCATGCGTAGGTTATTCATTACGTATTATATTATATAAAAAGAAATACATTACAAATGGTATATTTAATTAAAATAACTTCCGGTCATAACTAATGTATAAAAACATTATTTAATTCCCATGCAATGCATATGCTAATGTATATATCATCACTATAATTTTATTCCAAACATAAATCAAACACAAATAGAATTTTCCTGAATGTTGTTGGATAAAAAAATGTTATTGTTAAAATTTACAGATTAAGTAAATATTCGAGTTGAATAATTAAATTTACTATATTTATATTGTAAATACTTAACAATTTGTAAGAAATTATATTTTTAATTGTGTAATAAGTGCTTAGCGATAAAAGATAAAGTGAACTAACTGGAAAAAAAGGTTAAAACGCAAACAAAAGTCATCAGGTATTAAATTTTTAGTAATAAGTAATCGTCTCCTGCAGAATTTTTTAAACATATCGTTTTTAATGTATATTCTTTCATATCATATCAAAAATATAAATTTAGATAAATACTTACAATTGTCAAAATATCATTGGTACTAAAACGTATTCCTACCAAAATTTAATATTCTTATTCTTTTGGTTTATAGGCATTGATATCGATAATAATGTTTAAAACACAAATATTACTTATATCGAAATAATAACTTCACACATTAAACATTTGAGTGAGTCACAATGCTGTTTGGATCTCTTTAGGCTGATTGCAGCCACTTTTTTCGTCTTTTAAGATTTGTTGACACTGAAACGAACACTTTGTGTCGACTTTTTATAGACATATTTGTACATTGTGTAGTGAACCCACAATTTATACACCATTTTATTATGAAAATAAATAATAATCCCCTTCAGCGGACTGTTTATTTACATTGTGTGTGACGTCCCATTACCGCCATTACCGAAATTGCGTTTTTAGCGCGAGTTCGAAAATTCAAACTTTAAAAGTGATTTATATAAAAAATACGACATATATCATAGAAATATAAATGTAGTGTGCTTATAATACAAAATATAACGATTTAAAAAATCAAGTCAAATAGCCTATTATAGTTTTGATGTACTAAAGTAGTGACCGATAAGGTAGACAACATTAAAGAAATATATTCGTCAAACATATAGGCTTTGGACTGCTAGTACATCCATCTTATTCTGTATTCGAAGAAGAATTTACAGAATAACAATTAGATTGTAATGACATTTACATGAACGTTGTCTGTAACGCTCATGTAAAATAAAAGTCATCGTTCATGAAAAAGCCTATATGTTTGATGAGTACAGACAATGTCAGTGGTATATACATTTATAAAATTAATATTAAAAGTTCTGCGACATCTTTTGGTTTTATGCGAATGAATAATAGTGAATACGTTGCATTAAATTTAATTGAATGCGAATATTTTGAAGCAGTTTTTAAAGTTTCCGCTAGTAGGGTCACTCTATTTTGAGTTACATCAAGAAAATCTGAAATTCATATAGCGTTTTGTGCTTTTTATATAAATAGTATACTTCAAAATTAAATTTGCCACCATTATGTGTTCTTTTCTTTTGTACATCTTTAAAAGCGTAACATTATTGTCCAAAGAAGTTTTACTAAAATATAACTCATTCTATTCAATCGAAAGCAATAGAAGCCGACCAAGAAAAAAACATTTCCTGAAGTCTGATTGTATTGCCCCTCGAGCATAGTATAAAATAAGAAGTATTGTTTAGATAACATTTCCGTCTCTATGAAATTTCGTCAGTTTTATTCATGTTTTCATTCAATTGAAACTATACCAATGAACCAACAAGAAAGAGTACACGGCCATTGTTTATATTATAATGTACTTACTCGTTAACTTTATTATTAATTTGTATTATTTTCGAGTTTACTTTCAATTCAAAATTATTTTTCGGATGCACTTTGCAATATTTTTCCAATTTAATACACTGCATTCCGCTTTAATATATTGTTAATATTTTTAATCGTGAAATCTGCACATTACTTACCCGAAAAATGTTTTAACAGATTTCCACTTATATTGAAGCCACCGGAAGAAAAAGTCCCCATGTGTGAAACTAAGTTTCACCAAGTTTCAGTTTTTAATAGAAAAACTTTCGTAGAAGATAACAAGTAAAAATGCAGTACATAATAAATTATACACATAAAAATTACATCAATAACAATTTATTTTAATGAAATTTTTACACAACAATTGAATAACAAAATCACTATGAAACTTGAAAATTAAACTTTATTGCAATTTATAATGTTCTAATTTCAGCTGCGATGCTAATAATATATTTTCATTTGTAAATGGCAAATCTGGAAAAAGAAAATTGTAGATTTTTAATTATAAATTTAAATAATGTGAGCAAACATTTGATATTTTTTATACAGCATCTCTTTTAACATAAAATATGATAGGAGCAAAGTACACGATATTAAGAGTCCCCTAGCTGAGACAGAATTGCAAAATTTCTTCAAGTGATAACAATTTATTTCACGTATATTCAGCTTGTTTAAAGGAATGGGTCAGATTGTATTTCATACAATGAATTCCATGCTAACTTTATTATAACTATTATAAACAGATATGTTGTGAAATTTCAGATATTTTAAGGATTATTGCTATTAGAATTTAACAAAATTCTTAAGATAAGGAAAGTGCAGATCGCTCTTCTTCAAAGTACAAGGAGCACGTCACAATTTTGTAAAGTAAAAAATGTTAAATCATTGGTAAGACAGAGGACATTTTATGGAAACTGTGCCGATGCGCCGTTACTTTGTTTCAAATGTTTTGGCACAAATTAAACACCTAACACTGAAACAAGTTTTACATTTAAACAAAACTGTTTTACATGTTTTATGTTGCATTAATTTATTTAAACCATTGCTGTAACGGTAATAATTATAGTTACATCATTGCTGTAACGATATTATATTTCCAATGCAATATTTCTAGTAATCTTATTTTCATTGAATATCGGTAATACCTGCGGTGCTGCGAACAAACGTAGTATCGGTCACCAACGACCTCCATTGCATTGAACGTGTTAATTGACTTGGGAAGCAGCGTGGAAATATGTACGTAATAAAATTAAATAGATTACTCTGTCTAACCTCTAATTTATTGTAACGTTATCCATGTAGCTTACCAATATCAAACCAGTCACCAGATTCCGTCTGTTGAATTTCATAAACAGCTGCTCGCAAGGCTTCATGAAGAGCATGGGTCACCACAACGGACATGCAGAGCGGTGGCTCTCCAGTCGCTGTTAAATTTAAAATCAAAACATTTAATTTTTTATGGATATAACTAGTGATTATTTTAATGTTTCTCGTGTTTTATGGTCTTCTTCTTAATCCGAATAAATTTATTTATCAAACTAAGGCAGTTCAGTAACTAGTATTTGCACAGTATTCCAGTTATTATATCGACACATTTTCTCAGCACTTATTATGAATATTTTATCATAAATTATTTATATTTATTATTCTTTTATTTTATTATTAGTTATTATTCTTTTATTTTAAATAACGTTAAGATGCTCTCATTACTTTTCACTTTAATATCCCTGTTTTCTATCCTTTCTCTTAAAGCATTTCCATTTCCTTGTTAAAGGACTTTTTTTTTCATTATAGACAATATTCATAAAATAATCTTCTATCTATACATCAATTGTCAAGATGAAATGGCACTTCTTTTATATGGTAAATTCCGTATCTTTTGAAGTTCCTTTGTCCTTTTTTTCTCTATCTTCCTTTACTATACAATCCTCTGCAAACAAAACACTATTTATTTATTATATGCACCAATTTTAACCATCCCTTTTATTGTTCATTCTCCACTCACGTTTAAACTAATTTTTAAAACCATACATCATTACACATATTCTCTTACATACACATCAGTAGACTGACATGTTTTTATAAAACGTACTACTTGAACACAGATTAGCATGCTACATACTTGTCTAAAACCTTTTGCAATAGAAACAACATATCCTCCAATACATCCTTTATTTAAAAAAATTAGTGATACTATTAACGTTACGTTAAATAGAGAATCAGTAACGCTGTGAGACTCGTCTTGTCTCTGTTATGTACGTGCTTTCTTTATATATCTATCTCTTTTATTATAGTAAGCACGTGGCACTACTTTAAACAACATTTCTTTTTCGCTAATGTGTAAATTGGGTATAATGTGTCTAGTCATTGAGTAATGCCTAGAGTTAGGAATTATATAACCCATTTCAGTTGTTTATGCATACTGTAATTCACAATGCATTTTATACATATTTTTTATATAGCAAAACGTTTCACCTGTCTTCTTATTTACTTAATTAGGATTATTTTTATTACTACTTTATATTTATTGTTTTATTATTTAAACGTTTATTAATATATAAGTTTGTGACAATGAAGAAACATCTAATCAATGAACAATAAATACAATAAATCTTAAAGGAATTATGTAACTCGTGCCGAGTTACATACAGCAGTATTCAAACATTTCGTTCAATACAAATATATTTAACACAATCAGGTATTTTCCTTAAGACATCAGAACAAGATCTATATCAAAGTGGTGCTCCCTAGTAAATTGATTTACTATGAAGAAACCAGTGAAGATTTGGTATTGACGAACTCTCATAAATTTACTAAGTTATCTGAGATTATAATACGGAATACGACACTTGTCTTCACGACAGTTTTGGAATGAAAATGAGTAATCCTATATTCCTTTGTAAGTAAGTGAAAATCAAAATTGTTTATACGCATTTATTCTACACTTAGCTCTGTATTTATTTTCTATCTCTTAATAATCGAATCTTACCTTTTGATCTCAGCACTCCGGAAGGATTATTGGAATTTCTCCTGAAGTAAACTCTCATATCGAGAGGTATATCCTTCACACCAGGCGGTTTGTAGTTCCAGGTTCTGTTTGTGAGGAGTTCTCCCGTATTCGGATCATAATGTAAGCTTTCCGAGGTCCAGTAGCCGAGACCCATTATGAAAGCTCCTTCAATCTGAACATTTTAAAGTTTATATAAATTTGTTTAAGGAACGTTCGAACGTTATTGTTATGTTAATCACAAGAACGCTCCGCAATATTATACATGTTCCAAGCTGGAAACGATCATAAAAAACTAAAGTAATTTATTGCTATACATTCTTTTATCTGATTTCGTTTCTTGCTTTCACTCTGGACTTTCCTCGCCTATTTTCCTGTTTCTTTAAGAACATCTACTTTATCTACATCAATTTATATAACGAGTATATATTATTCAACGAAATATTTGCATGATGACCACCTAAGCTTACCCAAAGTTAAAGACTTTTTAAGCTTGCTCCATAAACGCGTATGTTTTATATTCTAATAAAGTATCTAATCTATTCCTACTGTAATTGGTTTCCTCAAAAAGTTGGTTTTTTATGGTAATGAAGAGTCAAATCACACACCTAAACACATTTAACAATATTTTGGTCTATCGAATCGTCAGCTACTTCACGAACAGTATATTGCGTATTATCTTCTACCATGGCTTCAGTGATGTCCGTGTATGTAGTAAGTGGACGGTCATAACATTGTTGATTTTCCAAATTAAAATTACGAGCTCTAAATTTTCTAAACCGGAAGCGAATTATACCGTTAGTTTTTTTTTTGAAGTTGTACTTTTTACCTTATAACGAGAGTGAAATTTTACGATGTGCCCATGCGCACGCACGATGCATCAAAAATCGACAGAGTGAAGTCACTAACCATACATTTACATGCGTGTATTGACTGCTTCTATATTCACGATAGTTATTGAGGTATTTGTAAATAGGCAACACGTGTTTTATATTGAAATAAATCTAAGTTAGATATGTACTTTTAAATAGGTAATATTTTTAGTAATTGAAATTTGATCGTGGTCCATATAATAAAGACATTTATTTATTATGAATATTCGTGTTAAAAATAGTACTTATAAGCTTTTTAAAATGTATTTTAAGTTTATTTCTCTAAGTGGGGTTAAGTTTCGGTATGTACTCTGCATTATAAATTATAAATTAATATACTTTATCGTTTATTAAATACTCAAAATTGACAAATCACAATAAATTTTCAGTTTTATTAATGCAAATTTTAATGAAATTTTTATAATTAAAAAGTTTAATTATTCATGCAAATTTTTATTTGCATTAATAATTAAACTTTTTTTAGATTGATTTAGTAAATTGAAAAATTCATTGTCTTCACGTTCCAGTCCCTTTATTATTTTATTTCCATTAATTATTTGCGTGCTTAATAAAGTTATTCTTGTATTATACCAAATAAGTACAATTTCTAACGCGCGTACAAGTACGCACAATTTTTTTTTACAATTACCATTTTTCTTAATTTTTTATACTGTTTTATAGGTACCTATGTGCCTAGATTCATAGGTTCATATGTGGAAGCGGTACATATGTACGTAGGTACATAGGTACACAGGTATATATGTGGAAACGGTGCACTTGTTTTAGCTCTCGACACACTTTGATTTGAAATGTCCAATTTTATCGAACAGTTCTCACCGTCACATCTGTACATCATATCGTCACATTCACGATGACCAGGTAGCACCCTAAGGTTCTAAGAAATTATGACAGCTAGAAACATTGCATTTTCATCGAAATGTGGGATTTCATCAGGCAATTCTTAAATCTACAAACTTGAGGATATGATGGTAACTATCACTGTCATCTCCTGGATCATGGAACTAAAACCGCTAGGGACTTTGAGTTTACATTCAAATGTTCATTTGTGTTTTTCTTCCCAAATAAATCGTTTTTAGATAGTATTGATCAATACAACAAATAACCAAATCACAGTAAAACTACTGTGAACCCAATACACTAGCGAAATACAGAGTATAAATATGATCTAACACTAATGCGCACTTGGCGTACCTTAGGTAGGTATTAAATAAGTACAAAAATAACCAAATTATGGTAAATATATCGAAATACTAGCATACAAGACAAACTTCACAAAAGTAACAATCGACTATAACTAAACAGAATACATTCTCTGAATAAATTTGCCATTGAAACGCGTGCTTAAGTAAACTCAACGGCGTGGCGCATCCGTTTATTGCGAGCTGTAACAGTAATAGCGCGTTAGGAATCGATCGGAAATGATTTGAGTTTTTGATCTCAACTACAACTTCGCATACATGGACATTTAGTCATTGTACTTACAACACAGAAAACGGTCAGTATTAATTGTTATTCATACTCGCACAGTACTAATCTTTAAGAAGTCATAAATAAAAATTAAATTACAAAAAAATACAATGGAAAAATTGAAATGTGATCGTCTAAAAACGGGCTAATAGTAGTTGCACATAAAGTTCTTCATGATCGACATTCCACAGGTTAAAGTGCATCGTTATTGATATGCACTACAGTAAAAATATATTCGTTATTGCTTTGATTATTGATAATTATTATACATACACCTTTAAAGCTATGCAATTGGTTAATATTTGGATTGGTAAATTAAGGAGAAGGAATTTTCTTAAAAGTTAATATTGGGATTGGTAAATTAAAGAGAAAGAATTTTCTTACAAGTTAATATTGGGATTGGTAAATTAAAAAAAAAGAATTTTCTTAAAAGTTAATATTGGGATTGGTAAATTAAGGAGAAAGAATTTTCTTAACAGTTAATATTGGGATTAGTAAATTAAGGAGAAAGAATTTTCTTAAAAGTTAATGATGGGATTGGTAAATTAAGGAGAAAGAATTTTCTTAAAAGTTAAAATTGGGATTGGTAAATTAAAAAGAAAGAATTTTCTTAAAAGATAATATTGGGATTGGTAAATTAAGGAGAAAGAATTTTCTTAACAGTTAATATTAGGATTGGTAAATTAAGGAGAAAGAATTTTCTTAAAAGTTAATAATGGGATTGGTGAATTAAGGAGAAATAATTTTCTTAAAAGTTAATAATAGGATTGGTGAATTAAGGAGAAAGAATTTTCTTAAAAGTTAATAATGGGATTGGTGAATTAAGGAGAAATAATTTTCTTAAAAGTTAATAATAGGATTGGTGAATTAAGGAGAAATAATTTTCTTAATAGATAATTCTTTATAAATAAAGATTACAAGATTATTTAGGCAAGAAAAGTACAATTTAGTCGCAATTAATTATTTCATTCCTTTTAGAGGACCACTTTCATATTTTCCTACGCTACAATATTTTTCATTGTCATGTTTTTTTAAAATTTATAATTTTACTTTCATATACATTTTCATTTTCCATCACTGGCAATTTTTTTTGTTTCTAAATTTATAATTGTATTTATAACTTGAACTGGATCAATTTAATTTTTGATGCTTAAAGTTTCTTATTTCCCATACAGTATTTTTAAACTACAGTACTTTTTCAAAAGTCAGTATCGCATTCGCTCCGTTCAATGAATTTTATTAAGGATTTGCTTAAAAAAAAAGGAAATAAATAATACAGCAAATATTTACCTGTCCTACATCAACAGTTGGGCTTAAACTTTGACCTGTATCTTCCAAAAGATCCACTCTCAATATCTGATGATTGCCAGTTAGAATATCGAGTTCTACCTCTATTATTGTTACTCCAAATATATCATAATTTTTTATATTATCTTCATGAGCAGCGTAAAACATATGACTTGTCTGTAGGTCGACACCCATTTGATAGGCCTTTTTGGCAATTTCTTCCCAAGTCGGTTTCTCCAAAGTCTCTCTCGCCGGTTTCAGTCGATCAAGTAGCTCCTTGCAGGCCTGCATGGTGGCGTAACAGACACTTTCACTGGCGACACTGCCACCTGAGACCATCGCATTAGGCGTTGATAATGTGTTAGCCGGTTTAACTATCACTTTCTCCAGTGGTATGTTCAGGACATGAGCGCAAACTTGAGCTACTTTGGTATTTATGCCTTGTCCCATTTCAATTCCACCATGAGTTACAGTGACAGTACCATCCCATTGATATAAATTGACAATAGCACTGAAGTTCCCGAAGAAGTGAAATCCGTAGGTCATCGGTATCAATCTAATCGCTCTTTTTTTCCAGCGGTTTGCGTCGTTAAATATTTTCACTTCTGCGACACGGTTGTCATAATCAGCATCTTGTTTGAGTGTGTTGATTAATTCTGGTAGTGGATTGTCATTTTTGTTCATATTGCGAAGACGTACGTCAATGTGGTCCTTCTTGAGGGTGAAGGCTATTTTGTCCATAATGTGTTCTGCCATAGCTATGCCCTCGGTTGTTGCTGAAAAAGTCACGAAGATTTTAAATGTCACTCTATGCGATTTTATTATATCCAATACTTTTTGGTTTCAATATGTTTTGATTCAAATTAAATGAATATTTTACAAATAAAATAATTTGAGCTAAAAGTGACACATAAGTGAAATTAAAAGATCAGGTATAATTAAGGAAATATGTCTCCCTTGAGGAGCTTATGATATTGCTACCTAAATATACATATACACATCACGTACTTGAAGTATTTAGTAATTGCACAGTCAGATGAAAAACACTTTCATAGAGAAGACCCTCTTTTAATTTTAACAAATTGTATTTAGCCGAAAAATTTAAAAAAATATTTAAACAATGCAATGCCTTTTAGTAACAAAATATTTATTTACGGGACACCCAGTATCGATAAATAAATGCACATATGATACTTGACACATTTAATAAATGTATTACAAAAAAAATTACTTTTAAAAATTTAGTTCCATTTTTACTGCAATGTCTTTTAATGAACGTATTCGTGTTCTCTTATTTCAATGTGCTCGTTTATTTCATATTTTCATTATAAGGAAAGAAATATAAGCCAAGCAACTTAATTTACCGGTTAACAATAATTTGCATTTTCTTCATAAGCAGTATAAAACATTTGACTCGAACGTAATTTCCACCAGATTTAGTTTCTTGGATAGGAAATGGTTATTTACCTGAAAGCTATTAGAATATAAATTTGATTTGTAGGGATTTATTTATGTTTAATCTAATTTGCAGTAAAAATTGCAATTTAATGAGGTTCTGTATTATATCATAATTCACAAGATATTTTACTGAATTAGGTGGCATTAAAACCTGTACAGTCGAATACTTGCTTGAGTATTTGTATCATCGAGTTCCAGTGAATATGACAATGATTAACTTACGATGGCTTTAAATAGTTAAGAGGCAATCGACTAAAAATATAAAAGCAATATTTGTCACTCGTTTTGTTCAAATTATGGGACAAAACGTTTTATATCATTAAACCATATTATATTATTAGTAAATCTATATCATTTTATTATGTTGAGTAACGTTAAAAAGGATTACAAGATAGTACAAAGACTTCAAATTTGTTTTCAAATTTACTTCAGGACATATTTTTTGTAACAGGAATATTAAACAGAAATTGATACATATTGAAAAAAATTCAAAATTAAGTAAGCAAAAGGGATAAGGTAAGGAAACCTTATAAATACAAACACGAACTGACACACATACACACACACATATATATATATATATATATATATATATATATATATATATATATATATATATATATATATATAATAATAATGTAATAAACCAACCCAAGAAATCCAAAACTGAGTAGGTAAACAAAAAGAATTACACACATGCAAACACTCATAAATATACATATTGTTCGAAAAGAACTATAATATTGTTCCAAATATAAACACAATGTTTGTAAACTGTAGAATAAAATTGAACGACCGCCGAACGTGATGTACTTATAATTGTCTAATAAGTGCTCAGTGATGAAAGAACAGTCAATTAAGTGAAAGAAAAAAGTTTGAAACAAATTCCTGCGATAATCATGTAGGTACGATTTTTTCAAATTGATTTTTTTAAAATAAATAAACACGAGACGCAATACATTTTTTGGAATAAGTTATTTTTAACACATGTTCTCTCATATCATATTAGAATAATTGCCAAAATATCATTGGTGCTAAACTACACTTATACCAAATTCCATAATGCGACTAAAATAGGCACGTAATAAAGGTATAATAAGATGGCTCCGTTTCAAATCTCTCTCAGTAATTTTTTCTTATATTTTATTCTCAGAAAATTGATATTACCGGTTGTACTACTATAAAGCTTGAAGAAAACTTTTCATTATTTGATCAATATAGACTATATATCTTCCGTATTCTTGAGTTTATAATAATAAAAGATTATAAACATGACATAACAATAATAACTTACCTGGAGCGCGACACCAGGTATTTGCAGCTTTGTCTGTTCTGACGCTATTCGCTTCAATGTGCCATCTTTTCGAATCGTAGCTGCTGGCCATAGTATTGAGAGAGAATGATGCTGTCGATTCATTGTGGTTACATCCAACATCTTGATAAAAAACATTTTTTAAGTATTGAATTTCACCTTCACCATCTACACCGACCTGTACCAAAATGTAATAATATATAAATTGATACACGCTAATTAGTGATTTAGACCAAACAGAGATCGTGTTTATAAAAAGTTGTTGATTATCAGAAAAAGAAAGTAAAATGTGCCAAGATGCATTAACCTTAAAATCGATTATTATGAACACAGCATTTTAGTTAAATGCACCATTATAATCTATATATTTAAATACATTGACATATTTTCAAGTGATAAATTTATATAGAAATTTCGTTGTAATTGAAACTATTTTTTCAAAACCTCAGTAAAAAATTGTTTAAAGATATTTTAGGAAATATATTTCCAGGTCTCGCTTTTTGCAAATATATTGGCAGCCAAACAGAATTAGATTTTTATTTTGTGAATTTTTGCAGGTAATTTTGTAGAAACACTTTAGGTTAGCTTAATTTTGGGACTAGGTGATGTATGCTGCATCATTGCTATTTACATATTGTAAGTGAGTTTTTCTTTGGCTAATAAAATCATCGTACATTTCTTTTTACTGTTACGGATACACTTTTGGTAAAAAAATGAATTTACACTTTCTATAATATGAGTTAAAAAATTCTTATTTTTATTAATTTTTACAAAAAACCGGATCAAATTATGTATTTTCAGCGGACATTTTCATGCTCACTTTATGTTAGCATGCCTAAGTGTAAATATCATCTAGTAATGAGTAAAAGTATCTCTACTATCGTCTAGCCTCGATGCCACTGCCCTTAGATAGAATTAGGCCAAAACTATTGTTTTAGTTTTCAATTTGATCCTAAAAGATTTCCAATATCAGAGCAGTAAAGAATATATTATAACAACTTTAATTCCAACATAACCTTCTGGTGCTCTCCGCATAGCTACAGTGCGTATAATAGATGCGTAGAAACTATGTGTAATTTAAAAATTTTTATGGTCACTGCAAATACAATACAAGGGGAAAAGCACATTGAATACATAATACGACGATAGAAAAATAATTTTTCGGAAAAAATGCGTAGATAAATGTTTATATTCTTCACTCCCCACATGCTTTCATTTTACAACAGAAGGAAACAACCGACTGTTATGAATAATATTTTGAAATTTACTTACATAATGGTTCATACATTAGCAAATGAAATCAGTTACAAAGTCAATTAAACAAGTCGTGTATAAAGAAACATCTGTCGTTTTAAACCATGTTAATTAAAATAATTATTTCATGAAACAGATATTAAAACAGGAAATAACAACTGAAAAGCAAATGAAATAAACCAAATAATTAGAAATGCCATAAAGTAGAGATCAAAAAGTTAATTAACCTCATAGTTAGCCAGCAACGGTAGTCTTTTGCCCACTGCCATCATATTGGTTTCTAACGATAGAATCATTCTACATGGTCTGTTAAGCAGCATCGCGACCAAAGCACAAGCAGCCGCCGTTTGCGATGAACGACTAATTTTGGCTCCGTATCCTCCTCCCAACCGACGAACGTGAACATTTATCCTGAAATTTTGGTATTTAAATGAGTTTCTTCTGTACTAAGTTGCGGACTAAAATTGTTCTCTAGAATTCCTTTAAAGTAAGATGTAAAAAAACATATAGGGAAAAAATTAATTCAATGTTTATCTGAGATTACTGAATTCCTATCTCTTGATAACAGTATATTATTATTGTAGATGTGCTCCCTATTTCTACATTAGTTCATTGAAAGGGAGTACATAACTAAAGATCGGCTCCTTCTTTTGGGTCGGACGCCTGTTAATTTCGTTCCAAGAGAAACAAATTGAAAAACGTACTCATAGCAGTGACAAATTGTTGAAATTAATTTGCAGCTAAAACGTTGAAATTTCCTTTAAGTAAAAATACCTTATACAATTTTTCATGAAGTAATTGATATATTAATTTTTAAATTAAACTTAATTATGCTCGTATATAAAAAAAATCTTAACACGACGATTGGGCCCTCTAGCTAACAATAATTAGCCATACATTATTGTAAACTCTTTTAATGTTATATATGTCACCATGAATGTTGAACTGAACATAATTATTTTTCTCCTTTTGAATTATAAATATTAAATTATAATATTAATTAATGTAGATTAAATAAGCAATCGATATTGTAATTGAAAAAATGGCCAAATGTATATTGGGATACGCATATAATAAATATACTGCAGTTGTCTAAATATCTTGAAAGTCTTCATACAAGTGAAATATCTTTAAGCGAATGTTCTAATATCTACATATTCTTGAAGCTTAATACTTCTATAACGAGGTTTAAAAATGGAAAATGGTAAATCAATGTCTCAGTTAATGACGAAAGAGACTTATCCGATGGTACTCTACTTAAAGAATAAATAAAATTTGTCAACATCACTTTACTTCATATAATTTTTAATATCTTGCTGCACATAAATGTAAATCTGCCTATAAAGTGTATATCGCAAAATTACTTTTAGCTTTTTAACGGTTCAAAGTAGTTGTTTTATATTCATTTTATGAGACTTTGTTTTTTTCTGCGTCGTACGTTATTTTACCCAGACTACTTGACCTTGACATTGTCATCAGACTTCGTAAACTGTTACCTGTTTCAATTGTTTGATATTGGCTTGTTTATTGGTCTATGATATTTTTTCTGCCACTAACATACGGATATTAATAATCTTCCTGCACTATCCTTACACTGACATAACTTTACCCACAACGATTTGATACTAACTGTTGTACTATCTTCCAATGGTGTACAGTTAACCGCTATTGGTCGGAAGCCCAAGCCCCATACATTTTTGCCTACCTTTCTTTATTAAACTAAAATTATTCCACAACGTATTATTTTTAAAACATGTCGATATTTTATGACAAAAAATTATTTCCTTAAACATCGACTTTACATCATCATTGTACCATAAATAACTGTTAACAAAACTGAGTTTATATAAAGACATTTACTATATAAGAGACAAAGATTCATAAAGAGAACACCATGATCTGCTTAAAACTATTAAATTTTTAAATTGTTATTAGTTCACCTAAGAAAATGTTATACGTTACCACGTTAATTACGGTGATAACTTTTAAATAAAAGTACGTAATTTATAAAATGGTTTAATACATACTTATGCATAGGTAAACCCAATACGGTGTGGATTGCTATTTGTGTTAGATCCAGCGATTGAGTGGAGCTATAAACATCGAGTCCATCCTCTACAGGTACAACCACACACGACTGTGTCTCCATAGTATAGTGATACTGTCCCTGTATTTCATAACTTCCGGTTATAACTGTTTCCACATTATTTCCTTTTTCTGTCGGTTCCCGAGTCGTATTCTTAACAACTCGGCTGTCTCTCTCTTTCGAATCCAAAACACTTTTAATAGACAGGGCTGGTTTCGAACTTTTAGGAGTTGCTATTGATATTTTCACTAGTTTGGCAGCTCGGTTTGCCAAATATTCACTGTTAGCGACGATTATAGCTACAGGGTGACCATGATAGAGCACTTCTCCACTGCATAATAATTCTTCTTTTCCACCAAAACCCCCAGCCATAAAGTTATTTTCTCCAGGTATATCTTTAGCTGTGTAACAAGCAATAACTCCGTCTAATTTCTGAAATATAAAGATATAGTCATTACCCTTTTATAATTTTAATGAATGTCTACCTATTTTAACACAATAATTTAATTAAATTGATTAGCCATAATTAGCTATCTGTAGAATTTTTATAAAAGACAAATTCTAAGACATGTTAAAGGGATAGTATAAGAAGAATAACGCACTATATTTTTCCTTAAATCTAGTACTAACTACTGAACTCTAGTCTACTCTAGTCTACTCTAGTCTAACTACTGAATAGACAGATTAAATTCTTTAACATCATCATCATCAACTGACAAATTGAGGACTAAAAAAACTATCAACTATCGTTTTTACCACAGATCAAAGGCTAAAATTCCAGATGACATATTCCACCACACATTCCAACTTGAAGTTTCAAATGTGAAACTGATTAGTTTATTTGAATATGAAAGTAAAATGTGAACACCGTCACAATAGATCCTTCCATAATATAAGAAATATTTCAATAGTTAAAAATCTAAGGTCAATTATCAATAAGAAAACACGTTTAAATTGTTGCATAAATAACTAAAAATGAAATTCATTTCACTCGATCAGGATAAATATATTGTAATATTTTCATTGATTTTGGAGTTAATAACTGTAAAGATAACCTGTAGAATACTTAGAATAAAATTCGTTACGATTTATTACATTAAAAACAACCTTCGTTTCAAGAACTCAAAGGAAAATGTGTTTTATTGCACATTCTCTCTGCTCTTATCAGTTTACCTAACAATAAAAAATCTATCAACAATTTTGAAGATACCCTTATTATTTTTCATTTTGATTAACTATGTGCTTTGAAATTCGTAATAATACGAAAACGGATTTGAAAATAATGCTGTATAACGGATGTTTTCCTTCGTTATTTCAAGAATTTTAATTTAATTTAAAATAATTATGTCACATTTAAAATGTCTAAATATATTAACCATTTGAAACATTTTCTAAACTAGCTGTGCTAACTCGACTTGATTCCCGTGGAATTCAGTATGAAAAATTTATATAATATCCACATGAAAATGTGTATTCTGTGTGTTGCTCAAGTGTATAAACTATTACCGTGCCAAATTTCATTGAAACCTGTGCAGTAGATTTCGCATCATTGAAGAACAAATTAACACACAGACAGACAGGCAAAAATTCTGAAAACAAAAGGTTTTCTGCTTTCTGCTATCATTCTACCAGCTAAATCAATCACTCTTCAAAATATTTTTCATGTACAGAATTTACTCCGTTAGAATTTTATTATATGTATATATAAATTTCTGCATAAATTTTCATTGTGTAGTTTTCAGATGTTGAATGAATCGAGCTAGGTTATAAAAAGTTTAGAAATAATTGACAGTTACTTATTATATATCAGACTGTAACAAATGAATAGGTAGCAAATATAAGATCATTTACCAGAGCTTCAGATGCGTCAATTGTCTCAAAAGTACCACTGAATGATGATGAGAGGACGAAAGCAGCGAAAACTTCATTAGGCATCGTTGGTATATCGTTAACGTAGAAACCTTCGCCTGAGCATTGTACCAAAGCTTCCACTTTCGGTATCGGCTTTCCAAGAGGCCAAAGAGACTCGTCCGTGTCGAATTGTTGAGTCGCTTGAGAAACTGGTCGGTCGTACACTTCTCCGCCCAATTTGAACCGCGTGTTTATTTTGTTTGGTGGACACAGGCTGAGTATTGCCTAAAAATATTCAAAAATATTTGTGAAAGATACTCCGATTAATGATATACTTAAGAAAAGAATCACACTTAAATAACAGAGTGATGCTACAACAAATTTCGACTATTGTGATAGTAATAGAAATACAAAGCCTTTAAAATTGGCATACATCTATTTTTTGATTGACTTAATTTTGTGAATTCATTATTGACGTACAAGCGATTGTGAATTAGGCCTATCGAGAAATGTTTAACCGTATTACATACATATTTAAGTATTTTGCAGATAATTTTCCTATTGTCATTTCATTTTATAATTAATAATTAAGCTACTCATTGCAAAATGAAGATACAAATAACTAAAGACAAAAAATAGATACACGTAAAATTAAATATCTAATAGTACAAGGTATATTTATTTAAATAAAATTTAAAAAATAAAACTATTCAAATATTTTAAATATATTTTAAGTTTGAATAAGAAACAAAATCGATTTCTAACGGATATAATTTTTATTAACCTAACTTTACTTCCGTGCTATATTTAAAAAGGAAAACATAGTTAAACATTAAAAACGAAGTTCAGGTATTACAAAACAAACTACGAAATGTGGATAGCATATTTTACATTATGGATAGCATATTTTACATGTAGTCCGATAGTCTAATTATTTTCAAGTTTAATTTGCTATAATATAAAGACAAACTTTATTCTCTTTGCTTTGTTAAGAGTAATAATCACTTCTGGATGAATTAGAACCTTAGGATTAAAATAATTCTTGCCGTCGATAGAATTAAAGTTGCGAATCAGAATAAACAAATGTAAAAGAAAAAGAAATGTGATATAAGAACAGCATATGACCACAATAATGATTATCTTTACACACAAAATACAATTGTAATACTTGTTTACGTATCTAGAAAATACTACACCACGAAATATAATCTATATAAACTCAGTGATCAGTCAAGCAATGTAAGGATAATAAGAAAACAATTAAGTTAAGCAGCCATTTTTTTTAACCTGAGCTAAACATAAATTAGTACAAAGCTTAGTTTACAATAATCAAGAATAAGAAAATTCCAAATATTTTTTAATTTTGGCGAACCTTGTAAAACAAATTCAAAGCCAGCATCTTCCTGAACTTGGGGGACGGTTCCGGTGGACTCGGTTCGGGGTTCACCTCTTTATCTAGGCTGCGAAGAGCCATCTGGAGCGTATCATCGCTGAACAAACTGTGTCCTGGTAAGAACGAATAATTTATTATCTACATATTTCTTAGTAATTTTAGTAACCGACAGCGCAATAGCCCTTTATTAAATTTGTGATGTATAGGAGCAGAGACATGCGTCTTAATATTTTATAATTAAACAAAAAAATATAAAAGTGCTTTATACTGGAAATGGAAAAATGGAACATTTAAGGAAGCAAGCCGGTATCTATTCGTCTGTCGCGATCTATTTTCTTAGACATCACTCGATGTAGGAAAATTTTGACATAATTATATACAGAAATAACTCAAAAATCGACCAAAAACTAATTGGCGTTTTAGGAGAGAAAAATATGTGAAATATCAAATAAAAATTTATAAAATGTCAAATCTGAAAATATAAAACACATTAAAGTACCAAAAACTTCCTTAAATAAAATTTTCATAACTCCATATCCCATTCCTTTGTTTCTTAAAACAAAAGAACTCTTCAAATGGGTTCATTTTTAACCTAAATAGTATAAACATTTGCAAAAGTTTCGTTCGAAAAATTTTAATTTCACTATGGTATACTTTTTATAATTTTTTTCTGTATTGTTTCCGTCACGGATAATATATTGCGTGAAAACAATAAATGATGTATGTCCTGTGTGTTTCCTTCTCATTGTTTGAAGCGCCTCAACGAACAGAGACAAGTGCACTTACCTATAAGAACTTTCTCAGTAGCTGTGGCATGTATGAAGCCTGCGGAAATGCCCCCATATACGATGGTTGCATGTTGCACGTGCTGGTGGCTCGGGTCACACTTAAACAGGAAACCCGCGTTCACTTCCGCGTGGGCGTTTTGCGCGCGCGGCATTATCTACAATAAGACATGTAACGTAATGCTTTAAGAGAAATGTTAGGATATTAAAATATGAACGAAAATGAGATTTTCGTTTTCTAGCGGTTTTAAAAGAGGAAGCATCGGTTAAGTTTCTGTTAAAAACTATAGGAACGAATCATAAGAGTGGGGACAGCGCTCGAGGAGGCTAACGTAGCTGTACCAAAGACGAGTGAGGGTTAAGTTTTTGTCCCAGAGAGAATTCGTCCAGTTAAAATTTTGCGTAGATTGCGAAGACAGTTTGGTGGTAACATTCTTCCGCAGTCATGAGTATTTTATTGTCACAAAGCATCTTCGGAAGAGCGATGGAGAGTTGAAAATGAAACTCATGATCGCTGGCCCAGGGCAAGTTTAACCAAAGCACACATTCAATACTATCCGTGGCCTTATTAAAAATGACCGTCACTATACTGTCCCTTAAATTGCGAAGTTAACGTGAACGCTGGGACTTTCCATACGATCGTCCGAAATGATCTCAGTGTGAACAAGATGTGCAAGAAGGCTCATTTTATGTTACACCTTCTTTCAGAGGAAAAAAGAACTTTCGCCTGGTAATCTGCCAAGAGATAATTTGTACGGGCTGTATGGTTTGACTCTTAGAAAAGAAAATTCATTATCAATTAATAAACTGGTTTTCTCAATGTTGATATGTAATGTGTCGTTAATTACTGAGTGCAGTGTATTCATTGTGTAAAATCTGCTTTAAACAGATTATTCATTGTGTAAAATCTGCTTATATATAAAATCTGCTTTTCCCCTAAGAAATATTCTTAACTAATGAAATGCAATTCGTATTTATACGTCTGTTGCACACTTTGACAAACCAAGAAGCTATTAATAATTTCTATCTACGCTCTAACCAAAGTGGATTAGCATTTTATTGGATTGTATTATGCTCAAAATAATGCCGCAGATCAGGGGTCAATATCAAATTTTTCAGAAACTCTTTTTTTGCTTGTTCATATACTTCGTCAATCACATCCGGCTTCTGATAACTTTCACCGTATTAAGAGTCTTCCGAAACGAGTTTTTATTTTAAAAAGTAAGCGTTTAAAGGTTTCACTAGTTACTTTATATAAATACAATCAAATAAAGTGCTTCCATGTTCTCTAGGGTTTCGTACCTCAAAAGTAAAAATGGAACCCTTATGAGATTGCTCAGGTTTTTTTTTAATTCCATACATAGTTTGGAGTATCGTTTGAAAAGACTAGTTATACGGATCCAAAAAATCTTCAGAAATAAACTGAAAAACATACAAAAGAAATATGGTCCCTTCCTTATTTCCGAAATTACTTAACTTACTGTTATAAAAAAACCAGAGTTTTAACAATCTTATGCAAAAGTCATAGACAAAACTATTACGACGATTCTAGATATCATAATTTTGAAATATATTCATGTTTTACGCCTGTGAAGATATAGGAGGCAATATAGGCTGTGACAACTTTAATATTTGTCTCTATTAGAAATAATACCTACCCTTTATAAATGCCTAAACGTGTAGGGGTTTCTCCTACTCTGAGTCCTATTCGTGCCCAATAGGTTTATTTAATATACATGAACGATGAAAAAAAATGCATTACAAACAAAGATAAAAATATCTCACTTCTAAGGAAGATATCACCATATAAAATAATGAAGCTCATATGAAGGTTTGATATATATATATATATATATATATATATATATATATATATATATATATATATATATTTGACAATGATTTTTATTAGGTAATGATTTTTTAATTCATTCAGTATAAAAATGAGAAAAAATATAATAATGTCCTGCCCGGGTATCACTTAATTTTAAAAAGTTGTAAAGTGTGATGCAGGATTATTTATGTGATTTTCTCTTAGTATATTGTGGTTAAATTATGTCTGATAGTATAATAAATAACGAGTATCTATGACACACATTTTAATTAAAAATTTAAGTTTTTTTTTTAAATAGACTCCGATAACTTAACATTTAAACCAAAAACAATTAAACAGCTAAAAAACAAAGGAAGTTTTTAAACAGCATACCATCCAGTAGCTTCCAAATCCCTAGATTTGAATTTAAACGAAAATGTGTGGACAAAAAGTTACCAATAAAAAGAATATTTTACTTTTCTCAAAAGAATCTCATGGTAAATATAATAAAATACTTTCGGAAAATTTAAAACAAAAATTGTAACAACTAAAAGGAAAAAAGCTACCATTAATAATAACTATAATAGGTTAACTGATTTTCAACTGACCTTGAAAGATTCCAACAAATAGTCTTGGCAGAGGGGTGGCAATTTTATTTTATATATTATCCTCCCCGTCATGTCCAAAGACAGATATTCTGTTAGGGATATTTCAATTTGCTCGTTGTCACTGTCTGCAAAAATATATAAAATTAACAAAATTACAATTAACATCGGCAACCAAGAAAAATCATTATGTAAAGTAATGAAGCACTACTATTTAACAAGTAGGTACACTTTTTGAGTCTCTTCCTCAAAAGTTATTTCTTTAACGGGATTTTCGGCGAACTCGAATGAATTTTTATTGTCTCAAGATGGAAATCCCCCGATGTTATCCTTTGTAAAAATCAAGAAGTTTTTCTAAAAATGTAATGAAATGTTCAATTAATTTAAAAAACATAACCAATAAATCTAAATTACTTACGCGATATTATCGTTTCATTATAAACATAGAATTTTTGTTTGCAAACCATCTGCGTATATGTTCTATATAGAATGCAATGTCTGCGAGATATTGTTTATAGCAAATATGCCTTTAGACGTGGCGTTTGTCAATGCCTCTTGCGTCCATTCATCCTGTGGACATATGCCCACGTCTCTTATATATTTACGATGCATTTCAGAGAAAAACAGTAAATAAATGTCACGTATGAACTATAAAGTATAGACAACACTAAAGACGTCTGTACTCGTAAAAAAAATGAGGCATCTTTCTTTCTTAATAGGAATAGGCATCCTTTTTTAAATAAACCAGATAATAATTTTTCATAACCACAACATACGAGTGATATTTATTTTGAAAAAAAGAAAAACACATAAAACCTTTCTCTAAACCAGATCATCTTTGTGGATAAAAATAACTATTTTAACTTTTACGTATGTGTAACATATAATCGGCGTGGCTACTGTATTCTATTCTCTGTTTATAAGCAGTCGATCTGGTCGTATTTTATTTGCAAGTATCAATTTGAATACATGGTGCATCTATTCTCCTAAAGCATCTATCCCCCTTTTTCCTTAGTAGTTATAAATTAGGTTACTCACAAATAACTATGGTGGCGCCGACTGTCTCAAATAGTAGGAAGAGATCCGATTGAAATTCATTGTTGAAATGCTTCAGTGAGAGGTTTCCGCCAATGGTTCCGATCTGTAAAAGAAAAATAGAAACACATTAGTTTTAATATATTTTAATTTATATTTATTAAATTAAGTTCCACATACGTTTGCACCAAAGTTACCAGCTCGGTTGGAATTGTTAGATGAACTAACTACCACAAACTACTATTTCTCACTAATGTATTCAGAATTCGCTGTAATTGAAGAGAAATTATCTTGCAGTTTCACTAAAGAGCCCAAGGATTCCCAACACTTTTAATATGATCTATATCATTACGGTTAACGCTACCCCGTTAGCGCCAGAAATTTTACAATTTTGCTCATGTTTTCCGACCTATGAGGAAAACTAATAGGCTTCGTCAGGTTTTATTTTTTACTTTTATCGAAAAGTAAATATATATATATATATATATATATATATATATATATATATATATATATATGTGTGTGTGTGTGTGTGTGTGTGTGTGTGTGAGAGAGAGAGAGAGAGAGTGTGTGTGTTTTCACTGCTATATCTAACTACATATATGCTGTTAATATTAGCATCTCGGCGACGGGAACCCGTAATATTTTCCCTTACCGAAAATCGCTCAACCTGCTTAAAGAATTTTTTCACTTCAAATATGGTACAAAAAATATATTTGACAAGAAGACCGTATGGAAGTTGATTTTCTAGTAATAGCCATCGACCAACAAGAACAGGCAGTTTATTTATTTTGACTGCTTCTCATTTTCACGCTTCTGAATAGATTCTGATGCTGTTCCTTTTTATGGGAAGAAACACAAAAATACAAAAATTTGTTTTCACTCATATTATTAAAATGAACTTATATTATTATAATCGGCAATCATATTATTGAAAATAAAATATTTCTTGATTATTATTAAGTTCTTAAAACAAAAACTTTGATATCGAGGAGTATTACTTGAAATTTGAAAGGGTTTAAATGTTTAATAATGAGAATTAATAATATCAAATTAACTTAATTATTGTGTTACATTTGCTAATATTCTAGCATCTTTCTTTTTAATTTTCTCTAATACAAATTTAACTATAAAACGCTACAGAATTTAATTTTGATTGTTAAATACTAATTAAAGTAACTTTTCTTTGGGAGATTACAAAATTTACTAAGATCTCGGTGAAATTTGCAATGAGGAACGTGTATAAAATCTATAATTTAACATCATCCAATTAATAAAAGTGTATGTGAAAAGTGAAATAGTAAAGTTCCAATTAAATGTTGATTTCATCACAAAATCTTAGTTATAAATATAACTTAAAAATTAACTTAATTACAAATATTGTAAAATAAATCTCATGTCTAAACGCCAATCAAAATCAACAATAATTGTATGTATTAGCCATAGATATTTCGTTTACGGCTACGCAACTATTTAAAATGACTCATTTACAAAGAATAAAATTAGAATGGACCAAAGTTTTGTTAAAACTTACTCTATGAACTTACTGAGAGTTAACACCGACATGGTAATGAATATTGTTATGAACAGTGTGGCATTTTCAGGATAAACGAAGTCGGTATGTATAAACCAGGTGTAGATTACTAAAATTGCATACAATTCATTGCAGTGACATGTAAAATCGTTGTGAAAAAATAAAACAACAAGTGCACTTCGTAACAAATGCACTTTAATCAAATTAAGTTTTTACTGATGATCTTGTTTTATTTATAACAAAACATACATTAAACCATTTTGGTGAATTACACGTACCGTTCGCGACATCAGTTAATAAAAATGGATTTTAAAAGAATTTATCATACAAATTACGAAATTTATGCATAGAAACTCCTTGAAATTACATTTGAAATTTGAAAACGCTATTTATTTTACAATAAACGGTAGTAAAACGGTTTTTCAAACAAAATGTTTTACTAAATGTAATTGTGAGCGACACTTATTATTATTAAAATGCTGAATAAACAGTCGCTCGTAAATGTTTTAAGATACATAATATTTCTATTAGAATATTTACTAATATTAATTTTTCACAAGGTAAACAGATTTTCTGTTATATATTTCACAGATGAAAAATCATGGTGTATATTTGAAAAATTATAAAAACTGGGACAAACTTCATGGTTTTTCTCTAATCTTTTAATCAGATTTACCCACCGGCGCTTTTTCATGATTTTTGGCCCAGTAGTTTCGGAGAGGGTATAGGCTTTATTAGTATGCTAAATGTATTATACGCTAAATTTTAAGTTTTTGCGTAGAATGGTTTCGGAGAAAATCGGCTCTGAATAGAGAAAAATGTTAAAATATTTTTCGGTTGTGATTACAGAAAAATCTTACTATATTTTTCGTAAGCGTAAAAACATGGTGTTTTTTTAAATTATAATACTTAGAATCATCATCCTAGTTTTCCTACACTCTTTGCGTGGACTTATAAAATACATATTTTTTTCATAATTTTAAATTGAGTGGTTTTAGAAATGAATTTCGAAATCATAAAAAAAGAAAACTGACGTTTAAACCTCCACCTCAACAGGGATAATAAAAAATGTATTAGTATATACAGCAAACAACCTGTCATGGAAAAAAAGAAGAAATTGTTTGTTTATTAATATAAATTAATATATTGATCTGATGGTCTTCAAAACTTCAACGATAATTACATATTTATAAAATTAAATATTATCCTTATCTAATGATCCTTGGAGCACACCCCCGTATAATATAATTTTGCGCCAAGAGGCACCAGGTAAACAATAGTTTCCTTTATTTAGGCCCTTTAGTTGATAAACGAATGTCCTTTGCATCAATGCAGATTTGTGGCGTAATTATTATTTTAGACGCATTTCTTAAATCACATGTTTATCAGCAGAAAAATTAAATCATCCAACAGAGAACAGATTTTATAATGTAACGAGTGTTTTGTGGATTTTAGTTTAAATAAATTTAGACACGAGTTACCTTCTTTATATTTTTCCATTTGGTCTTATTCGTTCTTACCAGTCTATTGAATAACATGATTGAATATCCCGGCATCATCATAATATTGTAAGGGCATATTTCCTTATTGATTATTTTAAGTTTTACACAACTTTTTAATATGGAATATAAAAAAAACCATTCCAAGTCGGATGGTGGTTTGGGGTATCCATAACGATAACTCAAAAAATTGTAAAAACAGATTTTCTATAAACTTTTTTATAAAATTTAAGAAGAAATTAGTCGTTGTAACGATATTAATAAACTACAATTAATCTAAAGTTATCAAATATTACAAAGGACAGTAATAATTATTAACTAGTAATTGGCCACTTTGTTATTTTCACTGGCGTCGGACAAAAGGGTGGGAAGCAGAAGGCTCGTAACTACTTGCCGATCCAGATCGTCCCATTTAATCGATTTTACCCCTCAGGCAAAGTAGTTGTACTCTAAACATATAATTTTCAAAGTGTTCCATAAAAAATAAATGAAGAAGACTATTTGCATTTTGATACCGTAACGTTCAAGTTAACATCCCGTATGTAATAATATGCCAAATTTCATTTAAAGAGATATTTAAACACATTTATACAGTGATATTTAAATTATTTGTGTAACAAAGATCAACTGGGCACAGATAGACGGTGAGATATATATTAAGAAACGTATATTTTAATTAAAATTAAATTATAAATAGAAGTTATTTATGTGAATAATAAAAAGTCTGAAAAATTCTTTATATAATAACTATTCAAAATTACAACAATTCCTGTCGTACCGCCTGAATGAGTTAACCAACAACAAAACAATTGAACATCCCAATTTATACAATAAAACCTGTAAGGTGGATTGTTTACTCACATTGCGTACTGGATAATGCGCCACTAGGTCCATGTGTTTGTAAAACTTTGCCAAATAGGAAAAATTTTCTTCGGTCTTGGAGAGAGTTGTGAAGAGAGTCATCATTTCCGAAAGTGTCATACCGCCACCCAGCTCCAGATTGACGTCTATCACGTGGCCCCGGATCTCGTCAACGCTCGCGATGTCAATCAATATTTTAGGATAATCATCTATCTTATAAATGCCTGCAAGTTTAGAAAAAAACATTGAACACCACGTTATTAAGGAGATTCAGTTGAAGGTGTATATTACTTACATTCCTCGCTATTATTAATATATATTACTTTCGCTATGACAAAAGGCGAAATTTCATAAACTGTTAAAAGAAAAGTTCAAAACATCATCTTCACGTATGCACAATACTTATATATATATATATATATATATATATATATATATATATATATATATATATATATATATATATATATATATATATGTTCGTAATATTGTTTTTTTTCCTCGTTAAGTAAATGATAATATTACCAATAGATGTTTTTTACCTATCTCCGGAATTGGCAAAATCTATTGGATTATTTGATTTCACATATATTTCATAGAAATTACTCTCAAAATAACCTATAAATTTTGGCTATTATTATATTTAATCTTTAACTTGTTTAGTGACTTCCTGGGACTTTTCCTCTGACTGTTTTTGTTAATAACATTTATAATAAGGCATACACATTGTAGTGCACCTTTCGACAGTAGCGCGGTGAACGCGAAGAGAAAATGACGTATGCATGCGCTGTTTGCAACAGTAAGTAATAGCGACCGAAGGAGTCCGTGGGATTCCCCTTACACTTTGTGTTATGAAAAGTGAATACGTTTTGGTCTTTTGAATGTATTCAATTTAGTTTTTATTATTACAGATTATCGTCATGGCTTCAACCAGTCGTAATATATTTCAATATTTTCAAAAAAAATGCCGCTATTATTGTGACAAAATGATTGGAGAAGCAAAAAAGTGATATTTAAGAGGAGCAAATTCAAAAAAAATCCTTTGCCCGCGATATCTGAAACCTTGCTTTCAGATAGAGAATATGCCAATTTTATTCCCTCCGATCACAACATAGAGTCTAAAAAAAGTTATGGATCTAGAGATGAAGAAGAACCGAAGTGAGAGCTAATTCGACCTTCTACTATGCGAAAAATAGATTCAAATAGGCAAGTTTATCAGCCTCGAGAAATGTGCGTGTAGCATCACATAACATTATTCGGCTACCATATATTCGATTTACTCGTGACACTAATAAATTGATGGAACCTATTGAAGCCTTCCAGATGATGTCCGACAATAGCATGATAGACATCATTATTTACTGCACAAATAAGAAATTAGATGATATTCGGAAGAAACACACATCTGCTGATAAATACACGCTTAGAGATAAAAATTGTATAGAACCGAAAGGCTTAAGTCACTTCTGATGTATAGCGCAGTACTCAAGCCAGGTCGTGAAAGAGTTCTTCGTCTGTTTGTTAACGACGGAACAGATAGAAGCATTTTAGGTCATCAATATCTATGAGACGCTTTCTGATTATTCTTGTTGCATTAGGATTTGATAACTTTTAAGACTAAGAGGCTATAAAAGAGAAAGATCCATCATGTACTATATCCGAAAATTAAATATTTTTATTGAAAATTCAAGAAAAAATTGGTCTCTTCTTGCAAATGTGACTGTCGACGAAATGCTTTTAGTATTCAGAGGAAAGTGTAAATTTGAAATGTATATTCCATCCAAACCCGCTAAATATAGATTAAAAAGCAGTGTTTGGTGGATTCTAAAACTTTCTATATTTTTAATGATTATATGTATTCACACAGATAATGGCTCTGATAGTTACATCTGTCTGCTGATAGTTACATCTGTCAATGAGGAATTCAAAACTTTAATTCTGTTGTTTTGGAAACCTCATTTTTATACGTAAACTACATCCAACGATTCGAAAATTAATGTTTGCGACAGAAGGACAAATTAATATTTCTCAAGGTTTCATTTTTACTTTTTCAAGTAATGAAATTAACATACCTCTACCAGTGTTGCCAGCGATCAACCTATACGAATCAGTGCCCTCCTCTTTGAAAACCTTGAAAATGTCAGCCACGGTGAACACCTTGTACCATTTGTGGTTTGTAAAATCAATTTTAATGATGTCTTTCGGCGAATCAATGGAGTTCAGAGGTTTCTCCATATCAATATTGCACCGCCCATTATGATGATCAAAATCCCCACATATCTTCGTACAAATGTTCCCTGTCTTTGCGCAAATGTTAAGATCCTCTATATCAGCCAGTTTCTCAAGGAGTTTGGGATCAGCATCAGTTGCGAGAGATTTGAAGGCATCAAGGATAGGTCTGTAGCCCGTACACCTACAAATGTTACCCGCGAAGGAGTTTTCTATCTCCTTCATAGTAAGGCTGTGCTTATTACTCTCGAATAGGCTGAAATAGTAATGGTGCAAATTACGAATTTTATACTTTTTAGAACTATAAGATGGTAAAGAACTTTTAAATTATAGATAGTCTATCACGGTTTTCTTTATACGTCGCCTTTCCTAAGTATTCATTAGCTAACTGTAAATTCCATGCCTTTCAAAGATCTCATCATCGCTCTTCTTTAACAACAGACTAAAATAGAGAAAAATCAAGTAAAACGAGAGAGTATAACAAAAATGTGATATATTGTCATTCAGTGGAAAATGTGTATGACATTGGCTTCATTTAAAATATATGTTTACCATCGCCCAAAGTACTAAACCCATTAAACTGTTATTGTTTAGTTAGTATAATCATACTTTTATAAATAAACACAATTATTATGAATCCCTGGACCAAATTATTTGAAAATCCTGTCAGGTTTCACATTATTTTTTTCTGTATTGCAAAATATAAAAGATTATATATACAAGAAACTTTCTGGAAGTTTCTGAAGTTCTAGCTCACGAGATCAATAAAAATATAGACTTAATGACAATACAATTAAATTTAACTTAAAGAATATGTACTTATAGTTATAGTATATGTAGAAATTTGTTATGATGTTTTTGAAGTGCCGTAAAAGTCTAAAAATACAAGAGCATTTTATGCTAGTGTAAGCGCTATTTAATTTCCTAGTCAATCATAATAGCAAGGCTTGATAGAAAAGCACTGCGCAACATTGCGATTGCAACTAATCATTATGAAATTTAAATCGAATTTTAAACGATGAGAAATGTTTTATTTCAATGAAATAATTTAGTTATGAAAGTTACCTGGGGAGTTACGCTTGCCTTGGAGCTTAACGAAACTTTATTAACTGACACAACATTTTATGAAACTTTTCGGCCTGTCTATTGAACGACAGTCATTAGAATTGCAAGGTTTTTAACCCTTATTTGATTTTATAAAAGTACGTAACCATATTTTGTAGCTTACTGTGAAATTTTCCACAAATATTTATATTTCCAACGATTATTTTTCATAACGTTATCTTTAATACTAATAATTTTTAACATTCATTTCTTTATTTACTTTTACTTTTATCACAACAAAAATTGAATCGAAATCCATAATCATGAATATTATAGTTTTATACATTTAGGTCAATTACTTGATTATCTTCTCACTGTTTTTTTAATCGTTATTTTTTCACCAACACACAACAATCTCTGCGTTATACTTAGTTATTTAGAGAAAATCAGTGAATTCTTATATTTTGCAATGCTGCTTTTAAGGTGCATTATATTTGGTTTGCCAACCGATAATGTTTTATTTCATGAACGAAAGAAAGCGCATTTATCGAAATATGTTTAAATGATTTTTCATGCTGATTTGCAGACCATAATGATTTTAAAATTGACTCCAAAGACAATTCCTTAATATATGTACCTACCTATACATGCTCATTATCCATCCAGGTGAACAGTATCCGCATTGCGTGCCATTGAACCCTGCAAGACGGTTCTGGATCTCGTGGTAACCATTCTTACGATTGCCAACACCCTCGACGGTGATTATGTCCCAGGTGTGGCATGACAGCACTGATACAAGACACTGAAATTGTGTGAAAAGTACTGGTAGAGTATATAGCGGTTTTCACATTTACGTATTTTTAAAATGTTGTCGAAATCTATTTATTTTAGAGACGTAAGTCAATGGTGTAAGCTAGTAAAGCTTTGAACCATAAATCAAAGAATGTCTTCGGTAAATCACTCACGGAATTGACAGAGATGAACTGCTCTTCTTTGGTTATTTGGTCGCGAGTGCGGACGACGACGATGCACGTTCCGCAGCCTCCCTCGTGGCACATAGCCTTGGTACCACGCAGATTCAGCTTCGTTCGCAGAAAATTATTGAGTGACATGTCCGGTGATACGTCGGCGCCCACTAAAACCGAGACGGGGAAACTGTTACTATATGTTATACCATATTATATATGTTATACCATGTTATATTGAAAAGAAGGTGTTATTGTCGCTTATCATACGTCAGCGGACGTTGGTGGGATGTTAAAAGAACATATCTATGAAACGTTTTTCCGATCTGAATATAATTTATGCGAGTAAAAAATCTGGATTATACATTTTAATCAAAAATGGTCTACTGAAAGTAATATTTGAAGTTTCGTTAGTTTCAAATCTATCACGCGACGGCCTCTGATAATTTCGGGCCAATGAAATCAACGTCTGTTATTCTTTTAAGTTGCCACGGAAGGTTCTTTTAAAAAGACCTCCCATCATTATCAGCTTTATTGTAAACCTTTTATTTTTGCGGAGGAGAATATATACTATATAACATTTTGAACATTCACATCTCACGAAAAAATATCACAAGTTATGTTTAATTGCGTTATATAAAACTCTTTAATGATACCCCACTTGATAAAGTCTGTGAGAAAAAAAATTTATCCCAAATTCAATACATGAGGAGGTATTTAAAAAAGAAATAAAAAATGTACTAAATATCCGCACATTGGAAGTGTAACATATTTATGATTCGCACTTGCATCTATACGTGCAATAATCGTGTGAATTGAGTATAATTTGAATTGTGCTTGTAATCTTCATCCGTACAATATAAGTATACGTAAAACATTACGAATTGTTAAAAGTTATACATGAAGGTTTAATGTAAAATAAGTAAGACATTTTTAACCGGTTCAACTTTTCAATTATTAACACTGAGTATGTTCAACAGAAATGTTTAATACAAATGTTATGTACAACAGAGACATCTGTTAAAAGTTAACGCGGCTCCTATCGGAAATAAACTTTTTTCCATGTCATATAAATGAAGAGAATTGTATAGAAATTAGATATAACATTTACTTTTACCACTACCAATGATTTAAATACTATAAAGAGTAGAGACGAAGTTTTTCTGAAAACCACAGTTAAAAGAAACAATTTTCCGGTAAATCTAACAGAGTCAAAGATAGATACATCTCGCGCTTTGGAAGGATCCCAAAACACATAAGAGTCAAGAGACACAGCTAAGGACCGCAATTCTGGCGCAGAGGACATGTCTCAGAATGATTTCACACCAAGTCGGTGCCCGTATTCACCAAAGATAAAAACAAAAAGTCCAAAACCCTTCAACATTATATTGAGACCAAGAAACAAAGGGATAGGCTCTAAAATAATCAGAGCAAACAGTTATTATTGACCTGAGTGATTTGATCAAAAGGTGCTTAAATATCAACAACCAAGATACAAATTTGTAACGAACAAATTTCATGAAAACACTATTGATTATTAACTTTGGAGTATTCTTATTAAATATAATAATTCTTAAATTAATGTTAACAGTATGACAATCTAAAATACATACTACGTAGCACATTACCTGAATTTAGATATAAATGGAAATCCAGTGTAAATATATGTTTGAGTTCTCAATTTTGCTGTAGATATTGAAATAAAGAACAAAGTTTTGAATAAAAGGCGAATTCAGATACAACTGGGTAAATATACGTATATACACAAATGTATTTAAGTAGATATAAAACAAGAACTACCGTATAACCCTATTGTAATGTAAATCTGTACCATATACATAAACTACAAAACTCATGTCAAATCAGAAATGTAGCCGTACAAGCATAGAATAATTTATGTGTAAATTATAAACTGGAAAATGGAAAAAATAATGTGTAAAATTAAAATGTACTTAAAAAATAAAAACTTAGTTAATTATTAAATTCAAACTTTTGTAAAATTTTAGAAGGTATAGACCATTCAACGGGAATATTTAAATATTTAGTTCATGGTAATGTCGCGCCTTCTGTATAATCCGTATCTTCTTTGGTGGAGGGTATATAAACCGTAACTCCGTCACCGCACTTCCCCATTTACATATTCTACTCGGTGTCATCAAGAGTTGTACTGACTATTTATACAGATTTCTTATCAAGGAATATATCACAATTATCCGCGCGGTTCCACCATTGCAAGAATAATTAAACAATAAAGAATAATAAAATAATCTGTGCTTCACATATATCTATGTGCAAATAAATACTGACGTTTCGATTTTTTAGTTTTTGTTTCTATTAACGGTAGGTGGAATTTGTCAATCGCTTACGTCTTGATTAATAAAATCCTTAGTTTAAAAAAACGGCCCAATGTGTAATAAAATATTATTGTAATCAAACCTGTAATTTTCAAAGAATACCTCACGAATTAACCTATGCCTAAAATATTATTTAAAACCTATTTTAATAAGAATCGTATTAAAAAGAATCGGTGAAAATTTATGCGGTTTAATAAAAACAAAATTACCCTTTTTCAATATTAACAGTTTTTTGAAAAGTTCAAACACAAAGTGATAAATAATTAAGTATTTTTATGCCCATAAAGTAAAAGCAGCTCTCAATATTAAATGCAAAATATCGACAAAAATATCGCAATGATCACTTCACTACTTTGCTTGAATTAAGATTATTCCAAATGATTGTAATTATTTTTTAATTATCCTTCTGTTATTTTCGCACTCGAGGTCAACTTGTTTTTAAGCGGCCTTTAATAAACGCAATGGGTGAAGCGAATACACGCTTTTAGAATTTAATTTTGTTCATTTTTTAAGTATTCTGTTGTTTCGTGAATACGAGTGCATCTGTTTTAGTCAATTTTATGTAGGTTGTTATGCAATGATAATGAGTCAAATTACATGATCGCCTGAGTTAAACAACTTCTAATATTAACTTTGTACTAATTGTATATTATTTAATTGTATTATACTAATTATACTTTTTAATTTTAAAATTCCCTTTTGCATTTAAATTTTAATGATGAAATGTGATTTTTGCTGTACAAGCTACATATTTTTCTTATTATGTAAAAAAGACAACTGACTCACCATGATGCTCGACGCCGTTTACGGTGAACACTATTTCGTTCACCATGATGTCCCGTAACGTCTACAGCAAATGATTATCCTCTAACTATAGCCGGGCGGAGCTGCAAATAAAGAATGAAACACGTTAATATTGTTTAAATATTTTTAAAAATATCTCCAAGAACCTAAAAGTAAAGATTAACATTAAAATGTTTTTTAATAAAAATTTAACTTTCTTACTCTGCCAGTTAACTTTTTGAAACATGTAGAAAAATACATTAATGTAAAACAATGGCAAAAAATGTTTGTAGTAGGCAATATAATTATCGATTGCAACGCTGTTTATAGGTCAGTTGTAGAAGCGATCCATTATTCAAATTGTAATTATACGGCCGTCACACTGTGCTCAAATATAACAAGGTATTAACCAAAAGCCAGGCTTATACAGGAAGAAAAAATTCAAGAAGTTCGAAAGTAAACTGTGAATATAAAAAAATCTGGTGCATGTATATGACCCTGCGATAGAAGTGAAATTTTATAATTAAAAGAAAAAGATATATATATATATATATATATATATATATATATATATATATATATATATATATATATATAATTACATTGATGCATCTAAATTTTAAAATATTCCCCATATACAAATATATGTGAACCGTATATTCAGTATAGCATCATCTATCGAAAAATATTGCCAAAAAAGTCATTCTTGAAAGGATACACTCCGTGTTAGACAGAAACTCGCTCGATGTCAAAGGGAGCCGAGTTTACACGATTTAGAGTCACCGACCCGAGCAATGTGTTACCGATCCGAATATGACGGGCTTGGCGTCAGCGACCCGAGCGAACGCCTCAGTTTCATTCACTACTTAGAAAAAACTGCGCAGGTGCGCCAAAAGAAGTTTTCACTTCAAAAACAAGTGCGACGTCTCATAATTGAACATGATAAAGAAATATGCATTGTCATAGGCGGAAATAAAGAAGTTGGAAGAAAAAAGTATAGAAATAAAACCAAAACTAATTAAACGTGAGACGAACTCATCCTGCGAGAGTTCAATATCGCGATATTTATCTAGTAACCATTTTTGTTAATGTTACGTTTATGTTATTTCGATAATAGAGAAGTAAATGTAGAATTACAAAATGTATAACAATGATAAAGTCTAAAAAATTCAAGCAGTAATTCAGTTTTCCTGAGATCTTATGAATAGTTATCAACTTCTCTGTGATACACATATTATGTTCGTATGAAATAAAAATTGGTTAGGTTAGGTATAATAGTGACAGTCTCAAATTTTCAAATTGTATTTCAGTTTTTCTCGAGTCTTATTAGTAGTTGTTAGCTACACGTTACACAAATGTTATGTCCGTATGAAACCAGAAAAAGGGAAATTGTTATGTGCAAAATATATCGGGTTGACTAATAAGCTAAATTGGTTTAGTGCATTGTAGCCATGGGGCTATTCTGGGAGAAAGGTTGTCGAAAGTCAAAAAATATTTTTATAAGGTATCAATAGACAGTTAATGACGGTTAGCGCCAAGCCTCCAGTTGCATAATATGACATAAAAGAAGACATCCATATCAGACATCAAGGACGAACTCTTCCACTTTATAAGTTTCTTTTTATTTATTGTATTTTATTTCATCATTAAACCCCTTAATTATTTAGCTCTAGTTTTATATATGTTGAAAATATTTTATTAATTTATGTAATGTTGTAAGTTTTTTCAACTTTTCCTGTTCATTTCTCTCATAATTTGATAATATTTTCATTTACCACATTGACTCCGCCCAATCTTAAATTTGAATTTTATTTAATATTGAAGAAATGTCAATTCGTTATTTAGGCCTTAAATTAATTGTAATGACTAATTTAATTTAAAGTACATTTTTAGTTAAAGCAACTTTTCAGAGTAACAGAAAATATAATTTTATACAAAATATATTTACTTGATTTATTTTTAATTGCCTTCCTTGGGTTTTGCCCTTATAATGATTTTTGTGCCATCTGTTTTTTTATTGCTGTTAAATTACATCTGGTAATAATTTCAATTGCCCGAAATTGATAAAACATAACAACTGTGTCACGCTAACTGAGCATTATTATTAATAAAAGAGCAAGTCAGCATTATTTTCATAAATGTTTAATGTTATTTACATTGCGCAACATTTAGTAATGTTACGAGGAATGTATTAGTAAGCATATTACTTGGCGCAATTCAGCACACCTTTGAAAACTTTTCATAATGTAGCTAACTTCTTATGTTCATTAAAAAATTCGTTTCAAGAAAAAAGGAGTTTTTTAATAAAAATATTTGTGGAAATAACAATATCATTCTAGCGTTTTCTCAGTTAATGCGGTATCGAACTTTCGAGACACTGAACACTAAAAATATTTATGTACTGAAAATTGGTTTCATTTTTCAAACATATGGCTACTTAATAAACTTGCGACTCATTTTCCGGTAGAAATACAAAGGAAGATGTACAGTTCTTCATTGCGCCTACTTTTTGTCTTGATAATTTTTCAAATTTATTGGTTGAAGTAATTTCTGTCTATCTTTATAAAAGCAGATAACATATGTATGTATAGATTTAGAAATACATAGATAGTGCTACACTACATTCACATTACTAAAAGTAAATTAACTGAAAATATGTCAATTTAATGTCTAAGATGCTAAGAATGTTTACTGTGTGATATATAAAAATATGTTTTTATATATTTCATTGTACATTTTATCGTATAAAGGACATGTTTCAATGCGAAAAATAATAAAGTAATAAACAAAAATACCATACTGAAATGTAATTTTTGAATATATTCGATTGGTAACTGATAGATCATTCAACTCATTTCACAAGATTATTTTATTTTTTTTATAATCAATAAAATCGACCTTTAATTGCATAAACAAAATAATTATTTATCTCTTGTTATCAGCGTCAGTGAGACATAAAATTAATTCCTTGAATTTTTTGGTTTTGGACCAAAAAATTACGTAATTTCAAACTTAAGTTGATTTGCATCTTTAATTTTTTTATCTCGTAAGTGATTACACGTAACGGAACATAAGAGAGTGAAAAGGTGAAAGATCTGGAGAGAATTATGGATGAGGAAGCACAAACATTTCCATTCTTTAGCCAATCGTTTGCACAATGAGAACTTAGCAGCTTCAAACCGTGTCCGCAATCTTCTGAAATTGAGGAAGTAATAGCACATGCTGTAATCAAACCGAACATTTCCGCTCCTTCCCCATTAGCAGAGTTACAAATTAGTAGAGTAGCTCATATAACCCGAATATACACTGGGATCTTTTCAATAAGACTTTTCAATTTCTATAAATTTAATCTATGAAGATTATAAGGTAAATTAAAATTTTCTTCTCCGAATCTTTCGGATCAATTGGTCGTGTCATAAGAGATTACACCCCACCTCTTGTTGTCCATATATTCTGTGTTACTTTGCTCGCATTCACTCTAAACGTAGTTCATAAAGCAAGAGTGTTTTACGTTCTATTCTTGAAACTTCCATGTTTTGTTTGTAATTGAATTGTGAGTAAAGTACTCACAATTCAATTTTAAACTGGACAGAAGATCGAACCCCGCAAGTTATATACTCTAAGACTTGCTCAAGAAGTTTCTACAACATTTCAGAAAAAAATTAAGTGACAGATTTATTAGTTACCAACCCAACGTTCGCGCTATACACAAAAGCTTTTAAATATAAAAATGTAAATCTACAAAACCTAGTGTAATCCGTTAATGCTTAATTTTTAAAACACTGTCCATCAGAAGGTCAAAAATAAAATATTTAAGCGATCATTATGTTGTCTGTCACCGGGCAAAACCTTCCATCTGTTGATCGTAGACTGGCATTTGCCACGGAAAGGAATTTAACTTTTTCGCAAAAGGTTCTTAAGCAAATAAATAACGAAAAATTCGTACGTGTAGAGATTTGTTAAAAAAATATTTGATAAATTTACAACTTAAATTGAAATAAAATTTTCATTCCTTAAATAATCCATGTGCAATGGAAGAAAAGTTTATCATAAAAACTAAATTTCATTCTGTACATACAATTTTTAAGATTAATATTATATTAAATTTTGAGGATAACTTTATCGTGGGTTGTTATCTATTTATATATTCAATGTACCTACATACGGAAATGATTCCCGTCAGATTCAACTAATTCTGTTTTATACGTATTTACCTAATAACGGAAAATAATTTTATCAATGCGTCAAGCCGAATTGTAATTTTTAAGAAAGTTTTTGAATTTTATTTTCTTCAATTAGGTTAAATCGAAATATACGATTTTCATTTCAGTGCAGTAACAAAAGATCAACCAACTGCTCCACGCAAAATGGACAAATAAATCATTTAATTTCAGTGAAATCTCATCCTAAAATTTTAATTACATTTCCTCAACAACGTTGTTTACTCAAAGTGGTGACAAATATTTCTTACAAAATTTGTTCACTTTTTCATGTGTAAATGTTATAAATATTCTTGTCTTATACTTTTTTTTATAAATAACAAAAGATGACTGAGATGGGACTTTTAAAAAAACGCACTGAAAAACACACCTACAACTTTTTATTAAAAAATAATTTATTATTTTTTAATCAAAAGTTGTTAACATAGTATTAAAAATATTTTTTTAAAAAGGTCTATTAATTTTTATTTATAAAAAAGGAACTGGCCTTTTTCTTCCTTTCAAATAAACATGACACTTTAAAGTTCATAATCGTATATTTAAGCGCCATCTACGTTGCACGTAAATATTACTGACAATAATCGTAGGAAGTCAAATATATGGCATTAATTACTTTAACACACGCAACCTACGTGTGTTAATGTAAAAACGGCTTTACAAAAAATCGGAGCGACTCTGGCAAACACTCGCGAAACCAAACACGCTATCTGAGACAGCAGACGCGCGCGGACCTACACAAGATCACCAGGCACTGACAAGGTCAGTGGCAGACGATCTTCTGTAGGTGGAAAGTCGGCCTTCGATCTTGTCCCATAGATCTCTATAGTTGTCGGCCTCCGACTCACTGCCTATAAAAGTCGTTCATCTGCTTGCGTGTTAACAAGATTCGTGCTCGGTAAACCACATTTTTAACAATTGACTAATTTAAAAGTGTCTGTTATGCAAAATTACAATAAAGGGACACACATTTTCTTTAAAATGTATAGAGTGTTGCTTTGAGTATAAAATAATATTTAAGTTTCAATGCAGACTTTAGCTTGAATTGGTAACTATTGAAGATAGTGGTAACGGTATATTACCTACTTGGAGAACGCAGGTTTTATATTCTGTATGCAAAATAGGAGCTTTGCCTCAAAGTAGGCGAGGCTAGACAGAAGTAATATATCGTTTTAAACCACGTAACTTTTATATATGTCCTAAATTTTATTTAAATCGTATAAGGGTCAAATAGTTATGACGGAACAGACAGACAGATAGACACAGAGGAAAAGACTTGCAAAGCACCAAATATAATTCGATATCGTACAGACTGCTTCAATAACTATAAATATGACTGAAATAATTAACTGCCGTAAATATCTCTCTGCATTTTTTGTCTCGGCAATTAAAAAGTCTAAACCTATAACATGCATTGCAAGTGTTGTAGTCAAATCACAAAATACTGTATATACCATATAAGTAATGTTAGAAGATTTCCACATTGTGAAAAAATTGTCACTTCCTATTGGAAAATATAATATTTTGTTCTAATAAAGCACTGCACAATTGAGCTAGGAAGCTCAGCTTAAAGAACCATTTAATGAACGAATGGATATGGATTCTTTTGAAGACTCAATCTTCAGCAATGTTTCAACTGAAAATTCTTAATTATATCTAAAGTTTGTCTTGGGACATGAACGAAAATATTTCGGATAATTCTTTACACATTTTAATTTTTCCTAAGCATCAGTACGAGCAAAGCATGCCAGTCAATGCTAGTACATTTTCCCCCAAATATGACATTTTTAAAATATTTGTAAAAAGTTATCATTTCAATATAAAAAAAAGAAGTATTGGCACGAAGAGCTGATTCAATAATTCATGACCTGAGACTTTGAGGGTTGCCAGACAATGTTTTAAATTTTTTATAAAATTGTTTCTTCTACTTCCGAACTTTGCTTCTATTTTCGAAGGCGTCATCTAAACAATTAATTATGGTATTTGAACTAAAAATGAAATTCGCCACAAGAAACTGCGCGAGTTACGACCTGGCACCCCGGCATCTTCACACACCCTTGCAACAACGAATCGAAAGAATATATATATATATATATATATATATATATATATATATATATATATATATATATATCTTCATTCTCTGTCGAGCTTCAAAGCAAAAAGTAACTAAAATTGAATTTTTATAAAATATTTTTTTATTATTTTTACTTATCATCGCAGTCAAACTTTTAACTCGTGGACCACGCGACCCAGAACAGACGCCAGGCAGAAGCCAGATTCTACTTTCCTTTTCTTTGGACATCGGTTATAAAATGATTTCAAACATTCAAAATTAAATTTGAAAAATAGTCTTGTAACAAAAATTTTTATTTTCAGCCTAAATATTTCCGAAACCAATATTAAAGAGAAAATTACTAGACTTTGTTATTTATTACTTTCTACTAAATATTTTTTCTCTTTAGTTTTCAAGTTATTTTAGGCACAATGCTAAACATTCTGTGGATATTTTCTAAAGCAATTTGTGGAATGTGTACTTTTTGATGTTCACAGCGATGCTTATTTTCTGATCTGGTATTGTGTCATTTTATTAGCCATCCTAATTTCTAACCAAGTTTTGAAAATCGAAAGTTTGAAAAACTTGATCCACTCGATTCGAAAGTAACACATTACTTATTTGACTACTTAAATAATTTAAAACGATTACCAAATTTATTATAGTATGTTTATGTATTTATTTTAATAATAAAGCACAGTAGTTTTCATTTCGTATTTTTTTTGATGTCTTAAAAGCTTATTTTATTTCATTTTCAGGTATTGAAAAAGCATTTAAGGACACGCTTTTGTGTATTCATTTTTATATTATGTGGTAAAATTTAATTTATACCTCCATAATTTTTACTAAATTATTTACCGACTTTAGGCACGTTGGATCAATATATTTTATTTTATTGTTAATATATCTAAATTTACATATATAAAATACTAAAAAAGTAGGAAAATACCTTATTTGTATGCAGTGTCTTTTTTTCTTCTTCCTTAGTCTCTTGTTGCTATTGTTTATTACTAAAACGACGAAGGAAATACTTAACCAAACTTAACTATCGAAAATATTATTTGCACCGCGACCGAATTGTCAGAAGGTCGGCTTCAAACTATTCCTCGTTCGTTGATACACTAATTTGATCGCCAAGTTTTTTTTGCTGATACTATCCAGTCACAATGACTTACAAGTTCTTATCGCAGTAAAAAAATAAACGAAGAGATATGATGGAAAGCTTTATTTTCCGATAATTGCACTCAATAGCTGTTTATATATATTATGCGGTAATATTATACTTGAGATAAGACGATGTGTAATTGGCCCCATAGTAATTTGTATTTGTTTAAATGTTACTAAGTGGGAAATAAATTAATTTCATTCATATACACTCGTAAATAACTTATTTCGGGCCGTATTCTCTTGTCGTTTTAAACCATAATATATTTAATCATAGATGCATCTCCTTTCTCATTTGGCAATTTTATATAATAATTAAAATTGTTATATTTAAGTATTTGTTTTTTTTTCGCAGGTAACATAAACTTTATAGTTAAAGCTCCGTCGTGAATTTCCTCTGTGAATACATATTATGACTTGACCACTGTGAATATTTTTGTCCCTCATTACTTGTTGAACACAACATGTAAGTATATTTTTTTTTTATTCTAAACGTAATAAAATCTTTCCTTCTATAAGGAGGAATGTGTCTGTGCACAAGGTTACCTTTAAAGCAAGAGAAATAACTTAAAATCTAATAATATTTGATTACATGCGAAATTCAATTATGATTATTTATACTTCTTTACAAAATTTAACAATAAATATTAACGCATAATGGGCCTATATGGGACCATAGTGGGAAAAATGGAGTATTTGCTCCCCGCTCCTATTTCAAGGACAAAAGAATTGTAGAATTTTGCAAGCCGTCTACTACTGTTATTATTTACTTACAAAAAAATTAAGAACCCTGAAACCTTTCTTTCAGTTGCAAAAAAGTGATACTTTATTAAAGCACAAGGTTCAATGAAAGGTATTTTCCTACTTTGTAAAAAGTCTAAATGTGACTGAAGTATACTGTGATTGCATACAGATTAAATGATCTTTATAAGCAAAAATTATCCTCCAAAAAAGTTTTGGAAACAATTCGAGACTCTTTCAGGATATAAGATTTTTTTAACATAACCTATCTTTTTTTATGTTAAAAAAATCGTATGTCCTGAAAGCATCTCGAATTTTTTCCAAAACTTTTTTAAACATTTATATCTTAATTAACATCATGTTTGTTAATGTGTTTTTTTTATTACCTTGCACTGTCTTGCTTAAAGTGAATCGTGCTTTTGATTACCATACCTTACTAATGTTTTGTCAATAATATGTTTATTTATCAATATTTACGAATAAGTGATATCAATATGATAATATAACTTTAGAAATAGGTAAGTATAAAATAAATGTGATAACAATGATATGTTTTTAGGTCACGGTGACAGCGATTAGCGCGATAAGAATAGTTGATTTTGTTATCAAATATTCATTTAATTTTATCAGTCTGTAATTCGTTCTTTTCCTATTACCGAAGTAATGTCACGTCAAAGATCCTTACAGAATTTCACTTTCAAACTTGTACCTAACATACCTCATAGTAAATTTTTCCAATTTTTTTAAATAAAAAATAAAATGCTGACAAGTTTAAAATCAACCGATTCAAAATCTTTTAAATTTTGAGGAAAAGAAAATACACCTAATAAAACATTAGTCGAGTAAGCGAGCAAGCGAAATATGGTCGTCACATGTTTCACCGAACGACAGCTACTTACATGTCAGTGCATTATGATAATGACATTGAAATATATCCGTCTGATAATGCATTATCTTTTTATACATTAATCTAATAAATATGTCGTGTATTTCTGCACTGCCTTGAAGCCAAGATAGTAACACTTGAAATTCCTTACGATAATTTTGATAAAATAATGAGATAAACAAGGAACATTTTATCGTTTATTATTGTCGACGTCATTGCTTTCAACTCGCATGATGTGAGCACAATCTGTCAGTGAATTTTAACATGATATTTGAAATTCAAAGGAGTTCAAGTATTTCTTACATTCTTACATTTTAAGTTAAGGGACTTACTTTACTTCAAGTGCAGTACATTACAATGACACGTCATTCCTTCTAGAGCACATATCACCTGATTACTGTACTTTTATTTGCTTATCACCGATGTTAAATAACGTTAAGCGTTATCAAGTAATTCTTTCTGACAAAATTGAAAGACCGACGAGCATGCTGGATGTACAGTTTTTTTTATTAGGAACAATTTAACATTAATTTGTAATTAAATTGAAATAATTTACTATTAAGTTAATCTTATTTCTTTTAGAAAATATATTTAATATATTTACAGACTTAACAGAAAAATGTTTATCGCACATTACATTTCCGGCCTCATTAAAATAATAATTTAGTAACAACAATGATAAACAAAATATTTCTCAATTTCTTCTGCTACTATACCTCATGTTATTAGATAACGTGATCACACATTTCTATAATTTTAAATGTGGAATACAAACATTTGTGATGTCACCAGAGCTTTACTTAAACGATAGCATTTTCTTCGGTTCGTGCGTTCGATAATAACGAAAGTGTCAAGATCAGTGTCGTTGCTATATAGAAGTTTGTTGAATACGGCATGTATTTTGTTACGCAACACCACTATCAACGCAATGGCGACAACTTTAAGTATCCTTAACAATAGATCATCTAATTTCCTGTCCCAATGTAACGTCAGCGAGGCGCGATAGTGCGATGCTTATGTATAACATGTTTACATGACATCACGTCTAATAATAGAATCAGTCAAAAAATATCAGCGACTACAGTTTATAATATTTATTTATTTACTATATGTAGGACTTTATTGTGGACATTCATATGATACTGGTATTTTAGCATACAACTGGGTCGTTGCTACTGCTAATATGTTTTTCAGTCAACCACGATTATTGAATGGGAGAGTCAAACTACTTGTAAGCGAGATAGGTGTGTCGTTTGTTGTATAAAAACACAGCGTAAAATTTGTTTACATCGATTGTTAACAAACTGTAGACAACTGAAACCATGTTACGTAATAATGTGTAATATACGATTTTTTTCCTGAAAATAGAGCAACTTAACATATTTTTTCATCCGAATGCGTAATGCTACTATGGGCCTAAATTTTAAAATTATTTAACTAAAATCATTCAATTTATTCTTAATGTCATTGCCTTATTATAAAAGTTTCCCAAAATCTCAACTTAAAATGGAAGTAGATAAAATTAAAAAATTACTGAATATTTTTATGTCAATTCATAGAATACACCGATATTAAAAGAAGGTTTTAAATATGATTATAACTCGCATTACGAGAGTTCCGTAAATGTTAAATTAAAAAATATAAATTAAAAATTTTATTAATTTAAGAGTTATACTGAAACTGTGCTTATTAAATTATTTAAAAATACAAATTGTCATTTTCACCAGGTAAAAAAAATTATTGCCCTGTAACATATTTCACAGGTATATGAAAAAAAAGAAAAAAGACGATTTTTCCTAAACTTTATGAAACATGAAAGTGAAATTGATTTGTCATTAAGCCTAAAGTAGAGTAATTATATGAATTTTTAATTTTTTTATTTTACGTACATTAAAAGGGGGTGCTAAATTTTCATTTGTTGTCGATTGCCTTGAGATGAAAAAGTTATCAAAGAAAGAAAATTTTATTATACCTTGAATTTTTTTCGTCACCCTTTTGCATATATTGGATCCAAACCCCGGAATTTTTTTACCGACACTACATACCCTCCACAAATATGGTTTGTTTCTAATGTACCGCAATAAAATAAGGAATTCTTATAACTGCATGCCTATTTATCACAATCTCATTGTTTTCATAATTTAAAACCTGTGGTTATTACATTTTGAAAGTTATTTCAATCGAGATCGCAAGTACCATGTAACAAAATATTTAAAAAAAATATTTTAATATAAATTTAAATTCCGTAACACACGTAAAGCGGTGGCTAATTTTTTCCCCGTATTTCATTTAGTAATGTATCATTGGATAGATTTTTCAAAGGGAAATTGAAGTTTCTTTACTATCTTTTCATTTTAAATCTCGATTACTAAATATAGAATTTCACAGTGACTCCCAATATACCTCTCCTCCTCTAATTTTACAACACAGTTTCGAAAAAAATTCTAGATAGGAATAAAAGAAATTTAAAAATAAATAAAACAACATTTTAAGCGTAAACGTGGTTACGTTTAAATCTCTCTAGATAACCTTACAATAAATTATATGACATAATGACAGATGGAAGGAATAACGTGATCATAACATGCGAATGTATTCAAACAGAATTTTTAATATGTTATTTATAGGTAGAAGGATTCAAATGCGATTTATTGCTATATTTATAACGGCTAATCGTTTCGACTTCTATCGAACAAAAAAAGAACCCTGATCGCAGAATAAGATCTAACACTAACATACCATGACAACGAATTTCATTACCATGCTTTAATTGAGTTAAAACAAACTATAATAAATAGTTGTACACATCGTGAAGCCATATTGTAGAAAATTCTCTCAAGTATTATTTTGATGTATCTGTAAAGGTCTGACTTATTTAACTCGAAAATACTTCTTGGATCCAAATTTGGCAAACGCAAGAAGTTCGTAGTAGGTGATGTCTAATATTAGCAATATAAACCGGCGATTTTTTTTGTAAGTTTTCATATCATCTATTATTATTTTATTGTAGCGTCTAAAATTATTTTAACGTAACGCTTTCACGAGACGCCGTGCTTTCAATTATGTTATTTGGGGAAAAAATAAAATTACCATACGTAATCTAAATGACCTGTGATTATTTTTGTGTAACTTTTACGCGACCAAATACCAATACTAATACAAATAAAAAGTAGTAACTAAATACCAATTTTTTGAAATATTTTTGTTTATTGTGATTTCTTAAAGATAAGTATGGAACAAGTATTACAACGAATCAAAAGTGATAACAAAATAGCCAGGATTTTCCAAGAGTTCGATAGCGAAAGTGAACAGGGAACAAAGAGACCAGTTGGCGTAAAACTACGTGCAAAGAGATATCACGATAAAGGGATGATAAGTTAATTGTTCCAATCTTCAATATCCTCTGCTTTTCGCAGGTGAAAAGTCCTAATTGAATTGAAATTGAAGATACTCTCACTGAATCCTCTAAATCGAATCGTATTACTGTGTTCCCAAAATGAAAGCTTTCAGACAAACACCATGTTTTCTGGGCAGCTACAAAAGGAGAGCAAGTAACAGCGCATTAACTTTGCATATTTTGTGAATACCTAGCGGATTTGCAAGAATGTAGAAAACATGTATTGTTGTAACCATTACTGTCCATCAAGTATCGTAATTGTGAAATGAATGATTAATATACATGTATATATAAAAGGTAATAATTTTAGAAAATTCTGTGTTCAGAATTGTCTAAAATATTAAATTTTGGAAAATTCAGAATTTTCATAATTCTTGAAAAATTTTAGCATATTTTAAAATTTTATAGGATGTCTCTAAATTTTCTTGAACATCCTAAAATTTTTTGAGTTTTATTTTTTTTTTAATTTCTTACAAATTTTTCTAATTTTGTTAAAATTTTCGAGAAAGTTCTAAAATTCTGTAGGAAGAATTTTCTAATATGTTTCAGAATTATCTATAAACTTCCAATATATTCCAACATTTTCTAGCGTGTTCTAGAATTTTCCTAAACGTTCTTATGTATTTTGAAGCTATTCACTTTTTTAAATTTTTTTGCAAATAAAATTTTGTTAAAATATAATAATTTATTTCAACTTATCTTAAAATTCATTTATTTTTATATTTTGAATTAATTTATTCATTTTATTTTTCACAAATAAAACAGTATTATTTTACAAATAAAATTATGTTAAAATTTTCCCGAAAATTTACAAATTTTTTAAAATTTTCTTGAACATCCTAAAATGATTTAAATTTTATTATTTTTTCAGTTTTTTACAAATAAAATTGATTTAAAATTTATTTATTTATTTAAAGTATATTCATATATTTGTTAATCAATTTATTTATTTGATTTTTTACAAATAAAACAGTGTTATTTTACAAAGAAAATTGTGTTACAATTTTCCAGAAAATTTCAAATTTTTAGAGAATGTTCCAGAATTTTTAACAAATTCCTGCATATTTAAAAGTTTTCTAGAAAGTTCTAAAATTTCAAATGTTCACACAGTTATAACATTTTTTTGACATTTTTTTAACTGAAGAAATACTTCCAATTAATTGTTATACTGAACTCTTACTTTTTGCAATTGTTATACTCGCGAGTGAAACAGAAATTGTGGATGCTACACCCTAAAACTTCTGATTCTAAAAGATATATAAGGCGTAATAGTCGCCAAATTTCCTCATTGTTCTAATTGAAATGTATTTAAATGTTGTAGAATGTATTAGAACCGTAAATTGTAGATACTACATTCCAAAAATATTGGACTTCAAGGTATATAACGCAAAGTTTGGGGCGCACTCGTCAGTAATATTTTAGCAATAAACAAGAACAGATCCAATAGAATGATGCCTGAAATTTCAAAGTGAATATTTAAATGAAAAATTTGACTCACTTAAACAAAAAAATTAAAATTATTGTATTTTATTTATTTTCTTCCTCAGAATATTATTCGAGTATAAATTTTTTAGAAAAATATAATTGTGTTAAATACTAACTTTTTGTTTTTATTTTATACGAAATTGTCTTTATTTATTTTTCATATTTTTTAATTTTTTTACAGACGAAACGCCAAAATGTAAGAGAGTATTTACAAAAGAATGAAAGAAGCACGATGAAATGAAATGGAAAAAGAGGAAAACGACTTACTATAATTCGAGAAAGTGTACAGCGAGTAAGAAAAAGTCAAAGCAAAGAGCTACTTGCAAATATTAGAAAAAAGGCGCGAATTAGAGAAAGTTCAAATCTATAAAGAAAATTAAATATTCTACACGGAATGAGAAATAAACGAAACAAAGAATGTTTGTGATATGAAAATCGACGAGTTACAAAACGTAGAAATTGCAGTTTAGAACTTGTGGCGTACCTTTATGGCCCTACAATAGAATACAATTAACATCCAAATATCGTCATCTGGAAAAATAGAAAATATGTTTAAATACTGTGCTATAAAGAAATTTAAGGGTGAAACTGAAGGCACGTGCTGCATGAGCGGCAAAATCAGATCGCCAGCATTTCAAATACCGCCACAAGAACTATTCGATTATATGAATGTTCAGATCCTTAAAAATAAACAAAAAGTTGTCGTCTATAGCAAAAATATAAAGTAATCTTTTGAACAAAGTTTATTTATTCATTAAATAATAATAATTAATACAAGAACAGTCGTTATGTTAATCACATTTATACAAATTACTAAAAGCTAATAATATTATTTGGCCAAATGTATTTGTAAAGATTGACGTCTCCTTCAATAATTAATCTTATCTAATCACAATTAGGAGCTTAACTTTCATAGTTTGACAATGAAAATAATATTTAGTTTATTATTTTCATGTTTTGATTTAGTTATTTTAATTTATTGCCATCGGGATTATTTAATAACAACTGCTATGTCTGGAGCCAGACTCTTAGCAACTTATTCGAATTTGAAATTATGCCTTGATTAGATCCATGATCATCCGATTACGATATTTTCATTGATCAAGCTATTAAAATTGTAATGCAACCATAGCATAAATAGGTTCGTGAAAAATGCCAATAAAGACAATTTTTAAGAATTACTGCAATTTTTATACTTTTCCGGGACAAACTTATTATATTCCTGGACAAAGTACGTCACAAATTCCGGGACAACCCCGGAAATCCGAACAAACCTACAATACAATACTTGCTTCCAAATGACACCTTTCGGGGACACATCAATATGGAACGAAAGTACCTTCAACCCAGTTTTTAAATATTGAATATATTTGGCGTTAATTTTGTAGAAATTCATTATTCACAATTAAATGAAACTACGTGATGTAATATTATTTCTACTTTCTTTAATTTCTTTACCACAACCTAGGTTTCGTTGCATTACAACGTCTTCAGGTGGGATATTAGCAAAGATTTCACCTGAATATGTTGTAATACAACGAAACCTAGGCCGTGGTAAAGAAATTAAAGAAAGTAGAAATAATACTACATCACGTAGTTCCAGTTTTTAAAGTTAAAACTCGCTAATGCCAGTACAAAATAAAATAGCGAAATTCTTACAAATATTTTTGGCTGGCGATGATAAACTCGAAATATATCAGCGTTGCACTAACATTCAGGATCTACAATGAGAAATCATTCAAGAGTTTCAGTGTCTACTTTGTAACCATAATCAACTGATATCAACGTGGTCAAAACTTCTCTAGAAGAAATGACGTCGGACAACCATAAAATCGTTATTCGAGCGGATAAAAGACCAGTCGGTGAGCATGTACGAAGATTTAATGCACCTCAAGTCGATGAACTCGCAGTGGTAATTTTTTATAACGAATATAGCCAGCGTAACATCATTATTCAACGCCGAAGCAATAAACTGCAACGTATTGGTGAAACACATCGTAGTTACGATGCTCTACAATATCTATTATTATTTTGTCAAGGCGAAGACTATTACAACTTCAACATTCAACAATTTAATCCAACTACAGGAGTCGAAACGAATAAAAAAGTAACATCAATGCAACTCTACGCTTACCGAAATATGGTTAGAGATGGTGAATGTAATCACAACTTGAACTATCAGCTATTACTCCAGCAATTCATTATTGATATGTATGCCAAAAAGACGACTGGACGATTGCAGTTTATTCGCCATAATCAACGAAAGTTGCGTTCGGGTGAATATATCCATTTAATAGACGCAATAATGACCGACAGTGACGTCGACAACGTGAGAATATTGGTCAGTTAGCAACGTTTATTAGAAGCCCACATCATATTCATGAATATACACGGGATGCGATAACCTAGGTCAAAGAAGAATTACAGTACGAACAGGCGGCCATCAACCAACAGGCTATTGTTGCCAGAGTTTTTCGTTAAAAACTCTGGCAACAATAGCCTGTTGATGATGAAAACAAATCAAATTTGTTGAAACCATAGTTAAAAATCAAGTATTCGGTGCTGTCATTTGCTGGATGTATTCGACTGTATGGCAAAAACGAGGACTACCACATTACTTAATTTGACTTCAAGAAAAAATTCGACTGAATCAAATAGATGATGTCATCAAGGCTGAATTTTCAAATGCGGAAGAGGATCCCAAACTCTATAAAATTATTACAAAAAACATGGTTCAAGGTCTGTATAGCTAAATGGAGATTTGCCGCGCATGAAGGACAACAATTGCACGAAGAATTGTCCAAAACCATTCTTTCTCATTCAGTTTGAGTTTTTAAATTGGCGAAGAACGGGTATCCAGAATACAGACGTCGATCACCAAAACAGGGCGGATTGTGCAACGGGAAAGTTGACGCGGGGTTACGACGGAACCACCAGCACGAACAACTTCCACAGTTTTTTTCGAGCTCTGCCAAGATGATCCATTTGCAAAGATTTTTTTCTAACAGGATCTACCAAGTTTCTACACATGATATGAATGAAGCAAAACAATTTACCGACGAAAATGTGGAACGCCATTACAAGTACATGATGGAATATTTAAGAGCAACACATACACTAACACTACCTGTATGTATTAATATTGTTTAAATCATCGATCGGTACTTTTTATATCCGGCCTTTAATGGTGCTAATTCTGGTATTTGTGAAGGCATTGGTGAACATTAATTTTTTGAATTTCTGCAGGTGTTTTCTTGAGTGTCTGCAGTTCTGAATACGTTTAATCATTATGTTTAAATAGTGTAAGGAACTTGAACTGATTACAATGTGCAACGAGACTCGACTCACATAAAAAAAGGAGAATACGGAAATCAAGTTCTTAACAAATTGTTAACCGACATGTTGATGTTATTGTGCCTCTCCATTGTTTCTATGGCTTTTAATAAGTTGTGTATGAATTTATAATGAAACAATTTAAGAAGCAAGCTGAATATATTTAGCTTGTTTGATAGAAATAATCAGGAAATATATTTTGCTTGTTTGATAAAATCGCTAATATTTTAAAATAAAGCTTTTGTTAAAAATAAAATAAATTTCGCCATCTAGTGAAATACTATGAAATTGTAAATTTATCGCAAGATATTTATAAAAGAAATAGATATCGTAATCAATTAATTAATTAGAAGTAGATATGAGTAACAATCTTGAGTTAGAGATTGATCAAGTCTTTAAGATAACTGTTCATTAAAATTAATTCAGTGATTTCACGTGATGCGCGAACAGACATGATTTTGTTACCATTTTATTATCTAAATAAATGTATAGATTCATATCAAAACAAAAATTAATACCAACCTCACAAATCATTATAGCTAAACTAATTTTAGACAGCATAAGATGACGCTATTATTATGTGTAAAAGTTTCGTTCAATTATTGTTTTATTGCATTGAAATGAAACTGTAAAGTTGATTAGAATTCTATTTTGATAAAAGACGATGAAATAAAATGAGATGCTTCCTGAATAGTATTTCCGTACATACACGTAAGTGATACACGCCTACTTTTGTCGTCTAGATACGCATTACACAAAGATACATCATTTTATGAGTGTAAAACTATTAAATATTATGTGTTTGTTTGAAACGTATATACTCAGTATGCGAAGGTTCAAACGGCCTTAGTTAATCCATTGAACTCAATTGTCATACTCTTTGATTGGGCGCGGTTTGGATTTTCTCCTAGTCCTTTTATAGCACGAAACGTACTTTTTCATTTGTGTGTTTTATCAGCCGCCGAAAAGGCAGAATTAAGTTTTTCCATCGACACAACATAATCGTGTAAAAATTATCAAAATTTAGAATTACATTACAAAATACAAAAATGTTTGTTCAATAAATTGGCTATTGTATTCAAAGAAAATATAATCAATTTAAATGCTTTGTCAAGTAAATAAGATTTTTGATTTGATTACAAAATTCTACAATGAGTTATAAAAGCTGCTGAGATGAAAATGTTTATACACACACACACACACATATATATATATACATATATATATATATATATATATATATATATATATATATATATATATAAATATATATACATATATATACATATATATATATATATATATATATATATATATATATAATCTGTACAAATAGTAACTGTAAAAACCAGTAATTTAAAAAACCAGTACATAAAGACAAAAAGTTTGTCTGTTCAACATTTCTTGGAAAATATTAACTCAACACACTATAAAAAACTAAATAAAAGATCTCGTAGATGGTTTTTGTTGTTTTTGTAGATTGTCTGTTTAAGCACGCATCGTGTAAAACCATTGGACGGAAGATGATGAGTGTTTCGTTTTTATATTCGGTAGAAGTATAAAAAATAACATGTTGTGTCACGCGTTTTTTGGAATCATTATCTGTGAGTATATTTTTTGTTTGTTTGTACTCATGTCACTTAAAAACTACTCGCCAAGTATTATTGAGCTTTTGTTTGTGATATTTATTAGGTTCGGATAAATTAAACTGACATATAGAGTCAGCAGAGTAACTATTAGGTAAATAGAAAGTTAATGAATAAAAATTCAAATGCGAGCTTAAGCGTTGGAAACGAGCTATATTATATTTATTATAAGATATATTTATTATAGTAGTTGTAGTCGCCGTGGTGTGTTAAGTTGATCACGATGCATACGGCTTTTGACGGCCCGGCGCACCGTGGGGACCTAGTTTGATTTTAGTCACTCGTCGACCGGAGCTGGACTGATATTCTCGTCGGTTCTAAGAGATTGCTCTCGTAGCAATGGATCCACCCTATGTATCAATTGTGTACATTATAGTAAGTAAATAAGTAAGTAAATAGTTTAAGACCTGAGTTAAATGCTACTATAAAAACAATACCCAAGGACGATATCAAAAATTATATTGTGTCAAAATCAAAGTCAAAACCAATATATCTATACATATAATGAAATTGCAGAATTGGTGTGTCTGTACATTAAAGTTACTACGAGTGATTTAGGGGGATATAATAAAGTAACAGAATACGAAAAATATAGTTTTCCAAATTTTTGTCTGATTTTTGAGCACACATTATGTAAAAACTGTTGACCCCAACACAAATCAAACCTAATCCAAACCAAACTCAGCCCAATACTATCAGACCCAACCCAAAACAGATTCAACTTAGCCCAATCCAACTCAATCCAAGGCAAAACAATCCATTCAAAACAATCCAACCAACCCAATATAAAATAAATCCAACCAAACCCAATTCAACGTCAGTCAACGCAACCAACCCAATCCAAAGGAAACCCTGCCCAACCCAATTTAAAGCAAGCCCAATTCAACGTCAATAATGATATTCAAACGGCTCACTTTCATCATTCGGATTCCCGAGTCCGTGATGTTATTATTGCCGTATTCTTACCCTTCTTGTGATAACTTCTATATCAAAACCTCTAGTGTACACTATATTAATTTATTTTAAACGTTGAATGGAGATTTCTAAAAATGAGAAAATATCGGTTCTAGAAGTTTTCATGAAATTGGTCTCTTACATGTAAGTACACTAAAATTTCAGACGGCTGTTAGTTTTAACTAGATACGTTTTAATTGAATTTTTGCAAATGTAGGCTATAAGCCTCCTAAAACTATGGACATTTTGAAAATTTAGAGATCGAGTTGAGAAGAAAAAATCCTGCGTATTATGCACTTTATAAAGGAATTCGCATTTAATTAGTATTATTTTCACAAAAATGCCAACGAAATGAGAATTTGTGTTGAATCTAAAAAAGCTGAATGAAATTTTTCGGCAAAATGGGAAGAGTCACGTTCGTAAATATTCTGGAATGAAATTATAAAGTATTTAATGAACAATTGTTATTAATATCCCGTTTTTTTATAAATGCAATTTTTAATCATTTTTATAAAAATAATATTTTAAATATATAAGGAATTCACAAAGTGAAAGAGTCCGTACGTGACGTCCATTTAAAGGAAGATTTGCCGCTGACTGTAATTAACAGAGCGCACTTTGTCTTATTTATACGGAATTTACTAGCTATTACCTACGTTTTCACCCGCATGCATTTTGGTCTTCTAACCAAAAGGGGTTCTTTAAATTATGCCAAATGTAGTTTTTACAATCCTCGTAGTTAAATAAACCAAGGCTGATAAAACGTTAAGATTATAAAGATTTTGATGATGATGTTTTATAATTAGATAAAATGTTTAGATCAAAATATTGACAATCGTTTTAGTATGGTTGTTCACTTCTGTTTATTATCACTTATAGTACCAGCTACTTATCCTTCTAAGAGAAAAAATTTAAATCAATTTGCTGGCTCCTCGTTTAGTTCCATATATACAAAGCGTGAAAACTTTGGCACGCTTTGTATATATGGATATCGTCCATTATCTAGTGGCTTCGCTGGTGTGCATTTCGGTATTTACATATACAATGAATGAAAAAGTTAAGATATACTGGACGCCGTGTCAGGTAAGAGAATAGTTAATTTGACCATTTTCACATGCTACCAGATGAACAAATTTTTTAAGCAAGTATTTATTTCGTTCGCTGGCGTCGATCTCGGAATGACAGACAGCATTTGACGAAAATCGCTGGATAACATTAGTAATGCACCTCCCATTAGATTCACGTTGTCCCATAAGTTTTGGAGTGTTCTATTCATTGAATAATTAAAACCAGTGAATAATAAAAAGAGTTAATTAAAACCATTTTTCCTGTATTGCCAGGTGCATCCAAGAATATTATTTCACCTTGTACTTTTTGTAATTATCTGTTTTTGACTCTAAATCAATAAAGGTTTGTTGTGTTGAGTGTAGCATAAAATTCGCTTTGTCGTGGTGACTGTACTTCCAGTTGTATTAGCGTCTAATTAGACATTGCTAAACATTTATCTTCTAACAAAATGAGGGTTTTGTTGAAAATTTCCTCGTTGAAATTTATTTTAAAATCCGGGAGTGTTTCATCAATCAGTTCAAGTTCCTTACACTATTTAAACATAATGATTAAACGTATTCAGACCTGCAGACACTCAAGAAAACACCTGCAGAAATTCAAAAAGTTAAGGTTCACCAATGCCTTCACAAATACCAGAATTAGCACCATTAAAGGGCGGATTTAAAAAGTACCGATCGATGATTTAAAAAATATTAATACATACATTTTTGTAATAAAAAATACTCAAATAATTTACTTAAATATTATAAATTTTCATTTTTTTAAATATCTGTACCGATATTCGTTTCTAATTTAACCTCTTCTATAACATTAAGATTTTTCGTCACGTACATGTCATCATCATCCAGTTTAATTAGCTATTCAATTAATAGCCTAACCCGGTAGCTAAACGACAATATTTGATAATGTATTTCAGGAAATGATATGGCGTTCAGCCACTAGATTTAATAAAATGTTTAACGAATGGGCTGACCAAAGCTTAGCTTAACTTAGAATGCAATAAATTTATTTTTTAACATTATTAAAAAATTTCCTTTACGTAAATTTACCTTTTATGTAATACTTTTCATAAACTGTAAAGTAATTATTTTAAATAAAATTTTATAAAATGAACACATATTAAAAATATTAATATTCATCCCATACTGAAAACTACATTATAACTAGTTAAAATATATCAAACGCATTTAAACCAGCTTTAGATAAGTTTTTCTTGTGAAAATTTAGAATGAAACTTATAGCCATTGAGGTCTCATGTTTAGAAGTTTTCTGTTAATAAGTTCATGTAATAATAGCAATTTGATAGTATTTCCGAATAAGTCACGATACATAGAAATGATTGTTTAGATATAATTGATAATCTAAATTCGAGAACTAAACATGACATCAAGTAATAAGATTAATGAGATAATCTGTTTTCAATTAGTATTAATGTTTTAATCAAGTATGTTGTTACTAGCTTGTTGTTCTGATACAGTTTCTAACCGTTTCTCGGTTTCAGTGGTCGAACGTAAAGAAACCGAGAAGTTAACGCATACTTATAAACCAACTTTGGGTTCGCGTCTATATAAAATTTTTTTCACGATAGAATGAGATTTTTTATTTTACGAAGAAGGACTTAATGGACTAGTTGTTAAAATTATTTTGGGAGCATATTTTCAATGTCCTCGATATTATGCTCGACAATGCCTTTTGTTTGCGGACACCGTGGACGTCATAATATTGTTCCCTAGATATAATACGTAGATACCATTAGCTCTGCAGGAGTCAGTCTTTAAAATATTAAATAATCCTCATTTGGGCAGTGGCCATTACATCGTATGTGTCATCTCTATGACTTTGTGTCACTGATCGGAATCATTTAGTACCACCCTAGGTATTTAATTACTAATAAATTTAAACGTCTCGGCAGCTTCTGACCGAGCAATTATTTATATGAAGATATACCATTGTATTCGCAATGGTACGGCAAGACGTGATTTAGGCCGATGCTTGAATGACGCTGTTTAGTTTACAGGCTTGGCTGTTAATTAACTAGTTAATGAAGCAAAATGGTACAACCATTTTACTACCATAAACATACTTATTTACCTAGTGCTTGATTATGCCACCTAATTTTAGCAACTTGGTCCGCTGTTTTGACGTATGTGAAAGTATTTACAAAATAATGAAAAATATTTATTCTATATTATAACAGCCAAAATAGCTGTTACCATATCGAAGTATTTTTTTATTGTATGTACACATTGACATAAGAAGCGTTTTTTCCAATGCGTTGAAGAAAAATAAGTAATAAGTTTGCGTTGACAATAGAAAACATACCAATCGTATCGTAGATATATTTGTCAATTTGTCGACATTAGTGCTGTATTTTATCGACAGAAAATTGTAAACGACTTTGAATGATGTTACGAAGGAATATGAGATTCGATTTTTGAAAAAAACTAAACGCTATATTGTTTTTATGAATTATTATTTTAGTAATTCATACACTTCTATATAACACACTGAACCATATTTAATCAATATAAATAATTGATTGATTAAAATATCTACTTTATGTACCTTTACACAAAAAGAAGTGTGGTATCTACATTGTGGAACCTTTACACAAAAGGCAGTGAAACCATAAGTTCATTTATTTATCACCATATGACAATGTACAATTTGTACGGCCCCTTTATTAGAAGTGAAATGATAAATGTCTTGTGGAGAGCCATCTTTTTCCACTCGTATATCTATTAATGGTGAGGATCGACGTCGGCGAGTCTTACGAAGACCAGGAGAACGCTTCGCAGAAGTGTGCTTTGAGGAAATCACCCCTTGCCGTGGAGGCTCCATAATGTTTTCGGCTGGTATTAACTCAGATGACCGTACCGAGTTAGTTTTTATTGAAAATGGCACACTTAATGCGCAAAGGTAGATAACAGAGGTTCTTATTCCTCATGCCCAACCCGCATTAACAGCAGTTGGAGGCGAGCCCATTTCTATGGACGACAACGCTCGTTAGTTTATAGACGTTGATGCGTATATGCAAGAGGCCGGAATTCGTCGGTTAGACTGGCCAGCTAGAAGTCCCAATCCGATAGAACACATATGGGATAATCTCAAACGACGCGTCAGAGCCGTAAAACCAGCTCCAGAAAACATTCAGGCCCTTAAAAATGTGATCGTCGCTGAATGGGAACGTATTCCTCAGGAAATGATAAAAACGTCGTCGAAAGCATGCCTAGCACATTAAGCGCATTGATTTTAGCTAGAGGAGGCCATACTCGTTACAAATTTTATGTTAAATTAATAAATAATATTCAAAAATAAACTTTAGCCATTTTTAATGTACCAGTATGAAAACGCTCGTCTGTGGACTTTACATTGTTTTTTTTTATTTATTCGCATTTTTAATGACTAAAGTAGGTAAAAACGATATCTCAATAGTAAATAACAATATTCTCGTCATATCGCCATATAAAATGTATCAAATAATAATAAAATAACTCTGATATGGTTTATTCCTATAAGTGCCCGTTTTTTGCAAGAGTTTATTAAAAATAAAGCTTTTGTTAAAAATAAAATAAATATCGCCATCTAGTGAAATATTATGAAATTGTAAACTTATCCTAAGACATTTAGAAAAGAAATAGATATCGTAATTGATTAATTAATTAGAAGTAGATATGAGTGAATGAAACCCAGCCAACCTATGGGGTTCAGGCTCTGCCGGTCACAAGCCAGGATAAATTGGGGAGTGATAGAGGAGTAACACCTCTTTAAAATAACCTTGGTTCAGCTGGCCCGGCTGATGGTACCTCGTGAGGGTCCCTGGTATAGGGTTACACAAAGCGGGCGCGGACGCGGAGGCAGCTCCTTCAACCGCACTAGGGCAGTTTGGCTAATAACCAATCTGCCTAAAACCTCTATTATTAAAGAAACAGATAAGAAATTAAACCGGACGGATGTTAAGTTGACGATTTTTGCTTTGAAACGGACTACGAGAATTGGTTTCTGGAATGCAAGGACGCTGAAGGAGAGCAGTAAGCTGCGGCAAATGGTTAGCGAGAAGGCACGATACAGGCTGGACATCCTTGGGCTGAGCGAAGTGAGGTAGCGCGACTTCGGAGAACTACGAACACAAAATGGAGTGACGTTCCTTTACTCAGGACACGCGGGGATGACGCCGAACACCGGGACGGTGTGGGGCTCCTGTTGACCAAGGAGGCAAAGAGGAGCCTGATAGAGTGGAAACCACTCTCAGCGAGACTCCTGACGGCGAGTTTCAAGACTCGTGTCCATAACGTCACGGTGCTACAGTGCTACGCACCAACAGAGGGTGCAGAAACACAGCAAAAAGAAGAATTTTACCAACACCTGAATGACGCGGTAATGGGAACGGGTCGGAAGGATGTGATCATCGTCATGGGCGACCTGAACGCAAAGGTTGGGAGAAATAACACGGGGCTGGAACATATCATGGGTAAACACGGCCTAGGTGATAGAAACGACAACGGAGAACAGTTTGTGGACTTCTGCACAAGACACGATTTGGTAATTGGAGGAACAGTGTTCTCGCACAAGAACTGCCATAAGGTAACATGGGTGTCTCCTGACCACTCTACGGAGAACCAAATCGACCACATGGCATTCAGTCGAAAATTTCGGAGATCAATGAGAGATATGCGGAACAAACGCGGAGCAGACATTGGCAGCGATCACCACCTGGTAGTAGCTGACTTAAAAATGAAAATTGTCACCCAGTTCCACAGAAAGTTCCAGAGCAGGAAGAAAAAGTTTGACGTGGCGAAGGCGAAGGACGAAAACATCGGCTAGCAGTTTCAAGTGGAACTAAAGAACCACTTCCAAGCCTTAAATTCCGAAGAGATCGATAGTGTGGAAAACTCTTGGACAAGGATAAAATATGTGTACATAGCAAGCAGAGAAGAGGTGCTGGGGTACAAGGACCCGAAGAAGAAGGACTGGATGTCAGAAGGAACCTGGTCAGATATTGGAAAGAGAAAGGACGCCAAGAGTCTTATCAACAACAGTAGGACATGACAGGAAGGCGGCTGCCCAGGCACAGTACGCTGAGGCAGACAGGCAGGTGAAACGGAGCGTGAGGAGGGATCGAAGACCGTAGATAGAAGACCTTGAGACGTGGATTAAAGACCAGAAGACGCAGCTAAAAAAGGGGATACAAAAGAACTCTATGGCATCACAAAAACACTAGCAAGGAAAGGCTTCCGAAAGTCAAAACCCATTAGAAACAAAGACGGAACGTTGCTTACCTCAACGGAAAACCAACTCCGCAGATGGGAGGAACACTTCACCGAAGTTCTTAACCGAGGTTCGGATACAACAGTGCACCTAAGTGACGGAGAGGACAGCGACCCAGACATATCTTTGCAGCCACCGTCTCAGGAAGAGATTGTGGAAGCACTAAAGAAGATGAAATCCGGCAAGGCACCAGGCATTGAGGGCATCACGCCAGAAATGCTCAAGGCCGACGTTGGGACAACAGCCGAACTTCTTAAACCACTGCTAGAGAAAATTTGGAGCGAAGAGAAGCTGCCTACTGAGCGGAAAAGGAGAATTATCGTCAAGCTGCCCAAGAAAGGTGACATTACCGACTGTAACAACTGGCGGGGCATTACTCTCCTCTCAGTACCTAGCAAAATTCTCTCCCGCGACATCTTGGAGCGCATCAAGGAGGCGGTGGAGCGGCGACTAAGAAAAGAGCAGGGGGACTTCCGAAAACACAGGAGCTGCGTGGATCTCATAAACACCTTGAGGATCATCCTAGAACAAAGCTCGGAATGGCAGAACATCCTGTACCTCACCTTCATTGACTTCAAGAAGGCATTTGACTCGGTCAACAGAACAGTCATGAAAATTATTTTACGTGATGCGAGAACAGCATTTCATTTTTCTAGTAAATGGTTTTTTGAATGCTAACTGGCAAATATTTTTGGAATTGCTTGCTAAATATACTTTAATTTTTTGATTATGAAATGTCAATGTTTCCGCCGTAATTTATTGGCAAAATGGTACTTTTCACTTTCCTGTATTTCACTTAATTTTGTGAAGTAACTCCAATTGACTTCATTTCCCTGATAATCAACAAATCTTTTTTTTGCTCAAAATGCGAATCTGACTAATTTCAACATGTAGCAAGCATCCCGAAAAACAGCAATTTGTCTGTTGGATCTAGGATGCTGGAATGTTGATTTAATGTTAGAAACGTCAAAAGAACAGCCAAGTTTTGTCGTCATAGAACTATTTGCAGGACATCCATCGAATGTCACATTCAAATACTTAGTCTACACACCGGCATACAAGAGATGCTTTGTTCGCTGGTAACAGCGTTAACTAAAAAATAATCTACGGGCAGCTTCCAATTATCATTAACAACATTAACATTAACAATCATAAACACTGACATTTGTTTAGCCTGACAGTCACCTTGTAAATTTGTACCGATATCAATATAATTATGATGCTTTTGATCGTCCCATTCAATATGTTGTCTAATGGGCATTTCATCCATGATTATACCACATACAATTTTATTTGGGGAATATTTTACTGTAAAGCCTGGATCACCATTATGAACCTGATACCACTTGCAAATTGTTCGAAAATGGGGTAGGCATGTATTAAAAGTTTCTCTCACAAATTCGTATGCTTTTCGGCTATAAAAAATGAAGTGTCAGTGCAAAACTACGAAAAGCCGTAGAGTATGATTTTGTCATTGTACTTTTTTCCTTTTTGACTATTATTCTTTCATACATTTCTTTGAAACTTGTATTAAAAGATGATAATGTTTGAATTTCACCATTCTTTTTTTTTTAATTTTCAAATTATTACTAACTTTTGCAATTTTTTTTAAACACCTATTGTTCTCCCTTAATTTCTTTATTTTTTTTTAAATTCTTCAGTCGGTCTAAGTTCAACCTTCGTATTTTGTTTTTAAGTTCGATTTTTTTCGAGTGTCGTTGTTTTTTGGAATATAGTAAGAATTCATTTCAATAGAAGTCGATGGCAAAATTTCATGCAGTAAAGAAAAAAACAGACGAAATGAATATGAGCTACACTACTGTTTTTTTTTCAACACACATGTAAATGTACACCCTAGGAAGCATCGCTTTTAAATTAAATTTGCATCTGTTTAGTATTGTCATTATTAAAATTTACATATAATACGAAATTAACCTATAAAAAAATATTAAAATCGGATAATGGTTATGAAATTACAGTCATTCGTCGGTATTTTTAAATATAGGTATAATCATAATATTTACACCATAAAAAATAAATTTGTAACCATGGAATTATTCTTTATTCCAATAATATTTTAATTAAAAATTAATTATAGCAAAAAATTGTGAGCTTTTTGGTTTATGGCAAAGTTGTATAAATATTCAATATTTCTTTACTTTATTTTAGAACTTCAGATAATCTAAGCATTCATTTGACACACACGCACGCACGCACGCACGCACGCACGCACGCACGCACGCACGCACGCACGCACACACACACACACACACACACACACATACAAACACACACACATATATACATATATATATATATATATATATATATATACATATATATATACACACACCAACACCGGGGTGTAACATAAAATAGTGTATAAGGTGCATTTACTCTAGTCGGGTTAATTCATATAATTACATAATTATGTTAAAATATTGTGTGCGATTCATAAAAATTATAACTAACCTCAAGCGATAAAAGCATAGCATCGCCTCTTAATCGTCTCGAGCCTTTTTTGGTAGTGTAAAACACCTGATTCAAAAAATGTTTAAAGCAAATTCGTGTCTCTTTGCTTGGTAACCAATTGGGTCGATTGAATGCTATAGTCCATTTGTTTTTCCTCCAGACAGCTACAGGGAATCTGTATATATAACAATTGCTTTTGTTATAAAAAGATATTAAATAAATGCTACAAAAGTCAAAATACCTATAATTCAATAAAAAAAAATTAAATTAAAATCAAGTTGTAAATTAATTTACAGCATACCTTGTTTACAAATTACATTAGTCGCAGCCCTAGATACGGCACGAAACAATATATTCTACGTATCGATGCATTTACATGTATAGCAAGTGGCGTCACCCCGCAGGAAGAAAAAGTTATGATTTTTAAAATATTCAAATAATTACTTACCTATGGAATGTTACTCCATGGGAACTTTTATGAATTATTCTGGAATTGTTATTGCAGCCATATATTTTGATATAGCACATTTTACCATTTTTATAAGACAAAACACTGGTTTTTATAAATAAAACGGGATATGTAGCACGTCTAAGCACCAATATTGTATTGGCAGCGGGATGTCGATCAACACGTCGAGTGTATTAAAAGTGTGTACGCTGGGTACCGAAACTGGACACGGGTCTCCCTTTCTTCTATCCTCCTTGGTTAAACTCTATCGTAATAGTTTCCATATTCATATATAATTTTAAATAATGCAAGCCCACAAAATTTAAAAGGGAAATTAATAAAAAAATTTGGTAGTTATCACACAATTTACTGTACTGTAAGTTACTATAAGCTGAATATATCAACTTTAGTTTATAGTAACCAAAAGATTCAGGGAGTTTATCCTACTTGATAGGTATCCTACTTTAAACTATTTTTCTTAACGATTCGCCACTTGCTGTTTCTAAATTTTTGTTAACTTGATTTATGATTCTCAAAATTCTTATGATATGCTTTTTTTACATACTTTAATGTGAAATGAAATTCGAACAACTCAATGAAGTTTTCAACGTGCAGAAGAGTATCGCTCGATTAGGGTAAGAGGGGGCACAGTGGAACGAAAAACGCATTTAGATTTTTAGAAAATTCAACTTTTATTTAATCATAATGGGACTATCACTTAAATGTTAAGCAGTCTTTGCTCTATCATTTACCAACAAAATTTTTTTAAAAAAGTTCTTATTATAATAATTATTGGCACTTTTCCGAGATCAGAATTTTGTTCCTCTGTGCCCCAGGTCTGGGGTTGAGTGGAACGCCCCTAGGGGCACAGTAGAACATAAGTAATAAATCTAAATTAATAAATAAACTAATTGAAATTATACATTTTATGGATGCGTTGTGGAAAGTAAAATAGGTTGGCCTGTCTTTTAGTTGATGTTTTCCTTATCCGTGGTAATACTTTGAGTACTATGTCATTTTTGGACACAACTGCCATGTCTGGTTCTAGAGGAAAGTAAAATCCGTCAAACTTGTCACCTTTTCTCAGGTAGCTGATATCGTATTCGTCCTTTTCAGTGTCGCAGTCAGTTAGAATTTGTCCAATAAAGTTTTTATTTTGTTTACCTGGAAATTGGACCACCACATAATCTTTTTTTTTTGGTGCCTCGTAACAAGATAGTGGGATGTCTTCATCTGCGTCTGTTGAATCATCTGATTCAGAACTCATGTTTTCTTCAGAGTCCTTACAAATATTCTTTGTGGCTCGATGGACTTCTTTGTCGGTGTATTTTCTTTGATTAGGATTTTTTGCCATTTTGCGTTTATTTTGTCTTATTACAGCATTTCTTTCTAATTCTTCTTTAACAGGTGTGTCAGTGGCGATACAAAATTTTCCTCGTTTTCTACCTTTCCTTGTATTTTTTCTTTCTTTAGCCTTTGGGTATCCTCTGCATGCTATGGGGCTTGCCAAACTTCCGTCCTCCGTCGTCGTTCCATCCATCTGAGCTGCTTCACTTGTGGATGGTTGTTGAGTTAGGTCGATTGATGGTTCTTAAACCATGTAATCCTGTGTTTGAATCTCGGCTGCTGAGCTTATAGCTTGAAAAGGTTGTGCTGTCAGGTCAACATAGGCTTCATCATCATCGACTTCTGCTTCATTTTGTTGCTGTCCTGCGCTTGGCTCAGGTATAGGCCTGTTTGTGACTGCGCCCGGCATAAAATCGTCTTCGTTGAAGATATCTCGGTCAAAAGGGAATATCCCGGTCTTTCGGAAACCCGATTTTATGTTTCCTGGCGTCATCGCTTTCTCAAATGCCACTCCCAGTATTTCTGATATATTGTAAATTGTCAATGGTACTCCGTGGTTTTTAGCATCCATGAATCTACTACTGCATTGTAAAATGTCTGTAGAGGTCCATAGACGGAAACATCCAGGGGTTGTAGCTTTGCGCTTGTATGCGGTGGGATCGTCAACATAGTGACGCCATTATCCTTGGCAATGTTCAACATAGCGACGCCATTATCCTTGGCAAAATCAAAAGACAAGGATTGTCCTTTGATGAGCCAGTAACTTTTACAAAGTGTGTTATCACTTGTGGAAACAATTCAGTGTTCATCCAGCCCGTGGGCTGGGCAAGGCCCAGTGTACCTGCAGGAGCTTTGCTAAGCATGTGTGGCTTGAAGTTTTTTCTGGGGAACACCATTGCCGGTGGAAATGCTGCACCTGTTGCTGACACTATACAACAAGTCGTTACTAGTGTCCCACGCTCGCCGCTTGTGACCTTATTAAGTTGTTTGGAGCCCTTAGCTGCAATAACTTTCTTCGGCTTCTGCACAGTAGTAGTGCCGGTTTCGTCTAAGTTGAAGACCCTAGTGCCGTCAGCAAATCCTGGGTGTCACTTCATGACTGCTTCCAGATTATCAAAGAACGTTTTTACGTTGTATTTGTTAAATTATGTGGCTCTGGAAAGGCTGCAAGGCTCCGGCTTTCTTAATGTCGATTCAGGATGTCTATTACGGTATCCGTATAGCCAATCAACGCCAGCCTTTTCTTGATATTTCCAGCTTTGAGGCATATTCAGTTTATGATACTTGGCTAGTTCGTATGCAAGCATCCTAGTTTCTATTGTGTCTAGTCCGTAACACATTTTAGAACATGTGACCAAATACTTTTTAAGCGCAACTTCTAATTCCGCTGAAAATACTAAACGTGAAGCGTATTTTGGCGTAACACGCGTATCTTCTATGTTTTCCACTATGGAGTCTCTTTTCTTCTTGACGTATCTATGAAGCGTCGCAAGCTTTACGTTTTTCTTTTCAGCCGCTCTTCTGAAACTCGTTCCTTTTTCGACTAGTTCAATAACCTCCCTCATAGTTTTTCATCGTGTAGACCTATTTCAGTCTTCCTTTTGCGATTTCTAACCATATTTCACGTTTTCTGAAATATAAACACAACAATAACTATCTATTATTTGCACCCTACATTAGCCCACTGTTGGGCAAAGACTTCCCCAATGCCCTTACAATACTATTCCATGTGAAAAAAATATGACTCGGGGCACAGTGGAACATGTTCCACTGTACCCCGTTCCACTGTGCCCCTCATCTTATTTCAGGAAAAAAAATCGTTATAATTTTTAGGTTATGTTTTGCTCGTTAATATATCGCTAATTACATACTAAACAAACACTATAAAATGTTATTTACCAGTACTTATGGTTTTTGTATAAATAGGAAAACACTACACGAAAATTTTGAAGAAATTAATGTCAAAAAACCGATTTTCCAAAATATTTACCACACGACCCACACAACTTCACTTTGTCAACTGAATTAATATGGCCGCTTGCGCGTTTTATTATGCTGTCAAATAAAACCAATCGAAATGTTAGAAAATGACAGAGTTATTGCGGGTGTTTCACTCTGCCCCGCGTTCCGTTGTGCCCCCCCTTACCCTACCCATTATTTGAAAAAAACATTTGGAAACAAACATCGATAGATGCAGACTTTAAAAAAAAGGTTAGTCTTATTTTATTTTCAGTCAGTACGTTAGAAGAAATGGATTGATAATTTTTACATTAATATGCTTTTTAAAATTACGTTATAAAATAACATTACAATCAAACCTCAAAAAAAAAAAATCAAAAAACAAAAAATAAATAGAACTTTTTGAATTTATTGATCCCTTTAGAACTAAAAACATAACATTTCAAGAGTAAACTAAATTCTTTGCAATTTTTATATAAAACTATTTTACATACGTTATATTTTTAGTTACCGCTCATTTATTAATATTTATACTATTTTTAATATTCTGTCAAGAGTTCAAGATATTTTGTAGCACTGAAATGGTATGTGCATGTTTGTAAAAAAATCTGGCTTGTGGTTTAGTTCAATTTTTTGAGTTTTAAGAAATTTAGCAAAGGATGGTAAAAACTGAAAATCGTTTAATAATTTTCGAATTTATAACATTCATACTGATAAGTATATTCTGTACGGAAAATTAATTTTATGATACATACAGTTTTTAACCCTAAAATAATACTGGAAATACATGAAAGATTATTCATTGGAAATTAAAATCAAAACAAGATTATTTTTAGAGGCCATTATTACTAAACTGACCGACTGTAATTTTTTCTCCAATTGGTTTGACTAAGTCACCCATATATTGCAATTATTATCATTTTAAACCTCTTCTCCATGGATATGTGAAATGAGATTATCTAATGACTGTCCAAGGAATTGAATCTAAAATTAATGTACACAAATAGCGGACACATCTCTTAAACCTATTTTCTTCTCAAAACAGTCATACTTCATTACCACTCATTACTTAGTGGCAACATTATAAATAACAATCAGAAATAATTATTTACATAGTATGAAAAATAAGGTTTGAACAGGTTGGCAAATCAATATCAAATTTCTGATTAAAAAATTGAAGTTGAGATGAATAAAAAAAGATGAAGTTATTAATGAATAAAAAAGTTGAAGAGTGAAACGCATAATCAAATTAATAGCAGGTTCTATTCAAAGAGGTTAATATGATAAATGAGTAGCAGGTGGAATTAAAAGGTGAACATAATAAATATAATGATGTCCGTTCTGACTTTTTTTTCTATCGATCGGTATTCGATCTAGGTTTCATTCAGGCTAGAGGCCATGACCATATTTTGTTTTGTCTTTTTTAACAAACGTTTTTATACATTTTACGTTGACTGGTAGTAGAGCGCGGGACACATTTTTTTTTTGTTTTGTGGTAATCATGCAATCAGTCGTAGACTATGAGCAGATGTGTGATGAGCAGCTTGTCATGTAAAGTTCATCCTCAGTAGGATTTGTTTACTACTCGAGACTATCTTGCATGATTTTGCGTCACTTTAGTGGTCCTCTGTCGTCAAAAGTTGTGAGTTGCACCGCTAGTTGATTAGAACGATTTTTAGTCTAGTTTTGTATTTCAAGCTGAAAGATCTAATTTCCTCTTTCACTATGTTTATTTTCAGGTACTTATGCAACTCGTCGATTCTTATAAACCACGGAGCATTTGCTAGGTCCTTTAAGATGCCATTTTGAGCTCTTCGAATCATAATAATGTTGGAGTCGCAGGCTGATCCCCAGAGCTGGATACCATAGGTCCATATAGGTTTGTGTACAGTCTTGTAAATCAACAACTTATTGTCTAATAACAGTCTTGAATTTCGGCCGAGCAACCAATTTAGCTCTTCTCTTATGGTGGCTAAGTATTTCTTCCAATTCAATCTGCGGTCCAAATGCATTCCCAGGTATTTTACTGATTGGGAAGTTCCATCCAGGGTCACAGGTGGGCAATTATCTTTTCTTAACGTGATTGTTACCTGCACAGACTTTGCTGCGCTAGCTTTAATTTTCCATTTTTTGAGCCATTTGTTTTTGTTGTTCAGGCTATGTTACAGTGGTTTTGAGGCCTCTATGGGGCATTTGTTGGTAGTGAAAACTGCTGTGTCATCTGCAAAAGTGGCAATAGTCACTCCTGGGATCTGTGGCAAGTCCGATGTGAATATTGTGTACAGTACAGGCCCAAGAACTGAATCTTGCGCTACTCCAGCTTGGTTAGCATGGAATTTGGATGTAGAATCATCTTCCTTTACCTGGAATATCCTTTCTGATAGGTAAGAATTCAATACACTATAGAAGGTGTGAGGCAACAATTGTTTAATCTTGCACATAAGACCTTTGTGCCAAACCTTGTCAAATGCCTATTGCACATCAATGAAAGCTGAGGAATAGTATTGCTTTTCTTCTAGCGTTGTTCTGATAACATGACACACTGTGAATTTGCTCTATAATAGCATGTTGTTGTCTGAATCCAAACTGATGGACGGGGATAATTGTTTTTTCAGACAGGATACTAAGCAGTCGTTGAAGTCTTTTCCAAGAGTTTAAATATTACAGGCAATAGCCTAATCGGTCTGTATGATGTCACATCATGAAGTGATTGCGATTTGGAATACCTTGCATAGTGCGGGGAAGTATCCAATTCTCATGACCGCATTGGAGAGAATAGTTATATACATACATTATTCCTTTTCTTGGAAGTTCTGTGAGTACTTTCTTATCTATAAGATCGAAATCAGGAGCCTTTTTTCCATCCATGCTATTGATGTGCCTAGCTATCTCTTGTGGTGTTGCAACTCTCAGAGACAAATCTAGTTGAAAGTCTCGTTTCAAGATACTGTGTATTTCTTCATCTGTAGATGTATCAGCTTCGTTACTTGTAAATACCGTGGCTAGGTGATTTGCGAAGAGTTCTGCTTTCTCCAATTTTGATCTAGCCCATTTGTTACTTTCTTTACGGAGACGGTTTAGGGTTTTGTGGCTTGTTGAAGCTTTTGCAGGCACGCCACAATGAGTAATCAGTGGCTTTAGTGGCAGTAAGTGACTCCAGATAGGTTTCCAATGTTACATTTTGTGTTTCCTTCAAGGTATCCTTCAATTCCCTTATGGCTTTATTAAGGGCTCTTTTATCATCAGGATGCCGACTGTTGTGCCAAACCCTTCTCAGTCTCCTTTTGTTCAGTATTTGCTGCCCAATATTCCATGGTACTATATTTTGTCTTGGCGACTTATTGATGGGTTCTGATGTGCATTGCCAGCATGCCGTTCTGATGTGCATTGCCACTTGCCGACTTCAGAGGAATTCGGAGTCAGTGTCTTGTCCAGTATATCACGAACTGAATCCAGTCTGTGTGTTTGTTAGTCTTGGCCTGTTTTCCTTGTTAAAAATTGTGGTGCTGACTGTCAGTATAACTGGAATATGATTAGTAGAACTTTCAAGGCACGATTCTATAGACATAAAGAGTCTAGACAGTCAATTTGTAGTGAAGAAGTCCAGGTAGCAATAGCGATAAGACAATTCATATCTACACTTTTCTTAAGTTCTCTGCCTCTAGTTGTGTTTATTCTACGACCCCAATGAACGTACTTCGCGTTCCAGTCACCTAATCCAGCAATAAATCGGTTTCCTAAGGTTAGGTACGCTGTGAACTGGTCAGCCGTTATTCTGTGTTTTGGGGGGCAATAGATAAAGAAAATATTGAAGCCCCCATTTTTGTCTTCTATAGCAATAGACGTAGCTTGTATGTGTGTTGTCCTAAACTGTGGAAGCTCATAATGGTTGATTGAAGATTTTATGATGATTGCTGTTCCTGCGTGCGTAGTTCCATCGGGATGGTTTGTATTATAGATATTATAATTTCTTATTCTCAGATCACTCTTTAAAGTGAAGTGTGTTTCTGAAATTAATAATACATCTAACTGGTGTAGCTGTAGTAGGATTTCGACTTCGCTTTTGTTGGGGGATAAGCCATCTATGTTCCAAGTTGCTATTTTGAGTGTACTTATTTTGATAGTTTGTTTAGCATTGTTGTTATGAGATTCAATAGAGTGCTCATTTGTTGTAAGATCATTTCTAACTTTTCTGATTACTTTAAAAAGATTTGTTCAATAGTTTTCATTGTTGTTGAGTGTGGATCTGTGTTCAGATTGGTATCTTTAGCATTATGCCTTGCGGCTTCAGCATAAGTCATCTCTCATAGACTTTCTGTCCTCAAGCTGTACTGGTCGGGCTGAGTCTTCTCTGTCAGTTCTCCTTTTGTTATTCTGAATTGTTCTCCTACTCCCTGTGAGTGACGGTTGTCTTGGGATGTTTGATTGATTATTTATTTTTCTGGATAGTATTTCCTGATATACTTCACAACCTTTATAATTAACTGGGTGGGGCCCACAATATGGCACAGAGAGCAGGTGTTTTTCTGTCTTTTTTGGATATTCTGATATTTTATGTGAATTTGCACACTTTACACAGCGGTATAGCCTCATACAGTAGTTTTTGGAGTGGCCATACTGCTGGCATCCTTGGCATTGTACCAGATTTTTTCTTCTTGGGATCTTCAATAGTGACTATTTGATGGTGTATGCATTTAATATCCTTGGCTAATTTGTTATTAGGCCCAGACTTGAAGTTTATGAAGAATGTTAACGTAGGTTTTTTTTTCTGGACCATACTTAGAATTGACGATTTCGCCAATCACTGTGTTTCCGGTGTTTTCAAAAGCTTCTTTTATAGCATTAATTGGTGGAGGTCTTTGATGACAAGTCCAAAAGGTATTTCACTTTTGGTGTTGAAAGTGTGACCTATAAGATTATGTTCTCGTACCACTGAGATGAGTTTTTTGTATATTTCAACATCTAAGCAATTGATTCTTAGCTGGTTTCTATTAATAATCTTATAGGTGAACTGTGTTCCCTCAGCAGATGTTTCTAGGAGGGCTGTCAATTTGTTAACATTCTCTACTCCATATAGGATTATTGGTGGTGGTTTGCTAAGCTTGTTTTTTTTCTGCTGCTCTTGCTCTTCGTTAGTTAGATCTATTGGTAGTCCACTAAATCTGTTAGTCGTTTCTATCTTGTCCGGAGAAGGTGTGGGTGACAATTTCCATTTTTTATTCCTCTCAGTATTTGAGACGTGTCTGAGATTTGGTACTCTTTGTCAAATCGGGGGACCAGCATTGTTTTTGTTTTCTATTTCTAGAGGATTTTATCAATCCCTTGTATGCTATCCTTGTTGTTTTCCCTCAGGTTTCTCATCGACGAGCTCCTATGTCTCTATGGAAAGCTTGTTGCACACATATTTTCGTGTCTTCTTTCTTCTTCTTGTTGTTACCAGTAGCATTAGCTGACATAGGCCGTTCTGGAGTTACTTCGAATGCTGCTCCAGAATCTCTGGCTGATGCGGTTGAATTATTTATAAAAGATTATTTCTTTCAATATTTAGTTGATGAATGAAACAGATATTGCTATCAAAATATTGAACGATTCCAAAGATCCCGCAAAACTATCAAATGGCGAGATATCACAATCGCAGAAATTAAGAAATTTTTAGGTTTAATAATGTTGATGGGACATTGATTATTGGTCAACAGACCCGTGCTTGGAAATGCCACTTTTTCCAAAATCACGTCATGGAATAGATTTCGACAAATTTAGGTAGCTTGACACTTCAATAATAATGAAAACCTTACAGAAGAATCGGGAAAATTAATGGAAGTCACGCCTATAATCAATTATTTTTCTGATAAATTTATAAATGTGTACAAACCAAAAAAGAACATATTGGTTTGTAGACATTTATAAATAATTTTTTTACATATTGTACTTTTTTCTAAATATTTTTTTACTTTATTACTTTTATTTCAATTTGCAGAAGTTTTCCAGTATTTGTCTGCTTAAAATTTAAGAAAAATAATTCAGTATTCATTTTACAGTAAATCACAGAAAGTTTCATAGAAAAAAAACATGTAAAATTAAAGTCATTTGTGCAAAAAATTAGCAAAAATAGCCCGCAGTTGTATTTCAATTTCCAGTGAGTTTTCCAGTATTTGTCTATTTAAAATTTAAGAAAAATAATTCAGTATACATTTTGTAGTAAATCACAAGAAGTTTCATTGAAAAAAAATATGTAAAACTAAAATAATTTAATTTTATTGAATGTTGCCATTTGTGCAAACAATTAGCAAAAATGGCCCGTGCTTTTATTTCAATTTCAAAATTTAAGAAAAATAATTCAATATACATTTTGTAGTAAACCACAAAAATTTCTATACAGAAGTATACAGCTTAAAATAGTAACAAAGTCTAGTCCTAAAACTTTTTTTTATAAATTGTATTATTGCATATAAGTTTTTATTAACATTAGGTTTATGTAGGTGTAATGGTTTAGCTTTGAAAACTTAAAAATACTTCTATTATCCAATTTTGCAAGACAAAGCATACCATTACAGTGAATCTGTAGTAAAATACACATAACAGAACTTTTTTGTAGATTTCATGTTGTCTACAATATTTTAATACATTATTTTTATGTAAATATAATGGTTCAAAATTTAACTCAAAAATGCATCTGGCGTTTTTTGACTCCCTTCACTTAAATCGTTATTACCCATACATTCTAAAAATAAATATATCACTAATTCCATTTGCCCATTATATGCCATATAATGGTAAAAGCATCACATCAATTGGATAAGCCGTTTCTTTGCCAAACCCTGAAAAACAAATAAATAAACTTAACTGTTCGTAAAATTAGATGATAGGTAAATAAATAGACTGTATAACACGAAAGAATTTATTATCTTATACATTCATAAACATTTTAATTGAATATTTCAAAGGCACATAGAAACTGCAAGCATTTTGATCGATTACCTAATGGAATATTTAAGTGGACTCACTTTCATACCCACATCATTGCATTTCCACACCCACTCAGGACTTACAACCTGAGCACCAGTAAACCGCCGACTGACATCACAGTCTTTATCCAGCGAAATTACGATGTCAACTTCCGAATCATCGCTGGGATCTTCCAAAAGTGACCCATTATATCCTATTATATACCTTTTAAGCAAATTTACATCAAACCCATCGTCTTCAATCTGAGGGTCGATTACAAAGCATATGTCTGTAAAGAAATCTGGTAACAACTTGTCACTCGTTAATGCCACATCTTCTGCTTTACTCAGATTTTCAACATCTGTCTCATTGTCAGTTTCACTCGACGAATCTATTGACATAGCTTTTTCAACTTTAGGTTCAATAATTTCGACACTATCATCACCTACATCTGTCGCATCAGAATCATCTTCTTTTTCATATCTTCTAAATCCGTTGGGTGTAGCTTTTTTGGAATTCATTTGGGGTGAATTTCTTTGTTTCATAACAGGAGATTTTGCCGTTTGTTTTGTCGGTGTCGCATTCTTTTTTTGCATATTTTGAATCCTGTTAATTTCATCATCTGTGTCATCTGAAATATTAGAATGTGATTTATGAAATTTAATATTTAGACAACTAATAAATCTGTACACTAAGTGGGGTTTACACTGTGACAGTTGTTATCGTGGCAGCGTCACAGCCACGTACTGTACCAGCCATTTATACATAAGCAACCTCCATATTATCATACCAGAAAACTATTAGGACAGTTGCCATGACAGCAACTGTCACACGAACTGTCACTGCACACAGTGACAGTTCGTGTGACAGTAAAAACATTGTTTTAATGTTACTTAACACATTGAGCATGGATATGTAATGGGCGGCACAGATTCATGACAGAAAAATCCTTCATTCCCTCTGAATGTGTTCAAAATGGTTGTGTATAATTTAATGAAAATATTTTTAAAATTTATATTGTCAATATTAAAAAGCTGTTTTGAGCAATAATACTACAATAAAATAAATCCTTTCGGCCATCAACAACTAATACTTGAATTTGAGCTTTAATACATGCACAAGTTGATGTGTAAGTGAATACAAATTGACTCACTTACTGATCACTGTTTAGTTTAATTGTTTAGATTTTAGTAATATTCACAGATTAACTAAACAGTAACAATGAAACCACGAAAAACAGAAATATGTATTTTTAATGCTTTTTTATACATTGTCAATCATTTTTAATAGAAAAAGAGCTGTATACAAAAGTGATTTTTCTGTCTACTTTCTGAGAGTTAAAACTCAAACCTTCTACTTTATAAATTCCAAATCGAATCTTTTTTCTCTAAGATAATATCTATAGTGTAACTTCCGTGTAAGAATGGTATTTGATCTTGGCCTGAATGTGGCCTCAATTGACAATAAAAGATATTCATCAAAGGTAATGCTCTCAATATGGTGAAATTTCAAAGATGTCATGTTTATCGTGTTCCTACCAAGGAACCAAACAATCATTTCGGATGTGTGCTGTTTGCAATTGAACAGTTTGAATGAATCCATCAACAAGAAACTTGAAGTTCATTAACCGTGAAGGATTGGTATTTCATAACGACTATGCGAGAAAATGGTTGAAGCTTGAATTGCTTGGAATGATTTGAGTTAAAAAAACAATTTAAATTTTTTTCATGCTTTGTCTAAAATATTTCTTTGTCATCATGAACATCTGAACAATCATTTTTGACAAAGTTACATCAGTTGGAACAAAATGCAAAACATTTCAAATTTCAAATGATCATTAGATGAACAAAATTAGGTGATTTTCTCTACTTTGTAAAATTAAAGCTAACTCAGAAACATTTGTTCCCAAAATCTTGGAAAACAGAGTCAAATCTGTTTGTTTTTTGGATTTATTATTGTGTTTTTGGTGTTAATTTTATTAACTAGCCATTATTAATATTTTTCTATTAAAAGTTTTAAAGTGAGAAAAGACCTGGTCCAGATTGTATTCCAAACGAGGTCCTGAAGTTATGTACAGAGTTTTTAGCATACCTGTCATCCCGTTTATTCAATCTCCTCAGAAACACATTAATAATCCCGAAAAAATTGACAGAATCACATATAATTTTGTTATATGTAAGGTAATCCACACAATATGAATAGTTTCTGACCAATCAATCTGTTGACTTGTCCATATAAGCTTTTTTTAGGTAGACTTGAGAAAACTAGACTAATAATAAATGAGAGGATTTAAACAAGGTGAACAAGGTGATCACGGTCCTGTGACTTATTTAATAAAATGAACCACTAGTGAACAAATTGAGCTGAAAATGAACTTCACCATGACAAAACTAATAACAATCATCCTGCCAAAACGCATCTTCTACACAAATACATCTTACGAAATAACTCTCTAATTTAACGCCGATAATAACAACAAGAAAATGACATGCAGGATAAACTTATAGTAGAATAAATACTGGTCTATGTGAAATGTTAAGTGACATTCCACTCAACCTTAAAAAGGAAATAATTAATAGGATCCTACCATGCCTTATGTATAGCTGACAAACTAGACCTAAACGAAAAGTATCAAGGTGAAAATAAAATAGTACCAGTCAGCTACGAACATATCAATGCTCAAGATTAGAATGTAAAAAATATTAACAGTAGAATTAGAGACAAAATTAAATTAATAAAAGTAAAAATGGGTAATTCACACAACCAGAGTCCAGAACGGTGTATGGACCAAATACATCCCAATATAAAGTAATATTGATAGAAACTTAGTTTTTCAGAAACTCAACTTTAGTGTAATTGGGGGCGTGGGGTGTGGGGGGGGTAAATGATATATATTTGTTATTTTATCATTATCGATTGAAAATCAAATAATACATACTAATGTAACCAATTTGTTATTTTTCTAATTCAGTATATTTAATGCAATGAAAATCATTATTCGTAATTACTATCTCAGTAGACCTCCAGTAGACGTTTTAGTACTTACGCTATCAATCATAGCTGAGATATCTATTTTTAATTTTATTAAGAAATGTAACTTTTGTATCGACAAAATATATAAGAAGTAATCAATTATAAGTTTTCTTGAAATCCTAGTAATACAGAAATAATTAATACAATTTAATGTGAATTAATGTATCCTTTGAATTTTTAGAGTTTAATAAATTGTATTGCCAGCAACTTTTACAGTAACAAAAGGACTTTATAAGTATAAAGAAAAACTTTCTTGTTAAGAAGTCAAAAGCATCAACAAACCACCCTTATATCAATTACTCTGTCGACGGTGTGACAAACATAGGAAGATAGACACCACCTTGGGCAGGCTGTAAAGCTCCTTCCCATAAATGTCACATTTATCACTGTTAATAGATAACTCCGGAAAATGGATAACTTATAAAGTTTACCATCACTATTGCCGCCCCAGTCATTATTTGGCGATGCAGGTCTATCGGCAGGTGAGGGAGGTCTAGCCACACGTTTGCTTGCTTCGGTAGCGAACCACTGCCAGGGTAGAAGCTTCTTCTTTGCGCAACACTCCTCTATCCATTTACCAGTAACAATAACAAAATCGCTTCCAGAAGATCTCACTTGCTTCATTTTAGGAGTATTGGAAAAGGCACAGCTGAAATGAGACAGTAGTGTTATGTAAAAGCCCTTACATACTTTTTACATTGATGCCATCATTTTGTCATTTATCTTAATATTGCATTAATAAATCTATAAATTACCAAATGTAAAAAACTATAATGTCACTTGTGCAAAAAATGAAAATGAAGGACTGCAGTTCATCTGCAGTTTTTCAATGTCCAAGTTTGTACACCGGAGATCACAGTAATTGGAATAAAGACTTTTCAATACAGAAAACCGTTTGGTAGAATATATATATAAGAAAATGTATTGACCAATGATGGAAGAAAATGTAGAAATTGGAGACGGCTATATGAAATAGGATATTCACTTAATACAGATGAATTATGTCCCACAATACAAATATGTATAAATTACTGATAGACTGGATGGGAATAACATAAACTCTGCAAAAATGTGTAAGAAATTGTTGAATACAAAACTGATGGATAAAAAAGTGTATATTATTGCCATAAAAAAAATCTTTTTTGAACTTGGTCATTAGAGGTAAACAGAGAAATTCCTATTTAATTTCAAACATACTATCAACAATCTTGTTTATATTTTAATAAACGTTAAATCTGCCTATTCGATTACATATTCTCTTACAACCGGTACAGCTTATTTCAACCGGATAGCCTATATAGGATATTTTCAACCGGATAGCTTATTTAAAAGATAGGATATTTTCAACCGGATAGCTTATTTAAAAACAATAATTTATTTAATAGGCTATCATTAAAAATATACCACAATTAATGGTGATCCTGTTAAATTATAACGTAATCAATGTATTTCTTTTCATTATCGAAAGAATAACTTTATATTTTGTCAAAAAAAGTAAAGGAAGAACAATATTTTTCGAAATTCTGATGTCAATTCAAGAGTTAAAATTTTAAATTGTGACGTGTAATATTTTGGCCTTTACATCAGTTTTAAGTCTGAACTGTATGGATTGTGTCTTTTAAATACATGTAGTTAGATTCCCCTATAAAGGAGAAACAGATTGAAACCATTGGATGGAAGGCCTGGTTTCCTACAAAGATAGACACAGTTTGCTCAGCACACTTTTTACAAAACAATTTTTATATAAAGTAGTCAGGTAGAAGATATTTATGAATAAAAGCAGTTCCAATTTGTATCCAAAAACATTACCAAATTTAACCAAACATGTCATCAATGAAATGGCAATATATCTTTGTGGCGAGTAAAACGTTAAATAATTTCATGGTTACATAGATGTTGGAATTGGTTTAAGTGGCGACTGTCTGGCAGAAGCTAAAGAGGCTCTTGTATTTCTAGTTACTACCACTAACTCAAACTGGAATTCACGTTCTACAAGGGAAAATATATAATCAAGGCTTTAAATCATTTTATATCAATGATGTTTTATGAACTTATTTTATTTTGCCTCAATACTTTGTCTTTGGATCATATGTGGTACGGAGTAAGTTTGACTCTATAAAGCGATAATTTAGTATAATAAATATATTGCAAGTGAGTTATAAAGTTTAAAACATAAATAAACATTTTAATATATGATATATTGCTATGTACTAGAATATTGAAGCGAAAGATATTTTCATTTAATTGACATTTATTAGCAATCATACTATTTTTACATAGTAAAATATTTACATATGCATTAAAATTACTTCCTGGTCAGCTAAACAGGAGAACAAGAAAAGCTCTGCAGCTCTCTACAACTCGTGCAGAGGAAAATCAGAATACACAAATATAAATTGAACATGCGAGCAGAAGAAGGGGATGTGTTGCTTTATTAATTTTTAGTTTTTTAACGTAAATAAAATTTTCTTCTTGAAAAAAAAAAGCTTTCAAGTTATTTAGTACAATATTTAAATGCAATTTACACAAGTGTTTAATATTTTTTATAATTAAAAAAAAATTCCATGCAATTTCCTCAAAATTGTGATTTTCTTACCTATACCTTTCATCCACTTAAATCTTCAATTCTATCCATATAAATACGAACACAAACAGAGAAGAGAGGCTAATAAAAATTAAATACTCACATGAGATGCGTGCAACCAGTTCCCCAATCCTTCATATACCGAGCCCCCATAGCTAATGCCTTGTCTCTGATAGAACTACGCTCTGGGTTCACATATCCACTTATCACAAATACTACATCCTTCATAAGGGTATAAGGATCAGCTGATGGTTGGCTTTCTATCTTGGCTTTCTTCTTCACTGTGGGAGGTATATATTAAATGAATTTAAAACTTGCTATTACAGTCATTGTAGCTTGGCAAACCAGAACATGATTTAATATATTAACTGTCAATAAACTGGAGAAAAATTATATCTAATGTGATATGTTCCAGTTTTTTTTTGTGTAAATGATTGTGGAAATGTTAAAAGATGTCCTGTTTTTAAAGTTGGTGTAAGACATTAACTGACTTGTATCACTTTCCAGTTAAACAACAAAGAGTTATAAAGACACTTTGACTTTTTGGTAATCAATAAATACCCCTGGAACTCCTAGGATACACCCTCTCATCTAAATGATTGTCTAATATTTTGTTGCTACCAGTTTTCGGATATAAGAAAAATAAAACAAGCCAAGTGCAAGTCGGACTCATTCACTAAGAGTTCCATATGGTACATAATTAATTAATCGTCTTAATTTTGCGGCTCATCAAAAATATGTGGGATTTCATAGACCTTTATGGTAATGAAAAATTTCTTAACATTTTTGTACAATTTTCATAAACTATTAAAATGAGGAACACTGTTTTTTTTTCCCGTAATCTTTAACGGACAATTACGTGTTTATATAAATAATTTAATAATTTTTGACTCTTAAACTACGGAGATACTGGGTGCAAATATATTTTTACTGTACATTTTTGCTAATATACAAAATACTATGCAAGTTTAAAATTACTGTAAAAATAGATACGCTAGGAATGATCTTTCATGTGAAACCACTTGATCCGGTTAAAGAAAACTCTTTGACGAGGGGATTCCCCAGTTTTGACCTCCAAAATATTTTTAAAATTTTGATACTAGTATTAACTATGCCAATTATAAAGTCAATAGACTGATAACTGTGACAAACCAACAGAAAGACGAACAAACAAGAAAATCTTACTAAGAAGGTTCTTTTCCATAAGTTTCATGACAAAAATTGCTCTAACGGATGCATCAAATGAAAAATATTAATAAGGTACTGAATTCTACAATTAAATATAATGTGGGACCTCTCCTGCGTTCAGTATTCCTATTAATAGGTTTTTACCCATTTTTAAAGAGAAAGAGCCTAAGATTGCTTCTTTTTTGCTGCTAGGAGTACTTCCTTCTTATTAATTTATTTGAGAACTGGCTGGTTTGAAATTAAGTCACTAAATATTTATCAATGGGAGAACACAACCTAAGTTAAATAAACACAATCACAGTTCAATTTCTTTAGTATCGAGATAATTAAAAAAAAGTTTTACACATTATTCTGAGAACTAAATTATTAAGAAATTAACATCCCAAAAACACTCATTTGTTGAATTTCGACCCACACACAAACAAGTTTCTAAGTTCCTGTTTCCAAAAACGTTGTAAACATGTATATATATTTATATATAAGCACTATATATATAAGCACTATACAAATGGTATTAGTTGCGACAAGTTTTAAAAGTTTTCTGTTTCGGTCTAACCCAAGTTTGGGTAATCTATTTGATAAAGGTTGATAACACGATCGCATTAAATTACTGATAATTTCGGGGTAAATCACGGTCACTTTGATACAAGTGGATTTATAAAATAAGTCGGCGCCTTTTAAAAAAGGTTTAATTATCAGCTCATAACGAGAGAATTAAGCTGCTGGTATAATTGTGGATAGAATATGCGTATAGAATTACGCCAAGTGGAAAGTATTCTGAAGGTCGCCTACTCTGATATTTCGAATGATAATAAACAAGAAACATGAACGAAAGACGCCTTGTAATATCTGTTAAGCAGTGTTGGAATACCATATTAGTTCGTTTTACTATGTTGTTGCAATGGCTCTGTAAACTGTCCATAGTGAATGGAACAATAACTGTGCTAAGTTTTTGCAATATGTATTGTATTATATACGAAAATAATCTGTATTTATTCAATATTATGCTTATGCTTATTGTTTTATGAAACATCCAATAATTAACTCGATTTATATATTGAATTCATACATATTCAAGTACACCGAGAAAAGATAGTAGTATTCATTTCTGAAGTAATTATAATTATAATTCTCAGCAGGAAATTATTTTTCTAGAATCAGTATATTGTATATTTTGTAATAAAGTAGTGAAAGATATGTTTCCAATCAAAAATTGGAAGACATTTCATGCTTTCTCCATTCAATAAATTATGCACTTGTGGTTGTTATGTATGTTTGCTATAATTATTTGATTTGTTTTGTAATAAATATTGTGTTATTGTATATGTTAAATTATTAATATTTTCATAAGTTGTAAACTTAGATAATAACAATTTGATAAAAATGAGATATATTTTTGTGAGATATATTTTTAATACCCTTCATCTTGTCTGTAAATTGCATACACAAAACTAATATACACTGAATGTCAAGAATTACATTTTTCCAACAAACAGGGCATAATTGATTTGAAAAAACGAACGTATGTACAAAGGTGTTGGAAGTTACTTTTACAAATGCTATTTTATTGAATAATATTTGTTCGTAAGAATCATTGTGTGTATCTTATATATTCGTAATTATGAATAATCTCTGTTAATGCTTGTTTTTTGTTATTACTATTATTACATTTACAAATAAAGCTTTTCTTTGGAAAAAAAGAAATTTCTTACTAGTTTCGGGAGTAATAAGAAAATATGATTTTATATAAATATCCTTCAGAAAATGTTTTTTCATCCTAACTCACATAAAAGGCTCCGTGAACATATAACAGTTTATAATTATTTTAACATACTTGCACTTATCAGATAAATGTAATTAATTTTTAATTCTTTATATATGTTTCGGAGATGATAAATGAAATCATATAATTCGAATGATAAATACTAATTGACCTGATGTTAGAGTAAAAAAATATCCTTGCTGTTTCTTGAATAAGTTATCATTTTATTTTCATGAAAATTACACCAGTTTTTTCAGAATTTTATACAGCAAAGATAATTAAAATAAAAAGATAATTAGTTTCACCCTAGCAATTTTTTCTCTGTGCATGGGTGACGACATAGATTCGACATGTCGCTTTTTTTAAACAATATTTTTGTGGTTTTTTTAGTATTAGGATGTAATTTAGATTTATATAACTTCTAACATTTCTCTTAGAAATTTAATTGAGATTTTTTCTAACAGAAAAATGGATTTTAAATGCCACAGTTCACAAAACACTGTCAAATAACTGAAAATCGGGCAAAAAATTAATCTTTTTTTAAAATTAATTCTTTTTGAAATGGCTTTATATGCATTTTTTCTAAAATGTATGGTTTTAGATAATTTTAATTAAAGTAATTTCTGCAATTATTTGTTTCTTATCTTCTGCGTTAATTCACTAATTAGCTGGGTCCTAGAGATGTTAATTCACCGATTTAATGCAATGGTTCAATATTATTTTCATTAACATTAAATATTGCGCTAGTTCAACTAGACCTATACTTAAGAGGGAGGCCTGATATCTGTACATAATTATCAACCTTTGTCGTTTGGAGTTTGAAATTTCCAGAATAGAAGCGATTGATTGAATAATGCAGAAGTAAACATTAAAATAATGTTTTCAATTACATTTATACAAAAGATGGCAAGGAATAAACAAACTGTATTGGAGGCTAGTATTAATTTCACTCGCATCTCCACCCAAACCACAAAAGTTACGAAAATTTTATAATTATCAAAAGGCATAGCTCCAATTTGTTTGGTTGATTAATTTTGAATGACATGTCCATTTTGGTGCATTTTTGGTGCATTTTTATAATTTTATCAATTTTTGGAAAATTTTGTAATACTTTGATTTCAAACTATTTTCTCTTAGGATCATTTAAAAAACCCCCAGATCACTAACTTAGCACAGATCAGCAAAAATACTTAAACCTTTTGATCAGTCGCTCATTCATTTACATCTGACAACATATATGTTAGACCTTAGTGCGCATAATAATTTTATATCTTTAAACAACATTTTATATTCCATCTCAAATTTTAATAAAAAAAAATGTAACTGAAAAAAATGAATTAAACAACATTTCACTACTTTGTAACACTTACCATCTGACCGATCTCCTGAAAGTCGCCTCTTTTTGTCTTCTTTTCTATGTCTGTCTGAAAACTTATTATGATCAGTATTCCTTCTGATATCTTCTTTTGAGGAATTTAATATATTTTTGCCTCTGGAATCATTATTTGATAAAATGTTTGTAGCTTTACTAGAACCAGGTGTGGATTCCAACTTTGCTATCTTCTCCTTTTTTACATTTTCTTTTAGTTTTCTTACTTCTTTTGCTACTTTCTCCTTTACTTTGTCCTCGCGATCTCTCGCAATAACCTTATCGATCTTTGCATTAGGGTTCTCTTCATCATTTTTGTATAGAAGACTATGTCGATCCCGTAATTGAGGTGCATCGTCATCCTGTATCTTATGAGTCGGGGTTTTAGTTTTATCTTTGGATATTGATGTTTTCACAAGCAAAGACGAAAATTGATTTTCAGCAACTTTTTTTAATACATTTGGTGATCCAGCTTGTCTTATTTGAGATTCTGAAATTATTTATTTTTCTGTAATATGTTAGCTTCAATTTCATAAACGATAGTAATTTTCGTAGATATTGAAAGTCAAGAGTATTTATCTTATCTAATAGATTATTGGCTATTACGCATTTATGCCATCGATAAAAATATTCTTTTCAATATTAAATTGTAGTACCTTTGAAAATATAGGAACAGTTTTATCTATATAATGGCCAAAGTTGTAAAAAATTGTAAAACTTTATCTAGCTTGGTTGTAATAGTATAAATATGTCTGGAAATGTGACAAAAACACAAATATTGCAATCATTTTCAAGGTTAGATCTTTCAATCTACAGATAAGAAAATTTTTAATTATATTTGTAATAATCTGTGTATATTTAAAGTAGTAATACTTGCAAATTAACTACATTAATAATTGTAATAATAAGACTTGTAAATTTAATATTAAAAAATTAATTGAGGTACCCATATTCATACTTATTTAATTGAAAATGAAGTTTGTTACCTAAATATTCAATAAATAATGTTCACAAATAGTACAAATATAAAACATAAGGATGTTTATCACAATTAAAATTACCTATTGATTGACTGTTCTCTTTCATACTTGCGAATAGTTCTCCCGGCTTAAACGTATCTTCTTCGTCTGAAGATTGAGCTAGTTCATATCGGCTGGACGGCAAGGAAGGAATATTCGGAGCCATCTTTGATGCACTTTCTTTTTCTGGTATAGTGGAACTTGTTGAAGATTCCGCCTCAAAGAAATGAATGAATGATAATCCGTACTAAAATATGGAGATACAGAGAAAAAAGTGAGTACTATAAAAAAGAAACACTAAAACGCCACCTCATTAACAATGTACTACATTGAATAAATTGTCACTCAAACAACACATAATCTAGTACTGAGGTGAATGTAAGCGTCGTCTAGAGATAGTCGATTGAAAAAACAAATTGATAAATTGAACAAGTATCAACAAGTTAAAATATGAATGTAAGCTGTATTGTAGATTATTGGATTGTAAATCTTTTTAATATATTAAATTTCAATTTCATATATAGTATGGTTTAAACATATTTTAATTACTTGTATAATACTTTAATTATACTATGTGGGAACATTTCTTTAATTCATAATATATATATATATATATATATATACATATATATACATATATATACATATATATACATATATATATATATATATATATACATATATATATATATATATATATAAATATTACATCTCCCTCCCTAACATAATTTTAACACAATTTCGAATGTTGAATTTTGCTTTAATATGGCATTAACGTATATGAATGAATTTAATTTTTTTTAGGAAAACTAACTTTTTATGACAATTTTAAAAAGAAACAACTTAAAACGGTGTGCATGTAGTGTCCGAATATTTAGGAAGAGAAATGGAAAATGATAGCAGTAGAAACTCACAGAAGCATAAATTTTTGTACGAGTTAATAATTATGAAAGATTTGTTCCTAACTGTATGAAATTATTATAGATCACAGTCACGTTTCTGGAATGCTTCCTTGATTGTTTCATGGGTTTTGACAAAAAGCTTTTCAATATCTTTTCTAAAAAGAAAATTTCAAACATTGTCCAAAAAGAAATTCCAGTTTGTACCTTAACGTGTTTATTGTAAGGCTGCTTGCAGACAATGCGTACTCTATCCCATTTCTGAACTCTGACATCGGCTTGAAGCTGGTCAGTGTTGAATGATCTTACTTTTGTAATACCTTCCCCTTTCCGAGATTCCATTGGAGTCATGAAAACACTGCTGATTACTAAAACCTAGAATCGATAAATTAATGTAAAGCAATAAATTAGAAAGCTAACGCTAATATAATGAAAATGAAGTGTCCTGTCCATTAATTTTTTTTGCAATTTTAATGAGTTAATACTATTTTTATTGTTGTCATAATTTCTATCACGTTTATTTGTAGTGTGGCTTGATAATAGACCAAATTGCTACTCAAATCGCAAACGTAATGCTGAAAACAGTTCAAATTCCACAATATATAATAAAATACCATTTTTTTAAACTAATTTTACCAAAAAAATACAATCTGTAATAAAATTTTTTGCCAAATATTTTATATAAAATGTGAAAAATTATATTATAGATAAATTAGAAGATAAACTAGTCCTTCATTTCCTAAAGTTTTTGTAGAACATAAGTCTATGATTAATTGTTATTCTCTCTATCGGGTTCTTTATTGTTCACATATTAGAAGACTAATTAAATATTGTTAGAAATCTGAAAAACATTTTCCTAATTCTCAAAGAACGTCATATAGTCGTAGGTATATAAAAGCGATTGTAATGTTCCAAGAGGACTGACAAGTTGTTATTTATGTGAATTGATGACAATTTTCAAGATAAGGTATTTCATAAAAGTATAAACAAGAGCAAATAGCCGGTCGTGTCAAAATTATCACATAGCCTGTAAAACTATGAAAAGGTATTTTGTAGCTTAATTTACCAATAAGTATTTACTGTCATAAATATATCCATATTAACGTTAACTTTACCGAATTTTTACATAAAATTTACCTTAAATTCATCATTCGGTGTCTCTGATCTGCCTACTAAAACTTCCACAATAGCCGTATCGTACGACCCAACATTGACAGACGAAATTAAACTTGATTTTACAAGTTGCAACACGATCGTATTACACAGTTCGCCTTTGTTTGCGCCCAACCATTTTTTCTTAGATATTTCAGTTGCAAGTAAATTACTAGCGGGGTGTTCCTGTGGAAAGTTTTGATATGTTACATAGCTGGAAAATATTTAATTCAAATCAAAATTTGAATTATCCTTAACTAATCTCACCGGATCTTCACTACTAAAACTAACGACGTAATCAACTTTTATACGCGGCATATTTGTTTATGAATAGTTCCAATAGAAATTATATACAAATTTAAAAAGAACTGTAAATTAATATAAATATTCGGAAGGGCGCCAAATTTGTTCACATGAGTACAAGTATGTTGTTTTTGACATTTGTATGTCAAACAAATGCGTAGTTATTTTTCTTTTCTTCGTATTTATGACTTGAAACTCATGCTTTGATGTTGTCAAAATAAGGGGAGGTATGAGCTTACAAAAATATAATTCTTAAAATTGTTGGCGAGAGACATTGTTAGTTCCAGTGATTAATATGTATATAATTGATTCTCTTCATATAATATCACAATCATCTTACAGAAAAGAACCCATTATTAAATGATATTTCATTTATTGACAATATTCTGTTGTAATTATATTAATTCCTTCAGCTTTAAATTCCACATCACCTAAATTGTATTTTTAATATTTATGTAAATCTATTAGATGCTACAGAGTAAGTTTAGTGGTGTTCATAATAACAACAATAATGTCAAATCAAATACCTTTGCCTGTTTTTAATTTTATAAATTTGTCAATTTAACTAATCCAAAGCAATTTTCAGACGGAATAATTAATGTCAAGTCATTTTATCAATTTTTTTAATACATATGATAAAAAAAGGAAATAGGCAAAGACGCGGGGTAATAACGAATCTGACTAAAATATAACGGTGTAAATGTAATTTTTAGCAACAATGAAAATTGCATCACATTTATTGATCATTAAACGAAAGAATATATGTTAAAAATCACATATTTAATAAAAATTGCGGTTGCCTTTATTTTATCATAACAAATTTAAATGAAAAATAATTTCAGTACAAAGTATATATTTTCAAGGACTTGTTAGTTCCTTAAAAATACACTTTATATTGAAATTTATAAATTTTTCGATTTAGTTGCTATTATAAATACAAGTACGAATAGATAAAACAAAAACGAATCCATAAAATACAAAAAATTCAATAAGCGATAAGAATTGTTTCTAAACTGCAGTATACTTATATGATATTGTTAATTCATTGTAGAAGCTCTTCACTGTCACCAAAGACATTTAGCTCTTATTAGTACTTTTTGACTGATTCTGAGTCCGCATACGATAAGTGAGGCCATTGAAACTAAATCATATTGACTTAGTACTAGAGATGGGCCAACTCAGAAATTTATCAAACCAAGTCAGTCGATTTGAAAATTTGTCAAGTCGATTTAACGTCGATTTAACACACAACGATCATCGGATAGTATCGTAAATTGATTTCGATTATTTGAGAACGCGTTCATTTTTTAACCATTTAATCGGGTGGTTGACAAATAAAGGCGGTTAAATAATGAAAACAATAATAATCTATTATATTATCTACTTCCGCTAAGTAAGAAAATTCACTAGGACCAAGTGACTCATATAACTAAGCAATCAAGTAATCCAGATGCTTCTTTCTAATGTGTGTAATCATCGTGCTCGTATTCCCGGAACATTTATAAGACAAAGAATATTTTTTGCGCACAATTTTTCCGTCTATTGGCTTTTCAAAAATCTTTTTAGCTGTAGACTTCGTTCTCGGACCAACATTGTAGTTTAAAATGTGTAAATGAAATAATCACAACTTAAACAAACCAATTCAAATAACTTATTAAAACCTACGTGTAACAAATGTACTCTTGACGAAAACAATAAAATATGATCGAACGAGCTATTACAATATACACAGGAACCGAATACACTCGGTTTGAATCGAACATACGAGCGATGAATTCGGTTTAAATCGAGTATGCATGCAAGCAATACACGGACCGAGCGCATCGACGAGGCAGCCCCGTGGCCCGATTCGTCATAGACAAATCGATTTAACTCGACTTAACCTCAACTCGGTTTGAATCGGTTTGCGAAGTCGAGTCGTTCTTCTCTACTTAGTACACCCGACAACCTGTCAGTCCTAAATGTGATATTTTGGAATTAACAACTCTCCGTTTTTCTTTTTAAAATGACGGTTTATGCGGTAAATAGGTGCCACATGTAAGTATTGCATTTCGTATTATAATTCGGCGTAAAACATTCATAAAACTTTATATGAAAATGAAACGCCATTATATGAAAATGTTACCAGTACTTGAAAGATTTTCTTAAGAGTGTTTACAGGAAACTTCTTTGCCCACGTGGCATTACAAGTCAGTCAAACTGGAAATTACATGCCATTAGAAAATGTACCTGTTATGATATGCTCGTCGGTCCTTGACTTGCATTCATTCTACATCTTTTTCAGAAATATTTGATGAAACAGATAAAGAAATAACAAACGAATTATTGAAAACTACGATTGAAGAAGACGTTGGATTTAATATTGCGTCGTATACTTACAATGATCCTGATTACCAAAATTATATGGTCGGATATAAAGTTGGAAACGTAGTAAGAAATTTATCTAATCGAGTCAAGTGTGAATTTTGTGTCGAAAACAATCTAACAAAAAAAATCAATGGTTTCATAAATTGGTTTATTTAAAAGACAAAGGTGGACTCATTGACGCATCAAAAGAGGTTTACTTCATTTGCAATGTTGCTGAGACTTGTCTACGAAACGATATAAATCAAAATCTAGGTGGAAATTTAGAGAAGAAATTGACACTTCAGGTGATGACAAGACTCATTGGTAATTCTCTTTTTCTCACAGTAGATGAGCACGTAAACTCTTTATATTGCGATACAAATTTTGACATGGCTTATTGTTAGACGGTACCTAAAAATTCGATTCTCCTATGAATAAAAAAAGACAATATTTCGCAAATCGTGGCATCGAAGCGACAATTATTTAGGAAGCAGGTGCAGTTTTAAGGTCATTAAGATGTTGCGGTGACCTTTACGTAACATGAGTGATTTTTACCTTATATGACTTGTTTATAAATATGTAAATAAATTAAAATATCACAATTTTTAATTTTCTCTTTTATTAATGTATTTATTGCTTCTGTCTCGAGATATTTGTGCTCAAAGTCATCAACAAGAGTTTCCTCCTAATTTTTAAAATTATATTGCAAAAATCTAATAAATACTTAAAAATAGCTCTCGATAAATACTTTCAATGAAAATTATAACTGATGCTGTTTCAGGAAAATAAATTAAAATAAACGTCTTCGTAAAATTATGCATTTTTGTCAAAGTGAAGTAGACCTTATAATCAAGAACGCAAAGTATATTACGAACGATGGCTACATAACCGTTTAATAAATTAGTTTAGTCATATAAGAAAAACCTATGGTCAATTCATTATTATTTTTTCAAGGGTATTTTATAAGGATACTCTATTTTCAGTAAGAACGCAGTCCAAAACATTCAATGGAAAACCTATGACTTATAAAATATGCTGATGTAAGTAATGTTTCCATGTGTTTTTGCATAAAAGACATGTCAATATTGTTTACATGTTTACACATCTATGAAACATTAATTTGAGTGGTATATGGCCTAGTCTCTCATTATTTCACAAATTTTATTTTCGTGTTCACATAGTAGTAAATCATGACTATTAAAATTAGATATTCTAATTTTAACGGACATTAGTTTTAAATAGAGCTCAGAGTTTTAATCTTATTAATGTTAAAATAAAAAGTTACCTACCTTAATATATACAACATAATAGTGTGTGGAATAGGAAAAAATATATCTCATTTCCTCCTCCTCTTCCCACATATAAGGGGTACTCCAAAAAAATTACCCTGTAAATGTAAATGCGTAAACTTGCAATAAAGTCATAAAAATAATTAATAAAAATAAATAAAAATATTTAAAAATGACATAGCTACAAGGCTATGATTTATATATATATATATATATATATATATATATATATATATATATATATATATATATATAATATATATATATATATATATACCGAAAATGGACGTATAGACATGATAACATTACAAACGGAATAAACTTCTAAACTAAATGCCTAAACTTTTATTAGTATACCTTCATTCAGTAAAATTAAGCCTAATTAATTTCATATATAAGATTACCAATAAAATGATTTAACGCTAGCGTAAACATCACAGGAATATTATGAAACAAAAACTTGGCATATTCGTACTATACAATAATTAGACCACTAAGTTAGCTAGGATACTAAATCGGTGTAGCGTAATCGCAGTTAGCCAGTTAGGATCCCGATTTAGGGAGACTGGGCGAGCCCGACCCCGCCCCCACCCCTTCCCCCTTATTCTTAATTAGTACCCTAATTAGGGTAGTGTAAACGCAGTTAAGGAATTAGGATCTTAGCAGTATTTTTAATTTTCTCTTTTATTAATGTATAATAAAAGAGAAAATTAAAAAGTAAATAAAAGAGAAAATTAAAAGGTAAGTATCTACTTAGCGCCAAAGACAACGAATGGCAAAATGAACCAAAAAAAAACAGAAGTCAATGAACATACTCGATATTTATCAAGATATGCCATATTTATAGAATAAAAACCACGTCGATTAAAAAAGCAAGACTCTGAGATACGACAGGTTCAGAGTTCTTTTTGAAATATACAAAAACTTTGATCAAGGAGCAAAGGTAAAAACAACGAAGAAGAAAATCAAGAATATGAATACAACATATATTAAAGACGCAAAAAAGGTAGATACGTACATAATTGTGTTTGTTAAAATTTGATTCTTATGTACCTAGTGAACGTTAACAAGCATTTTAACATATTTATCCACATATCTATAATCCTACTAATATTATAAATGCGAAAGTCCATGTGTTTGTTTTTATGTTTGTCGGTCAATAACGCAAAAATTACTGCACAGATTTGTATGAAATTTTTAATTGAACATAGGCTTCTTTTTATCTCGGACCACGCGAATGAAGTTGCGGGCGGAAGCTGGTGATTTATATAATAATTTATATCTTTATTTTGAAGTGATTTAATTTTATGAGCCAGTTTTATTGTTTCACCCACTTTTTTCTTTTTAACTTTTTGCAATTATCCGATTCGTTCAATTCATAAGAGCTTATTATTATATTTAGGATAAATCATCAAAACATACAGGACCACGATCGGAGGATGTATATGTACCGTCACTGTGGTACTTTGATGCCTCAACAATTTTGGGGTCTACGACTGAACCTTGCCATTGTATGAAAGAATCTTTAGAAAATGAGGTAAGCCAGATTACTTTTATAAAGTATTTATTAAGTATTATAATCAGTAGAGCTTTATAAAATACCTACTAGTCTACATAGGAACAATATTTGCTATTTTGTATAGAAAAGAAACGTTCACTCCCACATTTAAATATTTCATGAACTTTTCTCGAACATCTTTATTTCGCTGGCTACTTATGCGCCGTAATGGGATCAGCCCCTCGGGAATATTTCTCCAGTCTTCCTTACGAAATGTGACTTCTTTTGTATTTTCTCTATCCATAGCTTGGTATGGTATGTATCTTGGTGCAGATTATCTTAGATAGTTGTGTAAAGCACAATATGCCAAAATTATAGAATCCACATTATCAAGATCTAGATTGAGAGTCCTTCGAAATGCTCTAAAGCGTGGCCCTAAAACGCTAAAAGTATTGTCTAGAACTCTCCTAGCACCTGGTCACCTGGTGGGGACCGTCCAACTTTGTGTATTCTAGTCGAAAAGCTTTCTTCCTCAGGTTCGTCGATTCTGCGCTATATATGATCTGCGCAATATCACTTCAGTATGCCAATCCTTAAGAAACAGATCTTCCAGAAGATTTTAGTCTCTTATTAGAAGAAATTATGTCTCTTTGCCTTCACTTTTCTGTAGCTGGACTGATTTCGTACTCTAGTGCTATACTCGGACTGACATGTTGGCTTTACTGTACAAATACTTCAATACTTAAATATACAGGTGATCAATATGGCATCGCTGTTGAGACTGTAGCATGGCTCACGTTTCAAAGGAATCGAATACTTTTTCATAGTCTACAAAAGAATATCTAAAACAACTTGTAAACTTGACTCAAGGGACTTATGGGGGATTACTATCAATACCTAAAAATATCTGGGGTTGGTTCAAACTTTTGAGTTAAAAAATACATACTTTGTTATTCTTCTTGGAAAAAAACAAAGTGGACTGCAACTGGAAACAACACTGAAATATTTCGATTGGCTATACTGTCATACAAGTCACACATTACCTTGAATTACCCTGTATAATAGGTGCAGTATCATGAATTCTATGTAGTGTACTTAATGTAATGTGTGTTAAGAGCGCTAGAAGCAGGGCATAAACAGTTAAAATACCATACAGTTGTTTTGTAAATTCTATATTCAACCATCAAGAACTTATTCACTGTCATCATCAAGAATTTATACACTATTATTCACTATTCATTAAGAACTCAATTCTTTTTTAATTGCAAATGGAATGAGGAGTATCGTTTAAAAGGTCTAGTGTAATTTTGCGATAAATTCAGTTATGAAAGAAATTTAAGTAAATAAAACATAATTTATTTTAACAAAAAAAAATTCAAGCCATTATTTACATTGACCTTTATTACAATTATATTCTTTCTTAACTAATATTAATGTTTTAAATATATGAAAAAAAAACAAAAATATAATTTAACTATTAGATCATCGAATTTTTTTGTGACTATTTACAGTTTCTTAGGATTATTAGCCTAATTAGTAGTACATAGTGTTAAATTTGCAGATTACATATTTAAGAATTTTTGGATGATTCATGAAACATAATTAATTTTAGTCTATTTGTAGATGTTATAAAATTTGACATATGTCTACTTGTCACTTATAAAATTTACAAGTAAATACAACTTATTTGTGTCAAGTTTTGTTCATATCCTAAACCAAATTGGCTATAAGCTCTACGTCATCGCCAACAAGAAAGCAGTGAGCTAATTATCTGACATGTCAGAAAAATGAAAACAAATTGAAATAACGTAAGAAAGAATTCTGGCATTCAATTAGTTCTTAAATAACACCTTTGTTATTGGCATGACCATGTGACTCTTCATAAAGCGTGCCCCATCTAAGGCCTACAATTAAATTTCGTCCTGATTTTTTTTCAACGATCTGCTTGAAATACAATCTTATTGTCATAAACATCTGAAATACATCTAAATACATCTTTCATAATAAATTACCTGTCACTTTTAGTCGTGTGCTTTATAATTCTAAAAGTGGTGCCGGGATCAATGATTTTAGTATTGCTTATCCGTTCCGGCTTCGCGTGTCGTCTGCTTCTATAGACTGGAAGGATGAAGGGCGGAGTACCAGCTATGGTGAGGACTGGCGCTGGGTAAACAGATTCTGCCAATATGATGGGATTGCGTCGATATTTTCGGAGATAGGACGGGACGCCCCGGTTGCCTGGACGTTTTATCTGCGTTCTGTTCTCGACGTCGGCTGAAGCTATCAGTAATATAGCAAATAGGACTACCTGTCAAAATTAATGAATTGATTTAATTGTAATAGCAGTGACAAAGCTTAATAAAAAATAAATACAAACACTGTGTCACTTAGTCTCTTATAGGAAATTAAACACATTCTCTGCAGTTCCGCTGTAGTTTGTGCTCATTATCTTCGAAACTTCTTGTAATCAATAATTTATTAACAATGGAGTCGAGTCATAGTAGCCAATTATTTATAAATATGTTTATCCCAAAATTAGATACCCAAATGAACAATTTATAAAAATAATACGAATTTTCAGTCCTCATTTATATCATGCTGGCGTAGCGAAATATTCGAGGTGAAATATTATGAACAATGATTTTTGGAAAAAATTTCGCTTCCCATAATATGAAGTTTATTAGGAAAATTATAGATCTCGAAATTTTCTAGAAAATTTTCGTACATTTTTTATACAAGCAATCATTATCGCGATATGACACCGAAGAAGTATAGCATCGCATATAGTACAACGCTTTAGGACAAGTTGTATATTCTACTACTATTCTGTGTAATAAATTTAACGTTATTATTATACATAATATAACTGAAGAGGATAGTTTCACTGGTTGTCGGAACTCTACAAAAACGGTTCTCTATAACCATCTCAAGTGACTGTCACGCTACACTTCATCTTTATGAGAAAGTTCTAAGTCGATTTTTTCTGTTTTTAACTCAGTTGAAAAGTGTTAGACATTATATTTACAAATTAGTGCTTTTATAATAATAACATTTGTCATGGCTGATAAATGATTTATACGCGATATCTACACCTCTTTCGTACAGCAATATAGTAATAGTTGAACGTAATTTACATATTTTAAACAGACTTCAAAAAAAGGAGGAGGTTCTCAATTCATCATTTTTTATGTATGTTCAGCGATAATTCCTCATCGAGTAGACCAATTTCAATGATTATTTTTATTATCTTAAAGAGGGTACTTTAAGTATGGTCCCATATAAATAAGATGATGATCTGATGATGAGGTCCGGAAATGAACGATGGAACTCCTTAACGAATTGCAGTAAATCAACTATGATTCAAATTATTTGCTACGGGCAGTTGTTATTTTTCAGAGTAATTACACCACTTATAAGATCGGGGTCTGATAATAAGTTCTGGAAACGAATAATGGAACCCCTTAACGGATGTCAATAAATTAACAGTGATCAAAATATTTGCTACTAATAGTTGTCACTTTGCAAAATAACTATACCGTTGACCAGATCAGGATCTGAGGATGAGTTCTGAAGACGAACAATGGAACTCGTAAACGAATGGTAGTAAATTAAATGTGATTCAAGATATTTGCTACTAGTAGTTAGCACTTTGCAAAATAACTATACTATCGACCATACAAAGTAATTACACCATTTACATGGTCAGGGTCTCATGATGCGTTCTGGACACGAACAATGGAACTCTTTATCGGATGATAGTAAATCAAACGGAATTCAAGATGTTTGCTACTAGTAATTATTACTTTGCAAAATGACTGCACCATCGACCAGGTCAGAGTCTGATAATAAATTCTGAATATGAATAATGGAACTCCGTAACGGACGGTAGTAAATCGTAGTAAATTGTTGATATCAAGCGACCATGGGGTCGCTCCGTTTCTATGTGTTCTTGATAATCAGTTTTAGACAAAGAAGAAATTATCTGTATACTAGCTTTTGCCCGTGACTTTTAATAATTATCCGATATTCTAAAAAAGAAAATATTTGAATGTTAGTTACAGTGTAATGAGTAATATTATTAATCACTAAAAATTCTAAAATAAAGTATCTTTTACAAAATCGACTTCAAAAACAAAGGTACTAAAATGTATAAAATAATTACATCAAAATAAGTACCTATTTAGACGCAATAAATAACTAAGTTACTTATTTTTGAAGTCGGTGCCACATCATCGACTTCAAAAAGTATTAAATGGATGTAAAATTTTATATTATAAATACGCCCTTCATGAATTTCTTTCCTATTGTGAGTACATTATAAGTTACGGTTTTAAATTTACGTTATGAATTAAATTAAATTATTAAGTTGTTTCAGATGGTTAACAGTGCTGGCACCGACTTCAAAAATAAGTAATTTAGCTATTTATTGCGAATAAATAGGTACCTGTATTGATTTAATTATTAAAAACAGGGGGTTTTTTTTTTCATTTTGTCACTACTGCAGTAGCTCAACAGAATGCAAATTGAATATACTATCTGATACAAACCTGATTGGAAAAGAATATTGATCCTTAACTTTGGGGTTGCATACTAACAAACAACAACAAGTCAGTAATGTCATTGTTATTACCAGCATCAGATAAATAATTAAATAACTTTTATATAACTGTACGAATATTGTATACTGTGGATGTAGAAAAATAAGTTTACAATACTCTAACAGCTTGCAAATGGCAATATATACGCTCAAGTCTAAATACTACCATGATGTTTTGAAGATTAATGATTTCGATATAAAAACAAATATAAAAATAAAAGATATTTTATCTTTAAATATAATTTAAAAAGTGATAATGGTAGATAATATATCAGGAAATGTCGTAGACCAAAATAACTGATAGCATTATGTTATCATCAACTAGCAAGCACTCAGTGAATTTATCAGACAAGTCAGAACAATGATGATAAATCTAAATGACGTAGAAAGGAATTGTTGCATTAAATTAGTTACTCAATAACACCTTTGTTACTGGCACAACTTTATGACCTGTTCTTCAACATCAAAAATAATTACAGAACACGTTTTGTTATTCCGTACACCATAGAGAAAAGTAAAAAAACGTGCCCTACATTCTAACTCTAAGATGGGATGTTTAAGAATGCAAGCTATTCAGTATATAATTTTTGCACTTTACGATGCAACGCTCGGTTATATGAAATAAATGTGTAAATCTTTTATATAAGAATTTTTAAAATCTACAATTTCCATAATAACCTCCGTAGATCACCGGGCACCGAGCCATAGGTAACGACATTTTCACAAAAAAAACGTTCATACGTGATTTTTATATATCGACTTCCAAAATCTCATAACGTTGAGTAACATATATCGATAATTGGGATAACAGTACTTTTTAAAACACCATAACAAAGGTGTATATAGAAATCCAGCTTAATGGACTCTTTTTTTTTCAGTCTTCACCGCATTCTTTCTACAACTCTACTATTTATAAACCAAATGAAGTAAAACAATTGCATAAAAATATCATAAAAAAATGTATTTGGCTCTGATGAATTCACTAAGAAGAGTGGTTATATACCTGCCATTATATTAACACGACCTGCAATACTAGAGTTACTAAAACATTACGTGAATTTAGAACTATCCCATGTTTAAAAATAAAATAAATAGAGTTCATTATATGAGTTTTCCGTACCCATCACATAATAATATTACTTTTCAATTTGGAAATACATTGCCCAGCATATATTTCATATACCTATGAGTAAGAGAAATAACTTGATTACTTAAATCTCTTTAATTTATTAATACAACTCGACCAAAACGATTTTCCAACATATTAGTTACTTCCTGATTATTTTTTTAGATTTTCACAAGCATTGTTGGAGGAAGAAAAAACATTATTTGACATTTCAGAAACACTCAATCCCATAAAGAAAATGCCTTATCGCAAAATGCGTAAAAGTAACATTTTCGATAGTATTTTAAAAGAACTTTCCAATGATAGTCCACGCGCTATGACTCGCGAAAAAATCCTCCCTACACATCTCCGAGTTTCACGAATGAAATAGATATAATTGACGACAGAACCTTTAAAGAAATCTATATCTTCCAAGAAGGAACGCAATCTAACAATGAAGAACTTTATCAATGATGGTTTATTTTAATAGCATATGTACCTAAATGAGCAAATTGTTTCATTCTCTCATTCAATATGCAGCTAAATCATTTAATGCGTGTCTAGTCAACAATGTAGTAAAATAACCGATAAAAATTCACAATAATAATGTGAGAAAACAATTTTCAATTTCAAACAAATTCGTGTAAACCGTTTCGTAACGCAAACAATCGTTTGCTCCAATGCAAATGTTTATAATGACAATGACTGAACTTTAAAAAGGGTTATTTTTAACAGTCTCGGCCCATTGCTAATAACTTTAGCTTTTTTACAATAATTTAATTATTATATTCTGGTAATTTAATATCAGCTGTAGATTACTAAAATGGTAGTTAATATAAAAATATATACAGAACACTCAATTACACACATAAAATTTTCAAGTGGATTTTTAATAAAATTTAGAAATAAGATATCTATTGGTCTCACTATATCTAAAACAATAATGTTGGATTATCAAATTGCAAGGTCTCGCGCTGTCACTATATGGAAAAATTGTCACTGACTTTATTTGCTCGCATTCAGATTCATAAAAGCTATAGTTTTATGGCAAAAAACTATATTTATTTCTGAAATGTTTTATGTTGTCTTCAGTACATCTTTTGACCAGTCACCGGTTCCGGTAGCTCGAAAGGAAAACAATGGAGCACTTTTAATATTCCTCACGTGTCCGTCCTTCTGTCACGGCCGTTTTTCTCAGAAACCCTTTGACGTAGAAACTTAAAATTTGGCATAGTGATAAAGCATATTTACCTGCGCTTATTTAATTTTCAAAAGTTAACGATCAGAAATGTTTATATCGGTATGTTAATAATCAATTATTTTTTATTTCTTTTATCGTACGGAATATTATTCGGTAGAGAAAGTTATACGGAGTTCAAAACTATTTTTTAACAATGTTATGTAAGATATTGTTGAAAATGTCTACAAAAACACGACTGATTTTAAAAATATTTGTAAAATAATAAAAAATGATATTATTAAAAATATTTGTTCCCTTGGTTCGAGTTATTTTCGTACTTAACAGGTTATTTTTTTTTATTGATACTGAACACCTCAAGATAAATAAATAGCGTGATGATATCAACAACAAACAAGCATACATCCCTTAATCTGAATTCACTTCGCGTCTACAATTCGCCTCTCTGTACTCATCTTGTGTACGCATATCATTTTTGATCTTTACGTTAAAGCATCATTCATTTTTACGTATGCACGGATAGTTTTTAGAGTCTGTGACCGTTGAATCCGTTCGAAACGCTACTGTTGCGGCAGTCGTCCGTCCGCCCCTCTTTCTGAGTTATAATTTGCAAAAATTATTTAATGCCTTGGTACACATATATATATATATATATATATATATATATATATATATATATATATATATAATATTATATATATATATATAATATATTATATATATATATATATACACACACACGCACACAAATTACCATACAATTATGACATAGAAAAAATGGCACATCGCCAACTCACAAAGATCCGCATGGTTGGCTACTCCTTCAGGTTCACCACAATCTGCTCGACGTTCAAATAACAACTGGTGGACTGTTCCTTATATCGAAACAATTTATCGTTTTACCGCCAGAGTGAAAAACTACACTCTGTACAATTCTGTCGCATGATTTTCATGCCGGTCGTCGTATTTCCCGGTTTATTAGCATTTCGCTGTCGTGACGATCCATTCGCGTTCTAGCCTGTGTTTAGAAAGTTAACGGAACACACACACTAATGTAATTTCATACAATCATTCAGCGTGAAATATATTTAAATACACTGTTAAAACATTCATCAATTAATTAACGGTCCACGGTTAATTTGTTGGTAATACACAAACCTGCGCCGCTTAAATATTTCACTGTTTATTTTTTCTCGGCTGGGAAAAGGAAATACAATAACATATGTTTAGGATCATGTACGCACCTAAGCGACGCAACATAGCAAGTGACACAGTAGTAAAGAGACAAGTTAATAACACTTGTCACGCCGGTAAACGGGCATACAACATGTCATGTCATTTAGTATGTGGATACCGGTTCAAAAAACAAAAGAAGTAGATATTTGTATAGAATTAACACAAAATTTGAGGACAATTTTAGTCTTTCATTTTCTTGGATAATTAGTTTGTTTTGTTAAATTGACATAATTACACAAGGAAAATATTGACAGCCTGGAAATTATTTCGGTACTCCCTAGCAGTGCTTCTATTTGTGATATCAATAATATTTTGCGCATTCATTCAGTACCTATCTGTTTCGGATGTTATCAAGCCACGACATCAAAATACACTGATAACTCGTTGGCAAAAACAATAGTATGACTTCGAAAAAAACCTTAAGAGACTGTTTTTAGAATTATATTGTTTATAAAGGGATTAACAATAAAATGTAATAACTTATTATAAAAAAAATTTTATACACAAAATTTTACTTAAATTTAGTACCTACTAAACATAAAAGTAAAATGGCTTAACTGAATTCTTTCCGGGCATTCTTTTATTATGCAAACACTACCATAGATCGCCTGATACTCGTTTCAATTAAACGAGGACTTGTTAAATTCATCAATCATTCAAATTGCCGTAAGTTACCCAATCTTAACGCCTCTTCGAAGAAAGAAGAGCTATTATGTAGGATTGAGAAAGATAATAGTACATAGGACATTCAAAATGCGATCGGAGGTTATGAGCAATCAGGGCAATAAACGGGGAACTATGTTTTGTATGCATTGTGGATGAAATAAAATAGTATGGAAATTATTGCACTTTTATTTAAAAATGCTTTATTAACATTTAAACATTTATACATATACAAGTTTGTTTGGGTGACTTTTTAAGCAAAATAATGTGATATATGATATCAATTGTCGGTGCTTAATCAAAATGCTGCTGATTTATTATTCGAAACTATCTCGGCGATCATTATCTCGGCATATCTTTAAAAGAAACGGCTATCACATCATACTTTTAACTTAGTCAAAACTTTATAATCCTGCTGATTAAATCGTAACACTATTGTCTGTCCATAATTTCTCTATTCATAGCTCTATTATCAAAATTGCTGCCATGTCAATTTTATTTAATACTAGCTGTGTCTACAACTTCGTTCGCCTGTAATTAGGAAGAAAAATTTGTTTCTCTTCTTTGTTGCCTCCTGAGTATATACTATTACCGTACCGAAATTTAATCAAAATCCGTCCAGTAGATTTGCGTGATACACAGACATACAGACAGACAAAAATTAAAAAAAAGTTTTTCTGGCTTCTATTATGATTCTGTATGCAAAATTAATCACTTTTTTAAAAATATTTTCTATGTTCAGAATTCACTCTGTTACAATTTTATTATATGTATAGATAAATTCATTAAATTTAATCGAATCCAAAGTTCGTTATAGAAAAATCACTCCATATTCAACATGAAAAATAAATATTTCCAAAACTGATCTTTTAATTTTTTGGTGAATATTTCTTTTAAGTTTGAAGTTATTTTACTACTACAGAAAAAATAGTACCATGTTATATCACATTAAGTGATATTTAATAAGGCTGCACAAAATAAAAAAAATGATCAGTCACTATCTCTTTCATAATGTTTTTTTTATAAACTCATTTGGGGACACGAAGTTTTGGGACTCATTTGCATTTAATTAAGAAAAATATTGACCATGTCTGAAAATTCATCGATTGTTATTACGATGGTAACACTAAAATAACTTGAAATTAAGCAACTCTTGCTGTTGGAACAAAATTTATTTTAATATTAATTTTTCTTTTGTCTTTAACTATATTAATATCTGAGCACAATGATTACGTTGAAAAAAGTAATATTTTATTCCGTGTATTTAACTATATTTACAATTATCAAGTTACTATGTACAGCAATTATAGAATACGACATTCAATTGTTTTTGAAGCGATTTTAACTTTCACGAAACGAGAAGTATATTGTGACTCGTCCTTAGGATCATAATTATTTACAACTTATCCTAATATTTCTTAAATTTAAGAATGATTATATTATAAAACCGCAAACACACTAACTTCATAATCTAACAATATTTTAATCATTACATATAATATAATAGTAGAGGTAAAAATTAAAACCATATCAAAGATACTTTAAAAATTAGTCCGGAGGCTGAGAAAAACAGTTCTATTTTCAAAATTGTTCTTTGTCTATTTTTATATTCGTTTGTATGCACATCTTCTGATAGGTTTACCTAGATGAGAGTTAATCATATTGCTTACATGGGAGGAATATGAAATATTTTTCATTACCATATGAAGTTGGTAATTGAGAAATAATGTTTATTTGTCTTCTTACCACGTCAAAATCGCTGAGTAAATTTAGATATAATTTTCATTGATATATTAATTATAGAAAACAAAGTGAAGTACATTATCATTGAAGTCCAGGAACTTAAGAAGTAAAAAAGGCGTCCGCCTACTGGTAATAATTGACGTGGTTGACAAATTCTTCCGTATTGCTGCAATTTTTTACAATAACTTTTTCTAAAAAATATTTTTAATTTTTAAAAATTTTGCTCTACTCGCCTAAACTAGCATCGTCATTCTTTGTGTGCAGTTTTATGATTTAGCCGGTACCCAAAAAATCTAAATTATCTCCACCCAAATCGTTGTAGATTAAGAAAATAGTCACGAAAACGAAGTCGTAAGACCAAACCAAGTACGATCATTTTCAAATAACTTTTTATTTTTTTGTCTCTGTATTCTTTTATTCCTTACTTTCTTTAAATTTATCAAATATTTTTTCTTCGCTTACCGTTATGTTTTTATTGAAACAAAATCGGCTCGTGTCAGTTGCCACGTGAACGAAGTCGCAGGAAAATGTTATTCGTAAATATTATGTGTAAAAATTATTCCGTTTTCATGAAAATAAGACAATTTTACGTTACAGCCTCAAGTCTTTAGGCATCAAGAATAGTTGCAAGATGTTGTCAGTACCGCAAAAGATGCTATCAGTGCCATCTGGTGATAAAGTAATAACCTTTTGGTCGCAGCTCTCTTTTTTCCTATAAATTCCCCATAGCGTATATATACCTTGTAATCAATCAAAACTATAACTAATTAAGCCCACAACTTTGTTGGTTTGCCACTGCATTATAAATGACGCCCTATGGAATATAACAAAAATTGCAGATATCGTCTAACATGTATATTAGGTACTGATAAAAGAGTAAAAATTATTTGGTTCCATACAAGGAGGCTTCTATATTCCACTCTATTTAAATGTATATTTAACCTGCATCAGGTGTACAGTATGAATAATTTTATTAATACATCGATGCCGAAGTATTGTATAGTGTGTGAGAACGCGTTTTAATAATTCATGAAAACAACTAGTGTTTCACTTTTCAAAAATTGAATTTCATATTCAGTTATAACAGAAGCTGTTTACATTCAATTATGTTTGTCGATAAACTTTTGTTTGTCGATACTGACTGCACTTATGTCGACAAACTTGTAACTGAAAGTTTTTATTTCTGCCGTTTTAAAGCGACCTCTGCCTCTTGAATCGCCCATGTTAGCGAAATTATGGGGTTACTGCAGACTGAAACGCGTCTATTTATAATTTTTATTCACGGAATAATTTAATTTATTTGTATGATATTCTCTTCAATCACGGCTTATGCAGTTTCCGTGCGACAACAATAACGGAATTCGATGAAGATTCGTGTCATCGCGATAGGTATGGTCAAAAAAATTATCTCGTATCACGAACATTCATTGGGTTCGGGCAGCTGCAAATGCCGTTAATTTAGCTATAGGTTTTTTATCGAAGGATTTTATTGCGATAATACGCCACGAATACTCGTCTGATAGTGTTACCATAGAACGAAGGCCAGGAATATTGTCCGATATGGCATGTATGGTCGTAGCATATGAACAAATATTTAGGGTATTAACATTTTAAAGTTCTCTAAATCAAAACCGAAACATGACTATAGTTCCTTTATTTGCAGTTTCTTTCTCTGTTCTCATATTTAATTTAGCATTTAACGTGTGACTTTATGAGAAAACGTTTTAAAAGAATGTTAAATGCAAAATATTATAATGAATGTATAATTATAGAGAGGTATATAAAATTAAAGGTAAGAAAAAAGAAACAAATAGAAGAAAACTGGAAAATTACATTACAACGGGTAGTATCGATCGCCTCTTAACCAATGTTAGATCGTGAACCAGCCAACAGCTTCGCGTTTCTGACGGAACTTGAACAGAAAAAGTAATAATTTTATGATGCCTCAAATTAAATATAATCAAAAGGCGGAAATTAGGTGAACGCCTTATTCGCTGGATGCGTGACATCAGCGCCGCCTAGCCCCAGCAGTTTTATAAGCACTTCAGTTTTATTAGTACGCTTCAAATTAACGGTTCTTATAAATGTGTACGTGAATAATATAAAAATAATGGAAAATATCTAAATAAATGTTTTTATTAACGAATAATAACAAGATTTTAGTTACCCGTACCCAGAATAAATAAGATCTATTTGTTTTAAGCTCAACAAAATGAGTAAAATAATAAATGTATTACCCGTATTAAAACAGTTCAACCACAAACAATGTCAGACGGAATGCATTTTATCCAGCTTCCATTTATTTTCTTTATTTAATTACCATTTTAATATTGGAAATCTGTAAAATTAGAATTTGTTATTTCCTGAAGGATTTTTACAATTTAGTACAAAATAACTATCTTGTCATATTTAAAAAATTTGCTTTTAATGTATAAAAAAATAGGTATGAGTTTAGTATAGTTGATTTCTTTGGAAGTTAAAGGAAATATATTAAAAAGGACGTACTTAAATAATAAGATTCAGTATTGCAAAACATGATTTAAAAAAAATGACTTACAATAAATATCTTTATTTTGTTGTTGCTGAAGTAATTTTCACTATTTTCACTTTAAAATTATAATTACATACCTACTACACACTCAACAAACATCTAAACAGACATGTTAGTAATAACGATTTACAAAGTTTAAAAAGGTAAATAGTTATGACCTTTAGATATTTAGTCTATGATATACAAATTTTTTAAATTATATTAACATGGATTCTCTTTACTTCAAATTTCTTGTTTTTTTTGGCTGATAAACAGGAAACATTGCTAAAATGCATTTGTTCCCCATTATTGATTTATGATTAAAAAAAATCATGAACTAAAGATTTAATAACAAAAATTTTAAGGTTGGTAGAATTGAATGTTTTTTTGGTAATATTAAGTGAGATAGACGTCATCTTTTTAAAATGTTGTAAATTGTTATTAACCTCTTATTTAACTTTTTTCGTATTATCACCATTCATATTCATATGTTTGTTAAATATGTAATACCTAATTATAAATTTAGAGTGAAAACAAATTTCAATATAAGAAAAAAACATTTCAAAATAATGACTAGCGAGACCTATTTTTTAAAATACATCGTTTTTTATGTATTTTCTTTTTCTGTGAAATTCGCATTTTTGATAAACTGCACTGGTTCCAGAAGTCAATATGACAATATATGTAAGTAAATTATATCATGTGTACTATGCCAATATTTAACAGGCGCCTTTAGACATGTCCATTTCTGCTACAGCGAGCGCTGCTGTCGATTTCGTTACCCCCACTCTGTGGTCCGCACCCGGCCAATAGGACATTTGTATGCGCTATTGGTATGTTGAATCAAATATGGCATCGAATCCCTCTTCGCAGCCAGTACCATAAAATAATTTCATCTAAAGAAACTAGACGGAGGTGACACCCCTGGGGTAGGTAGTCGAGGATTCCTAACTTTGCAGTTTTTAATAAAATGTAATGAAAGTAGAGGTTAACTAAGAACAGGAAATGAAAAAAAATTATTACAATGTAAACGAGATAAGCTTTTAAATTTAATAGTGGGATTTCCCATGTCTCGTGGAATATAATGAGTATTATAAAAATAACATCATAACTTATTATTGTCCTATACGTTAAGTTTTTACCTTTATAACTCAATTTTTAACATTTGTCAAATTGGTTTGTTACTTTTCGTCAGCTTGTACCTTGAAATTAAAATTTATGAAAACAAAATAGTCAACAAAAACAGTTCAAATATATTATTATTATTTTTGTAAATTCAATTTAATAATGTCGTCTAAAGCATAACAATTTTTGTACATAGGATCAAGTTTAAAAATTACAATACCTGTTGAATGACTAGATTAACATAAAAACAAACATTAATGCAAACGATAGTCTTTAAAATTCTCACTTCAAGCGCTCGTGTCGGCTGCTACAAAGTAGAAGCGATGACAAAAACCAGTTTGATATTTGAACAAGTAAGGTATTTGCGGTAAATAAGACCCAGTGTGAAATAAAGCCCAGGATACAGATAATACATTGAAAGTTTGGATTGTCTAATACTTCAAACCCATATATAATGGGGCAATATAATGGTAGCGATACGGCTACATGTCGTTTGTCCTACCATCTTCTTAGCGAGGACGCATTAACATTCTGAGGTTGTTACGGCCACTAAATGAGTATTTTACGATTTTAACCGAAAAACTATCGTAAATCTTACTTATTACATTATCAATTTCATAGTATTTATTTCTTTTTAATACTGTTTGAATTTTTTCTTTAAAAACCAAGATGTATTTTATTGTTCCATAAAGGTTTATTTTGTAAAGTTAACATTGTATCTAATAAAAACTTTTTAAAGTTGAACTGTCAACATTTTTAACGAATTTTTAGGAATTTCATTTTTTATTTTATTCCAACGCCATAAATAAAAAAAATTTTAAATAAGGAAAAAAAGGGAAGGGCTAAGGATAATTGATCATTCATGTTATGTAAATGGCTAAGAAAAAGAAGATTTTTGTGTTATTTTCTTTTCTTTCTAACGTTTAAATCCATATTACATTAAATATAGATATGAATTTCGTTTATACATAATATAAAAGTATTCTAATGTTTTATCCATAAATATTTAACAAAGTCCACAGAAAGGTTTTCAAAAAATACAGTTAAGTGTACATTTTTTTTAAAATTAGATGTTATTATTTTTTTTAGTTTCTCGATAGAACAAGCTTTATATTCTACGTAGGTTTTTTAAGTTCAAAACAACAATTACAGTAAATATTTTATTTTAAGGTTAAGTGAGTCTTATTTGTCGCAGGTACCTTTTATGTTCACGATGTTTTAATTACTGTTGTGTAACAACTTACTTTTGAATCATCTTCGAAGTATGATCTAATGTGGATATTCTGGATTTGGGAAACGTCGAAGAGCATTTTTATTTATAATCGAAGAGGGCAAGGAGCAAATTAAAATATAGAATTAAAGTTATCGTTAAAAAGAGAAAATTGCTAGTTTTATTTCAACTTCCCTAAAGACTTTTGAGAAAAGGAATGATTTATGTATGTTAATAAGGGCAAAATCGGACTACAATAAGACATATTTAATCGTCGTAAATATTTTAGTTTAAAGTGTATATATATTCGTAATATATATATATATATAAAAGTGTGTGTATATATATATATATATATATATATATATATATATATATATATATATATATATATGCATATTCGTAATGCATACATTACGTTCATTTTTTATAATACTGTTAAGGTTGACGTCCTTAGTAAATGGTTACACAAATAAAACGGTCTGCGTAGTGATGTAGATAGTAGTGGTCCAGTATAAATGCCCTTGAAATGTATAATAATTAAAAAATGGACTGTATTGAAATATATCTAAATTAGTACACTTACAATGTAACAATATTAATAAATATTCATAACACTTAAAGTAATTTTATTACAATTTTGCTAAGGGTACCGTCATTATTATCTGCCAAGTCTGCTCTGAAAAATTATTCTAAATCCGCTATCCACGTGAAATATTTAAAGCTAAATACCTTCTGACCCATAGATATTATGACAAAAATAATAATCTTTTTTCTACAGCATTCAATTCTCTATAATTTGCTCTATTTTTCTTAACTATTTCACAAACTTCAGAACATACGTTAAAATCTAAAATCGAACAACTTAATTTTTTTGTTATAAAAGCAATTTTCTGAGATAAATGGTTTATAAGAAATAAAACAAGTTTAGCCAAATATCTCATTGAGTGTCAGATATAAAAATAAATATGTAATCGTAATTTTGTAGAGTTCTAACTTTTCTACTACTCTTCTTTTTTGTAGAATAAATAGTTTATCAAATAGAAGTTTTCTGTAAAACCAGATATCCAAAATGTATTATTAAATATTCATCATATTTCAAAATATATTATCAAAAATTTCGTAGTACATTTAATTCTCTACTTGTTTTGTTTTCACGCTTTTTCGTAGGATTAATAGTTTTAGAGATGTATCCTGTTAAAAATTCTATAGTTTGAGGTACACCTAAAGGTAACAAAATTAAATTTTTAAAAATACCTCAGTAGCTATTTACCATTTATCAAAATGTTTTATAATCGATCTTGTAGAATATTAAATTCTCTACAAGTTTTATTAAAAACTTTTTGAGCAGAATTATGGTTAATCAGCTTTTATCCGCAGTTACGAAAACCTAGATGAACTCCTGTTTATTATTTTTTTTATTCATAATTGCGATACTCAATAATTTACAGTATCGAAATTATTTTCCGGTACTATAAACCATGAATTCTGAAAGACGGAACTCCTTACTCGTCCACTAGGTATGGAGTCAATTAAAATAAAATTTAGTAACCTTACAAAAAACTCTCCATTATTTTTTTTTAGATAGCGATATAATACACGTCCAGGATATTATCCTGAATTGAAAGATAACAAAAGTGATAAGGCAACGAACAGGTAGATAGCCAACAGTTGTCTGTTGCTATAATGCGATAAATTCTACATGTTACTGTGATCCCAAATATTACCAAAAAAAATTATTAATATTCCTTCAGTGTCTTCTTGTGGTGAATTAATAAAAAAAAACTACCCAAAGTAAAAGAGACAGAGTTTTAGAAATAATCTAGTCGTATTTTGTGACAATGTTGCCCACACAGGAAACTATATCGTCATACTTGTTACATTGTAGAGGGTGAGTTAGTATTAACTAATATCCGTACATATATAGGTACGCTCCATCTATCTTCATTTATCATAGAGATAGAAGAAAACCGTGCGATGATGATTTGTTTTCAAATTACTAAATTAGTGAAGATATGAAAACAAAATTAATTCTTAATATTACGGCATGCTCTATATTTTATTTTTGTTACAATCAATTTGAGTTACAATCTTTAGTAATCAAATGCAAATAAAATTTGTATAATAAATTTTTCTATCTGAGTGACCATTCCAAAAGATGCTACATATTTATCTTTATGTTTTCTTACAATCTACAAAGTTTAATTAAAATTGAAGTTAAAAGAATTGTTTAAAAAAATTTAAAAACATGTTAAAAGAATTTTATATACAAATGAGCCCACACTCGACGCCTGTCACTTTAACAGGTTTAAACATACTTACTTGTTTCTGTTTTCACTAAATATCATTACTGGTGTTATGAATCAAAAGATGAACAAAATAAAACATTAAATTTTTGTCACTAAAACTCTTCTCTCAATTACAAATGTTCAGAACTACTTGGAAACTAGACAACAGTGCGCGCGTTGCAGCACACTTATTTATAATGAATCTCGAGGAAGTAATGAATAAAGAAATAAAAATATTCATTTGGTTCATTTGGTTCAAGGTTAACGTACGTAGGGGTCAGGAACCACAGCTCAGTTTAAATATGAGTTACGATATGTGGAACATGGTACTGCTGTGAGGTTCCACATATCGTAGGTACCTCCTATTTAAGCTTGTGGAAAAGTTTAAAAAATATGGATTTAATTTCTTAATCTCTTAAAGAAATTGACATTTAGTTACATAAACATTTGACTAATATGTAGCTGGTAGTCTGTTTTTTAGATCACCAAGAATCGCTCAGCGTAAAACATACTCGGTAACGAATGGTATAATATTAATCGTTAGATGAGATCACGTAATATTTTACTTGAAATTTTTGTAGATTCTCTTCGCCAAAAAGTCGGTAATATGTTAATTTCACACTGTGAAAAAACAACAAGGATATGCACGAAGGCAGTGTATGACTGCGCAACATACGGCAGACACCTGTGATCGCATCTAATAAAAAGCGAATTATTGATGAAACGAAATTTAACAAATCTCTCTCTATATTTAATATCATTATCTACATATGTATATGCAAATAAAATATCTTGATGTAGCGGGACAGCCAGTTGACTTGAAGCTTAGTTATTTCTGAGATATATTTAACCATTGTTACTTGTGGGATACATTTGCTGTTGCGTTCCTAATTCAACAATAGGCGCCTGTTAACATTATTTCAATATTTTTGTTTAAACATGTAGGATTTAATATTTATATATATATATATATATATATATATATATATATATATATATATATTTACATATGTACTTATGTCGTGGGTAATTATTTATTAATTACCAAAAAGTAATTTTGTTCCGGGGAAATGACATAAATAACACTGACTACAAGTATGCAAAATTTAACATAGAACAGGCGAGACGTGAAAGAGAGATAAACAAAGTTACTTCCGTATTTATAATATAATTAATTATGATATTCCCACTTAGTTTAAACAATCACGGTTCTTGTCCCCATGACGATGTACATATCACATTAGATTTAGTGGAATGAAGAAGGTTTCAATCAAGGTCATATACTTCCGTGAAAGTCACTATCATGGCTTATGATGATTGTTGTTCCGTGGCAACACTTAATTAAATTAAAGAAGGTGATTCGTTAATATAACGATTATAATTGAAAACTTTTTTAGAAATGTGGTTAAAAACATTGTTTTTGTATTGTTTACGCATTAGTTTTTAAATAGTTTTAAGACTTGCAATATTAATATAATTAGATTCAACAGATTGGTTGATCTGTAACAATTATTTACACAAGTCCATCGTAATAATTTTTTTTTTATTTTTCGATAAAATTTAAAAAAATTAATTACCTTTCCCCACACAATACATAAATGTCCCGTGACGAAAGACTACAAATTATGGGCATTAAAAAAATAATCATAATTTTAATCTAGGATGTTGTCGAGGATTAGAGATGGGGGGAAGATGGGGGATAGTGAGAAGGAAAGAGATTAAGTTAAAGTGGAATATAGCTTGACGGCGAAAGATAGTGTGAAGGTGAAAACATTAAGGTGGATGATGGCGTGAATATGGAACATGGAGTGAAGATGAGAGATGAAGTAAGAGAGGGAAATTATTAAGAGTGGCAGATAACTTGAAGCTAGGATGCTACATTTTTCCCAAGTTTGAGTGATAGTGTGATTACGGGTCCTGTTTGCTTAACGTACTTATTTAAATTATCATTGAATAGGTAATCGGTTATTAGTGACAGATTTTTCACAGTTAAGTTTTAAGATCAATAGTTGACCAGATTTAACTACTTATATATAATTCTGGTGAAGTTATTGATAAAAAATCAATCGTATAAAGTGACCGTTATCCCTGGTTTAAGAGTTGAGATGTTAAAGTGGAAAAGATAAAAAATAACTCGTTTCATCACTATAAATATTCTTTACTGATATATATATATATATATATATATATATATATATATATATATATATATATATATATATATATATATACATATACTTAATAAAGAAATTGTGTCAAATTTACATGTTTATGAGAGAAAATTAATTAAGAGTCTGAGTAATTATACCATAACTTTCAAAATATTTATCTCTTTGTCTGTCTGTTTACGTATATTCACTAAGTTTTACCATAGTAAAACTTACTAAATATACGTATATTTTTATAATTTTAGAAAGTGATTAATGTCTGATATCCTAGACGAAAAAAAATGTTAAAATGTAAGATCGAATTTAATTAGTATTATAAAGAAAAAATCATTTTGGGCTCCAAAATACTAAAGATTGTAATAATGACTGTATCTGACTGAGATTGGCTATAATTCACAAACCTTTACTGTTGAAGTAATGGCTACTAATGTGTGATTATAACAGTGGCTAGGATTAATAGACAATAATAATGACTATTACTAATTGCAGAAAGTGGAAAACGGGGAATGATACGAAAGGATAACTTGAAGGTGAGAAATTGCATGAAAGTGGAACATATCGTAAAGATGGAAGATAGGTTGGAAGTGGGAGACAGGGTGTAGGTGAGTATAGCTTAAAGGTGGGAGCTGTCTCGCATTGACGATTGTAAATAGCGGGAAAATGGGCAATAGTGTGAAAGTGGGAGACGGTATGAAGACAGGCGATATGGTGAAGGTTGTAGATACCGTGAAGGTGGGGAATAACGTAAATGTGCGAGTTTTGTGAAAACTGGTGATAGTGTGAAGGTGGGAGATAGCATAAATGTAGGAGTTAGACTAAAGGTAGGAGATAGTCTGGAATTGGAAAGTGACGTGAAGGTGGAAGACAGACTGACAATAAGCGGTAGAGTGAGGGTGGAAAATCTAGTAAAGGTGCGGGATGGCGTGAAGTTAGAAGATTAAGTTAAAGCGGAAGATACCTTGAGATAAAATATAGCGTGAAAGTGGGAGATAACGTTAAGATGGATGATAGCGTGAAGGTGGTAAATAAATTGAAAGTGGGAAATGGTGTGATGATGGGAGATAAACTGAGAATGGGAAATACCTTGAAGATGGAAGATAGCATGACGTTGGGAAATAGCGTAGTTGTGGGCGATAGGGTGATGGTAAGAGAGAGCTTAAGGGTAGGGGATAGCATGAAAGTAGGAAGAACCTTGAAGATGGGAGATACCGTAAAAGTGGGAGATCATACAAAATCGGGAGATAGTATGAAGGTGGTATATAACGTGAAGGTGTAGTATAGCTTGAGGATGGGAAATGATGTAAAGGTGGATAGCTTAAGTGGGAGGCCGCACATTGGTGGTATATAGTGTGACTATGGAAGATAATGTGAAAGTGGGATAGTATGGCGACGCGAGATAGTATGGAGACGCTTAATGTCGAAAATTTTGGAGATAGTATGAATACGGATGATAGCATGAAGATAAAAAATAATGTGAAGATAGAAGATAGCACAAAGGTAGAAGACAGTGCATAGGTGGTAGATAGCATGAAGATGGGGAATAACCTGAAAGTGGTAGATAGAATGTAGATGAGTGATAGGGTGAAGAAAGGGGTTAATAGCGTAGACGTAAAGGATAGCGCGAGGGTAGTTGCTAGCACGAAGGTGGATAATGACGTAAAAATAGGAGGGAAATTACGTAAAAGTCGAAAGTAGGGCGAAGAATGGAGATAGCGTAACGGTGGGGGACAGAGTCAAGGCGGGGATACGTGAAAGCAGTAGATAGTTGAAGGTGGAATATAGGCTAAAAGTGGAAGATAGCCTGAAGTTGTAAGATAGCGTGAAGGTAGGATGAAGTCAGATGGGAGCTTGGAGATGAATAACTGCGTTAAGATGGAAGATGGTATGAAGATGGGGGAGATAGAGAAGAAAGGAAATAATGTGAAAATGGGTGATGAATGAAGATGGGAGATAACTAGAAGGTGAATGATAACGTGAAAGTTATAGCTAGCATGAAAGTAGGAAATAACCTGAACGTGGGAAATGATGTGAAGGTTAAAAATCAGAAGAATATGAAGATAGAACATAGTGTGAAGATGGAACATAGATTGAAAATTGGGGATAGTGTCAAGGTAAAAGGTAGCGTAAAGATTGGTAATAGCATGAAGGTGGCAGATAGTGCTAAGGTGGGGTTTAATGTGAAGGTGAAGGTGGAAGTTGGGTGAAAGAGGGAGGTAGCATAAAGGTGGAAGATAGAATGAAAGTTGGTTTAGTGTGAAGGTAGGAGATTATGTTAAAGCGGGAGATAGCGAGAAGGTGGGAGATGGCTGGGGACGGAGGGTGGTTAAGGTGAATAATTAAAAAATGGGAAACAGAGGGAGCGAAAAATAGCTGAAGTGGAAAATGATCTGAAGGTGCGATATAACTCAAAGGTGGAAAAATGACATCATGATGTAACATAGCATGAAGATGGGAGATAGTGTAGAATTGGACGATAAAGTGAAAAACAGGTAGTTTAAATGTGAGAAACAACATGAAGGAGGGAAGTAACTTGAAGATGATTTTCGGGCCTAAAATTAATGTTTTTTATATCACACTAAACCAAATGCCACCTTATAGTTAAATATAATTTTCCCTTGTATAACACCAAATTATCACTTTAAAAATTATGATAATCCGTTAAGCAATTTTAACGAGATATCAGACTAAAAGCCGGCAGACACACGGAAAAAAATTGCAAAATCCATGACTCGAAAAAAGCTTATTCCATTGCTCCGCAGCTCCACAAGCGACAACAGCTGGGCAATCATAATTTGAAAATCATAATACTATAAAAGACTAGGATGTAGGTTACCTCATCATGTCTCTTTCTTATTTCCAACCTTCGTGCTATCACTGACCTTTACACTATATTCCACTTCAGGTTATCTCCCACCTCCATGCTACCTCGAACTTCACTCTTTCTCTCACCTCCACGCTATCTCCCTCCTCCAAATAATTTCTCACTTTCACGCCATCTTTCACCTTTACTTTATCTCCCACCTACACACTATCTACCACCTTCACGTTATCTCCCACCTTTACGCTATGTTTCACCCTCATGCTATTTACCGCTTGCAAGTAATTTTCCACCTTCTTATCATTTCCCACTTTCACGCTATCTTCCATCTTCCTGTCTTCGTCCTTCGCACTATCTCCCACTTTCTCTCTACCTCTCACCTATCTAAGGTAAATAGCGGTGAGGAAATGTCACACTGCGCTATGCCAATATACTCCTTACGTTACCATCTTTTAGACATTCCTTAATTTTATTCACTTTCATTCGTTGATTGGTCGATTCATTTGTTTATCAAAGTGAGACAAATATAAATACTTTTAGTGAACCATTTCAGCGAATTTTCCTTCTTATTTTTAATGCAGGATTTTATATTTAATCTTTCATATTTGTCTAACCCGGAATTGTGGAATTTTTGTAACATTCTTAAGGTCAATTAATTTTTTTTTCAAAAATATTTTCATTGAAGGATTTATTTATTAAACTGAGAATACGTCTCTTTTGAATTATTAATTTCTTGACTTTTATAAAAGCGTCTTATACATGCATTTCTTTTATAAAATGTTAACGGTTTTAAAACTTCTATCCTTTTCTTCCACCTAGTATCACTCAATGGTTTCAAAGTTAATTCTTGGAAATATCATTAACAATTAGTTTGAAAGAGTGACTCTACACGGAACGTATAATGATAGCAAATTTATATTTTTAATTCTCCGTTGCGCTTCTGCTTTATTACCTCTCATTTGGACTGGTCACGTTCGTGCCCTCTAGTACTCTGAAAAAAGTAAATCCAAATCATTAAGGTCTCCAATCATAATTGTAGACTTTGTTGCTCTATAAATTGGAAAGAAGCCTAAAAATCTTGTTAATTTTTATTTCAACCGCACTGAAATTAGATTTATTAACTAAAATATATCTGACTACAAGAGTCATTTCTTCCACTTTACTAGAGCCAATGCAACCTTAAAAGTATGGAATAGTATTTAGTTTTTTTTGTATTTAAATAATAATATGGGATTTTATACTTGTATTATTACACCGTAGCGTATATTTTTATGTTTTTTTCCAAGATTTAGTTTCCACTTTTAACTGTCTACGTATGTATTCTTCAATAATGGGATCAAATTAAGATAACAGCTTAACTATTCTTTAAAATTTACCCTTATGATAATAAAACATGTTGCGATCTTTCCCTGGAAGAGCATGTGTTGTGATTTTTCCCTTGAATATTTTATTAAACATATTCCTGATTACTATGATACTTACAAACACCTAGTACTAATGTTTTGTTTCTTTGTTAATAATTATTCAGAGTAGCTGCATCTATCATTTCACAACATTTTAAAGTTTGATTTAGTTTAAGTCATAATTTTAGGGTCTAAACTTTATTTTTAATAATTGCATGGTCTTGTAAAATTTCAAGAAGGTGCTTGTAACATTTTAAATTTTCTTTTCGAAAGAAACTGATCACTAGCAGGTTTGGTATTGCAATGGACAGTTTCTCTCAGCAATAAGCAGGAAGTCCTCTTCATTGCTTAAAATTTGTGTATAATAATTTTCACCAACATTTTAACCGATTGCATCAAAAAAAAATTCAAAGGTTGTTTTGTATATTCACACTATACTAAAAGATTATAGAGTGCTTTAGTAGTTGCCAGATTTATGCCAATTTTCATATTACATTCATTTGTTAACGGAGTGGTCACTTCAACAACCGTCCAACGAGACGAGACGTGACACACTTTCAGTTTATGTATCTCGTCTTTTTTCTCAGAAACTACCCGTCGACTTTAAATCCTGCGCAAAACACATCGAGTCCCTGTCGCATTATCGAAAATATCCTCCTCTCCTTTGTCCTCTTTTTCTTTCAAAAATAGGGGATCGAAAATTTATTTTCAAAAAGGTCATACTCGGCACATTCTAAAACTATTTTGTTTTAAGTTTATATATTTTAAATCTATTTTTATTTTATGTTAAAAACGATACCTTTATTAGATCATGCACTTGTCTGTCCATTTATTACAGCCATTTTTCTCAGGAAAAACTTGAAATGTTGCATTTTGATAATGCGTATATACGCATACATCTCGACAGGAGTACTAAATATGTTTAGAAATTCACGATGTTTTTAAACCTGTTGAAGATGTAATACGCAATTCACCATAGTAAAACTAATATTAAAATTTATAAATAATTTAATACAATTTATTATGTATGTACATTTAAAAGTTTTCTCGCTAAACTCTCGGTATGGCTAGCCTGTATGCTCCTGACTACAAAATAAAATTATTATAACTAATATTTTTTCGTATCCCACCCCGTTCTCGAGATTCAGCGGTATTGGATTAAGCATAAATATTATAGAATTGAAACATTGAAGTAATGGATTGGCAAGGATTAAGCATCCTGCACCAAAGCGACCTGGCTATAACCTAATCCTAATTCGGCTTTGAATATTGAGTGATTCGAGTATTATCAGGCAGAAACAATTTCAGCGCTACTTATGTTAACTAAAGATTTAAACATATGTATGTTGATTTAACATAAAATGTTGAAAACAAAATATTTTTTATACAGGTGCCCAGTGGCAGATTTCAATGTTTGAAAAATTGTAAAAAAAAACTACACCTCTAATACAAAGTAGGTTTATTTTAAATTTATAATAACAAATGCAGATTTAATTTTTTAAAAACCACGTTTTACAAATGGCGGCCATCGAGTCTGATACACTCTTCGAGTCTAGCACGCATGTTTTCAAAAACGCGTTTGCAGAGCGACTGGGGTATCCTACTGACTTCGGCTCGAATATTTTCTTTAAGTTGTGTCACAGTGCTCGGATTTGTTTTGTAAACAACGGATTTTAGGTATCCCCATAAGAAAAAGTCACATGGGCTTAAATCGGGTGACCTAGGTGGCCACGGTACGGTACCGTTTCGGGATATGTTTTTTTTTTTCTGGAAATAACTGCCGCACTGCATTCATGGACACATTAGCAGTGTGAACTGTGGCCCCGTCCTACTAGAACCATGTGTTTTGGTTGAAGGATGGACTATTCTGTAGTGCTACTCTGAAAAAGTCATTTAAAATCTGGGCATATCTCTCCGAATTCACAGTTACAGTTTGGCCACGTTGATTTTCAAAGAAATAAGGCCCTATGATTGCAGATGCAGACATGGCACACCAGACGGTTACTTTAGGCTTATGTAAAGGCGCTTGATGCATTTGTCTTGGGTTGTGGACATCCCAGTAACGAAAGTTCTGCTTATTCACATATCCTCCAATGTGAAAGTGAGCTTCGTCACTAAAGAATATGTTGCCCATCCGGGTAGCAGTACGAAATCTCAATAACATCATCAATAAGTTTTTCTTAATTCAAAGTCAGAATCGTGTAAATCTTGAACAATTTGAATTTTATATGGATGGAACTTGAGCTTTTTTCGCATTATTACCTGTAAAGTTGATTTCGAAATTCCCAATATCGATGAACGTGTACGCAGTGATAAACGGGGATTTTCGACGACAGAAACCATAACACGCTCGACATTTTCATCCGTGGCTACCAATGGTGTAGGTCCTGGCCTGGGCCTATTTAATGTTGATCCTGTAGCTCTGATCCTTGCTACCCATGACTGAATGAGGTTGATCGATGGTCCATCACGTAATCGACGAATACTGTAACTATTATTAAATCGACGGCGTGCTACAGGCAGCGAAAATCCATTCGAAATGTACGCCTCGACGGCAAAACGCGGTGTTCTCCACTCCACTGTTCCATGGCTACTAAAACATCCGCACCGCTTGCGCTTCTAACGACGCCCCCCGCGCCCCTCTTATGTGTTGCGTTCAGAAACTATGTTTGTTCAAACTTTGAAATCTGCCACTGGACACCTGTAGAACAGTTAATTATTGCTCGGTAACAAAGGCCCAAATAAAAAGATTATGGATTATTTTCGTTTGATATTTTTGACAGGAATTCGAAAAAAAATTCTTGCTATAATAGTTATTATATTATAATAGTTAACACTCGAAGTACGAATTCAACAGGTACATGCAGGTTTTTCAAATTGTACACTAGGAAAATGTACGGAAATTTATGTCGTATAAATGATAGCCATCATAACTTATCAAAAGCATATCAGCGCTGGTATTTTATTTCCACTCGATCAATTCTGTGCATTTCCATATATAGTCGTGGTATATCTACTATTATGAATAATAAAAAAAGAATTTCGTAATTATTTAAATATCGATCGAAATCGTTTGACTGTTTGGGAATACGAAATATTTGTACGACCCTGACCGGTTCAGTTATTATTGGCGCTTCCGCATGTTTGGTGAATTACGTTATAACAATTCTCGTCTCGTTATTTAACAATTAATAATAATTATTAAATAACGAGTAAGAATGAATTATGAATTTATGACGACAACATTTCAAATCTATTTGGATCGCAAATTAATAGGATAAGCTATGATGACTGAGATCATTCAAATCGAATTTTCTTATTCAATATGACGACTTTACAACCATTTATGGAAAGTCAGATTATTTTACCTGCCACCACTTCGATAATAATAAGTACCTAATGCAAATAATAAGACAAGCAAACTAAAGAAGTGGCACGAGAAGTTCCTTAGATGTAAATGTTATAAATGGTGTAATTATTATAAATACATCACAATGAACGAAATCAATTAAATAAAAGGAATGAGAACACATAAAAAACACGTCAGAACTAAACAGAGACATTAGTTACACTGTGATAAAAAATTCACGTCCACAATTATTTAATCCTCTTTCACAAGTTATACAAATTAAAAAAGTGAACAAAAAGTACACTATAGCACGAGCGATTAAAATCAACAAAGTAGTCTTGATATGATTCATATATTTTGTGAAAGCTAGGTTAGAAATTTCTGTGTATGTTTTTATACATAAAAGCGTATATATATAAATATAGCATTGTTCTATGAATTAGTTCACGATTTTGTTAAACGCAATTTTCCCAAATTCCGGCAAACCAACCCATTTCTTTTATAATAAATATGTCAATTACGAAATTTACAAAATTCATCATTGATTTTCCTAACGTACATTATGTTTTCAAATATAATTTGGCATGTTACGGTGAAAACATTTATTTCCTTGAAACAATCTCTTAATAGTTCTTTGAAATACATACCATAAACAGAACAAATGACTTTTAAGGCACTAATACCGTTCTTTCGTCTAAAATTCTGCCCCCCAGTAATTGGTAAAACACAATGCTATAAAAATAACTAAAATAGACTAAAATCGTAGTTCAAATGCCGGTCAGTAGACGATTTTTTATCCGTAGGCATTTAAATTAACATTTTTTTAACAATTTTTATAACATATTAACATTCTAATAATCTAGAAGCTATATAGATAATTTGTATAATAGCGATTTTATGTGTATATTTGGTTTCAAGTAATATCTTCGGAAATGTTCATTTGCAACAACTTATAATGCTAACTGTAGTAGTTTAGCTTTTTATAATCCCGGCGCAGAACAAGAGTGAAAATGAAAGTTTTTCGAACTGGCCAATTATAGTAATGGTAGTAAACAAAAACACATAATTCAAATTTCGAAAATTGAACTCTGCTAATCCATTGAGGTACCACATGGGGTACTATCTTAAGCTGAAATGAGTCACATTTTAAGCTGTCCTCGTGGTACCCATACAAGTTACTATTGATGGCGTATGAAATGCTGGAAAAAATGGTGGTATGGCTCTGGATGGGTTATTTTGCAACGATTGTTCTAGAAAATAACAACATTTACAGTAGACTAATTTGGCTCGTTGGTTCTATTTTTAACCGACTTCAAAAAAGGAGGAGGTTCTCAATTCGTCGGAATCTATTTTTTATGAATGTTCAGCGATAATTATTTAACGGATGGACCGACTTTGAGAGTTATTTTTTATTTTAAAGGGGGTGCTATAAGTGTAATCCCATATAAACATGATGATAATCTGATGATGAGGTCCTGAAATGAACAATGGAACTCCTTAACGAATGGCAGTAAATCAACTGTGATTCAAAATATTTGCTATGGGTAGTTGTTATTTTGCCAAATAACTACACCACTTACCAGGTCAGGGTCTGATAATAAGTTTTGAATATGAACAATGGAACTCCTTAACGGATATTAGTAAATCAACCGTAATTAAAGATAAGATTTTGCTACTATTAATAGTTATTTTGCAAAATAACTACACCGTCAACCAGGGCAGGATCTGATGATGAGTTCTGGAGATGAACAATGGAACTCCTTAACGGATGGTAGTAAACTGAAACGATTCAAGATATTTGCTACTGGTAGTTGTTTCTTTGCAAAATAATTACAATATCGATCTTGTCAGAGTCGGATGATGCATTCTGAAGATGAACAAAGGAACTACCTTAACGGATAGTAGTAAATCAAACGTGATTCAAGATATTTACTACTGGTAGTTTTTACTTTACAAAATAACGGCACCATCGACCAAGTCAGTATGTTATCATTAGTTCTGAAGAATAATAATGTAACTCCTTAACGGATGGAAGTAAATCGATTGTGATTCAATATATATGGTACTATTTAGTTGTGACTTGAGTTATTACTTTGCAAAATCTGATATTGGATTTCGGACACGGAAAACGGAACTCCTCAGGTGGTAGTTTTTGGACTTCGGATATGGAGAACCGAACTCCTCAACGATTAACAGCTAACCTTCGGCGGCTACAACTATCGCCTCGTTTCTATATGTTGCTGATAATCAATTTTAGACAAAGAGCAAATTATCTAAATACTGGCTTTGCCCGTTACTTTTAATCATCATCTAATAGTCTAAAAAAGAAAATAATTGTGATCATTATGTAATATTCATATATTAATAACTAAAAATTATGAAATAAAATATCTTTTAAAAAACCGACTTCAAAAAAGGTAGGTCGAAAATAATTAACTTAAAATAAGTACCGACTTACTTATAACAAATAACCAAGTGACTTATTTCTGAAGTCGGTGCCAACACCGCTATTCAACTTAATCAAATGTATTTTTTTATATTATAAATACGCCCTTTATGAATCTATTTAGTATTGTCAGTACATTAGAAATTATAGTTTTAAATTTACATTATAAATTAAATTATAAATTTGTTTAAGTTGGTCGACACTACCTACTTTTTTTGAAGTCGGTTTTTTAAAACATATTTTATTGATAATCTACTATTATATTATTTACTCTTTGCTGTAGCTTATATTAGCTTTACCTAAAAAGAATGTATTAAAAGTTCGTTATGGTTTCTATTCTAGAAGCCTCAGTGTGAAGAAAGTTTAACATTTTTTTACACTCTTCCATAAGACACTCTCACATAATAACAAAATTAAAAGCGTTATAAATGATAGTCATTCAATACTATAATATTTATAACTCTCATTAATTATTAATAATTGAAAAGAAAAATTGTTTATTATAAAACCGTGGACATTGTGTGTGCGCCAAATGTTTTTAAAAAATATCAGCTTGTGAATTAAAAAACACATAATTGTTTTTTATTATTAGAAAATGAAGTATTCTTAACTACAGCTCTGCTAGCCATCCTGTTTTGTTAACGAATGACACGATAATATGGAATGATTATTATTCAATGACATAACAACTTTATTTATAGCATATCATAATGTCACCATTGCTAAATCCATTAGATCTATCGATGCGGAATTACTCTCATCCATTTAAATATAAGTTCCATAGATGCCAGATTCCATATTTAACCTTTAAAATACATACTCTCTGCCTTCTTATATTTATTATAGGTTATTTAGTGTACTTTCCAACTGTTTTTTTAGAATTATAATAAATATTATTCAATAAATTTGTAGCATTTTAATTATTTTACTTTCTAGTAGGATATGTTTCGACTAGTCGAAACAAGAGCCACTTGATTTCATAACCATTGAACTTGTGAAAAAACGCTAATACTGTTCGTTCCAGTTTTTAACCTCAACTCGAAATCATATCGACTTAATCGTTCTCTGGTTCCCCAGAGGAATATATTAAAGAATCTGATAACCTACCACATCTGCAATAATTCTGGCAGTTATTGGTGTTCAACGTATTTAAAATATACGAATGTTCAATGTAAAACAAACTCTGATTATATTCAAAAAAACTTTAAGAACTTTAAAAAACTTTATGCAAAGTATTTGTTAATTAATGAAACGCTTAAATGCGTGTGTTTAAACTAATTCGTATATGGTACTAATCTTCATTAATATACAGTGCAATTATCATATACGTTGATTTATTTTGCTTATGGTAAGATTGTATTATTTATTGGTTATAGGCGATTTAAAATTGTGCTTCTGCATGTCTTGGTCTAGTGATAATAAAAAGAAATCATTTTTAGTCCGGCCTTTTTTTTTATTTATAAACAGTTTTTATAATTCCAGAGATATAAATCCCCAAAAAATGTCAACTTTGGCTGTTAAATTGGATTAGATTAGCTTAGTTAAATTGGATTAGATTGGGTTGTGTTGGGTTATATAGCGTTCGGCTATGTTAAGATAAATTCCGTGATTTATAATTACTTAGAAAAAAGCAGTGAATTTCGTGGATTCGTAAAGTGCGTACTTTTAAAATTCAACTTTATTTAAATTATAAGTAAAGAAACCCCTACTTGGAACTTGAAGGTTATTTTAATTTCAACCCTTTTTGTCGAGTTATAAGACAATTGAAAAGAACTTGTTCCATTTATGCTTTTGATGGGATTATTATATTTTTCAGACTTCATAGAGAGAAAAAACAAAAGAAATTGTCACAGTAACATATTACAAAGCTTCCTATTTATAATAAATAAAGCATGCTGATATAAAACGATAATACAATAATATCTATGAATAACTTTTAATCAAATGTTTTTAGTGACCATTTCGAATTGAAAATTGTTCGTGCTTATTCCTACGTCAAACGTAAAAAGATCCACTATTTTCATCATCAAAAGGCAAATAGGCGAATATCTAAACTTTCATTAAAAGTCACTACTTCTATGTTTTGTTCAGATGATAATTACATAGATAAATAAATAGAATTTGATGCACTTTTGATCATTTATTTGCGGTGTTGCTGATCTTTACCTGGAGAGGCAGACAAAACATAAGTTAGATTATAAGATTACCAGACTCGCCAAACCGAATATAAAATATTATTTTAAAAATGCTAATTGCTATAATTTCATTCATAATACATAAATACCTTTGATGATTACGTATATTTTGTAAAATAACCGTTTGAGACCATTAAATATGTATTAGTGTACACACTTTAATAATAATCGTCCGTTTGGTACATATGTAAACAGGTAAAGCTTTATATATAATATTCCTATTATTTATAATTTCTACTTTTAAAATTGTTTTTAGTGCCTCAAGTATAAACATTTTTTATCAATTTTAAAAATTGAATATGGCAGACCGTCCGAAGTTGGCACGAAGGCCATCATCACTTATTTTGCGCTGATAAATGGAATGTAAGTTTTAATTAGTTAATTTTAGGTAGTACAAATACACTTGGAATATATTTTATAACATTAATTACGCAATGAACAAAAAATATAAAATAAACATCTGTCTAAATTGTGCATTGATATCGTGACCTCATCTCACGCTAAAATTTTATTAATATACTTGTTGTATAATACACATCTTATTCTCGATCGCTATGATTCATAACTATTAACTTGTTTCAAAAAAGTTTACCGTGCTATTTTCATCTAATATTGGGACCAAAATTCAATTAAAAATATTTGGACTTCCACACAAAGGAAAACAACGATGGTTGTTTTTTGAGAATCACTCCTTTTTAAAACGTAATTTAAAATGTACATTCATTGTTAAATTATTTACCTGGTATTGAATAAATTTGGCGTTAATGTTGTAGAAATTCATTATTCACAATTAAATGAAACTACGTGATGTAGTATTATTTCTACTTTATTTAATTTCTTTACCACGACCTATGTTTCGTTATATGACAACATCTTCAGGTGGGCAATTAGCAAAGATTGACTCTTAGAAACTTCCAACAGCATTAAAATATTATAGAAAACAATAGCGGAAGCGGGGTTTGTGCGGGTTTTCCCACTGTTTACGTTAGTGAGATAATTGTAGAGGAGCGGTGTAGTATTTAGTTTATTTTCGAAAGTTTTACAATATACAAGTATTTTAGTTAAGGTATTAAATTAAATTGATGTTATTCTATGAGGTTATACAATGCAAATGTTCCAGTGTATGTAATAAATTAAATGGATGTTATTCTCGGTAATATATTTATACAACAGCAAGGATATCTGATGGCTGGAACAAGGTTATATAACTAATTATACATCCTTAGATGTGTGACCGGACTGAAACAATTTGAAGTACACTGCAGTATTAACGTTGTCTAATTATATTATATATAGAAGATATTAAGTATGGGTGATTATATTATATTAAGTTATTCATTTAATTTATTAAAATTGATATCTCTTTTATGTCTGTTTATTTCTAATGTTTCTAGGATATTTAGGTTATTGTCTTTTGTATTTATTTGTAATATATAGGGAGCATTGACGGTATGAGGATGATGTTTTTTTCAATGATATGTTTTGCAAAGTGAGATGTGTCTTGTTTGTTATTTCGCCATCTGTCAATGTGTTCTTAGTATCTGGTGGTAAAATCTCTTCCTGTTTGACCTATATATACACTATTACAGTCGTTACATTTAAGTTTATAGATACCACACTTTTTATATTTATCTATTTTTTCTTCATTCTTAATAAGGGTTTTACACAAGTTATTTAAAGTGCTATAGGCAATTGTGGTAGTTGAATTACAGTGCTACTAGTTTATATTAAAATTTTCGTATCTTCTTTAAACGTACGTAACATGAAAACTTTTCCTCAGTTTTATTTTCTTTACAAATCATGAAATGTTCTCCTTTTACATAGATAAATGTCGATCTATATCTACAACGCATCTGTCGATCTATATAAAGCATCAACTAAAAGTTTAAACTCAATTATATTTAGTGCAGTCGTTGTTTCAAACCATGGACAACTTTAGTATTTGGTAAGATATGGCCAGAAAAAAATGGTTTACCTGTGTCCTATTTCCTAGAATCTTATATTTTTCATTAATTTTATAATATTGATTTATGAGTGCTAACTAATATCGATAATCGAGTGGAAATTTTCTTTATGGAGTAACTAGATTTTGTCTGTGTTTTCGAGGCGAGATTTCTTCGCATGTTTTTGGGCTTTCGATAAACGTGAGCAATATATTGGTTATACCCATATACATGTTACGCCGTCTATTAACATATTAGAGTAGTAATTTTTTTTTATTATTGAATAAAAAAACCGAGTTTCGTCCTACAGGAATAATACTGTTTTTTGATTAAAAAGTTTTCTTCTCGTTTTTAGTAAATTTTTCGAATTAAAAATAAATTTCTCGATAAAATAAATTAATTCGAATAAACGACTGCATCTAGTTAGATTCATGAAAATTAGTCCAGCCCTTTTGGCGTGAATAAGTAACAAGTACACAGGGTTTGGTTCCATAAATTCAGGATTATTAGGTATAAAATTAAATGATAGAGAAACCAACTTTCGGAATATTATAATATTACTAATATTAGATAGTTAATATGTATAGAAACATACTAGTAAAACAAAAAATTCAAACAGACATTCACATTTAGATACAAAACGTTTTTATTTTACGACGTCATTTTTATTTAACGTCACTTATTTGATTCGCATCTGCATAAATCATTTGATGAGGATAATATCAGCTAGTTTGCGTTTCACGAATTAATAACTCAGAGAACGGTAAAAGATTTTCACGAGAAACTTTAACCTCGATTTTTAAGGAAGCCACGAATCAGAAATATCTAGGTTCAGTTATCTGGGTTCAGATTCAGGTAAACCAGATCACTAAAGACATTGCGTACACTGCAAAGATATTGCCGGGTATTGAAATCGAGAGTCGTGATGTTATGGAATTGTTAACTTCACATTTTCAAAAATTATATAATGAGGATTAAGTAATTATATAATGGGGATAAATTATATTATGAGGATCAAGGACGATCTTCTTCCAGCATCGAAATTAAACAATTGAATTCAATGAAATGAATCGAACGGCCGAAAATCGAACCCGGCTCTCTGCGATCCGCCGACCCGTCGAAGGCCCTACGCCTTGTCATCAACCCAACACGCCTCGATTTTAATAATGAATAAGAAAATTAGAATCAGTCAGAACTGCTATTAAAACTTTAAGGATTGATAAGGAGTAAGCTATGATAGGTGACATGTTGATCTACGTAATTACTGCCTGAATTATCTCGATGAATAGTAAAAATAAAGCAACCTTCTTTTGAAAGACCTTATTTAAATTGCAGGTAGATTTTTGGAATTTCTAGTGAAACATGAAATTCTCATAGCTTCGTCACTCCCCAATTTTCCGTCGGTATGTCATAGGTCCATAGTTTTTAGTATAAATGTTACTTTTTTCAAATACATTATATTTAAAATAAAAGCGAAAGTATTTGTTTGGGGTACGTCATCGAGCGAGGTGCCATCAGATATCCCTTCCAGGACGAGATCGAAATTTCATTTACCATTTTTCCTTTTCAAACCCCGTTTATGAAGTATTGAACTTCAAAGTGATGTGCATTATAACTCTAGACGTTGGTTTGAAGCATCTAAAAAAATGTTTATTTCTGAAATTACTGATTTCGATTAAAAACTTCGATTAAAATGATTCCAGTTAATCCGCATCAACAATTTACAAATATTACTAACATTATGGACAACTACGGAACCTTAACTTACAAGCCTACTTTATTTTACGTGTGTACTTTATATTACGCGTGTACGAATGCAAACTTCTTTCACGTGTACGTAACGGTTTTTACCTATATGTCATATGATGAAGTAGATTGTTTGAAAACACATACATTAAGATTATAAAGTTTGGAGAAGGTTACGAATATATTACATATATATTTGTGTTGATTCATTTTGTTCGAAAAAATATCATAGAACAATTTAATACTTAATACAAAACGACGATTGTAATGATACCAGCAAATTTCCATTATAAGCTAAGCTTAGAGCGAAAAATAAGTATTTAAATATTATTTAAAAGCAAAATGGCATAATTAACGGTTTAGTATCATGTAATTCGTAATTTTCAAATGTCAAATAAAGCAAATAACCCTAATTCGAATAATTAAAAAATTTATGAAAGATTATAACGACCCCAGTATAATATAATATTATATTAATACCCTGCTTATGACTGCTAAAAGAAAACTAATTTAAAAGATATTAAATGATAAAGGAACCATTCCCAAAAAACAGAAAGGGTTTTGCATGTGTTCCATGTATAAGCATTTCTTTTCAACTATAAAATCTTCAATGCCGATCTTTTATACTAGTATAAAAGAATTTAATAAAATTTTGAATTAATTAATAAAATTTTCTAAGTTTACGTAATTTTCATAATTCTTTTCATCTGTTTCCAACTTTCTTAACAAATTTCTTCACAGATTGGTGGTTCTTACAAAAATTCTTACCAAATCTCTTCACAAATGTAAATATACTCCTAGCTATCGTCACACTTTTTGCTTTAAGAAATTCTATAAAAACTTGAACTGGTATAAAACACATATTAAACATTAAAACGAAAATTTATTCAGTCATTTAATTGCATAAAAAAGTATTTTAATATTAACTCCACTTTCAACGACATCAAACACGAATAATAAAGATACACATAAAATATTAAATCGGTCGGCTCAGATGATCTTAAGATTCTACCAATTAAAAAAGAGTTCTAAAAAAATGTGTAACCTTTTCTAAACGTTTTGATAAGGATTTCTTAATATCATTCATATTTTAAAACTGAGAAATAACTTTTTTAACAGTTTCTGCTAGCCACACTCTTCGGCATTAAAATTAACTCACTCTCTTAAGTAATTTCTGAATAAGATTTAAATAATACTTTTTCAAAATTATATTCTTTTAGCAAAGATAATTTTATGTTACCTAAAATTTATAGACTGAAATATTCTCCTAAGACAAGGCTTACTTTATAGGTAGCAATATTCCATGTTATTATTTCAAGGACATTTACGTCTAATCCTTCTGAAAATATTTTAACGAACTATTTTAAAATCACGTTTCCTTCATTTTATTATACTGAATATATAAAGATACTATTTTTACTAAGGTGACAAGCAAAAAATGTCATATGAGCAAGTACCTAAAAAGGCCATTCAATGTGGAAAAACGACTTTCTTTAACAAGATTATTTTGATGATCTTTCTGTAGGTCTTCTCACCATAATTTATCTATTGATACGGTAAGCATACTTTTTGCGATAGGATATTTTCGTAATAAAAGGGTAGACAAATTTTCTGCCAATTTAAGAAAAAAATTTAATGACTAGCATATCCGTCGACTGTGGTAACAGTTTATTGCTGGTACTAGCTGTTACCAGTGATTTTATCTGTAAAGGAAAAGCGTCACCTAGCGATAAGGATCGGTTCATTTTTTATAAAACTGTTAAGAAACAAACAAACAAATAAAGGCACTTTCACATTTGTGATATCAGTATTTCATATTTCAATATTACTTTACACAGAATACTGAAAAATTCTAATTGGGAAAATCCATTTTAAGGAATTCTATTGCTGCTTGCTTTCCGTTTAGTTTCCTCAAAGACTTTCTTTTTCGTATATATGTAATGTTCAAAATGACTTCAATATTGTAGAATATTTAACGGGATAATACAACAAACCGCTACACAAACATATAAGGATTCCATTGATACTTTTCCAATCTTGACGACGGTCGTTAAACCACGATTTGTATTAAAACATATTAAATGTGCTCGCTATTCACCACTAATTCAAAAACTAACATTCAATTTCTTAAAAATATCTCTTCAATACTTTTAGGCAAATTCACGTGATGTTACAGAAAACAAATTAAGAATCAACTAAACAGCAGTGACAAACAATTTCTGCAGATACCTAATTTGAATGTTAGCTTTGGAATAGACACTTGTTTTCAATGCCATTCATCTCCTGGATCTTAGGATTTTAAAGGATTCCGCATAACAGTGAAAAATTCTCTTACATCACGAGCGTGAGTTGTTAATTCCAAAGTATATAGATTTATTAAGTATTTCAAAAGAATATAAGATCTATCTTATGTTTTATAAAACATTATTTGAAAACAGTATTCGATTAAGGAAAGTTCGGATGTTTTGCGGAAATTATCGTGTCGGTATAATATTATAATAAATTTATATTAACTTTATTTCAAATTACAAATTAAAATTTGGTTTTCAATAAAAAGTGACTTTTCTCAATATTTTACCTTTAAATTCAGATTAATTGTAATATATAGAGCAACAAAATTTGGAAAATCAAAAAAACTGAATCGGCAGAGGCTTAAAACGATTTGGATACTCCTTTAAAGATTATCTTGATATGATGCCATGATGGTAAGAGAGACAATTTAGGAGAAATTAATTCTCATTTATCTGCAGGCAGCTAAGCATTCTTCTAACCACAGTCCCACGATAGCAGCACTTTTGTAATATTACAGAATATCATTTGGGTCCCATACATAGATAACGTAATCTGGTTTATCAAATTTACTTGCTGGAGTAAAATAAGAAGTTTAAAATAGTGTGTTTAGTTGAATATACTTCAACTAAAGCATAATAATTCAGTTGCAAATAGTGTATTATGCAATAGTTTCAAAGATGCTCTTAGTATCTTTTGAATTAAATTATTAAAATCTTTAGTAGTTGATATATTTTATAAGATTAGAACAAAATGTAATGCAAGATCAGCATTTATCATATTTTGTGCTATCCAACCTTATTCAAAATCAATTTACTTATACACGGGCGATCTATGACATTCAGCTGACACCTATAATCCGGTCTTACGACGGCCGTCACTGCGTCATCGAAACGGACTCGCGAACTTGAAGAAGCGACGGCTGAAATGTCAATTGATGAGTTCCATCGTCGCAAATCATAACCGTGAGATGGGGCACTGTGTCGTTCTATATAACATACAGCATCCCTCTGTAGCAACCAGTGGTCAGTTGCATCTTCTGGTGACTATAACACATTTATAAAATGAAGTTGTTTGTAAGTTTATCATTCAAGTTTTTTTCTGCTTATGCTATTTCGATTTAGGAAGTGACATTTAATGTATTATTAACATTAATTATAGTATATATGTAAAAGTATGTTTTATATATAAGTAGACAGGTTTATACATAACTATGTCAACTTTTTATATGTTTTTATACAGTGCAACTTAGTGCCAACTTGTTTACATCTTTATTCTCTACAGTGTTTTTTTATAATTATTTTTTTGTGTTCCGTACGAGAATGGTAATAACTTTGGAATCACCTTGCCATCTGGATATATGTCTTGGCATGAAAGACGTTTTCTCAGAGTGTTTAACACAGAAAATAGTAATTTGGCTTACTTGTAGGTAATGGTGGCCCAAGTAAACAGGTGAAGTGCAAAATGCTGAATTTTTATTAAAAAAATTAAAAAATTTATTTCAAGGTGTTGTGTGAGATATTAAACGAAAGCTTGTTAAAGTACAAGTTCAGAATATTTAATTTGTTTTAAATATAACATTTTTTCCAAAAAAATATTTCGAAAATCGCTATTCTATCTTGAAGAAAGTAGGTTAAAAAATGTGGAAAAAGAAAGTATATGGGAAAAAAGGTGCGATTGCACATGAAAATAACTAATGGAACGAAACACAAAGTGTGTATATTACGATTTGCACTTAACTATTTCTTTTTATTTACTGTGATTCTGATCCTT